>OX411306.1:124669964-125893699 GCA_948150685.1 Rhaphigaster nebulosa | reverse complement strand
GTTTAAAACTGGCGGCCGATTAAACATCTCATAAGCCCATAACTCGGCCATTTATAAAGATAGAGAGGAAATGTAAGGTGTTTTAGAATCAGCATAACAAGGCGTTAAAAAAATAAATAAATATATATATATATATATATATATATATATATATATATATATATATATATATATATAAATACATATAAAATCTGTATAATTACCGATTAAAGATCTCATAAGCCCATAACTCGGCCATTTATAAAGATAGAGAGGAAATGTTTTGGAATCAGCATAAGGCATTAAAAAAAAAAAAAAAAAAAAAAAAAAATGAAAAACAAAAAATCTATAATAATTGCCGATTAAAGATCTTATATACCCATAACTTGGCTCTTTATAAACGTAGAGGAGAAATTTAAGGTGTTTTGGAATCAGCATAACAAGGCATTAAAATAAGAAAAAAGAAAAAAAACGAAAAATAAAAAAATCTCTATCTGTAAATGCTTTTGGTTTATTATTTTCAATAATAGACCTTTGGAATCGACCAAGTTTTACGTTTCAAGATACGTAGAAACCAAATATCGAATAAAAAAAAAATCCAAACAAAAAAAATTTTTTGTTTGGTGCTATTTTAACGAAAGCTAATGAAATTCCCTACAAAACGGAATAAAAATCATTTAAATCGGACTATTATTAGCTGAGATATTGCGTAAGGAACTTCTGAGACTGATTCTCCTGGCGGCTAGTCATCCGGCTTCCTGACTTATCTATTTGGCTTCTGACTTCCTCGTATCTCTCTGTTTTATTCTTTCTTGGATTATTTCTTTACTTCCTTTAGCTCCCTCAGTCTTTCCTTTTTTTTTTCTTCCTGAAGTGCACATCAAATATTTCCTCTGTATCATTTTACATCACAGCCTACTTGCATTCGACAGAGTTTTTAAATTAACACTCCCAGTTCAGCACTCTCACGTCGATCATCTTGTGAAAAGCTTCAAATTTATTTCCCTTTGGCGCCTACTGCTTAATTTTTTTTACTTGGACAGAATAGAAATTTTTTGAAATATTACTAAGTGGAAATAATAAACCATTGTGTAATAATTTGCAGCGTTTTTTTAACTCATCAGGTGAATATTTCAAATGAAAATATTAACAGAAAAATAGAAAATAATTACGTACCTATAAAGTCAAATTATTTTTTAAGAAGATATCTACTTAAATTGACTACATTCATAGGCTGAACGTATCGGAATTATTGTTTAACAGAACCAGAAATAGAGTTTCTAAGAAAATTATAGACTAATAAATTTTAGAGAATTATGACCTATTATTTTCAAACTTCAAAAATAAATATATAGCTGTAAGTTATAACTTTCATATTACTTAAATACTTATCAGTTTTCTAGTTTAAATATTTTATAGTTATTTAATAAAAATTGTTTTTTTTTATTTTAAACGTGTTTAATTTATGTTTATACTAAAATTACAGTCAATTGATTGCTATCTTCAGGATAACATACTTTTATTATATATTTCTGTTATCAATCAATTCGCTTAACCGCTACGTCCTAGGTCCAGGCGGTGCCGGTTAATCGAAGTTTTGCTTATATTCATGATTTGCTGTTCGTCTGTCAATGAAGAATCAAATAGTGAACCAAATATTTTTTTGTACGTGGTATAAGTTCAAACAATTAATATCTGAGTTTTATTTTTATTTTCTTTACATAATATTGTCAGTGCTCTAAAAACTTATTAATGTAATTATATTTGTGAGATGAAAAAGTGGTAAGCTGTTGTAATGTAACCTCTAAAAGAAATAGATACAAACCAAAATAATAATAATTTCTGCAATATCGTACATTGAGCTATGCATTTGTGTGCATATATATAAGCGTGTGTGTGATGACATACATGTATATTGAATGAGAAATAAAAATCATGCTCTTGCTGATAATCTGGGTTTGTGACTTTCTTTTCTTTTTGTTATTCTTTTTATAGAAAACGTTTTCTGTTTATTTCTATTGTTTTATTTATTTTATATAACTGAACTTATTTCATTGATGCTTTTACTATCTGTAATTGGGCTCATGCCTATTGATGGATAACGTAAATTAATAAATACCCCTGGCAAAGCAACCGTAAGATATGGAACTACTATTCATTCTGGGCAGTTCACTAACAATTGTAATCAAGAATATTTATCTTTATTTTATTATTAATAACAAGGTATAATTTCAGTGATCATTTTTTTATGAGATTGAGTGCGTCTGCTGTTCCTTCATAGCTCAGGTGCAAATTATGAATTTCGGATTCGTCAGCCATAAATATATTTTTCCAAATCGTTTCTGCGAAAGATTTCCGGGGAGTCATACATTACTGACAATTTCGGTTGCTTGTTAGGCGGTTGATGAAGTCGTACTGACCGAGTTCTAGATTGCAGCTTCTCGGCGAGTTCTTTTAACTCATTTGCTGTCATTTGTCATGGCTGAATACGATCTAACGAGCTGCCCACCTGGAGTCTAGTGTCGGCCGGTAAGGAGACGTAAATGTTTACCGTATTCTATAACGCATTGCGGTCGTTACTGTTTGCGTATGCTTATCGTCTATACTTAGGAAGAGGTGCCCTTTATTTAACCGATAGATTATGGCCTCTCTTACCTTACATAGGTTAGTGATCATTCCTTTTAGTTCAGGTCCGCTTTGTACTCTTCAGTAGTCCTACGCTTTCGTTGCCATTTTCTCTCGCGGCCCAATAAGGTGACAGCGAAATTTCTGGCTTTCATCTGACGTAAGCTCGTTGTTCCCGGTCATGAAAAGCATTCACTGGACCTATTGGCTTTTACGATCCGCCATTGTAACCTTTCACGAAAGAATAGGTGGTCATCGCACTGTTGAAAACTAAATTTGCACAAAACTTTTCCTTAATGACTTTTTGAACCCAATTTTCTTCACATCGCCGGCCATTAGAATAAAAGAAATAGAAAAACAACTCAATAATATTATTAATAATTAAGCAAACTAAACTTCCTTTTTTTTTTTTGTCCCATGTTTTTACATTATCTAATGTTTCGGGTTGGTACCCTTATCCTCAGAAATATTTCTCTTAATAACTATGCCCCTAGTACTTTTAATACAATTTTTTTTATAACAATGAAAATGGGAGATATAGTTAACATTTAAGAGAAATGTTTCTTGTTATATACCGAAACGTTAGATGATGTAAAACTGAGTATTGTAATTTTTTTGTTTATTTACTCCATTATTCATAATAAAAGGGATAAAAGATGTAGTTAACGTAGACACTTTCTGACTAGACAAGGAAATGAATCTCAATTCGTTAGTAAATAAAATAAGGAGTTTTATTTCACAAAAAGATAAGATAGCAAGTATGAACGAGTTAGTTAATTAATTTTTTTAATAAAAATCATCCGAATAAAAATAATATAAATTTTTAAGTAGGTACTTAATTTATAATTAGGTTTCAAAAGCAAAGACTCTAGGGAGGGCTTGAAATGCTTGAATGCTGAAATTACATACTCGATCCTCTATTGAAAACAGAAATAAATCACATTATAAACACCAATTGTCTCTCTTGATCTAAAGAATGTTTTATTATCCTTTTTGGTAAACCATCAAACCTAATTTATTTATTTATTGCCTGTATAATTTTTTCTTATTTGTCCATCATCAGTGATATACATAGTACCTAACCATCGTGCTATAAGTTCTATAAAGATCATTTCGTTTCCTTTCTTTTCATTTTGTAATTAGTAATTTGCATTGCTATCTGTAACCATTTAATCACCTCTATCCTAGCGTAGGGATCAAATGGCGCAATGCTTGTATACAATAGATTTGTTATGCATTTAGGTTCAGTTTTGATCTAATAGCTGCATAGCACGCGAGCCCAAGCCACCTAAAAGAAAAGCAGTACCTAGATTCCTATCTTAGTTTATATAGTGCTGGAAAAACGCTTTTAATAGAATTTGCATATCCAATGGCAAGGAGGAAATTTTGCTTGATTGTAATGTTTCTCCGTAGTATTCTGTAGTATTTGAACATTATTAGTATTTGTAACATTATTAAATCGTAACATGGACTCAGTACAATAGCTTTTCAATATTTATTATTGTATTCAATACTAGCATGATAATAATTATTAATTTTTTAGTTGTCATAGTCATCCTGTCTTATATTTTCTGTTTTAAAACCTGTTTTACACAATCATCCCATCCATAAATATAATAGTACACATTTACACTGCCAATGACAAAATAATTATAATTAATAATAGTGAATTAATCGATACATTATTTAAATGAAAATTGGAACAAAAAGTAGCTTGTTCTTGACTGTACATTAGATATTGACAAAGGCGGAATAATTTAAATGCAATTAAATTTTTTTAAGTTACAATGAAGGTAGGAATGAAAAAAAAAATGATCATTCAACCAATTTTATTATGCATTACATTATCTATAAACTAAATTATGTTAAGAATAAAATTATTTAAATAATTAAGTCAGATGTTGATATAAATAAAATTACCGATATATCATATATGCATACATATATGAGCTCATAAATTATTTAGTCGAACTTCATCTATATGTTTAGTAGTTTGGTTTTAAAAGTCATAAAATATGATTAGTAGTAAATTTTATGAATTTTTTATATTTTTTTTTTATACTGTAAACAGTATACTTTAAAAAAATGAGGGAGAGAAGGGCTGGTTGTCACGAGGTGTTGATTGGCCAACTGTTGTTAATTCTCACCACCAGAGGTTCTGGAACGCCACTTTCTCACATTGTGAAGTACTACTTTACAGGCAGTTCGTACAAAGTTTTCAGTATGATGTGAACTTCCATAGAAGAGTGGTTTACGAAAGTTTGTTTTTCAGCTTGATAAGTAAATTTTGTCTTCAGTATTCTTTTTTTTTTACAAAAGTCTCATGTCAAGCAATCTTTCCATTTTCTATCGCACGTTATTCTCTCTTTTCCAATCTGATTATTGTAGTGTAAAACTCCTTCTCGATTTTTGGTATCCCAGACTCTGGCAGCCATTTTTTTTTTTAATCCGGTTCGGAATTGGTCGGCTAACATGTTCGCAATGTGAATATTAATGTAATGTTATATTGTAAATACCATAAATGTGATATTATTTTCAATTGAAAGACTTCGATAAATATTATTATAATATTAAAAAGACCGGTAGAAAAATATTGTAAAATTTAAATAAAATATGGAGAATTAATTGGTTTTCCTGTGTGCAAAAAAAAAAAAAAAATTCAGATGCTGAATTTGTTTTATTTTTATACAATTGATTATTGCTCCTTTGTAATGTTTTCCAATACAAATCCTTGTTTGCTGTTTTTATTCAGTATTTTACAAGTGTGTCATCCAACCCCGGGTAGGGCATTGGTTGGTAAAACTTGACTTTTTGGCTTTGAGGCTCTCCTGAGAACTCCGCGGTACATATGCTGATCTGAAAAATTATATGATAACATAGCCTCGTTGATGTAGTATTCAAAGAGATCAAGAGCATTTGGACACGTCAACCTTAGTTTGCATGAAAAATCAAAACGTGCAAAGTTTTGCCTACCAGTCTCACTCTGATAAACCGTTTTAGTGTGCTTCGAGATTTCTTTCTCCTGGAGAAGCCTTTTTTCAGGGAATAGAAGTATCTCCACATAAATATAATGTAAGTATAAAAATATAGAAGCTATAGCATATAAGAATATTAAATGGAAAAGCATACTACAAAATGGTATTATAGTGCTATTCGAGTTTATATTCCTTTTGCTTCTATATTTTTATGTATTATACTGTATTTTTCATTGTTTCATATGTTTATAGACATATATTGTCCTATAATATTTATATATTATATTATTTATATTATTATAAATATATTATATTATTTATATAGCTATATTATTTATTGTATCATATACCGTATGTAATCCTACTATAGTTATGCTCATCTTTTATATTATTCATGTATCATTTTATTCCCAGCCCTGTTGAAGACCTATAACTTGGGCTGAAACGTCCGCACACATTAAAGAGTTTTCTTTCCCTATTGTGTCGTTCATCCTTGAACGCAGAATATACTATTTTATACTTTCTTTTATATATTCCTTTAAAACATCATGCTTACCAGCTTTGAAGATAATTACTCTATAGGTTAAATTCCTGTAATTAAATAAAGATATATTTAAAAATAAAATTCCACGAATGTACGTGTAGGATAAAGATAAAACTGTAAAAGTGCATTATTTTAAGACAGAGCTGAGTAGAAATAAAGTGGCCATTAAAGGTCAAAGGAGTGATACGGGATCGGATATGGTACAAACGGCTAATCCCCTTCATTAAATATGTCAGCAAGTTATCTCGACAAGGCTGCCTAGAAACGGCAAGATAAATTATTGCCGATCCAGACATATGGCCGCCCGGTCGTGAGGGATTGCGGCGATACGGCCACTGAGGCAATTTGCTAAACCTCTCTTTAACTCTTAATAAGTGCATAGATTCTTTTTACAATATTCGTCAAAGAGATTAACTTAAAAAAAAAATAATCAATTAAATAAACCATAACAAGTACCTAATTCCAAAATAATCTACACTTTTGATTTATTATCGACTATTGGTAATCGACCCAAAAAAAAAATATATACATATATATATATATATATATATATATATATATATATATATATATATATATATATGTATGTATATTTTAACCTCCTCTCAAAATTTTATTTTTTATATTTCAAGATACGTGAATTCAAATAATTGAATACGAAAAAAATCGTCGTCTGCGACTTTTCTCCGGGACTATTGGATCGATTTTTTTTTTTAGATTGGCACCAAAGTCTCATGGTCCCCCAGGATAATCCTAGAAACTCGACATTACCATCCGCAGTTTAGTTTCAAAATGGCGGCCGATTACAAATTACACATGCTCATATCTTGGCCCGAGGAGAGAATAATATAGTTTTTTGGAATCATTAAACCAAGTATTTAATTTTTTTAATTTTAAATAATATAAATTTTTGATCTCATGAACGGGTTTGTGTTTTTGTTACTTTTATTTTTGTTTTGTTGGTTCAAAGACCTGGATGCCCGTGTGATAAGTCTGGTACCCAGGGGGTAAAAACCGAAAAACTTCTTTTTCTAAAGACTGAAATGCTAAAATGGCTCTAACGATTTTGATAAAACTTGACTAAAGTCTTCTCCATAAATCCCAATAAGTATCTATGTATAAAGTATAACTCCGAGAAAAAGTAGGAAAAAAAGGTTTTGACGAAAAGAAAAATTTTATTTGCATATATCTCGAAACTTTTGCATTTTATAGCTAATTTTGTTCATGATCTTTAGAAAGGTAATTGAATTCTCTGAAAAACAAAAAATATACAAGCATAATATATACAGAAAACAAAAATCTACATCGTGCCAGTATAAAAAGTTCAATACGCTAAGACGTTTAATATTATATTAAGATATTATATTATATCTTAACATCTAGTATATATTTTATCCCGGTTTTTGGTTTAATATTTTCAGTTATGACCGTTTGTAATCGACCAAGAGAAAAAAAAAAAAATCTTTCTCCTCAAAATATGAGATTTTACGTTTCACGTACGTCGAAATGTGGAATCCAAAAGAGCAATTAAAAACAAAACAAAAGGAAATATCAAAATCGGAAAACTATTTTATGAAGGTGTACTATTTCAATCCATGAAGGGTCTTGGGTTCAATCAGACTTAGTTTTTTATCTTTAAGATAACTGTAAACTAAAGTTTGAATTATTTAGTTGAATTTCTCCAGTCATAACCTTAAAAAATAAACAAAGTAGTAAGCTTACTATAATTGGAAGGAATTTGAGGTTACTCTAGTTCCATTCCCTAGTGGAAATGTCTGAAACTAGTCTGCAGCCTTGGTCCTAGCGAAGACAATTAGTGTGAGTGTCGCGTGCCGAGGAACATCAGCTGGGTCTTGAAAGGAAGCCCATCCAGTTACAGCCCCAGTACTCTACAAGCTCCTCAGTTTCTCAAGAGCTTTACGCCACATTACTGCTTCAATGACCTCCATCTTGTTGAGGGCTTGTTTTAACTCTTTACAGCAGGGGTTTTACCAGTATTATGGTCTATATAGAGTTTAACGCTTATTTACCTTTTTATTTACTTGTTTTAATGTTTGTTAGTTTATTTCTTCATGTTTGATTACTGAGCAATTGGATTGGACAGAGAGTAAGGCACCTAACTTGAGTGTAAAAGCTGACCACCTCAGTATAACTGCTGCTCAAAAAACACTACGCCTCAAGAAATACTAAAAACAAGATCTTTTTTCATGGGTTGTATGATCACAGACATTTTTTCTATTACTGAATTTCTGAGTTGTGTGGTCAGTTCAAAATCTAAAGGTTATCTGTAGGAACATTTATGTTTAAACGTTCGTCTTTTCCCGGGCGGCAAATTTCGAGCGAAAATTTATTTTTACGTTAAATTTTTTTTTTTTTATTGTTTTGATCTTAATTTAATCGATAAAGTGAGTTATTCTTATGGCATGATGATATTTATTTCGAAATGTATTAACCTACTGGAACTGGTACAACATTCCGAACTGGGAACTCTGGGACCCTCGCCCCCAATGTACTTGGCCGTCATGTCCTCAATGTCCTATATAAAACTGTTGACTTTGATTAGGGGAGAGGTGAGAGCGAAAGAAGGGGCGCTAAACTTAGTTTGCACACTCTGGCAGATCATAGTTCCGGCCATGAGCTGATCCATGCCAAGCCCAACTTGTTCCGCGGCCTCTTGCTGACTTCTAGTAACTTTTGGATGCGATGAAGTCATCGAGACATGTAAAGGAGTTGCGCCTGAGAGTCAAATGTTACTCAACTGCCATCGCCATTACCACTCGTTTCGAGAGGAATAATTATATCTAATTACAGCCAGTTATTAAAATTAAAATCTGCTTCTTTAGTAGTCTACAAATTAAAAATTACATATACGGAAAATCATAAATATGAGTTGTCTTCGGCCGAAATGTTAACTGCGATACCGTGGCATATATTTAGCACGTTTGAAAATCGTCCGATCTCAAAATATATAAAAAAAAAATTGTTTTAACTTTTAATCGCCTTGCTGGATAAAAACTAAATAAAGTACAACTGGATTAAAAAAAAAACTTCATTAAAAAAAAATCTATATTTACCTAATGGAATTTTCATTGTCTTTCCCAACTTGAAAATAAATTTCTACATCTTGATTTTTTTTTTTTTTCGTTTAAAGCCTATGCCTTTCTAAAATTCTGAAATGGTAGCATATGTTTGCGAATATCCTTTTTCAAGTACAGAAGTTGAAACGCCTCCAAGCATTATAGTGGTACAGTATTATTTTGCCTAGAAATGTAAAACAAATATTTATTATTTCTATACTACTTTTTTCTTTTATATAGTTTGTTTTTAATGTTTTAATTTGATTAAATATTTATGCATATTATATTAATATATATTTATGCAAATATATATTATTTTAACACTACTTTTTTTCTTTTATATAGTTTGTTTTTAATATTTTAACTTTATTAAAAATTTATGCATACCATATACATTATTCAATTTTTTCTGACAATCTTACAATTGGTCTGAAATGAAAATGTCTCGTGACTTTCTAATGAACAATCGTTCAGGAGCTAATAATCAATAGTTTTTCCACTAAACATTTTCATGTTATATGGTTCTTATTCAATATATTTACTTGTGTTTTTGTAGTTGTATATTTCAAATATATAAAAAAAAAAGTTATTGACCTGTATATACATATTGTAAAATCTAACCACTTAATAATATTTTTTTTCTCGTTTTTTAGGTAAGCAATCCTGCCTCAGACCAGTGAACGATAAAGCTTTGGTAAATTATGTTTATTTTAAATATGTTATTTATACTTTGATTTACTAATTTTTTATTTATTAAGATCAGGTATACATTCACATATGTCATCGCTCACTGTTATATTTCTTTGATCAATGAGAAAGTACATTAAATAAACCAAATAAACCAAGTAGATATTTATAAAAACTAGCTTGGATTGAAAAAAATAAATAAAGAAATAAAGAAAGAAAATAAAAGAAAAACACCTCTTGCATTTTTTTCTTTTACCCACTCTTTCTCTGAAGCTCTGAGGCTTGAATATGTAGAAAACACTTTTAGCTTTATTAAAACCTCATGAAAATCTTTTAATATTCAACTTAGTTGTTCGAGTATCTTAGTACCATTGTGTTGCATCGCAAACTGCATCAGTCGTGAATTTTAATCTGAGAATAAAATAGGAACTTGATATTTATGTAAGGATATTACCGTATTAAAATTTGTAATATGATGATGTTCAGGGTCTCGAGGGCTGTTCCGACACCCTGATTGGAAACCAAAACACGTCCTGCGCTGCACAAAGTATTTTCTCCTGCGATGGTGCCTGACTCCTCAAATCCCTGATAAGGATCAGATACTAAATAGATGCGTGTACTGTCATCCTTTTCTCGAATTCGGCAAAGAAACGGAAAGTGGCTGATTAGTATGTAAGCCACGTATTGTAGAGGAAAATGGATTAGGGTTAAAACACAAGTACAATAGTATAATGAAAAAACAAGATACAATTTAATCAAGGCTATTACACTATAAGTAATTCTCACTTCGACGAAACATTCGGTCACCAGTTAATATCGACAATAAACAGATGGATTTATATTCGATCAGTGGATTGCTTGAGGACCACGTGATAAAATGAAGCAAAAGGCAAACCTACAGGAACTAAATGCTTATAAATACTTAAAAAGCCATATGGACTTACAAAAACTACAATCTTTTCAATTCAAAATATTAAGGCCAATAGCAGAAGCTAATTGATTTATAAATAATAAAACTCTTAATACTGACTTGAAACGTAAATATTCAGGATGAGACGTGGTAAGAGAAATGTTAATGTGAAATTTGTGAGGTTAGAAGTGTAGCGTATCAAGCTTAGATTGGATTCCCTGAGTTTGTCATATGATCTCCACAACGTACTGACATTTTTAAAGGAGGCAGGTACCAGAGATTAGGGGGACGGGATCTGGATTCCCTGAGCTCACTAATGATTTTTGAGGGTTAAAGCTTCAACCATATAGGAAGGGTATCGTGAGGAAATTAAATTATAAAGGAAAGAACCAAGAAAGGAGGGGAGTATCCATTTTGATTCGGCGTAGAGACATGACTACAACGGTTAATCCCGACTAGAAATCTCAGGCAGTACTTCATGATCCTCTTTCATTAATATATAGTATGCCCGTGACACATCCAAACCCTACATTATCGTAATTGAAATGGGATATATGAGGGATGAGACAGATAATTAGTGAGTTGATTGTGGAAGAATATCTAGGGATCGATAGAGCATGGATGTGATCACGTCTGGAAATAAAGGACACATGATCTTTATATTGGAGGTTCTAATCCAGGATTGGATTTTATAGAGGAATTACAGACTGAGAGTGTACCAGAGTCAATGGCAATAGTACTCTACTGTCCAGAATTTACTTTTACTTTCAGATTTGTCGAATTTTAAGAAGGACGATGTTTTGAATGAAACAAAAAAGGGATAAAGTAAATTTGGTTTTTAAATTAAATGTGTTTTGTTTGTAGAAACAGTGAAGTTATTTTTGGTGAATATGATCAATGTATAAGCAATACAAAATGTTTTAATAATAAACTTGAAATAGCTGATATTTACATTATAAGCAACAATAACGGATATTGCCAACATGGCGTCTGAGCTATAAATATATAAATGATAATAATATAAATAATTATCATAAATTAGTCGCCTAATTTGAACAAATCGCAACCGCAGGTGGTCCTTTGACTAATTGGTCGGTTCCGGAAGCCTAAGATGACAAGTGACACTTCTAAACTCTGTCAGCCTGCCTCGGATTTTGGAGGATTATGTTGAAGGTTGAAATCCTTAGGAGGAGCTCCGCATCGATATAAATCAATTTTATCATTGTATGCAATTAAGAAAATTAATATGTTGAGTTAGATCTGCGCATTATTTTTTAACTTTAAGGTTTCCGATCATACTCGAAACCCAGTAATTAACTTGACCTAGCGTGAGCGAGGTTCTGTTTCTGCATTTCGTCTTTCTGTTTGTTGCGCGATTACGATCAAACGGGGGGTTAGATTTTCTTTAAATTTTGCACAAACTTTCCTTGAAATCAGAAACAAACTACGTGTTAGGGATTTTATTTCCGATCCAAGATGGTGGTTGTTTTAAGGACCCCGTATCATAAAAAATAGTGAAAGAAAAACTAGATCATTTAATTACAATAATTTTGAGGTGATTCAATAATTTTTCAATGAAAAAAAAAAGCATCAAGTGCATAATGGATCCTGAGATTATTTCTGAATCTTGTCAACTCAATGCGATTTTCCGACATTGATATTTACAATGGTATTATTGAAGATTAATGAAATTGTTAGGTCTAAGAGTAGAAGAAGAGCAGAAATAGCTAACCTTGAGATAGTTACGTTTATGGTTTTTGTAAGGTAATGTTGGACAAGTGCGTAATCGTCTAATTAAATCCAAATCCAAACTGCCTCTTTGGGAGCATGAAGTACAAACTCTTTCTTATCTATCACAACTCTGCCATGGGAGTTGGCTGTTGCATAAGTTAAAGTATAACGTGTTCTATAGATATCAATTCCAGCCTGTTAATCAAGTCAGATCTTTCAAATTGTGCTATACGGCTGTATCAATGTTTATTCACGATTTGTCCTTATTTTTCTTTAAATTTTGCGGTAATTGGAACCTTCAGAAATTATTATTCAAAATACATGGAGATTAACATTTCTCCTTGACAGTTTTCTAATTTTTTAGCGCTAGTCCGCAGTTGCCCCGGCAAAACATTTTTTTATATAAATAAATAAAGATATTTTTTATATAAATTTATTATTAATTTCATCCTTTTTACTTTCATGACTGTCACTGAAGGTTTAAAATGGGAATCTAGGACAAGATCTAACTTTTTTGGATGATGAAATTCGAAATATTTTACACCACTACCGCTACAGCTTGAACGATGAGCCTTTCCGATACCTCGTATGCACGTAACCTTAAGTGCTTAATAAGTGCTACTAAATTGAATTATCAATATCACCAAAATGAACGTGATCAAAACGCATCAAATATTTAGACATATTCATCTAAGAAATATTTTTATAAAAAAGAGGAAAATCTAGCTTCAAAAATAAAGATTTTACAGTCACGTCAAGTCAAACTTTGTAAAATCGTGCGCGCACTTGCCCCACATTATCTTACCTATTTTTAGTCAGATAGTTTAAGTATCTATAGTTTGTAAGGTTCAGAATAAGTTAGTGTGTTCGTTAATCTAGATATTAAACTTTGTACAAAGTGTGGCTGTACAATATGGTACGTTGTTTGGTTTAAGATTGCATATTCATATACATATATTGTAAGATGTATCTCGATAGACATATTATGATTTCCGGTATCCTTGGAAACAATGTTGGCTTATCGATGTATGACAGCATTGGCTAAACCTTCAAACGCTGCATTAAAGAGCTGAGTTAAAAACCTTTTTAATTTAATTTTATTTAAATTTAAGTAGCCGTCTAAAATTTTTACGTAATGAAGTAATCCGTATTCACACATAATCAGATGTATGCAACTATCTAGCCAAGAGAGTCTGGTGAGTCCAGCTTTGGATATCACTGAGGGACCCAATAAATTAAAAATATCAAAACAGAAACTAAAACCTGGGAAAGTTCTAAGCAAAAGAGAAGAATAGTTGCTACTAGCCCGAGGATCGGCCACACACGACTTACCCATGGATTCCTCATTAAAAAGGATACACCTCCGAAATCTGTAATGCAGCAGACCAATTGTCACATTTTAGAAGACTGCCCACTCCATAATAGTTATTTTCAGAATTTAGGGATGGAAAAAAACCTCCAAACGATATTGAGAGATAGAAACACAATCATAGAAAAAATAATCCAATCTCTTAAAAAGAACAATATCTTTAACAAAATATTACAGAACACAAAAAGAGAAAGATTAAAAAAATAAATGAAGAAGGATACTAAAGACTCAAGCTGTTGAGTGCCTTGCACCTATAACTGATAAGAAACTAATTTAAATTAATGATTAGTTTTTGAAATTTACGTGTATTACGAAATTTAATGTCTCCCCCATATATGAAATTTCGAAATTAAAATGCTAATAATTTATGGAATGTAAACATTTTGAGAAAAATCGATCCCAAGGTTATAATTTCATGACGGCTAATAAAGTTTTTACCAATTGCCGCAGATACTAGATTCACTTTATTGGTATTGTTTGATTTTAATCTCAGATGATACGGTCCAATATTATAATATTTATTAAACATAATGGAAAAAATAAAATAAAACTTTTAGTTTTATTTCATGCCCAATGAAACGAGATACTTCTATAGCACAATATATATTTGTAGAAAAAAATATATCTATAAAGTTTTTACGACTAGATTCATCGAGCCAATATTGAGACTTTCAAGGTTTGAAGAAAATTAAATTTTACGACGACTTATTTTTTATTCGATTTTTCTTTATGCTATAAAAAATCTGTTATTATTTTCATGGTAATTATACCGTCCCTATCATGCCTATTTTGCGAAACGCAGCAAATTATTACACAATGGTTTATTATTTACAAATAGTAATATTACAAAGATGTCCATTCACAGGATTTTTCTTATCGCTTTGGTTTAGAGTTCAGACAATTTTATTATCATTCAAATGAGCATTTGGAATGATTCGGGAGATGTAACTCTTTCCAGTTATAAAAATAACTAAACAAAGTTGAACCAGTTTCCTGAGGAACATGTGCAGAATATTTTATAAAACCAAACTTATCAGTTCAGAAATTAACAGCACAATAATGGCGGGTAATATAGAGCATACTATCCAAACCTGAAACTTCTCAAGTCTCAACCTTTGTATAAAGCAACGATTGAAAATATATAATCTCTTACAAAGCTAGTTGGCATCTATTGAGCCTGGGAGTTAGTCGATAACGTTCAATACGCTATATCTCAGCTGGTACTGGCCCGAGTTCGATGATTTTTTAAATGTTTTGTTGGGGATTTTATCATCTTTCGATTGATGATAACAAAAAACAAACTTGTGTCTTTTGGGGTTAGGAATTCAAGATCATTCCACAATATGTGCCTCAACCAGAACGATTCCAAGTGACGAATTAGAAAACCAAACATTTTTTTAACCTATTGTTGGACTTGGTAGGGATGATGCATTTCCCTTCTAACAGGATCTTTGACGTCATTAAATTCAAGTGACAATGTCTACAAATGGATGTTTAAACATTATTCTACTAAAAATAAAAATAGCACCATCATCGGGACGTAATATTAAAATTGTTGGATCAATTTTCATGCCAGTACTTCTTTGACATTTATTGAGGCTGCAATGATCAACTGCATGAGCACAAAGAAAGCCCACGATGAATGGACTCCGGTGATTGGATCATATCCCATTAGAGACTAATCATCCTGTGCTGCTATTGCGAATTTTTAAAAATCCGTAAGATAAGAGCCAACGAATTTGAAAAAAATGTTACAGTTTCCAGATTTACTTAAAATGTTGTGTTGTATGAAGAGGAAGTTAAGCTTGAATTACAAAAATCGAGCACGATTGAATAGATTACGGAATTTCAAAAAGCGGAGTACTTCAGTGCAGTACTCTGTCAGCATTTAAGGATTCCCACATCCTCATAGCATAGCCAATATGTCGATGGTATTTTAAGAATTAGATTTGATCTGTATCCGATCACTACTTATTAAATAACTTCTTAATACATTTAATATTGTAAAACAAAAATTATTATCTCATTAATAATGAGAATAATGTCCGCCATAACTGTTAAATTGATTTGAAGCATTCCTCGATGGTATTTTTATTCTCGTCTTCCTCAGCATTACAGACTGAGCTTTTATTTCTTTACCTATACTTCAGATGTATCGTGTGAATTTGTGGCCGGCAATCTCTCTGTACCACATATATTTCTAATATAATGTCCTATTACTAAGGTAATATTTCTGATGGATGTACACGTTCATCATAGTAAAAATTAATTTATTAAAAAAATTAAGTACGTAGGTATAAAAAAGTTTCTAATTCTTTATAAAATAAAAACATTTACAAATTTTCAGTTATTATTGGTCACGTTAATTTATATATAATAATCGATTGATTCGTATGACTTTATTCTGTTCGGTGTTAGAAAATATTTGGGTAAAACTCGATTTTCATAAGTACCTCTGGAAAGTTGGAGGGAAAGTAGAATAGCCGAAACTTCTGGAGGTATCGCATAAGAAATCCCTATTCCCCAGAAAAAATCATATGAAAATTCGTTGTGAAGTCAGAATTACATTTCTCAGGATTACGGGCTGTCTATTTTTGATCAGCTCCTATTTTTACTTCCTTGTACGAAGTATTGTAATGGTTTTCAGATTTCGACGGAAATGTCCATTTTGACTATCCCTGAACCCATTTTGACTAGTTTCGTCGTGGCGTCTGTACGAACGTACGTTCGTATCTCGCATAACTCAAAAACGGTTCGCTGTAGAAAGTTGTAATTTTGTTTTTAGGACTGTTATAAAATCTAGTTGTGAACCTTCCTTTTTGGTCACTGCTTAATTACCGAAAGTGGTACTTTCTTGAAGGTCATAATTGATTTCCATCAAAAATTATATTAAATTATAAATCATATTAAAATACTATACAAAACTTCTAAAATTTAGTATTTATAATTTATATATTGATTTAAATAACATACTAGATTTTGGTCTACATTGGAAAACCGGAAGCGGTGCTTTACTTGAAGGTCATATTAGGCTTTCATCAAAAATTATATTAAAATATAATGTAAATTATCTAAAATTTGGTAAATAGGATTTTTACATCGATATGAATGTATTTAATACATTTTGGTTAAAATGGGTGAGCCGAAAAGGGTACTTTACTTGAAGGTCATAATAAGCTTACATCAAACATTATATTTAAATTAAATACATAAATCATATGTTTCGGTAATAAAAGTTACAAACGCAATTTGGTTTCCAATCCAATTATACATTTTTATTACTCGTTTTAAGTGTTTAAATTGAGTGTAAAATACTGATTTTCCTCCCCATTTGTGAGATGAACAATTCTCCAAGGATAAGATATAAGCTAAGTGGGTTCTTCTGCTTAAAATGTCGAAACTGTCGATTTCCAATGCTTTATTAACTGACATAGACAGTTCTACTGTTGTCAGGGAACACGAACAAATCTGTTAGGAACTTGTTACCCACTGAAAGAAAATGACACATAATAAGGGAATGAGACGTCCAGAAACAAGAGTATGTCAATAAATGGATGTCGCGACGCCAAGTGTCGTTTTTGAGATCTTCGGAAATTATTAACCAAATTGTGGATCACTTTTTGAGCCACAGATTTATATTTTAATAGGCGTACAAGGAAGTCATGTGTTGTCCACATCAGATATTTTTATTTTATTAGATTTATCACCTCAGACGAGCAATATGATTTTAAGTTTGAAGTTCTTTTAATATATGATTTCATCAGTAAATATTATATTTACTTGACAGGTTTTGTTGCTGGCTCAGTTTTATTCATATCGAATAAGTAAGAATAGTTCGCACTTACTACCTTTTCGACAGCTTTAATAACTGCTAAATAGCCAGCTGACACTGAGGTTAATATGTGATATCGTGTTCGATTTTATTAATGCCACCGAAAAGGTCAACAGTCGTGCAATGCTAACTTTTCCAGTTACATAATTGCTATAAACTTACAAGTCTACATATCCCGTTAATCTTATTAAATACTGAATTGAAATTCCTATACTGGGCAATCTCGAAACTAATAACCCTGTACTTACTTTATATTTTCTCTTCGTATGAATGTTTTATTTATTTTTTTTTTTATTAAATTGTTATAGTTTATAAGTATAAAAGTAGAGGCTCTAAGTAGAGGCTTTAATTTGTTTACTTAATAATTTTCATAATATTGATCTTTAATTAAAATGAATCCTATTAATCAGTTAGCTAAAGGAGATTGATATAATTCTCTACGATTAGATACATAGAGGTAGGTACAAGTAAAAAAAAAATGATATTAGCTTTACATTTTACCCAATTAAGAAATATTTTGGAAGAGAAGTTGATCGAGGGTGGAAGGGGGGAGGAGGGGAGGAAGAGGGTGCGGTCAGTATTAACGTTTGTTGAGATAAACACTATTTTGAAAGAGGTGCTGCCCAACTGCATTCGGTTGCTATACACTCAGCTTACTTTTTACTTCTCAATAGACACTCTTTTAGGACTTACAATAAATATATAGCATAATTTCAATAAATCTAAAGTGTATGTGTGTGTAGAAGAATCTTGGTTGGGGGTGTGGTCAATAAATAAACACACAAATACGTTTCGGCCTAAATTTTAGGCCATCATTAGGACAAAGAAAAAACAAGATAGCAATAGAAGTAACTACAGTGGCAGTGCCAGTAATAATAAAAAAGTTAACAAACAGTAAGATAAAAAAACATAAAGTATAAAAAAAAAATATGTTGATCATAATATGTTACTATTAATGTGAAACATAAGGAATGCAGAAGAATATGTTAATAAAGTATGAATAACGTTAATAAAGTATAAAGAAAAAAACACTAACCATAATGTGGATATTAATAAGAAATAAAGAAAAATATGTTAATGTATGATGACAAAAAAGGTATTTAAAATCATTGATACAATATTGATACATAAAATATAGAAAGAAAAATAAATAAAATGAATGAAAAGAAAGATATAATAAAATACATTAAAAATACAATTATAATAACACTAGAATGAAGATTTAGGAGTATGAAAAGTATCTCAAGATAATATGATAAGTAATAAGTAATTAAAATGATTTCTATGTAAGTTATAATGAAATACATGGAAAAATGCATGTGAGGAATAACAAAGTAAAATAAGGTAGTAAAATATAAAGTTATGCGAGCTTAAAAATAGATTATAATATAGTCAAAAATATAGATATAAGTAAGTATCGTATGTGGGGAAGAAAAGTGAAGCAATAAGGATAGACAAACAATTAACAGGATGGAAAGAATTAACAAGATGGGGAGGAAGGAAAAATATAATTTTCTCCTTTATATAATTCTCGTCTATAAAAGGTGCAAACGTTACCACATGTTCCTCTATAATGTCCATGACGTACGCTCCAGCATTTAGCGACGCTCTATCTATCACACATAGACCTCTTCTTCCCCTACCATCACTGGCCCTCCTCCGAACTGTAGGTAACATTCTCCTCTTCTTCAGCACACTCTTATTCGAGCATCTGAGCTGTAGTGCTTAAATCTGGACGCATCCGAAAACAGAACAGAATCCCAATCATCATGAGGTCTGGAAGCAGTTTCGGAGAGCATTACAGTGAAGCTATCGTCTGCTTGGTCTCTCGTTCTTGGCCGCCCTGGCCCTCCGGCAATCAACTAGACCATTCTTCGTTTTCGGTAGACCGACAGTCCTGGCCGCGTATCTTCGGCTTCTCCCGTCCTCGATTAATGCGATGATTCGACCGTCTACCGTGCATTCAACACCATTTTGAGAAAATAAAATACGAACAAAATGAACTAAAATAGTATATAAATGAAAAGAAAAAAACCCGGTAACTATAGCAGAACTATAGAGAACTGAAGGCTAACTGAATTAAGTTTATTTGCAATCTGTGTGCATTCATCACTAATCCTAAAAGGATTACTGCAAAGGACGATTGTAATGTAAATCCTATTAATCTGGCTTATATATGGTCTAGCTTAAACCCGTCATTATTTTTTTAATCTGTATTTTTTAAATGAAATTCAAAGTGCGCCGGTTTTTTTGGACTCGAGTATGTGTGTGTGTCATAATCCAGACTATTCAGCATTGCAATATTTCATTTGGATCAAGTACCTTTTTTCCTAAGAAAATCATCCTAAATTGAGTGAGCACCGGGCAGATCGAGATGAAATGCATCGTGCACTCGGGCACATTTAAATTGCGCAATGAGCAATTGTTTCTTCTATTTGTCCAAGTTTATGTTAAATAATTCTCCCCTAGCTTTGAAAATAAGCCTAATGTTATGTATTTCCTGACCCGAAATAGGTGACATCTAATTTTAATTTACTGTACAATATATGATGCTCGGCACTCCTAGCTCGTTAGATAAATCCATCTCTTGCTTGTTCATTTAATCTGGATATGAAGATAGTTTCTTGTGTTACTAGCTGGCCTAGTAACCCCTCGGCTGAAAATTCTATACACTCAAGTCACCCAAGTTAAATTTGTATCGATCATTTTAATTGGTATTATTTTTGGTAACCGATTATTTTCCAGACTTAATGGCTTTATAAGATAATTTATGTGTATCGATATGGTGTAACTATATAGAGGATTTAATTTTGTCTCCAGATATACCATGTAGTTTGGTGAAGCAACGGGTACCCCAATTATTCTTGGATTGGCGGCAGTGAACTATATTATGTCGCTTCCTCAATTGCTGATATTTCCTCCTGGAAAACCCCGTGTGTGTGTGTATTATGCTTCAAATTTTATAGAATAGGATAATTATTTTCAGAACAGAATTTAACAATTATGTCGGTAACATCTATCGGTCGGTGTCAAAAATAACATATAATAATTACGCATATAAAATACAGTATATTTATGTAAAATAAAGATCGTGATGTATATGTATCTATATACCATGATATTTTTTTCGGTTTATGAGATTTAAAAAAATGTAAATACTCCTCAATTAAGAAAAGTTTAGAAGTATAATCTCGATGGCTTTCAAAGCTGGAGGATTTTAATGCAATTAAGTAACCAGCCTTTGCAAGTACATTCCGAAGTAAAGTCTGGAACAAGCAATAAGCGGTAAAAGCGGAATGTCCCATTTATTTTGAACGACTATAAGTGACATTTGTTGGGGTTTATCTTGGTGTTTTTTTTTTTAAGATTTTATTTTTCTACCTTTTTTATTTTTTTATTGTCATTATTTTTTATCATTTTAATTTCGATTGGTTAATTGTTTGTTTTAATCTGCAGTTGTGCTTCATTATAAAATTTCAGGATCTACTTTGATTATGATTATCCAATATTAACTGCAAAAATAACATACCTCTTTACCGGTTGGACATATTACATTTTACCGTTGAACTTCTACATCAAATTTCTCTAGTCGTCAAATGTTCTCCGGAACATCATATCCTTCTTGAATGGAGATGCTCGCACCGCAAGCCGCCTCCATCCAGTTCTGTCCGGTCCTGTCCACACTAGAGGATGTCACCCAACGTGCTTGGCGGCCACGTCCTGGTTCACGTATACGACACGATCTCTCTTCACCGATGTCATTGTTCCTATGAGAGACCCTTCAATGGTGAAATCCAAGGACTTTATTATGATTATGTAGGCCATGCAAGCATTTATGATCGGACTAATGCATTTTATTTTTACTTATACTTATTTATTACATTTTTACTAACAAAAATTAATGGAAATAATATATTATATTTACAAATGAATTCTATGTGCATATTGACACACTCTAGTTATCTGAATCTACCCTTCATTAGTCTCAAATTACTTTCCAAGTTCTTACATTAATAAAAATCAGTGACATGCTTATCTTGAACAACCCGTGTGTTATTGGTTATATAGCCTTCGTGTTTAATTTTTTGTTTACTTTCCTTACTGTATAGGTTATAATCGGGTCAAATTTTCGAATAGTAGTTTTCAATGAATCTATAGGTTTAGGAACACCCTGAATCCAAAGTACACACTTTTGGCCATTGGTGTCGGTGCCACGATTATCTCTTAAACGGATGGACCGATTTTGTTGATTTGTTGTTTAGTTTGTAGGTTGCCCAATCCTTCCTCCCCCGATGCATGTGTACCAAATCGCCCGAAAAACATGGTTTTCTAAATACTGTAGCGCCAAAATGGCTCTAACGATTTTGATGAAACTTTTCTAAAATCTTGCCCCTAGGGTACTTTGAATTTTTCTGTATAGCGCATTCCAAAAAAAAAGTTATGGAGAAAATAAAACTTTGTGCATAACTCAAAAAGTATACGCTTGAGTGCAAAATCACCCGAAAGAGAGTTAAATTTTCTACAAAACAAAAACAACTGTCCAAATAGGTTGAGTATTAGCAGAAATAAACCGTTTTGAACTTTTTACACATGTTAAAAATTATTTAGCATACTTTCCCTTGGACACCGGTTCACTTGGTTTAGTTTTTTAATGACTCGAAAGCTATACATGTTCTGGATATATTCCAGATGTGCATTTGAATGATAATTTGATTGATTATAATACTAAACAAAAAAAAAGAAAATAAATAAATAAATTAGTTGGACTACTATAAGGGAATATATTGCAAACATTTATTGGATTTTATTTTGACCCAAAGCTGTAAAGAAAGTCTTGTGAGTGGACCAGTAAAGATATTTTCCAACATTTTTTAGATTTTATAAAATCTACAAATGTCTCATTATTTTTAAAGTATATTAACTGCGAAATCCTTTATCTTAACGAGCACTTTACAAAATGTAAAAATATATAGTAATTTATCATGTCAAAATAGAGTTAATGATTCTGGCTTATAAATTGCGGGCACCTTAGTAGATGACTTTAATTATTTCAAGTTATCCAGATATATCCACTTCAGGCTATTTTAGATATAAGTGTGGTATCTTAATAACTTGAGAAGCGAAAATAGAGAGCATTGGTCGATTTTTTTTTTTCATAAATTGTTTAAGCGAGTGTGTACAGTTATAATTTAGCATGCTAGTGATAAGCAAGCATTCTATTTGTAAATAGTGGGTAAAATAATCATTGATTCCCCTATTTTTTTAAAAATATCTGTTTTTTTTTAAGTTAGGTTTTGCACGTTTGGCTTTTGTTAGGCTTGGAGTTATGTCAAACTTGTAAATTGTTATGTTTATGCCAAATAAAGAGGACCCCACTAAAGTTAACTCCCGAGAAACTGAAATTGTCCACATGCTAAATTTTGGAATATTTGTTGTGTATTGAAAGGTAAAATTTCTCTTTATTGATCTTTAACCAAAACTCAAAAAAATCTCTGTTCACCTGAATTTATATATATATATATATATATATATATATATATATATATATATATATATATATATATAATGGCTTTATTTTTAATTAATTATTTTATTATTTTATTTAATTTAATTAATTATATATATATATATATATATATATATATATATATATATATATATATATATATATATATATATATATATATATATATATATATATATATATATATATAGGAGAATGGTGATACTATGGGCCAGAAATCAAATAAAGCGGATAAAAATGATTTTTTATGTATAAAATATTCTATTTGGAACTATAGTGCTAAATATAAATTTGCATTGATATTTTTTCACCCATTATGAGTACTCTTGAATTATATTTCAATATTTTAAATATTTGTTCTCTTTCTGAGTTATTGAAATATTATAATTTCACAATAACTAATTTCAAAAAAGAATATTTAACGAACAGTACTTGATAGAGCTCTCTTCTCTTGATAACCAAGCGCCTGCATCGTTTCTAGGGTGTGGCGTCTGTAGATAAATATTTATTTCTAAAAAAGAGCTCAAATGTGCACAGTGTCTAAAGTGCGAATACACTTAAGGCTACAAGATAGCACCATTAAGAAGAAACCGATTTGAATTGATTCTTTAAAAAGTATATCCGAAGTTTAATAAAATTAAAGTTTCAATTACTTTTGCATTGAAATAAACTTGTTATAATAAAGGAAAGAGCTGTGAGATAGTAATCCTAAATGTCAAACATGATAACACTTACCCTTCGCTACAATTTGATACCAGGGTGAAGAGAATTGACTTCTTCTGCATCTAGCAATCCTAACCTCGCAGATGTTTTTATATACACAGGAGAGGTTCGGAATGAAAACAGATACTGATAATCCTAGACGTATGCTAGACAAAGTAAACATAAACCTAAGGATTTCGGTCTTTCCGACTTTTTTCCCCGCTAGATTTGATTTTTGGTGCATAAGAGAGATTCTCATATAATTATAGATTTTGTGTCCAATTAAAATTTCTGCCGAATGTGGTACTTTATTGTAAAAAAATGAGTGCCAGTTTTTTTTTTTTATTTTTTTTTATTTTGAGCATATCTGTTTATTGTATGCAATAAATCACATTGGAAGTATTTTTCTCTTTGAAGCAATTTAAGGCAGAATTCTCTAAACTTCACTGCCTTCCCCTTTTCCAATCCACAAAATTAGCTCTTCAAAGTGCTACCGCTCTTAAAAGCTGTACACTATTTAAAAAATAATATTAGTAGTACAGTGTTACCAAATAATAAAATAATGTTTTTGAATTTTTTTTACAAAAATATAAGCAGAGGCGCGCTTCTGGGCCTCGAAATGCCTGTCCCAAGGTTTGGCCATCATTACTTTTCCTTCTGCTTTAAGTGCATTTTCCTGACAGTAGATAGCATTTAGAAGATATTTTTAGGTTACTTATCGTTTTTAAAAGATTTTTTACGAATCAGAAGTAAATCCAACTGTTTTCTGCATTTGAGTGAGTCTAGGGAAAAAATGCAATGGTAGGAAAATTCGATTAACATTTTAAGCACTTTATTTTTTAGATAAATTGGCTTCCTTTTTTCTTTTGTTGCCGGCACAAAATTAAAAAGTGCCAAAGAATTATTCATAGAGCACTGGATATTGTCGTGTGATATAGAATACCTTCATATTTCACGTTTACGTTGCTCCGACCCAGCAGGAACAAGTTAGATAGACCTTTTAATTAGGGACCCATAGACAAATGGTAGATTAGAGCGGTTTTCGCACTTGCAACTTTTTCAATTTTTAAAGTTTCTGCCTTCTTAGGCGGTAAGTATTCTTAGTTATGTAATATACTTACGAAATCGCAATATCAGGTGGGAAACTTGTATAATTTCTCTTAGAGAAGTTGAGTTAGTAGCCTGATTTTCATGGACTATAGTCCATTTATTTTACCAGTATATGGTAAATCTTGGTTTATTCTCCAATATGGCGATTCGGGAAATATGGAATATTACTATATTACCTAGTACATGTTACCCGATGAAAGGGGAAAAGTCCAAAAAGAAAATCTACAGAGGAGACTGGAGAAGCTAACAATCTCCAAACAGTTACTAGCACAAGATGAAAAAATTACGCCCGAAAGTGAAATTAGCTGTGGTGCGAATTCTTACCATACTGATGATGATTTCTTACCAAAAATCTACAGAATTCGTGGTTTTCTTGAAAAGCATAACCATTCCATGTTATCCTAAATGGGATTAGGCATTCTATTTTTCTCCCAATACCTATTGCATATAACCAGCCTGGTCCATATTTCCTCACAAATGCATTTTCTTTATGTTAATCGAAACTTCGTCTAATAAACTTTTTTTTGGAGCATAAGACCACCAAAATATGTTAACAACACTAAAAGTTTGTTGTACTTAAATTCACAATAATATAAAATATGAATTCCATAATCCTTTCTTCTCCTATATTTTTTTTTCAGGGAGAATCCGGACAACCCCGGGAATTTAAGCTAGAATAATGTATATCAAACTTCTTTTGTATATGAAACATAGTCTTTCTTGTTTTATACTAGTCATTAATAAGCAAAAGGTATTAGCCACGAGTTGTGCAGAATTTAAGAACTTACATTTAATATAAACAAACTGTGAGTCATTGGGACGTGTAAAGATGGCTGTGAAGCCGAGGGCACGTAGAGCGGATGCGGTCGGTGGCACATTAATGAGGCCCATCGTTTGACGCACTGCCACTTAAATCAATCACTACAGTTGGCCAGCCTGTGTCTTCCATCCCCTTTCATTGTTTTATCGTGGCCTATAATGTTGGTATAGTTCACATGATTATGAATAAGTGTAATTATGAATCAATGTAGCTATTAGTGTAGAAATAAATTGAATATCTTGATTCATTATTAACAGTTAAATTAACTTTGAAAGATTTAAATTAACCAAATCAAATACTATGTAATAACTCTTCGTCATAAACTTTGCCCCCAGTTTAGTGCATGGTCATATTTCCGACCAAAGAATGAAATTTGTTCCACAGATGAAGATATAAGTAAACTCCCTAAGCCTGAGACTAGAACCATTTACTGATTTCTTGCAAGACGCTCTAAATTGAACCGAAATTGAACAGTAATACCTACCTTCTTACGCATCACATATAACTGGGAATTCCAAAAGTATACGCAAACTTCAATTTGTACAGTCAAAAACACTTAGAAAAATAACCAAAGCTGCATTGTACATTGATGGAGGTTAATGTTTCTTTACATACAAGCCAACAGATAACGAACACATACCTACCTACGACTCATCATATTTTTTATTGTATTAATATTAGAAGTTTTTTTTGTTTTTGTTTGAAAACAAATTTAATTAATTATTATTTTTAATAATTTCTTTTTATTTATTTATTTATTTATATATTTATTTGTCAATTATTTTGCTTTTATTTCCTCTACTGTATGGATCCAAGCTCCATCTATTATTGCACCTCTTGTTACTCTAAACGGACGTATCTTGGAATAAATAAAGAATTTATTATTACTTCTACTATTTATTTCATGACAAATTATTTTATTTCTTTTATCTTTCGTCTTTTTGAGGCTTTTGTTGTTTATTGTTCTATTCATAACCAATTTTTAATTCTCGATACTTTAACTTTATTTAAAATATTTGGTATTTAATCGGCTTATTTACTTTTGGGCAATTTAAATTTTTAATTAAAGTGGTAAAACATTCAAAAAAATGAAATAAAAAAAAACAAAGATAAAACCTTTTTTTGATTTAAATGGTTTGTTTGTTAACTTATACATTCAAATCGCATAAAAGATAAACGGAAAAATAAAAAATTGTTATGATAACGTTTTTCTAGCTGTGGGATGATTGAAAATGGATAAGTAATTGAAACTTAGCAGTCTAACTATTGTTAATAAAATTCGATGTTGAGACCTAGGCTTTACTTTGCGTATGCATATTTTTGTCTAGTATAAATGAAATAATATAATTTGATAATACAACTTATAATTTTCACCATAGTCACATCAGTTAATTACCGAAAATCTGCTGTTCGATTTGTGAGCATCAAAGGATGCTTAATTTTCATTCTTTAACAGGACAAGTTGGTTGCCGGCTAAGACACTTTTTATCATAAATAATAAGGAGTATTTCAGAAAACGTAAATTAAAAGTAGGCGCCATTTATAGCTGAGGAATGTTTCCAGTATTCCAGCATCCACATTAAATATTTATTTTATACTTTCTTATAATTACCTGACTGGTTCGAAGCCTTCTTGCTGTGGCTTTTATGAACTCTCCGGTTGATAAAGTATATAATTTTAGTTGCAACTGCACTAAAATAACCGCAATTTATTTTTCTCTAAAATAGAACTTATCAGTGAGCACCTGCTCTAGCCCCATGGACATTAATTATTCGGGTAGCCAGCTGAAAGACATTAATGCTTTTCTTTAACAGTTATCTGTTTGTTTCATTTATTGGATAAACTCAGTGTAAAGTAAAAAATCTATTAATATGATGGTTATGCTATAATAATATGGAAAAAAACATCTTTTAAGAATTTATTTATAACTTTACTAGAATCTCGAAGTCCCCAAGAAATATTATTGGAAGAGTTACGAAGGAACAACGTCCATTCAACCTCGTAAGGGTTATTAAGTCGTTAATTGAATGAAGCGGTTCCCCCTCTTGATTGAAACCAAAGTTGTTGGAAAATAAAGTATTTTTGACCACAGAATTTCTGACCCTCCATTCGTTTCCTATCAGCATGTCAAACAAATTACCTAAACCTTCTGAGTAAAATTTTATTATGTGCAATACATTTTTTGAAACATAAATAGTTTTTCTGTAATGATTTAATAATTTATTTTTTAAACTAATTCATTAGTTTTGCTATAATTCTTGTTGTAATTCATTTTTTTTTTAGTCGATAAAAATATTATCAAAATCATGTAAGGTTATAATTAATTGCTAAGAGAAAAAATTTGGCACTTGCGTACGTATCGTTGTCATGACAAGTTCATACTCCTGGAAAAAAGTTAAATCCACAAACCTTTTAATAGGTGTGAAATTATGGTGTGTAATAAAATATATGTCTATGATCTTTATTAAAAAATAATTTTTGAAAACGTGGAACTTATTTAAGTGAAACTTTATCACCGTTTAAACAAATTTATTTATCGTCAAGACTCTGTTCTTTGAAAATGTCTGCGAGAAATGAGACTGAACAACATTTTATTGGTTATTATTTTTAAGGTTATTTTGTATGCTAGGTTAATAACCTTAATGATCTTTAAAAATGCGCGTTATTGCAATCTGTATTTTCATTTTATTTAAATATTTTTGCGCAGCTATTGTTTGTTGCAGTATGTTTTCCATGTTGTTTAATGAAATGAAGTGGAATAAATAAATAAATGTTATATTTGTATTTTTTTCTCAGTGATAAAAACCGTCCTCGGGACGGACTCCTTGCGTCGAGCAATCATTAAAAAACTTGATACATTGTTGCGCCAAAGTGTCGCTTCATTAAATTTCATATAAAATGGATGAAAAAAAAAAAAAAAAAACACGCAGCTGCTGAAATGCGACGAGAGGCTGCTGAAAAGAAATATTATATCGAGTCAACGGTTAGACGATGGAAAATATAAAGAACGTGCACAGAAAACTTAATATAAGAGGACTTACCGAGCTGCTGAACGATCATGAAAAATGATTTTTCAAGAATTTGTATAAACATCGAAATATGATGAAGGGAGAACACCTCAGGAAAAAAATGAATCAGAGGAAGGAAAACCTCTGTAAAAAATCAAATAGGAAAAGACAAATCTCAGAGATAAATCGGCGTAATTGTGCGTCACTGAGTAATGCCCTTAATCTGAGGATGGCCAAGGCTGGGCAGAATAGCGCGAAATCGTGCTTTTATTTCATTATTAATAAATTCTGTTTTTTCTCATATCTTGCTTTCACTTTTCTTTATTCCTCTCTACTTCGACACTCCGTTTCCCATGCATCTTATTATTTCATCATATTTCCTGTTCTCGAAATTTTATACTTTTGACGATGTGGTTCTTATGAGGGGAATAAAAATTTCGAAGCCTGTATTATCGTATAGCAAGTCTACAATCTAGTCTGTTAATAACTAATATTGACGTTCGATAGGAGAAGGCTTATTGCCTACTCTACAAGACCGTTGTAAAATAAAATAACTAAAAATTTTTATTACTTTGACGAAAATTGAATTAGGAACAGATTGGATGTTTCTTTGGCTTATTTAAAATCTCTGGATAATTGGATTTACTCCTCTCAGATGTTCGGTGCTGCCAAGAAGACAGGTAGGTACTAACAAATGTCAAACATATTAATCCGAAACATTAATCATTTTAGACAAAGTATTTCCGTGTAATATTTCCGTTTTTTCTATCAATTTCGGTGCACGGTCTTCAGTAAAATATTATTTCCTTTCATATCAGGGGTATTGTATTGTTAATTTTAACCATTCAGTCCATTGAACTATTTTCTTCTTCTTTAAAAAAAAAATGTTACTAGCATTGTCCTTGGATACCTTTTTTGAAGTTTATATGCGCATAGAGATACTAATAAGAAGCCTTACTGGGCGGAAGGAAATTTTTAAGAACGTGCTCTAGCAAGATGTCGACTGTTGAATGTGAATCTGCCTATTATCTAGCAACCGACCAAGCTCACTGTGTCTGACATTCTATTTTCAGTTCGCCTGTGATAGTCGGTGCATGCTTTCTGTTCCGAATGTTGCCAATTACGCCTGCATACAAAGTTAAGTTTTGGATATTTCCCAAGCTCTTTGCAGAAATTAAGTCTAAAGCCGTTCAATACAAGGATTACTTGAGATCCGGTAGACTTTTTTTTCTCTTGTTGCCTTTTTTTCGGTGAGTTTCAGGTTATTATTTATCGGTCTTTTGCAAGATATATAGCTTAGCAATTAATATGTAAACTTCAATTTATTGTGAATTGTGATTAATTATTATTCCTATCTATTCTTATATGATTTTCATTTGTTAGTTTTATTTTTTTGTCTACATTTAGGTTCTATTTTTTAATTTCTTTTAAATGCGCATTGTGATATTTGGAAATAATAAAAATATAATTAAAAAAATAAAGTAATTTATTCACAAAAATGAATATTTGAAATTTTTTTTTTCTAATTCACTCAAAGTACCGTGTTCTAAAGATAATTATAGTTAATAAAAACTTATTTTGACAGACTTTTGTTATTTTTTGAATATTGGTATTTTGATGAGCTATATGATTATTGGTAGTTTTTTCTCGGGTCTGTATACGAGATATTTTTTAATTTTATTTTAATCTCGTAATTAATGTTTTTCCTGAACTCTGAACTCTTTTATGCTAGAGTGCTTTTCTCTAGGCTAAATTCAGCATAGAAAATAAATAAATATAGTATATGTATTTTTATAGATAGTATGCTGATGTATTTTAGATTTATGAAAATAAATGTATATTAGTTTATTCAGCTGTGCATGTTGGTTTGTATTCATCTACAGGCCAAAAATGTTTTATGGCTATGGCCGTTTTAGTTCCATATTTTTATCATAGTCATATATTAAAATTAGGTATAAAAAATATTCATGCAGTCATTCAAATATGCAGTCATATATAAAGTTGTATTTTATCCAATACCGTGAAACTTGTCCCAAAATGTAAGAACTAGTATATATTATAAGATATTCATAAATATATATATATATATATATATATATATATATATATATATATATATATATATATATATATATATATACCGTTACATAATTCAAGTACTGTTTCGAAGGGTCATCAGTTGAGTAAACCCATTTCTTAGATATATTTTTAGAATAATAAATATTCCCAAAGATTTATTGAAAAATAAGAAAAAGGTATATTAAAGTCAATCGGTATATATTTGTACATTTTTCATATTTCATAAATGCCGGAGTATTATGCAGTTAATGTTTCGAAGATTTATTGTCATATAAAATTGATTTTATTTAATTATCGACATTACTACACAATGTAATTTAAAAATAATTGGCTGGTATCCTCTCAGCGGTCGTCTCATGACATAAGTCACATTTTACCGAATAGACTTGGATCCATGATTTTACCTTCCCCTTCGTTTAAGCTAGAACATCTTTTTCAACAGTATCCCGTATAGTGTAGACCTGGTATAAAATAAATACACATCCTTTTATTCTAATCTAAACCTACATTTATTGATATAGAGCCTTTAATTGGAATCAACAATTTTATATAAATCCTTTTTAAAAAGGATCAACGGAATGGATTGCTATTGTTGAGTATGATATGTACATATCATCTCATAGCAAAAAGACACAAGCGGTCTAGATATAGAGCGACATTACGACAAACTCTATAGACACAAATATAAAAAAATCTGGTGAGGTGCACGCATCACACAACTTTCCCTTTTTCTATTATTTTAATAATCTTCTTAACATAATTTTAAAGAGTTCACATAAACACTACTTGAAACAAACTCAGTAGAATGCACTTCTTCAAGTCTTCTCTCACAAAAGTACAATCAATTAGTTTTTTAATCAATTTTAGCATGCCAATTCTGTACATTAATATATTTTTGGCTTGTCAAGTTAAAATATATTTTAAATGTTTCAGTTGAGAGTCCATGGTTGTAAAATTGTAAAATCGATGATATAATTCGCACTTCCAGTTGGTCCACAAATGCACAAATAAAATTTTCTTTTCATCATAACTTTTTTCTCTGCATTTTCTCGGTCATGTTCTACATATATGAAAAGTTAAAAAGGGACTTTAGGCAAGTTTCATCAAAATTGCTAGTGCTGTTTTTGAGAAAATTGTAAAAAAAGGTGAAATCGATGATATAAAGTGGCACTTCCGGTTAGTAGATTTTGAGGAAACAGCTGCTGTAACATCCTAAGAATATACGTAACTTAAATACGTAATTTAAGTTACGTAGGACTTTTCTTTTTGAGATAGGCTATATGACACACACACACCCACACAGACCTTCTTGCGAGTCTTGGCTATTTGGACTAAGGAAACCATAAATCATGAATTTCCATTAAAAACGCGAATTCGAAATTTTTCACGATCGCAATACTTCCCCTTACTATATATTTCATATATATGTAAGGGGTATATTTCATGAACATAAACGGGACTCTGCTTAAATAGTCCTCTTAAATAGTCCGCTTGTTAAGGTTCCTGTTGAGTATTTAAATACATCGAATTGCTGCCATAAGTATATTCTTTCTCATTCGTATAATCTCCTTTTGGAGTTCTTAATTCATATCTATAGAGCTTCTAACCAATTTTTCGTCATATAACACTTCTATCAATGTAAATGCCATCTGAACAACCTTTAAATAATAAAAACGAAAAAATCTGCTCGATCCTTTTAATTTCTTGAAGTATCTTAAATGATATTTTCTTATAGGCTTCCTTTGATACTTAAAGGTTGTCACAATCTCCCCGCAATCTATCCCGTCGCTTTAGGGCAGGACGATTATAAAGGCTAATTTCTGTGAGGGGGAGATAATTTTTTTTCCCCCCAAAGATTCAACCGAAGTTTTGTAATGCTTCATTAAATTGCTATAACAATCTAAAGAAAACTTAGAGAGAAGTAATAGCAGCCTAATAGATGGCCATTGAGCTACCTTCCTTTATCTCCACCGTGGTCTGAGATTCTTATCCATCTTCAATTTTCTCTTTGTCATTGATTGTGGGTCTTATTATATTAATTTGATATCCCTTTGCTTTGGCCTTTCTCTCTGCTTTCTTCCTTTAACCATTAATTTTTTTCCAATTCTGCAGTGCCGTGGATCTACCTCTTGGGGCACACATAGCCCCTCTAAAGTGGATACCTATTCCTTTTAGAATTTGGGAATAAACCTGGCGGTTAAGCGTGGATGCTGACTACATCAACAAAGGGTCAGGATAGAGTAATTTTTTACTAAGTATTATTAAACCCAAGATTTTATGGGTTGTAGTAGTTCATTTCTTTTTTTCCTTAATTATTTTTGGTAATTAAACTCATTGTTATATATATATCAAGACAAATAAAATATTTATATCAGTTTTATACATGTTCGATTTTGACAGTAATGCTTTGATAATCTGAATGGAACATACTGAATATATTTAAGTTTTGATGCAGATTTTTCATAATTGTATTGTTTATTTTTAATGTGAAAATTAATGAAATTTGCTATTGGATTTTTCCGAAAAAGTAAAATACTTTTTCTACGGTATGTTAGGATTAGTAATGTACATAGGATGATGTATTATTATCGGGAGTCAGTACCGTGGTTAATTAGTTAGCTATGCTTAGGACCAATGAAGCTTCTTCAAAAAATTATTCATGGTATCTCGGACCATACCCGGGCAAAAGACCTGGAACATGCATAAAAAATCGTTTGCTCATCAGTTCCTCACTTAAATTACGAAACGAGTTACTTATCTGTAAAACTATACTAAAACCTGTCTGAAGGAGTACTTTGGGTTACAGAAAACACAAAGCATGTAAACAAAATTCAAACAGCACAATCCAAAATTATTTTAATAATTGCTAACAAAGCGTGGTTAATTTCAAATTACTCCATACACAACGATATGTACATGCCAGCAGTAAAGTGTAAAATATTTTTAGTTGCGGATCTGGACGTTGTGGGCCGTGGGCGATACGATATTGCGGGGCTCCCTTTGGTAGGCGACTGAGGAGGCTGTCTCCCGGAATAATTTGAAAATTTCGAGGCAAAATGGCAGCACTTCATGCCCTTTTTGCGTTTCAATTTACTTTTATAATTTTTGATTTGAGTACCAATTTTTTATCACTTTTTTGTTCAAAAAGAAATTCATATACAATATTTAAATAGTAACAATTTATTTGTATTACAAATAAGAGGTGATTCTTGAAAATTACAGAGTGAGGCTATTTCAAGGAACTTGTGATTGGCAATTTTCAAATATGAACTAGGGATTCGTCTATAACGTATAAGTCATTTATTTAATTTTTCTAAAGCGCGGAATCCTGGATGGTCATTCTCCTCGCCTCTCCCTTGATCCTCCCCTGATCAGTCAGAAAGTGGTAGAATCCTCCAAAAGCATCTCAAAAAAATCAATTTTAAAAGATTCTTCATACGCTTCTACCTTACCGATTATCCAAATTTCCGGTTGTTTCTTTTAACCATCTTGTTCCACTCAACGAAATTAACACATTGATGTGTATAATTCTATTTCGGAAAAAAGAGACTCTCTCCATTTCTCCCATGGACAAAGAAACCACATTAAATTCTTCAACTCCCAATCTCTCCAGTTATCGCAATGACGGGACGGCCAAAATTGATTTCAGGGCTTTGTTTGGACTAGCTAAGAGGTAAACATACTAAAAGTCCTGGTGTCTAGGAGCAAAGGCAGAGAGAGGATGAAAGGAAGGTCATGTTTTTCGGTTTATCGTTTTTACCTCGAAAACGGTTGTTCCTAACTTGAAACATTTGATGTGGAAAATTGAGGAGCATTAAATTTCCTGTAAGAATGTTCCTATTAATTTTTTTCATATCCGTTATAGTTTAAGAAATATGCGTTCTTCAGGTTAACAAATGATAAAGACAATAAAGGAAAAAGAATAGCTAGTATATCATGGAGTCAATAATGATTTTTTTTTTCAAATTTGTTAATTTGTAGAGCTCTTAAACTATAACAGATACAGAAAAAAAAAATTAATGTAGGAAATTTAATACTCTTCTATTTTCTAAATACAATATTTTAGCTAGGACCTAGCCGTTTTGGTCAGGTGTGAACGAAAATCATTTCCTTCTCCACCCTCCCCTCTTTGCCTCTGCTTCTAGATCTCAGGACTTTAAGAGTATGTTTACCTCTCAACCAGTCCAAACAAAGCACTGAAATCAATTTTAGCCGTCCCGTCATTTCCGTCTACGAGCCATTCATTGACTGGCCTGTTCGTGTTTTGCAGTGCAGTTATATTATTTTTAAAAAAATGAGATTTTAATTTTAAAATTTTAGGAACTTTGAGATATTTCCACTTTTAATCTTTCAAGGTCACCGCACCAATGCTTGAAAATACTAGAGAAAAACTGATAAGAACGTGAAGACCGACCTATATTATTGCAATGAGCGCATCAGATTAAAATAGAAAAGAATAATAATAATAAAAAGTTTTAAAAAACCCTAGGGCCCTGTTCCCTCCTGAAGGTATATAAGGTATCTGCCCAGTTAAGATTCGCTGTAACATGAGACGTTCGATAATAATGAATGCCAGGCAATGGAAGATTATATCATAATCGGGAAAATAAAATATTTACATTGTATTATAACAGCCATTCCTCATTGATTCAACATACTGATTATTTTCACATAAGTACTTAAGCCAAATTTGGCCTAATTTGTAAGGATAAGCATGAAAATTGGATCAAAAACTATTGTTAAAATTACTAAAAATATTACACAAAATGCACATCTTATGTTTGTGGGTATGAAAATTATATTTTTTCGTACATTTCGGGGGGAGGGGAGAGGAGAGGAGAGAGATTGAGAGATATATCACTCGATTATTCTCCTTGTATAGGCAACTGATGTTCATTATTAGGTCACTCTTCATCATTATTATCGCAGGTCTATAAAGAGGCCCGACACGTCGGCATGCATTAAACAGTTGTAGGACATTTTTTGTTTTATTGTTACCGCCAGACCATCTTCAAGGTTACTACGGTTTATTATTCCAAACACTATCTAGGAAATATCTAGTACGTATACTTATATACCTTATGTTTTATAAATAATATATTTAGAGATAATAAATTGGCTTAGGCCTTAATTCTCTTTGTATTTTATGTCATAATTTAATTAAGATCATTTACTTTTCATGTTTGTATGATATGTTTGATTTTTATCTTCTTATTTTTTATTTATTTTTTCTGAAACTAGAATAAATTTATTACCTAATTAAACGTCTTATTTTTGTATTTTCTTTGTTTAAGAATCTTTAACACAATTACTTTATTTCATTAGTTATTTTTATCAACTAATCTTATTTAAACAGTAGGTATAATTATGTTATCATTAGTAATTAATTGCGATAAACGCTTTTAAAATCCACTGCACTTTATGAATAAACAGTGAATTAAATAAAAAAATTAATCAAGTTCAGTCTCTTTAGTCACTATATCTGATCTAATTTGTTGTTTGCTGCGGTGCTTACAAAAAAAAAAATTTTGGTTTTTGTAACAAGGCGTCAGGACGAGTTCTTCATCGGTTTCAGATGACCTCACACATCTAGACTAACTCCCGCAGCTAAGCAAGGCGATTTAAAAATAGATATTTTATCAACACGCATCCTCCAACTAGGATTTTTGACAGCACTTGTGTTCTCGTAAATTTTACCTTTAGGCTATTCGAATATTTCGTCACTTTCCAGCGCTGTTCCCTTCTGAGGATTATTTTAAAAAATATACTTATGAATAAATTAGAATTAGAATCAGTGAGTCGGAAATAAAAAAGATTTATTGGTATAAAAACTTTAAAAATTTGGCCATATTAACACATGCTCAGGAGTGAGTTCGGAAACTTAGATTTTCAATTAGTTTCTGTAATCGTCGTCACAAAATTAGGAACTTGGTGTGCTTACTTTGGCTTCCCAAAACCTTCCTGATCCTTGCAACGTCAGAGAACGTGTAGCCTACGATGAGATAAACTGACTCCTAACTAAAAAAAAGTAATTCGAAAATTCTCTCAGGCAATTCTTGATATAATCATGCGGGTCCCAATTTATCTAATTTTGTGACGGCTACTCTAGACAATGACAAATAAATACAAAATTATTCATATTTGGCTCTTTGTGAGATACCATTTATTTCGTCAGATCAATTAATTGGTTGTTTTTTCCAGTATGTTATAATTCCAACTCGTAACATTAGTAAATATTATTTTCCCAATTGTCGCTGTCAAAGTTTTTTTTCTGATATATTGTGCAAATGCTCTTTCACTCGCATACGGGTCAAAATGTGTCTAATTAGAATTGATTTGCTGAATTCTCAGTTGTATTTAGTCTAAGATAATATTTATTATAAAATTGAGATTGTTATCTTCGAAGTTTATTGATATATAATAAAACCAATATCAACGGAATAAAGAACCGAATTAGATTGCATTTCAGTAATACAAAGAAAAGTAAATAGGTAAATCATTCGTGAAGCTCCTCCATATATCCTTCATATGTTCCGGCTTATCATTCTACACCATACTATTAAATCTTATCGTTATAAGAAAATTCATTGCCTTTTTACCTTAGTTTTCTTCCTGTTCGGATATTAATCTTAAAGATGTCATCTTTGGTTTTTTTCCTTAAAGGAAAACTGGAGACATTTCGTCAGGATATGATTTTGTGTTTGGTTGATCGCATTAGATGTTCTCTCTAATCTAAATCTCCCTAATCGATAGTTTAAACTTTATTATTAATGATATACTAAAAATCTAAAAGTAAGGATATACCGGGATTTATGCAAATATTAAAATTTCATGATGTGTAAAGAAATATCTTGCTAATTTCAACATGATATTTATCAAAAGCATCTATTTTAAACTGTTGTAAACTCCAGTTGAAGGAAGACCGCAACATAATTTACTGATTTTTTTTTCTGTTCAGCTTGTGATAACATACTTAACCTAAATATCTATGAAAATGAAAAAAAAAAAAAAAAACTTAAAATTCTGAATTCAACTATCTTATAATACCAGATTTTACGTACAAACAACTTTTTGTCGCGTAGACTAGATAAATACAAAACTATTGAGTGTTCAGAAGTTGGTAGTTGATCAAGCAATTTAATAGATTTTTACACTAAGTAAAAACTAAGTGACACTAAGTAAACCATATATTATAAAATCTATAATATATCTATAATATAATCTAACATATATTATAAAAAATATATTATAAAATGTATGAGATCAATAGAGATTTCTTAATTTTACCTGATAATGGTTTACAATATTACTATTTAATTAAGGTAATATGGGGGCAATATATGCATATGTATATCCTTACTTCATATATATATATATATATATATATATATATATATATATATATATATATATATATATATATAATTGTTATATATATTATATATATATATATATATATATATATATATATATATATATATATATATATATATATATATATATATATAATTTATGTATATATACTATATAATGAGATGTAAATAATTTTAATGATTAACTTTTTACTAAACGGATGAATGTAATTTTCTTTCCCCTCTCTCGCTCTCTCTCTCTCTCTCTCTCTCTCTCTCTCTCTCTCTCTCTCTCTCTCGTTGTTGTTTTTTATTTTTTTTATTTTTCTTTTATTGTTTTCATATGATTTATGATTTTATTTAATTATTCATTTTATCTTATTTTTTTATACCATTGTGATTCTTAAGAGACTTAGTTTTTTTTTCTATATCTATGTGTATAATGCCAATGGATCGTATGCATGTTTTCGAGTACAACTGCTAATAAATAATTTTAAAAAAACTGCTTATATACCGAATGGAGCTTAAGTGAGTTTTCATCATTGTTATTTCAAACTTTAAATATTTAATTCCTTTTATAATCTTTAAATATTAAAGATGAAATCGTGTAACTATATAACGGTAATTCAATGTTTTAATTTTGTCTTATAAAATTGTGAAACTAATAGCTGATAAATATTTGTCATTTTGGATTTTCGTATCGCACTTAATTCTAGTCTATTGGCCTTATTTAACATACTGAGAAGAAATAAAATAAAATGGTTGCATATTTTAGAAAGCTAATATTATTTCTACTATATGTGTTAGGAATTCTACATTGATTTGTAAAACATATTGAATCAAAATAAAATGAAGTTTAACTATGTTCTATAAGAAAATTGTATTTTTCTTTGATAAAGCCTTCAAAAAATACTGTAATTTAATTTACGATTATTGAACAAACATTACGAACGAAATTGTTCTTACTAAACCTTAAATCTAAATTTAGCAAATGGTTCAATTAAACCTAATAGTCTTTGAGAGGAACATCCAACTGAAAATTAGCAAGTATAATTTGCTAAAGGCCTGGGATTCAGATTTAAAAGTTTATATTTTTAAATTTACTATTTTTTGTCTTACCTGGGCTTCTAAATTTGGCTTACATCCCATTTCTGAACACCTCAGATTTATTTTATTTATTCTTAGCATATTCTGTTCTTACGAAGGCATTTCGTATTCATTCTTACGGTTTTAAGGATGATCTTAATTTCCTATAAATTAAACAATAGAAAAAATATTATTAGACATACATTTTTTTTTTTTTTTTTACTCGTACTGCCAATATATTAAGCTTGAAATATTTATAAGAAGACTACGTGAATCAAACACAATTCTATCCACTAAAATCTCACCACGTGTTTGTTAAATAGATGTGGTTGCAAGCTGTCGTTCAACTGGTTGGGACGGAGCCAAATCCTCTGCACAAAAATACTACATGTCAATCGAACCGCACCTTCTTCCATCTAAAATCGGGCTGTTAAATTTTATCTTTCGACTTTTTAAAAAAAAAACAGGTTACATTTAGAGGGTAATTATTTTATAAATCATAATTTTTTTTAATAGTGCTCAATTTACTGTCTATATTATCCTCGTTAACTTCATAATGGGATCTTGTTAAAATAGACAAATCGTTGTTTTTATTTATTGCAGTAATTAGTATGTCATCAGCAACAGTCATGAATTTAATGGCACAAACTTATTAAACCTTGTTATTTTTATTACTCATTTTATACAGATAGGGTATAAATAATTCTACTAGTTAACTATTCGCTTATATAAGAAAGGATATCTGTGTAAGCACCTCATAAAAAAAATAAAAAAACAATCGTTCCTTATCTTTAATTTAAATACATCTCATTAAAGCATAGCAAAATTTTCAGTGTCCGAAGTTAGTATGTACTTGGAACTTCTTCTAAATTCCATTAGTGGATATCAATCGTCTACTTATATAAATTACCTAAATTTGCAGATTTTTCTTTTTTTTTTCTTTTTAAATATTTTTGAATTACTGAAAGAAATTCAACAATGAATAGTGTTTCATGATGTTACGTGTAGCAGAAAAATATAGCTAAAATATAACTAACTAAAATATCTAAAAGAACTCTTTGCTTAACAAACAAACTTTCTAATTCTACTTAAATAAATAATAAGTTTCATAATAAAAATTTATATTAAATTTAAATTTATACTTAATATTTACTTATCTTTGTAGTAATTAAAAGGTTTGATGTGGATTTTTTTCAGTGTACTACCACCTAATGACAAATTACAATCAAATAAACATTAGCCCATGTGAGGTTCTTAAAAGAATAAAGATTATAATACTCGAAGCCTAACATCACAAGGGTAGTGAGTGCACTGTCAATGGATCACCGATTTCAACCGAAAACAAAACTTTTTTTTTCAATTCCGAGAGGTTTCAAAAATTTTAAGCCACGGAATGATGTTTCGATTAGAAGCTCTATATCTCGTCTAGTATCTAAGTGCATCCAATTTTGATGATCTTCCGTTCGTTGGAAATAGGAGCGTTTCGTCTTTCTATACATATAAAAAGGTATAACATGATGACTTGTGTGAAATAATGTGATCGCCAAATAAAAACATAATGAGTAATTTTGCGGATGACGTTGGTTCTAAAACATGTATGGACATGCAGGTTAAAGCAAATCGCGTAATTAAAGAACCTTTTAAAGGCCCTCCAAATTTGATTAGAATCTGCCAAAGGGTTCCTGAATTATGGACAGTTTTTTTTAATATTTTAAACATTTAAAGAATAGACCCTGAGAAAAATTGTTGGTCCAAATTTTTTTTATTTTTAAGTTCGCCCGAAAATTTGAATACAGGGAGGTTTTTTTCAAAGTGCTAATACCAAATCTGACACCAGTTTTGAATAAAAAAAAAATCTGATCATATTCTTCACTCCGTAGAAGATTTTTTTTTTTATTACATATAATTCAATAGATCTATCAGATCGGTCTGAAATTTAATGATTTCATTTATAAAAAATTAGATGACTCTAAAATTTGCTATTTTTGGATCACAAATAATATTTTTATATTACTTATAACTAGAGACCGAATTTCCGTGCAGTAAATAACCGAAAATAAAGCAGTAAATTATGAAATTGTGAAAATCGTGCACTAAGAACCCCAAAAGTGTGAAATAATGTATATTACACAATTTCACACATTTTTTGTAGTATATCATCATCCTTCACAAAATCATCATTTTTGATTAATTTATAATATTATATGCATGAGATCATAAATTAAACAAAAATAGTGATTTCTACATGATACTGTATAATAAACATTATGTGTAAAATTGCGCCCGAGACAATGGTCCAATAATTTTAGAAGTACATTCACCAATAAAAATTTGTTAATTATTTTCAATTGTTGACCTTTCACATTATATGTTTATCTTCAATTTGCTATAAATTTATATGCTGAATGGGAGGAGGGGGACGAAGTATCCCCGAAATAAAAATTTGGTTGAAATCGGTGACTCATTGACTGTGCCCTTCCCTCGCCAGTACATAAATAGTATAATTTTTAAATTAATTAAAAAAATGATAAATGATATAATTAATTCTATCAACGTTGAGAGTAACTGTATATCTTCGATAATATTATAATTTTTTTATATATAGCTTTGTAGATAGTTAAATTTTATTCCATGTGAGTATCTAGATTGTTCCTTGAGATGTATAGTTATCTTGTTATAAAAAACAAAAACAAAGGTGAACCGCTTTCTATAGGAAAAAGTACAGAATATTTTATAAAACATGTGTATATTGTTGAATACGATATATCTTTGCTAATATTGGTCCGATTTGGGTGTTTTTATTATTTATATTTTTTATTAGAGAAGTTATTTAGCATTAAATGTTATTACTTTTTGTCATATGGATAGCCTTTGGGCGACATTTCTTAAATGCAAACAATTCGCTGCAATATTTTAACCTCTTTGCGCTACGAAATTGGGAGGATGTTTGAGGATTTGTGATAAGTAAAGACGACAACAATGCCTCTGGATGTAAATAAAATTGCAGATTCTCTTAGAATATTCAGTATGAAAATTAAGAAAAGTTTATTATTCTTTTAGTAATTTTCACAAGGTAGTTGTTAATGGGTTAAGTTTTTAAAAAATAAATTATTGCAGGAAATATTTGTTCCGAGAAAGACAAATCTTACAGATAGGTTCTATAAGAAAATCGCGGTTCGTCAATGCCTATTAGTGCCGAGTAAATACACAGAAGATAGTGGGCCTAACAGTGACTGAAATGTGGGTCTAACACGCAAGCCTGCAAAATTTGGGTTGCGACATGTTTTTGTTAACTTTTGATAATTGATTCCTTTGTATTTTTTAGCGCTGAATCCGCAAATGGCCTTCATTTTTTTCCACCACGTCAGGATTTTTCTCAATCTGGAAATAAATACATCGCAATATGGAAGAAAATCCTTTTCTCGGTTCTTTAACATGGAGCCTCCAACCAAGTAATTCTGAATCTTCTTGGGTCAGATGTAACTCTCAAACCAAATCGTTTAGTTCAGACAGTGAAAAAAACTGTAAGATGGCACAGAATGAGCCAGAATAAACGAATAAATTATAAGGGAAAAAGTTTTGAGTCTATTTTTAAGTCTCATGTTCTGAAATTTTTGACTTTTTGAAATTTGTATTTGCGAAAATGCCAGTCGTCATGGAAGAAAATAATGGCTATTTTCGGATTTAGTGCTAAAAATGGACAAGAATAAAATGGAGTAGGTGGGAAGAATTTGTCAGGCCTAATTATTTAACGATGCAATGTTTTAACTGTCAGACAAACGGTTCTGCCCATGCCGTTCCAGAACATGCTCTGAGATTGTAAATTCCTTTCGACACCGAATATATCACATAAGGAAGGAGTAGGAATAGAAAAAAGAAATCAATTAAAAAAACTAGTCTGTTGGGGAAAGCGAGATGTTGAGGTGTTCTAGAATGTGAGTGGTTTTCATACCAAGTAGCAATAGATATAAATAAGATTAATTCTAGGTATAATCAACAAATTATAATGTTAGACATTTGATTACTTTTTATAGCTAATTCATTGAATTGGATCCCTGAAAGTTTTTTTTTGTACAAGTTTAAGGAAAATTAGAGGATTTTCAATTTATTTCTTTGTGCATATGCTCTTTATGATTTAAAAAAAAAATATTAAAAAATATCTATAAAATATTTGAGGGTGTAAATTGCAAAGCTCCTTACTTCCATTTTTTATTATAATCGAGATAGCAATGGCTATTATTGCTCACATGTGTTTACTGTCAGAATGAAGAGTCTAAATATTTATAAATTAATTCTTTCGTTTATTTCTTTAAGTATTAAAATAAATAGCTATTGAATAAATCTCTCCATCCAGTAACCGGCGGACTGCAAAACTACTCACCTACTCTGCAATGTGAAAAAATGAAAGTAAGGAGTTTTGCATTTATAAAATTCAAGTTGCTAGGTTTAGAATAAAATCTATTTTACGACAAAAAACCAAACAATAAATATATTTTTTAACTAAAATAAAAATATAATTATTAAAATATTAAGACCAGTCAATGGTATCAATAAAGTTTGTAAAATATTTCCACATTTGATCTGACGCTAGAATGTGTGTCTGAGCTTGGACGTTAGGGAAAGAAGTTATTGTTACATGAGTCACGAAAAGATTCCTATAAAAACGATGTTTTTGATGGATTGTCTTACTTAAATTGGTGATTAATTGTCTAGAATACTTTAGTATTGCTTATTTAAACGATTCATTCTGCACTGTGTTTCAGACTGGTTCTTCCATTTTTTAATATTAAATGTCCTTTTTACCTAACTAATTAGGTTTTTAATACTAATATTAAATATTACACTAAACATTATTATACAAAACAAGTAATTTTTCTTAAATGCCTTTCTATTTTCTCCGCTGTTTTCTTAATTAATCTCAGCAAAATGTCAAACGGGAGTTATTAAAAATAAAAATTCCATATACATAGAATAACAGCAGCTGCTTAAGACCAGTTTTGATTGACTCGTGTCGTCGTCAAACATTGCATTGGATTTTAACATATCTCCGCTGGTGAAGATTTTTTTTTTTTTTTTTCTAAAACCTCTTTACTGCTTCGAATTTCTGGGAAGATTCTGGGCAAGTAAAATCAACTTTTAAAATGAAGGTATTAAAAAAAATTTTCAAGGTAAAAAGTTTGCGAGGTGGAGATAATTTATAGCATCCTTGAGCATTTGGATTTATTCAGAAAGCAATATTGCGGTTCAATCGATCATTACGGGATTTTAAACGATATTTTCATACTTTTATGTCCCAAATATATTACAAGGTGACGATTTTAAAACGCATTTCGCATTTACCTTAGCGCAACCGATTTGCGTCATTGCGATTCAGTCTAAACTGAATCATAAACTGAATCAATAAACTGAATCTCTAACACTATTTAATTTACGTAATACTGATAGCCTACAGCATAGACCTCACGGATGCTATAGGTTTTATTACAGCATTTTAATTCAGTTTACTGTTAGGCGCCGTTCCAGCTGATGGTTTTTACTTGGAGTGCTTTATTGTGAAGGCCGCTTGGTAAGCAAAAATTTAATACAGTCCTTTATTTTCTTGGATTTTCTTCTTCTTTTTTTCAATTCATTTTTATAGGGTGGCTTAATTTAATGCCTGGATATGGACTGAAATATGTTTAGTGTTTAAGTTGCATAATTCATTATACGTAGAAACTTTTAATCACTTATGAAAAAGTGAACACGACATGATTGCCAACTGATGCATTTAAGTGTTTGTAATAAATCTTAATATAAGAAGTAATTAAGAAGCTTGTACCGTTAAGCTTAAGGAATTTACTTGAGCAGGTCTTTAAGAAAAGTTTAACTAGATGGACAACTCATTATGTAATTATAACAGCATTGATGAGAGGATTTGAGCACATTAATTAGTGTGGTCGTGACAATACTTGTTATTAATAAATACTAAAAAAATATTAATAACCAGGTAAGTGGAGAAATAAGCCTTCTTACAATAATTAAAAGTCTGCCAAGTAGGTCAGTATAGCTTCCGCGCCATTTTTATTATATAGCAATAACAGGTAATCGAAAGGGGCATACGCGAATGAAAATTCAATTTAAAAACCGGAATCATAAACCTTGATTACATAATAAACCATTCCTATATCGAAGAAAATTTCAACAGTAACGGAAAAGAAATGTACAGGCGTGATCGAAAATCCTATAGTATCTTCGGATATAACGTCCTTGAAAAACTAATAAACAGTGCTTATGCCGAAAAAGTGTCAATGATGCGTAATGGAAATTCGAAATGCGCATGCTCAGTCAAAAACCAATTCTAAAAATGAAATCAGAGCCCTCGAAATTTTTAATAATAACAACACCAGAATTCGCGTCATATTTTTAAAAATTGTTTTGGAAAGAAATATATTATAACGAGCTAAACTCTGGCCAAGAAAGGTTCAAAACCTTGACAATTCGCGTCCAATTCTGTCCCAGAAATTATCAAAACAACCACATTTTTATCCAATTTTAAACATTTTCTTGGGATGAGTGATATTAGAGCTTAATATTATGCTCTAGAAATCTTCAGGATAGGTAATCCTTGTCCGTGTTTGATCAATTTTCTTGAAAAGAATGGAATTATACCCAGTCGAATTCTCTTCCAAAAAAATCGAAATTGTGGTCTGATCATAAAAAAAATTTCTTGAAACGGGGGAAATTATAAAGAGCTCAAATCTGCACCATAAATCCACAAAACACAAATTCTCGTCTGATTAAAAAAAAAAAAATCTAGAAACTAGGGAAATTTTAAAAAAAATCTAGAAACTAGGGAAATTTTATTGAGTAAATTCTGCTCGAAAAAGCCGGATCACACTCAAATTTGCGTCCAATATGCAAAAATTGTCTCGAATGAAAGCGAAATTACATACATTACCTATATTTCAGATAGGCCAGCTATATTTCTCTAGAGCCACTCCCCTTTCCAAAGAAATTCCTGCGTCAAATGAAAAGAAAAACTCTAAGGAAACCCCTGATACTACTTTACTTTTTATTTTCCAAATCTTAGACATTAAAAATTTGTACAGAAACTAAATACATACACTTAATTGTTATTCCTCAGGAAAATACGATTCAGTATAAAAGACTCACAAAATTACCTTCTTTGCCCGAATCAAGTCCGGAGGGAGGAGTTGCTGGGCTCTGTCCTGTGATATATTAGGGGATATCTTGAGATATTTTAGATTGTAATTTGAGATATGTGATATAAATTGTAATTATTCTTTAAAAAAAAAGATCAGTTAGATTAATTATTGCGAGAATTAAAAATTAATTTTTTTGGAATTTAGATTAAACTAATTCTACTACTATAAAAATATTGGAGTAGGATGTGAAGAATTGTTGCAAGAAATTGTTTTATTACATTACAAATAATGCTTGAGGTCTCACTGTAAAACCACTGAGTGTGTTGTTAGTCTGTCCATAATTCAGTAATCGCATGTCGAGTTCCAAAAAATAAATTTGTAACCGTGCAAATAATTGGAGAAGCAAATCACGTCTTACTCTTTGGTTGCTCTTGTGTTTATTGCATGTTCGTGATTCAAAGCTCTTGGAAGTGGAGATATGGTCCGAAATTGTTATGAATTATGTGCCCATAGAGCGTGCAATTTTTTCTGGATCTACATTGAACAATCGCTTAATAGGTGTATTTTATAGATCGACTTTTATGTAATGTGTTTGAATTTGATTTTTATAAATAAATTAATCATTATAATAGTTAAAGAAGTTATAACATACATAACCAGAGGATCAACTGGAATTTAAGCAAATTAATAAAATTAATCATTTTTATTATTGATCTGATTCCAATTGTAATGAAGTCATTTAATTATAAATGTTGATTACAAGTATAAACCAAATTCGTAATTCATTTTAAAGATTCTCATTGTCTTTACAAGGTGACAAATCAGATTTTCAGTAAATTTAGATTACTCATTTAACAACCATCCGTGCTAGTTTAATGCATCCAGTAGACGGGTATATTGCTTGGAGTGACTAAACTCATGGCGGTATAATAGTCTTAACCAGTTACGAAATCATATTGTTTTTTGTATTTGAAGAAAGGATTGCATTTGTGTCTGTGTGAAAATATTGTGTGCGATAGTGAAACATAGGCATGCTTTAAAATTTTATTTTAACGTAAAAATAATATTTAATTGGTTGCGTTATTGATAGTTAAAGAGTTTTAAAGACTTTATTGGATAGAAAAAGAGTTGGGGTTAGGACAACAAGTTATATTAATTTGTACCTATAATTAGATATTGATTCGATCAACATTTAGTTCAGTCTCATAAAAATAATAACTATACTATAATATCATTCATCTATGTCTCAAGATTAATATTTTTTAAATAACACACGGCTCATTATGTGCGTATGATATGAGTATATAGAAATTTATGAATAAAACAATAATTTTTTTTTCTTTTTTTTTATATTTGATGTTTTTTATGCTTTTTGATGTACACATGAATTCTCAGCAATATTTCATTATTTATGCCGTTCAATACTGTTATACCTATGTAAAAATGTTCAAAAATCTACGTAAAATAATATTTCCAGATATTACAGTGATGAATTGTATTGATAATTAAATATTGCTGAGAATACATGAGTACATCAAAAAGCATAAAAAACATATTAACCATTTTTGGGATATTAGTATTGAACTGCATCAGTGATCTGCATTAATTAAGAGGGAAAGTTAAGGTTAATTAAGTTTTGGAAATGCTATGCCAATCAAAATCTCTGGTTTATATTAATTAATATCTGGTATAATTATATTTGACGTATTATATCAATGCATAAAACATCATTTACAGTTAAATTGATTGGCTTTACCTAGGATATGTCTGTAAATCCTGCAATCAGGAACTGTTTTATTTTTATTTTTTTATATGACTTAAGTTGGTTACTGTTTGTGCATTTCATTTTTTTTTTTAACACATTTTATATTTTTGTAATGCAATGTAAAGTCATGTATTTATAGTTATTTTGATATATTAAGAACTATATTTTATTTTGTTTTACCACCTGTAATTTGGCTTTAGCCTTTTGATGGATGGTAGTTACGAATAAATCAATCAGATCCGCCCAGATAAGGCCAGAATGTTCGATACTTTTCGGGGGCCCGGCAGTCATCGGGACCAGACCCTAAGCGGGAACAGTACCAGACGGCTCATCACAATTTTATAAGTATATATTTTTTTCATTGTATTTTTTAAGTAATTAATTATTGATAATATCGATAGTTGCAGGTTTTGAAATAACCAAAGTCAATACTTAGCTGGTAATGGTACTTGGAGGCCCGAGTTAAAATCTTTCACGGGGCGGGAATTAAAAGCAGCCCATAAAAATGTCGGTACTTTTTGATGGGCTGCTTTTAATTCCTCACAATGCTTGACTAATACAAAATGAATTTTACTACATAGCTTTTAAATAATTTCTGCGTTAGACAACATATCTTTATTATAACAAAATTTTGGGGATTCTGGCGATGTCAGGCAGACTGCAATAAAATTTAAATTATTCTCCTCTTAGAATTAGAATTATTCTAGTAGCGTTCTTAGAGGCTATGGCCTCTCCCGGCTCTCAATACCAGTTACGTGCTTGTGAGAGAAACGCTAGGATCTCCTAGTGGTCATTCTCTTCTCTCCACAAGTGAATAAGGGAAGCTTGGTTTGGGATTCTCCAGGTTGAAAGTAAATATTTTACATATCAGCGTATAGCTGTGTTTAAGACGTTTTATTTTAATTTCAATTTTAATTTTCTTTATTATTTCTATTGAATTATTTTGCTATTATTTAATTTATTTATGGGCGATTCTCATTTCATGGGAAAGTTTTAGACCATTATAAATTTTATTCCATCAGTTAAGTCTAACCTAAACTTGTTTCTCACTGCTATATGGCGAAGAAACATTTCTTCATAAGAAATATTAAAAATGAAGATATTGAGGAAAAATTTGATTATTCCTTTGATTATTGATATAAGCAGTTAAAATGTTATTGCCACTCACTATCCCACCCTCAGATTTCTATTTTCTTTTCTTTCATAACCTATTTTAAATGGTTGTGAAATTTACTTCCGCTCATAAAGGATAACTTAAGCATTCTGAATATTTGTTTTTCTTTTTTTGTTAACAGTTTAGTATGCTTATGTACTTTCCAAGCTTTCTACTAGTACTTTTATGTCATTGCCAAGCAGAAAACAAAACGTCATTGATATAACCTTGAAAATAAGGTAACAGAGGAAAACATTTTTCCGAGTGTAGTGATAGCCCTGAGCTGCGGACCACGTTCAACGGACAATTACTGAGCTTTCCATTAGGCATTTTCATCGTAAGATAGGTCGCGTACCTTTATTGTTGTCATTGTCATATTACATTCTAAAATGATTAATTCATTATAATTTAAGTTCGACCACGACATGATGTAAGAAGGTTTGCAGGAACAATATTTTTTCAATTTTAATTTAGCCGAGTAAAATACGTGGAAGTGCTATCACCAAATTGGCAACTCGTGTAATTACTATTGCCAAATTATTAGCACGGTAATGGCATAGATTATGCTGTAATGAAGATTTTTTTAATCACTACTACCTAAAGTTCGATTGCTCCCCAAAACTTTATGTATTTAATTCTAATTGTCTACTTTCGAAAAGTCTTTCAATTTTTATTTATCCATGATAAGTGTGTCTATTAATTTATTTGAATTTGAAAGTTTATTATATATTTTAAACATACTTGTAGGTCAAATTACCTATAAGGCTGCAAACGGTTTTTTTCTTCTTGTAGTCTCTCAAAACAGCGATATGAATACAAATTATAATTAATATAAATTTATTTATTATATAATTTATTATATATTTATTGTATATGTTATTTATTTATTTTATAATTTATAATTACCATTGGACTTATTTGAACAGATTTTATTTTCTACTGATATTTCATCTCAATGACAACCAGATATCAACCGTTCTCGCTCATAAATTATAGGCCTATATGAGTACATGAAAACAAAAACCAAAAAGTGCTTTTTGAATAAAAACCGATATGAGCTCTTTTCGAAATTACAATGTAATTATATTTAACGATAATTACATATCAAAAAGAGTTTGTAGTTTAGCAATATTAAATTATCTCTATTAGAAAAACACAAAAAAGATGCAATTGGAGCAGTAAATCTTTAGGGCTTAGAGTTGTGCTTATTTTTTACCTAGCTATAAAATAAACATCGTCAATGTTTTTATGCCTGTAATGCTTTATCTACCCTAACGCATCTCAGAATAAAATAATTTAGTGAAATGGAAAAAAAAAATATATAAACGTAATGTTTGTTGAGTTTTCCAAAAAGGCTTTTGCTTCTGACTGTTTACAAGTTTTAGAAATGTGGTTTATTCTATGTCTCTTACCAGACATGATTTGTCATTGTGCATTTATTGGAATAAATTAAGTTTCAAATAAGTTGAAATCAAAAAGCCAATGCCGTATGGACTTAATTTTATATAGCTTCCTCCTATGATGCAGGTAGAATTTTGCATAAATCTTATGCATAAACTTGTTGATTAGTTTATAATTCCACTATTTGCATTTTTTTTTATCCTATATCATAAATAATATTCAAGCCTAACCCTTTCACTAATCTAGTTGCGAATGTAATATCTAAATTAATGTAGAAGTGTGCAGTAGCACTCGATATCCCGTTGTTTATAGTTGTTGAAGTAGCACTTTTAGCGGTCATATCTACATATAATTGAGAAGCCAACCTCCTCGTAAACTACTACGCCGGACATAAAATAATATCACTTATTTAGCATAAAGCTGAGTTATTTAGATACTGGAGGCCCCGCAGTTAAAATAAGATAAATTTAAAGGCTTCCCTCCATTTTTATTGACACGTCATTTGATGGCCTCTTTACGATCCCTTGCGATGACATATACCTGCACCCCCACACCTGGCCCGGGTGCATTAAGTATGGTCTTATATTATAGGTGTTTATATCTTGTGTTACTAATGATGGGCCTAATATATCATAACACAATTTGCGTGTGGGTTCGAAGCTCGCGTGCTACATGAAAATTTAAAAGATATCTTTCTATTCCAGGTCACATTACAATTTGCCAGATCCGCGCATGATATATCTGCAAGAGTAGCTGTTAGATTAGTCTCCATCCGCTCCCTGTTAAATTCTTTTTAAATTGCATGTTAATGTTCTCGGGTGATTTAGCTTTATTGAATCACTTAATAATTGCTTTCCAGTCCTCGGATTTTTTTTATTGTATTTTTTCTCTTTAAAAAAACTCATAATTCCGTTACATCTCTTTCAATCAATATTTAAAAACGGTTCAATTATGAAGCAATAACTAATTATCATGGGCACATATTTTCTTGCTTGATTTTTTATATGTTTTATTGTATCAATTTTTTTTATTGATTTCATTGATCTGCAATTTCTTTCGTAATGAGCAGCTAATTTATGTACAATATAGATACCTGTCTGGGCTTGCTAAGCAGACCTTTGTGAATTAGCGAAACCCGTCCATTTAAACAAAATAATTACTCAACAATAAGTACACTTCCAAAAATTGTTAACATTATTTATTTATAATCACACTATACAAAACGCTATGAACATTCCAACTGTTAAATCTTAGAGATATGGCAAATATATCAAATGTCACTTTTAATTCCCAATCCACTTGTGTAATCTTTCCTGTTATTCTCGACAACTATAAAATAAATTAAAAATTTGATGAAAAATGTATTATTTTTTTTTGGTTTCTTAAATTTTGGATTTCTCCTATATTTTTCGAATTACTCAACATGATTTGAATGCAACCAAAACAAATTATTTGCCTGCCTTTATATAGATGGTAGGATTGTGTTAGGTCCTACCTTTTAGGTTTATATATATATATATACATATAAGGTATATATTACTACATGTAGTAATTTTCTGACTTAGGTATAAACTCATGTTAAATTTTCAAAAAATGAAGAGTAACTTCGATAATTTTCAATTTTTTTATTATTATGTTCTCATGTGCTAAGTCTCTTGAAGGACTCTACAGATCGGGTTTATGCCATTTATTAGAATTTTGAAATTTGAATCATTGAAATGGGCTTTAAAGCATTACAATTCTATTGAATTAGGGCCATTCGATTAGAAAATAGAAACAAACAATAGATGGCGACAAAAAATGTGAATTTTGCAAGAAAAAACATAAACACGAGGTTAACGATTTTTATTATACTATTAAAGATCTGTTTTTTTAATTGGCGTAATGTAATAGTAATATTAGTATTAATAAAAAATGATCAAAAAAATTGATAGAAAAATATGCTTATCTTATTAGAGAATGGAGAATACCATGGAATATTCTATGAATAATCAATGTAAACAAAGTTGATCGCATAACAGGCACTATTGCTACTGATGTAAGATTTAAAATGTGAAACCACGTAAAGTAGAAATTGTTTTGATTGAATGTTATTCCATTAGTTTACGCACAACAGCTAATTGTCAATCTTTTCTACTCGATAGCATACTACCCAAAAACGGTTTGCCGTAGAAAGGTGAAATTTTGTATTTAGGATCGCTGTAAAATCTAGTTGTGAACCTCCCTTTTTGGTCATTGCATGATGACCGGAGGTGGTACTTTACTGGAAGGTAATAATCGATTTCCATAAAAAATTGTATTAAAATATAATGCAAAACTTCTTAAATTAGGATTTAAGTAATAGATATAGTGATTAAAATAATATACTACATTTTGGTCATAATTGGGAAACCGGAAGCGGTATTTTTCTTGAAACTTTCATCAAAAATTATATTAAAATATAATGTAAAACATCTAAAATTTGGTAAATAGGATTTTTATATCAATATAAATAATGTTTTGAAATTTGAAGATTTGATATTTTTCAAAATTGAATTTAGTAATTTTTAATGATCTTAGTTGTTTTTACTTGTACGAAGTAATGGAAGTGTTGTAATCGCGAAAGTTTTCGGTTTTCAGATTTCAACGGAAATATCCATTTTGACCATCCCTGAATCCATTTTGACTAGTTTCGTCGTGGCGTCTGTACGTGCGTATGTTCGTATCTCGCATAACTCAAAAACGGTTAGCCGTAGAAAATTGAAATTTTGTATTTATGATTGCTGTAAAATCTAGTTGTGAACCTCTCTTTTTGGTCACTGCTTGATCACCGGAAGTGGTACTTTATTTGAAGGTCATAATTTATTTCGATCAAAAATTATAATAAAATACTATGCAAAACTTCTCAAATTTAGTATTTATAACTTATATAGTGATTTAAATAACATACTAGATTTGGGTTAAAATTGGTGAGCCGAAAGGGGTACTTTACTTGAAGGTCATAATAAACTTACATAAAAAATTATATTAAAATTACATACATAGATGGTTCGGTAATAAAGGTTACAAACGCGATTTTATTTTCCACTCTAATTAAATATTTTTATTAATTGGTTTAGGTGTTAAAATTGAGTGTAAAATAATTGTTTGCTCTTTATTTGTGAGTCGAACAAGTCTGCAACAGGAGAATAAGATATATAAGTTAAGCGAGTTATTTCGCTCAAAATGTCGAAACCGTCGATTTCCAATGCTTTCTAGTGACACTGACAGTTCTAATATTGTCACGGAACACGAAGAAATCTCTTGGGAGCTTTTTACCTACTCAAAGAAAACGACATATAATAACGGAATGAGACCTCCAGAAACAAGACCTTGTGTATTTGAGTGTATTAATAGATGGATGGGCCGAGTGTGGTTTTTGTGATTCTGCATTCTTCGGAACCAAAGTCAGGATCGCTTTTCGAGCCACCGATTTATAGTTTAAAAGACGTATAAGGAAGTCATGTGTTGTCCACATCAGATATTTTTGTCTCTGCTGAACGGTTAGAATTTGACAGTTACGCGGTTTCACGTTGAGGCCGACTATATGGTATTTTTCGCAGTTTTATTACGCCCAGACAAAATAATATTACAGAATTAATCGGTAATAGAATACTTAAATGAAATCTTAGCTAGTGCTGGGTGTTTATACAGAATAATATTATAAGATGATTGAAAATTTAAGACTGATATTGTTAGTTGTACCATTGATCACTTTTTATCTGTATTTTTTTTTTTTTTGCGTGCTTTAAAAAAGGAAGGCCCAATCCTTGCTGTTGATAACCATCAGCACCCATTTGTCTGGTGCTCGTTGATCAACATAGAACAGTACTGAACAGATGACTCGCCCGCCTCCACGATCTGGTCAGTTGGCTGCTCTGATGCGGCAGATAAGGGGGTAATGGTGAGAGGAGTTGTGAAGACTTAGTGTGATGGTGAGAATATGAGGAAGTGGATGTGGATCGAGAGTTAGGCCTCGTCCACAATGGAGCACCGTCCTTCGCCCCAGTACCAGTGATAATCCCTCGCACCGACCCTAGTACCCTCGCCCGTAGCCTCCTGTCTGTCCACATTGGAGCACCACCACCCTCTCCAAAGCTTGTTCTTAAGTACTTTACTTTACTACAAAAACATTTTGTATAGAGTGAAATTAATGTGCTTCATTTCTTAAGAAATTCGGAGATTATGTGAAGACGTTTTCATTTTATAACAGTACTACCTTCACAATAAAATGTTTTTTGCAAAAAAACATATTTTTTCTTCCTTTTATATCATTCCACATAGCCACGGCAAAACAATTCAAAGTATTGAATTGAATGATGTGTTTTCTCGGTGAATCTTTGTTTGCTAAAATACTTTTATTTACTTTCCCATTCAATTCATATGACAATAACTATGGTGAAATGTGCAATATATAATTAATGTGTTAAAAATAAAATAAAAATCAAAGTTGAACTTAATCTTTTCTTTTTTTCAAGGTTGTTTGTAAAAGTGTTGTAGAAACTTTACAGTATGATGATGAATGATGATTAGGAATGATAGGAACGATAGTTCTGTATACTGTTACATTATCTTTTAAAAGTTAAACATAAATTTAACTCTCAATTCTTTTCTCGGGCAACGCCGTGCGGATACAGCATTTATTAATATTAATTAATATACTTGCTAATTAATAAAGAGTTCAACATAGTTTTTGATTATATTAATGAGAAGAAAAGTGATATTGTTTACTAACTTCTGAGTTTTTATTTTTATATGATCTAATGAAATTCTACAACATTTCGATACATTAACTTACGCCATATCCTTCCAAGTACCAAGTATATATTTTTAATTTGTATATATTTATATGGTGTAGCAAGTCTGTGTGTTGAGAGTATGAGAGCCGGGTCGTAAAGTTGTCTATACACTTTCATACATCAGACCTGACCTGTATGAAGGTATGAGGGGTTGCAAAGCAAACATTTATTTAAAACAATTCAACTTAACAAAGCAATAAGATAAACATCATTAACAAGCTTTTATAATTTCGAACTTTAATAATTTTGTTCATGCTTTATTACCTAATTTTTTTTTTCCTTTTCATTAAATCCTTGAATTTTCATGTAATTCAGTTCTGTAGTTTTGGAAAGGTCGAAAACAACCAGTTTTAATGTATCGATGTTTTATTTTCAAATCGATACATTAAAATAAAAATGATTTAATTTAAATCCTTTACGCAGTAAAAATATCCACTAGCATGAATGATACAATATCATTCTTATCGATTTAAAGGCTTGAACATCGGATCTGATCTGAGAAATGATTGGATGTTGAGTTTCGGAATAGAAAATTTGACTTGACCCAAGTAAAAAAAACCCGCAATTTTTGGAGTTTAATTAACACAATTAATTTAACACAAATGAAAGTTTTACTTAACATAATTTGATTTAGCGACATATTTTTTTTTTTTTTTATATATCGCCTTTTTGGACATAAGAAATCCTAGATCAGTTTGAATGAAATAATATATCAAAACATTTTTTAGGGCTATTACGGTTTTTCATTTTTTACTAAATAATTTTTTGACGTAGGAGTCTGTAAAACGAGTAAACCAATTAAAATTTCCAAAAAAATTACTTTGAATTTTCCTCGCGTCACATCATGTATATTTAATGATCAGGAAAGTAGAAAACATTTCAACTTTTCGTTAGATATGATGACCCTTCGTTGTGTTAATTTAAATTGAATTACAAATACAAATTATGTTATCGTTTGCAGTATACACTTTATTATCCGGCCATCAGATGCCTCTCTCAATCCCGGGTAAAATTAACGATCTCGTTTGGAGGAGCAATTAATTTGAATTCTGCAGAATTACTGCCTTATTAGCTTAATGGTCACTAGTCAGGGTATTAACGGGAGCATTTAATGTCTCAAAAGTGTTCCTCAAAAGCTTCAGATTTCTTTTTTTTTAAACCAAGATGACCATATTAAATTAGAATACTATTTACATAAAAGGGGATTATTTTTTCATTCCTTCGGACTTGAGAATATTTAATCTGGAGTTATATTTTCGACAAATTAATTATTTATATGTCTATTTCACGCTAATAGGAAAATGATACTGTTTCTTTCTTGATTTATGTCAAATTAATTGTATGTCTTTGTTCAAAATATTTCAATATATAGGAGATTGCTGCACTCTGTCATTATAATCAGCTTTTCAGTAGAGCATTTTGAATGTAGCTAAAATCTCTTTATACTCTGTAATAAATTATATTTCGGCTAGCAGGACAGTTAGACCAAATTTTATACTTTATGTGTATGTACACAATCCAAGCGGTATGCTAAAATGAGTGCATTCATGTAATGTTTGCAAAACAGCACCGAGTCGACATAGTTTAGTTTACTTCCAGGGTCCAAAAAGTAAAGTTTGCAAACAATTTTTTAATATTACCACCTTATTTACACCTTTAAAGGCCTTAATTTTTTTAAAATTTTCTGTAACATATTTCTAAACGACTGGATCAATTTTAATGAAACTTCATTGATAGTCCTTACTTAAAAATAATTAAAAAAAAACTACGTGCACTAAATTTAAGGTAAAAATAGAAATTAAAAAATAAGAAAAAATAAGAAAAGTAAAAATAGAAACTAAAATCTATAAGGCTGGAAATGCTTCATCGCATGTTTATCATTCACGACGTTTGCCCATAAAGCTATCATCAGACATTTTTGAAAAGGACCCTGACTTTTGTTTTACGTGTATTATGCTTATTCTTATACTTTTGTTTTACATAGGACAATAATATAAAACATGATTATATCATTTACCTATTTCAACTTTATATGCTAAAATAAAATGAAAATATATTAATGTCCAATCTGGTCAACGTCAATTATGTATTAACCTAAAATATCAATATTCAGCGATGGTCTAGTATGCTTGGTTACCCTCCTAATTGATTACCCTATAAGTGATGGAAAAGAAATATTCATGAATGTGAATGAAATATGTTTCTCATTGAAATATCGACTGAAAAAAAAAAATCAAATGTTTCTAAGATGATTATCATCCGAATGAATGCATAATTGTGAATGGATCTGATGATGACACGGAGAGTGAGTAAGTAAAAATTATTGTGATTTTAAGTGTGTAATATTGAAATTTTCAAGTATATATTTATGTATATCATTATATTTGATGAAACTAATCGCTTTGTTATTATAATTTTTACAACTCCTATTCCTCCAGGTTGGGGGAACACTAGTTTTGGATTATGATGACGATAACTCCTTTTGCTAGGATAATTGTTACTATTTTATTTGATTTCAATGTCGATATCAACTATTGAATACTTTAGTGTAAAAAAACAATGAAATGAATAATTACCATAGAAAAAAAGCTCCATTAAAACATTTTCATCCATATTAAATTAAATCAAAATTAAAAAAAATAATAATTAATCAAATATTTAACTATTTTTAAACATCAGAGATATAAAAAATAATTAAAGAATAAAAAAAAAATTGATACACTCGGTATTTGCACTCATTATTTTCAGCTTGGAAAGCAATCGCTTTATCGCACGGCAATGCCACTTGTAGTAGAATGAGTTAAGACATTCTTACTTAATGTTCATGAAGAATTTCAAATCGATTTATCTCGAAAATTAAAGCGAATTGCGTCTTGCCACTTTACTTAATCATTGAGAGGACTCTCACCTATAACATATATACAAGTGATCGAAATTTGTGATGCCTGAATTTGGTATTTTCATTGTTAATAAAAGGCTTACTAGATTTCAGTTAATTTACACGTTTTAAGGCCTTAAAAGTTTTTATTTTCTTTATCATTGGCATGAGAGGTAACGTACTTCTAAACAACTGGACCAATTTCATTAAAATTTATTGAGATTTTAAATTTTGATGGATTTTGCTTTAAAATTATAAAAAATAAATTTTTTCCACCTTTTCTACCCTCTAACGTATAATAAAGTTTCATTAGCAAAATCGTTACTTGATGTACAACTTTTTGTGTAATCTGAAGCCAAAAAAGTTATTTAAAAAAAATGTTGTTTTGTTGTCGTTTGAAGGTTCAAAGGAAAGTTCCTTTTAAAGCAGGAGTTCTCAACCCGTAGAAATCTGCGGACCACTCACCCATAAAATTGAACCTAATGCGGACAACTCTTCTCCCCTCCCCCATTGAAATGTTTAAAAGTGCATTTTGGGGTACTTTTCAAGTGTATTTACCTGTTAAAGATTTTCAGCTAATACTCACACCTCAGAATAAGGTAACGATAAAATCCACGAGCCTCTTGGGACTCTTCCGTTAGCATCCCATGGGCACACCAAATGGATAGTTCACCATTTCTGGGCCGTTACATAGTAACTTAAGCACGGTTACTGGCATTGGGTACCATGGATTGAGATTTAAATAAAGTCATCTCGATTCAGACCCGTAATTTGTGTGAAATCTCGTTAATTTTTATGAAATTTTTGGATTGCGGAAAAATCATGTTACGGTATTGCCGTCATTACTGGATTAAAAACCTTATGGTTTATGGTTTATTCATGCTGAGCTCCAATTTAATCCTTAGCTGATGTATCTGTTTCTTTCTATTTTTTTTTTTTTTACTTTTTATGATTTTGCGGTTTTCTTTTTGGTTAGACTCCACACTTATTCAAAAAGTTGATCACTTTTTTCTGTATTTTTCCAATTTGAAAAAATAAATAACCTTAGAATTTTGTAAATAACTGTTGTTAAAATCTGAATAATTATCCCTTCCGCCTAACTAACACACCCAAAATAGCCTCACAATTTAATAAATGTACAATCAAAAACACACTTTATTAAATGATTATTATTTTTCAAGTTATGTTTTTTCTCACAAAAGTAAGAATAAGTACTCGATAGGCAAATTTCAGCAAAATACTAATTCAAATATAGAAACTATATTAAATTGTATGCATAGGTCCATTGCGCTACTCCTCGATACTTTTATACTTTTATTTATTCTGAAGTTAATCTATGCTATTGCAATACCATAATTTAAATGTTTTTTTAAATAATTTTATATTTTATTGGTCATACTTACCTTGTTTGTAAGCACCCGTATTGCCTAAGTTGCACTGTTTCTTTAATAATACGGAATTATGCGAGATAAACGTAAAAACTTGTTAAATCATAACATTAAAGGTCACATAGTGCTTATAAATCACCAACACTTGAATACTGTTTTTGAACTATCTGGCTGTCATAGTTAACAGCCACTATTCAATGGAGAATAATTGTGATTGACTTCTGCACCCAAATCATTTATTTTATCCACTTTGTGCTAGTTCGAATCCGGTTAAAATTGATTTCATAGCGAACCCATGGTATGAATCTTTTGACCTTCCCACTCAGGCTAGAAGAGGGAGGTAGCTTGTACGATTACCCGTCCTATCTGCCTTAATTGGAGTTTTTAACGACGTTAAACCCAAATAAAAAAGGACAAACAATTTTTTTTTTTAGATTTTTTGATCCTACGTAGCTTGAAACGTGAAACCTCAATTTTTGAGGGGGTTTGAACATTTAATTAGTTTGGTTGTTTAAAAGATTCACATGCAGGGTATTCAAGACCATCTCATTAAAATCTTCAATTTTTAGAATTTAGAAGTGAAACTTGGCGAGGCACAACTGTGTCGCCTGAAGTTTATTTTGAGCTCATATTCAATCCCCTAACTTTCTCCAGTATTTCTCCAGCACACCTGAGTTTGGATTTTTTCAATAGAATGGGGTATATTTTATGACAGCTTCTCATAGGTAATAAATTCTGAAGCGAGATTATCGGTGAATATGTTGCTATGTTTCTTTAAGAGGATTTATTAATTAAACTGTTTGTTTAATAATTCACAACCTAAATTACTCTCATCATAAACAAAAAAAAAACATTGAATATCATTTATGTATTTGAGAATTTTGGGTCTAACTTGTTTATTAAAATCTTACTATGGTGCCACATAATATTAAACAAAAATGTACACAATGAATATAAGGGTCTATGACTTATCTGTTGTCTTCGTCGTCTCGGGTACTTTTCGCTTTGCCGCTTGTGTCTCCTCAGCTACTGTCTCGAACTCTGCCTTCCAGACTCTCTGACTCCGTCTGGGATGGACTGCTTGGCTGTACTCTCTGCTTCTACCCTCACAACTTCACTCTTTTACACTCCAGCTCTAACTCCTTCTTCTTTCGTCTCGCCTGACAATTCTCTCCGTTCCTTCTGCTCCCTCTTGAATGTGTATTTTTCATACATTTAGCCCCTACTCTGCTTTTGGTTCTTCCTATTGGTGGATCTTTTAAGAATTTTGACTGAAGGCGTGTCCCTTCCATCATCGGCATCGAATCTTTGAATGTTTTTCTCATTGTCCCCATTCTTTGCGACAGGTTTTATGATACCTTGCCAGCAGGCCACTGGATTATTTGTACGCTTTTATATATGCTGTATGATTGCTTTTACTTGGCATTATATTTATGGCCTTATCTATTTAAGCTGTTTGGAAATCTCAAACCGACTTTCTCAGACAAAGACCTCAAAGATTCTGTGCAGATGTTTCTTTGTTCGAAAGGGAAATCTATTCATGCTAATATTGAATAAATTATGAGGCGACTACTTAAATTACCCCATTAGCTAATTACTATTATTTAATTTAAAATATTTCCTTTCATCTCTGTATTCTCAATAAATTGCAAAATCGATCCGACGCAAATCCCAGAAACCGCAATAAATCAGTTTTTTTAGGAAAATGTTTATTTAACTCAAAAAGAAAGTGTTTATCAAAAATATCTCCAGAATAAATGTTGTAGCTAATTGAATGAGCCATAAAATTTGTTCACATACTGAGCCCCACCTTAAGTATTAACTTAGATAACCCTTTTTTAACATAAGCCAAAATTGTCATTTTGTAGAAAAGTTCGGGATAGAATTCCCAAATGTGGTGAGTTTGATGAGTTTCTTTCTTACAGTACATTAAAAATATACAACTTTTGTTCTTTGAAGTTTTTCCGCGTTATTCCACCGAAAATCAAAGGAGCACATAGATTGCCTTTTGTCAATCCTCGATATAATCGTCGTGCTTTTCTGAGATTGGTAAAACGTGCGGCAATGACATGCCATCTTGGGAGAAAGAAAAGTTATACTTCTGTACATGAGTTAATTTTGTAGATAGTTTAATTAGCTACAACGTTAATTATGGAGGTATGATAAAACGTTTTCCTTTGGAGGAAAATGAAAATTTGTTTAAAAAAATCTGATTTATTGATGTTTGTGATTAACGTCTTACGACGTATTACGCCTTACCTATGCATCGGGTCGATATTTTCACCGATGCAAAATCGTTTTAGACTTTTATTCTCTATAGGAATCTGTCACAAAATATACCCCATTCTATTGAAATTTCAGAGTTAAGTTCGTTGGAGAGGTACTGGAGAAAGTTAGGGGTTGATGATTCAACCTTGAAGATAAGCTCATAAGCTTATTGGAAACTTAAGGCAACTCAGTTGTGTCCCACCAAATTTTATCCTTAATTCCAAAAATTGCAGATTTTAAGGGGATTGTCGATCGATTTTTGAACGCCCTGTAGAAAATACTCGTAATAAAGCAAAATCAACGATTTTAAACTTTTTTTTAATTTATGATATAATTTTAATTATATATATATATATATATATATATATATATATATATATATATATATATATATATATATATTTATAATACATTTATATATATGTATATAATATGGTACTTTTTGCAGAACTTATGAATTAACATTCTTCAGTATTTTTGAAAATTTAAATTCAGTTTTTAGAAAACATAATTAAGTAAATTAAATTTAAAAAAAAAACAAAAAAATGATGGGACATGAATGCTAGTCAAGTAAGCACGGACTTATTGCTTTATCATTATTTGGCAATACCTGTAAAATGGAATTTTTTTTTTAACGATTTCTTAGGTATTTATAGAGGGTTGTGTGAATTGAATTGATGGTTTGACAAGCAATTTAATATACTGAAACTTTATCGGGAAATGCCTCTAGAATTTAATTACGGACCATGCAATATTGATCACCTTCTATTTTTTCCTCAATGTACAATCCACCCTGTGAGCGAATTAATCAAACCTAATTTTTTTTTAATTTTGCTTCTTTTGAACTTGTCGTGTAACATATATTTCCTACAAATATAATAGTTTAATCAAAAACAAAATAAGAAAACTTTTAAAAAATAAATAAATAATGAAAATTATTATATCCTTAACTTAGTACATCTTAGAATACAAAAAATAAAAATAAAATAAAAAAAATCTGATTGATCTAAATCTTCAATTGGAAATAATATGAAACAAATACATAAATTACGGAATATAAACAAAAATGACAATAATGATGAAATAATATTAGAAAAATATAATAACTTATATAATGAAGCATGTAGAATTGAAGACTTTACAAATTATGAAAATCTAAACAATATTAAAATTTGTTAACATTAGTGGAAAATCAGTTTCGACAATGAAATAATAGATAATGATATTATACAATTAATCGATGATTTGGAAACAACTTTTGATGGATGAAATACAACTGAATGCCACATTAATGGTACTAGAAATTTCATATGCACCATAATTAATAATTACAAATCTAAATTTGAAAATAATCTAAAAATCTCTAAATTAAACCAACAAATAAATGACAGTTTAATAATTTTTTTAAGATTTCTAAATAAAAATATAAATTTAATAGTAATTAAAAATAAAGCAGAAAGTATGCTTTATTGATAAATATACAAAAAATAAAATAGCGTGTAACATTTATATAGATGTATACATGTATACCCAGAATACATGGATTACACAGGAATCCAACTTTAATAGTTGATAGCTTTTTATGTGCTGGATCTAAATCTGGCCTTTTTTTGTATCGCCCATAGTTTTCCGTAGGTTTCAGGTTCATCAAACATCCTAACTTTGTAAACTTCTGTAACATCGTAGAGGCAATAGGAACATACTCTGGGTCTTTTTCATTTCACTAGAACTTTGTAACGCTTGCTTGAATGTTACCCACGTTTCTTTCTCATTTAAGGTCATTGTGGATTCAAAGTTAACATCAAACATCATTTTTCTAATGTCAGGTCGGACAAAGACGCCTTCTTTTAGTTTAGCTTCTGAAAGGCGTAGAAACTTTTGGCAGAGATACTTGAAACATGGTCCATCTTTAGGCTAAGCCTTTACAAATTGTTTCATGAGGCCTAAGACTGAAAGCTGTTCAGTTCTATAAAAATCGCTTAATTTAATAAATTTAACTATAAAATGTGAAGAAATTGTGAGTGATACAGCTTTTTTAATATCATATTTGGATTCAGCACCCTAAAAACTATAGGAATAAGGTATTTTCGGTAAAAAAGTTTTTTCATCGTTGGCCTGTGTTATTAAATGGACCATACAATTAATTTATCAAAATATTTTAAGCCTGCTTTAATAATTTTAATTTTGATGTAAATTGTAAAGAAGATTAAAAAAATAAATAAATAAAAATATGTAATTGGGCAAAAATATATAAATACAGTATTGCGATTTGTTATGTGAAGAGCGTTTTACTAAGGTTCCAATGCAGGAATGCATTCGTATAGAAAAATTGGCAGATAATTAAAAATCAGACTAATATTAAAAACAATAATATTTTTATTAAAGCTATAAAATTATGTTTGAACAACAGTTACTTTAAATTTGACAATAGTTATGATGAACATTTAATGGTTTAATTATGGAAAACAGATTAGTAAGCGTTTATTTTCTGAACAATATCTTAAATGACCAAATTAATAAATTAGAAGAAAAACCACTAATGGCTCTAGGGGACAAAACCAATTGTGGCGACGTAGGCGAAAACAAATTTTACGCACCATAATCTTATCCACCTCCCTTTCCCGATCTCCGACACAATATCTATCTAAGGCCATCCCTGCCATTGTTGCCACATCATCTAATTGCATATGTTTTTTAAAGCGTTAAATTAAAGAAAGCTTGCCTGATTAGTGCTTTTCTAGTTAAACAATTTAAGATTAAAGATTTTTCTCGCCCTTGAACTTATCCGCCATAGGCTGCCCCCTAGGTTGCCTATATGGATGAGCCGGTCCTACAATATATTGATGATTTATTAACAAGTACATAAAATAATGATTATGACAAACTATTTGAATTACTAAATTAGGCTAACAAAAGAATGAAATGTTATGTATTGAGGATACTGGGATTGAAGGAAATAATTAAGATTCATAATAGCTATTAAATAAGGAATAAATTAAAGAGATGTCACGCGGGTCAGAAATATCAATATTAACCAATTTCTTTTTCGGACAAAGGAATATGGACAAAGTCGGGCGTTATACTTGGAACGGGGGAGTGCAGTTCAAGACCGCCACTAGGCCGCTTAAGATAAGCGAAAGTAAGAGCACCATAAAACTAGAGATAAGTCCGGTCGACAAGGTGTAATAAACATGCCGACCAAGGTCAAATATGAACAATAGAGAAAATAGGACAAATATTTCCAAAAAATCTTATACGTCAACCTATGAGATGGCCCAAAAGAAGAAGTTGGGGAAACGGTATAAGAGACCGAGAGGAAGATAGTTCTAGAGAGTTCTGGCCAAAAGGTTGAAGTGGAGAGTTCTGGTGAGAAGTTCGAAGTGGGTAGTTCTGGGAAGAAGGAGGTTCGTGCTAAAGGCAGAAGACTGAGGTTCGCAGAGGGTACAGCTGAGCGGCACATCGAGACAGGAGAGAGAGACCTAGACCATAGAGCAACAATAAGATAAGTGCTAGTCCTTTGATTCATTGTGTACATCAATGTATAATATTATGTGGCATCCGGATAATATTTTAAATAAGCAAGAGTTCTCCCAGTATTCTCAAATATATGTTACAGTCTGTAGATTTTTACAATGAGAGTAATTTAGATTAGAAATTATTAAGCCAATAGGTTAATTAATAACGTAACATAAATAAAGTAAGATCTGTAGCAAAATCTAACATTCTATTTACCCTGCATGCCATCATCTAGTTAATTAAGTGAAATGGTGAACACGACACCCTTGGAAAGGTTCTTCAATGGTATTTATAATATCCCATGCTAATTGACCATAGCAGTGGGGTCTGCGGTCTCTAGAATATAATGTTAAAATATAGTTTGATTGATCGGCTACCTTCTGGAACCGATGCAAATAGATAAAAAATTAGAGAATTAAATTGAGTAAATATGGTTTCTGGAACCCCCATCTGCCTTAGAAAAGCAGTTTGTCAGAAACATAGCAAAAATTTACTATGGAAAAATCCGTTTCTCGTGTCTATTCAACTGTAACTATTACAATCTTGCACTAGACTATTATAAAATGCATTAGAAAAATTAACAAATAAAGATGCCACCGTGAATGTAAAACAGATGGAAAATACCGACAGTGGTCAACCGCATAAAAGATCACTATCATTTCTTATAGTATTTATTTATAAATAATTTATAAATTTAATTTATAAATATCAATAAAACAGCTGTATTGATAATTAATAAAAAAAAACTATCAGCCATAACAAAAATATTAACTTTTATAATTGATGCTTTAATGCCTAATAATAAAGAAAAAGGGACTTGGATCTCTCAGAAAATAGACAACTGCAGTTTTAATATCTGGTTTTTAATAATACCCTCTCGGTCTTTGTTGATTTTCTTCATCAACCCTGCCATCAAAGTTTACCTGAAGTAATTGGATATTCTGAGACAATGAAAGCGAATTGGAATGGTTGCGGATCGAATAAATCCCGCAATCGTGAAAAGGTTTAATTGATTTTTTTTTTTTATTGGATCAAATTTTTCTTAGATGGTTTTCCTTCAGTACAAATAAGTCTTTTGTCTTTTACATTTTATATTTTTAGAAAAATTTGAGCAAATAAAAAATTAATTTCACTGAAATTAGCTTTCTATTTTCAATTAATTTTAAATCCTCATAATAATCATTTGATTTTTTTGTTTCTATTGCTCTTCTATTAAAATGTCCTGAAGCGCCCACATGCATAAATTGTGACGATACACCACAATAAGAAAAACACTTCTTGCAAGAGAAACCGCAATTTGAACCAATTAGAAAAAAAAAATAAGAATATCAAAAACGTCGAGACAAATATTCCTAGACAATGAAGAGCAAGTCTCCACACTGTTCAAATTCTTAAAAAAAAAACACGTAAGGACCCGTTTGGAAAAAACAAAAAATAAAATTAGTACATCCTATAAAATAACTTGTGCCAGTCACTTTTTGGTAATATATGTTATCACTTAGGTTATTTTCAGTAGCTTATTAAATCATATAACAAGTATCAATAATACGTGCGGATAGGTTAGTGCTATTGTTTGCAGTAGTAATTGACATTATGAATTTAATAGAACTGTTCAACTTGTGTAAAAAAAAAGAAAGTGCTATCATTTTTGTATAGGAAAGACGCGTTATCCCCAAGTTTAAACTGTGCGAAGGAGCACATGCAATGAGCAGATTTTCTAATCATATGTTAGTTGCTAGTGATTAACAAGTATCAATGTATGGGGTTATAATGTAAGGAAAATATTTAAATAATAAACAAATGAAAATGTATGTATATATATATATATGCGTGTGTGTGTGTACCTCATTTCATAACTTTCTCTCTTTTTTTTAAAAAGTTAATCGATTTGGTATTCTAGTCATTTAAGAGAGTCATGAAACGCTGACCGAAGGTAGACTTAACCTCGGCTGCAACTTCTCCATATTTAGGAATAGCTAAGGGAACTTTGTATTGACGACGGGATGAAATAAATGAAAATGGTGACGAGATAAAAAGACGGCGGCAAGATTGCCGAGTGATTTGTTACTTCTCTCCTCATTGTCGCCATCCATCTTGGCTCATTTCACTTGCAAACGCCGGCAGCTTTCATCTCCCGCTCCTATCTTATCATATAATTACATGTTCCTATTCTTATTTGCACCTCGGGCTTTACTTTGACCCGTTACCTCTACATGTTAATGGCTTTGGATCTCCTTTAAGCTGCCACTTAGAGTAATTGTGTTAATTAGGACATTGATTTATTAAAGATCTGATAAAAAATAAACCTTTTATAAAATTGCCATTCATCGTCTTCTATTTATTGTTATTTTTCGTAGTGATATCAACTTTTAGTTTGAATCCTGTGAGCTTACCAGTTGTGGCGGCTTCTAGATAAAATTAGTGTTGGTGGTGCACCAGAAAATTTGTAGCCTTTGTTTTAAAATTGCGTAAAAGGAAACAAACGTGTAGAAAATTTAATCAGAAACTTGGAAAAATGGAAAAAAAATTAATCAAATAGAGTACCTAGAAGTAGGGTTATAATCTAATTGAATTCTTTATCAAATACTGGAATATGGTAGGGTAGATGCACCAGAAGTAGGCACAGTTCCAATTGTGTTCATTTCAGATTTCAATTATGTAAAAGCGTTTGTATTCGCCACCATTTTAAAGGTTCACTTGTGCTGAGTATCTTTTAGAAGTTATTGGCAATCAACGCAGACTGGAATTGTTAATATAAATTTGTTACCGGAACATTCGACAAAAGGGTGTTAGCTTGATGAGAACAGCAAGAATGAATGTTTGGTTTTTAGTTTTTTATGCCCATTGTTCATAAAATTCCGCACTCTTTTTGCTTTCAATCATTCTTTTGATACTCTTTAGAATATGTATGATCCTTTGCCTGCAGAAGGTTTATTTTCAATATAAACAAGATGGCTAACTAATGGGTTATCAAAAAGCTCATTTTCCCAGCAGAAGTGTCTACTTTTGGGAAAAATGCCTTTTACTTGTTTCACTAATTAGTGTTCATCAGTTGTTGCTTTGGAACGCAATAGTAATTGAGTTTTTCTCAGACCGCAAAAGTTGGCCGAGATTTTTTACTCGAAATTACCTTATAGGAATAGTGTAAAATATTGGTAAGCCTACGTTGAAGAAAGTGCATTTTTCTCCAATGCTGAAACAAATTTTGGAGTGAAACATTACGGCGTCGATCGCTACCAACAGTTTCAGAAAATTGTACTTATGCCTTGTAATCCAAAAGCGAGATACAGCGAAGCTGTTAAACTCCCACAATGCACTAATTTTATATGAGCAGCACATTGGAACAGAAAAATTGATATTATTTTAAAAGAAGGGAACGTGGAATGGACCTATTGAAGAGATGTTTCGCCCTTTAATGTTCGAAAAAAAAAATTATTTAGAGGGAAACGTTCCCGAAGTCGAATTATCTGTCCATCAAGAAGAGCATATCCATGGGGTCAGAACATATTCATCAGCAAATAGGATGAAGTGCTAGTAGCTGGAAAAACTGACCTCCGTGAAGGCATTTCACAACATGAAATCACCACTATTTAAAATTTACCCGCTCTAGTTTAGCCTTACGAATCAATAAAAATACAACTAATGGAACATATATATTGCGCTGTATCTTCAGATGCTTATAATATATACATGAAGAAGAAACATTATAAGAAAGAGGATAACAAGATAAAAAGAGCTTTGGAGATTCAATGAATGATGAAAAAATAAAATAATAGAAGGAAGATCAGAATAGACAGCAGACAATCAAGAGAAAAATGTTTGTTCAAGAAAATGAACGGAAATGTAGCAGTATGGATTATGAAGAGATATTGTCAGTTAAGGAAGACTTGAATTTAGAAGAAACCTACAAACCGAAACGTTAAATAAAACACAATATTGAAAGTGACAATATTACATACCCCCAAATAATATTTTATTTTATGACTGAAATAATAATTTGATACCTTGACAAATTGTGACTGACTGAAATATTTTATTAATCAATAAAACAACTGTTTGTAAAATCATTTTTCAAAGGTAGTATTTTACATATACAAATCGATTTAAAGTTAAAAATAAATTATTTTAAATTTATCCTCCATTTACTTTCTTTTATTCTTTTTTATTTTTTGTTATTACTTATTTATTTATTAATATTTTGTTTTAATCCATCAAATACATTAACTATAGAATATAAACTGGTATCAGTAATATATTGGAAATCAACATAGTTGTGCGTAGGCAAACCTCACCTGAGTCGTGGATTGCCTGTAATAAAAAAAAAAGTTAGTATTTTCGATTAGGTATATTTATTTAAGGCCTTAAATAAAGAGGATAAATCATTATATTTTTTTTTTTATCACTGATAAATTTACTAAGATGTAAAATGCAAGGCCTTGAGTATTAAAGAAACATTTTTGTTAAAATGAAAGATCATTAATAAAATTTATTTCATTATAATCCAAATGGGGTGACTATTTCCATGCCTACTAGTGGAGTTTCGATGCCTCACTCACTACTGGTGCAAAAACATCTGTCAGTGTAATTCAGTTTGAAAAATAATAATCGGCTAAATAATAATCGGTTTATTTTTGATAAAATTTAAAATTTAAAGAGGCTTCCGGATCTAAAATAAGTATTGAAAAAAAACTATGAACCAAATAACACGAAATTATAAAAAATCTTAAAAATTGTTGTTAAATTGTCTAGCATAAACTAAGCACCAATACATCTACCTTATACAGTTTTTAGACTCAATATATGCGGTGTAATATTTCTGTAAGTTTATCATTTAAAAAAAAAAGAATATTAAGAAACGCTCAAATTCGACTTCCAGAAATTCAAAATAGTACTGCAACATTTTTTGAAGTCAAGTTCTTCACGGTATGGGTATGTAGTAGGTAGCAAGTAGTAACAACTTATAATCTGATATAAGTTTCGTTTTTGGATATTCTTAACTGTTACATGGTCGTATGATCTCTATTCAAAAGAGTTGCCATGAAAACATCATGGTTGCTCCGAAGCATCGTTTTAAAATTTACGGACAGGAAATATACCGTCAGCATTAAACAAACAATAGATATTACTGACTAAGTATTATCCCAGTACAATGAAAAAAAAAGAAAGAAAAGTCTTTAGAAGGAGCATTATTCCTTCCGAGATCCAGTTTGTTGAGATATTTTAAATTCCAGTCCTTGAATCCGTATCGGTTATTTACCAGGACCGTAATCTTTTATGGTTGAACAGTCTGCGTGGCAAGACGAGTTTTATTTTTATTGCTCGCTGTCTTTTCTATTTATTTTTTTCAATAGGAGATGTGTAGGACGGGTACGCTCATTGAAAAAGGATTCATTCTCTCATATAAATGGCCTAATTTCGCTCATTGATTTACAAATGCAATTTCAAAAAATACATTTTTTATTCCCCGCCGAGAACTGGTTATCTTCTGCACCTGTCCACTACCGCCGCTTCATAAAATAACTTTCACCATCTTCCACATTGCTTCATTCTTTTTTTTTTATTATATCTTTATGATAACTGTATCTACATAACTTGTAGGACGTGGTAGATTCTGACGTCTTAGATGAGAGTGAAACAGCTCTCCTCTGGGAGTGGAAATCCAGATCTACAGTTCATTGAGGCTGTTTAAATTCCTAAGAAGATATATCGAGGGTTTATGGTTCTCGGATAAATTTTCGTTTGAAATATTTATTTTATTTAGTAACTTACCGTAATATGTTTTGGACACAGTTTCCTGTACACTGTGAAAAACTTATGCATTAAATATATATCATTTAAATTATTTATTTTATTCTAGACTATAAACCTTTAAAATTATTGTAATAACATATTATATAATATACCCAATAATTTTACCAGTTACTTTCCAATGACTACAGTGACGGTCAACAAATATTAACTGATAAAAAAATATACATACGCATAGGTTATTGAAACATTTTATTTACAAATTGTAAAACAAGAAAAATTTATAATAAACAATTATATTAGGTGTTATTCTGGAAGCCGAAATTCTAGCATGTCCTGAAATATTCTTTCAATAAGATCAACATCGTGATATTTATGCTCTCAGACGTATTGGCATAAATATGGGCCCAACATTGACGTGTGGGTTCCACACTACTTTTTAATTTGTCTTTTTTTTGGGCCCTCATTGACTTCACCGTTAGAGTGTATGCACCAGTCCACAGGATCCTCTATGTTCTTTGAATGATTGACAATAAGATGTTTGTTATCCTTTCCTATCATATGTTCGATACCTTGGTAAGACTTCTACAGGTCAGAAATTATGATAGTTGCAGACAGGATTGATGACTAAATGCACTCTTGCAACACCACAGCTCTGCTATCAGACACTGCATAAAGGAAACTTCTGTTTCACGGCATATTCAATAGAAAACTCAATGATAATTAATTTCAATTTTGCAATGTTGAACCATGTACCTGAGAATTTTCCTGAAACTTCCTACAACTTCTTTCAAAACACATCTATTTGCGATTGTATCACAAAATTTCAATGTGGATCCTTCAGCATAGTGCATGGTTCTATAGCATACTTCTTCATGTACCATAGAATACCTTCCGATGTTAAAAACGATCGGGCACTTCTTTCATCTTTTAATTTTTCATAGAGCTCGAACAACTTCATTACTATTTCCTTGTACGCAGTAATGGAAGTATTAAAATTTTCGGTTTTCAGATTTCAACGGAAATATCCATTTTGACCATCTCTGAATCCATTTTGACTAGTTTTGACGTCAGTACGTACGTTCGTCCGTGCGTATCTCGCATAACTCAAAACATTAGCCGTAGAAAGTTAAACTTTTGTATTTAGGATCACTGTAAAATCTAGTTTTGAACCTCATTTTTTGGTCACTACATGATTACCGGAAGTGGTACTTTACTTGAAGGTTATTATTGATATTCATCAAATATTATATTAAGATATAATACAACACTTCTGAAATTTGGTATATCAGACTCACATATTAAAATAAATAACATAATAAATTTTGGTTGAAATTTGTAAACCGGAAGTGGTACTTTACTTGAAGGTTATTTTAGACTCTCATCAAATATTATATTAAAATATAATGTAAAACATCTCAAATTTGGTAAATTGGACTTTTATATCAATATAAGCAATATGATAGGTGTTGGTTGAAATTGAAAGCCGAAAGGGGTACTTTACTTGAAGGTTATTTTAGACTCTCATCAAATATTATATTAAAATATAATGTAAAACATCTCAAATTTGGTAAATTGGACTTTTATATCAATATAAGCAATATGATAGGTTTTGGTTGAAATTGAAAGCCGAAAGGGGTACTTTATTTGAAGGTCATAATAAACTTCAAAAGGTATATCGACATTTAATACAGAAATCATATGGTTCGGCGATTAAGGTTATAAACGCGATTTTTTTATGACTTTAAATTGTATTTCGACATGTGGTTTGGAAGCATTTCACATTCTAAATCAAAAGAGAAGAAACTGTTTACAATAATGTTGCCACCATTTTTTAACTAATGAGCGAATGTCAAGATTCTTCTATTGGAAATAGTGGAAGTAAATATGGACTGATCCTGACGATAAGGTTAATTATTAATAATTTATAGTTAAAAGGGATTGTGTTTCCTTTGAAGCAACATATGTTTGAATATGTTTGTTTTAACTATGTAAGTATAACTATTAACTGTATAAATGTATTACTATCAAGTAGTGTTAATGACATAAAGGTATCGTTTTGAGTGATAATGGAAAATTCAAAATAGTTGCTTTAACAGTTGTGGCGCTACATTCTAAATCATGTCGTTAGGATTTAAACTGGAGGCTGTTAGAGACATAAACATAAATGGATTTGATTGCATACTATTGATTTCTCACAATGCAGATGAAGATGATGCAATTCCTCAGGAGCTTAAAGATGTTATTCAAGATACTGCTGATCGGGTTAACGATATTAATGAAGTCAGCGTTCACAAAATCGACCTTCCTGCAAATCTTCTTTTTTATGCTTCAACTGGACCAATAAACCCAGAATACCAGGATGTTAGGTGCTTCGCTCAAGCAGCACGGAATGGGATAACAAGAGTTGTAAAGGCTAATCTAAATGCACCATTGATAGTTCTGGGCAAATACCCTCCTTTTCCTCAGGCTCAACTCGTTTCGCTGCTTGGAGTTATGGAAGGTCTCTATGTAAATCTTCAGTATCGTGAAGACTGTCTTCACCAATATCGTAAAGTCAACATGATTGGTGTACATAGCCTAGAGAGCATACATTTATCAAGACTAATTTCTGTGGCTACAGCTTTGGAAACTGGCAGGATTGTCGCAAGAGATATCGGTGGACCTGACCCAGAAAGAATGACTCCAGAAAGAATTGAACAGTATGTGAAAGATACATTCTCGGCTGAAGGAAATGTAAACGTTCATGTCATATATGATGAAGATATTCTTAATAAAGAATATCCACTTTTTGCTGCCGTCAATAGAGCAGCTTCAGTGATCGAAAGGCATAAGGGAAGAATAGTCTACCTTACTTATGAAGGCTCGCGTATCACTGACACTCTGCTCATTGTCGGCAAGGGAGTAACTTATGACACCGGCGGCACCGACATTAAAGTGGGAGGCGGCATGGTTGGGATGTGCCGGGATAAATGTGGTGCTGCCGCTGCTGCAGGTTTTATGAAGGTGGTTAGTATGCTCAAGCCAGAGAACTTGAAGGTAGTTGCTGGTCTTAGCTTAGTCAGAAACAGCTGTGGTGAGAACTCATACGTTGCCGATGAATTAATTACTTCACGAGCTGGAAAAAGAGTCCGTGTTGTCAACACAGATGCAGAAGGAAGAATGGTAATGGCTGATGTCCTTTGTTATATGAAAGATATAGCCAAAAGGTCTGTCAACCCACACCTCTTTACAATTGGGACACTCACCGGCCATGCCATTAAAACAGTTGGAACTGGTTATACTATATCAATGGATAATGGTCCAGCAAGGATGCAATCATTTTCCCAACAGTTGCAGAAAAGCGGAGAAATCGTGGGGGATATGTTTGAAGTTAGTACTATCAGGAAAGAGGATTACGACGCGCATAACGGAAAAACTGAAGGTGAGGATATTGTACAGTTAGTGACTTCACCGCGAGGTCACCAGAGGGCTGCAGCGTTCCTCATCTTGGCCTCTGGTCTCGATGTGCACGGTCTGGACTCGGCGGATAGTTTACTTCAATTTACTCACTTAGATATAGCCGGTTCTGCTGGAGAATTTCCCCAACAAGCAACCGCTTGCCCTGTTCTCGGACTCGCTGCTAATTTTTTAAATGTTTATATCTAATCAGTGATTGGGTTTGTCATCTCAAGATTTCCTTATTTTAATTAAATGATTCACATTAGTCTGTTATTAGAAAATGCTGTGATTTCAATTTTCTTACATTATTTTAAGAACATCGCAATCACCGTTTATTCAATTCTAGCACAAAGTCCATTAGATTTGGTATTTTTAAATATTAAGTAAATTTTTAAAGAACTTTTGGGCGAATCACGTGGAAAGATAGAATGATATACTATGCATCGCATTGAAAAAAAACAAAAAAAACATTTCTTATTTGTCACTAATGCTGGTAAATTTGTAAAATAATTTTAGAAAATGATTTAGTCAAACTCATCTCAGAATTTTGTATATTGAACGCTACTCTCATTCTAAACTTGTAATGATTGTATTTGCGAGATCATGTGGAGGAGGAGATACGTGGGAAAGGATTTGTTTTACAAAGTTTTAACAAACATGATTTTAACATCAATGACTTCACGGCGACAGATTTCAATTTCACATAATAAGTATTCTCATTTTATTTTTTAATAAAATATATTTTGTTTTGGTTATTATAGTTACTTTCGGCATGGTTATACGTTGCCCAGCTGTTACTTTGATTCAGAGAATAGTATAATTACCTCGAACCTTTAAACATTATAGAGCTGAGGTTATTTTAAAATATGTCAAATACCACAATTTAAAACTTTTACAAGGATAAGGAGAGAGCATACCATCCATAATTCTAGGATATTTTGATTAGAATACCCCGAGAAAAAAAACAGGAACACAAACAATGAAGAAAAGAAAACTATAATTGCGCATAACTCGAAAAGTATACATTTCTTGGTGTATGTAATTATTTGAAAGACAATTAAATTATCTACAAAACGAAATCCATCGAAATAGGACAATTAGTAGCAATGGAATTTGTAGCCTTATTTCTGTACAGCTTAATAGTATTCTACGCATGTTTCTAAGGAAACACCTTCACTAGTTTAGTTTAGTTTTTCGGATTACTTGTAAACTATACATCTCTCGGAACACTCCAGAAGCTCATTTGAAAGAAAGTTAAATGACCTACAAAGCTAAATTAAAAAAATTAAATTCCTTATCACACTAATAGATCGTTACATACTTTAAGCAATTTCAAAATAGTATGATGAATTGATATAAATATATTAGTATTTATATTTATATTAATATTTATATAAATATAAAAGAGCAAAAACTCAACAAGAGACATAAATTAATTACTATTGGTAGACAGCACATCACCCCAAGACATCCATTCACATACTCATGTGATTGGATCTGTATATTCAATCCGCATCCAATCAACATGTGGTTGATATATAAATATTTTTCTTGGAGTGGTCTGCTGTCTCTGTTTGATGCGTCTTTCTGGACGGTTGATGTGAGATGTGCTATAATAAATATTTATAAATATTATGTAATAAATATAAGTATAAGTATAAATATTATGTAATAAATATTTTTCGGAGTTGCTTCTTATTTGTTCATTATGATAATAAGTAAAGACTAGTATACCCGAGCGAGAACTCTCGCATAATCCCTAATACATTAGAAGTATAAGCGATATTAGGGAAACATATTTATTCGTATAAACAGTATAACATTATCAAGAAAGTTTATTTAACACGCACATTTGGTGAAGCTACATGATTTGCAATGACTATGTTGAAGTTACAGTTCATATTTAATAAGTAATTTGCTTACCCCACTGGAAAATATCTCTAATATACCCGAGCGAGAACTCTCGGATTACGTATCTTCTAATCCCTAATTCCAAGTATAAGCGATATTAGGGAAACATATTTATTCGTATAAACAAATAATATTATCATTATTTAACACACACATTAGGTGATGCTACATAGTTTGTAATGACTATGTTGAAGTTACAGTTCATACTTAATAAGTAATTAGCTTACCGCACCGGAAAATATCTCTTCAATTTGGCAATTAGACAATTAGATCCAGCTATAACATTTTCTATGTGTAGTATTTATATTTAACAGTGCCCTTTAGGGTTGGACATGGGAAACAATATATAATTTCCCACTCATTAAAAGTTTTTGTAAACAGACTCAAATAGGAAATGAATGATATAAAGTTGCCATGACAACGGCACGTACGCAAAATGGCATGAGGCCCGTGCGGACCTATATCGTGCATTATCTCTAAAACGGTAGGTTTGAAGGCTTTAAAAGGCTGGACCAATATGATCCGAGGGATCGTATATGAATCTTGAAGCCCGCGTCAAAATCTTTAAAACACAACTTGTCCCGTCTCGATCCGTCGACTCTTAGTCGTCAAATCTTTGAAACCTCCCTGTTTTTTCATCACTTTTATTTAAGCCCTAGTATGAATTTAAGAAACAAAATTGGAATTCGTCACATCTCCTTGAAATGCCCTTTCTTTTGATACCTCATTCACCAAATCCATCGCTCCCGAGAGCCGGAAAAGGGATCTATACTACCGTAATAATATATAGTAGTGACTAGTATACCCGAGCGAGAACTCTCGCATTACATATCTTCTGATTCCTAATTCCAAGTATAAGCGATATTAGGGAAACATATTTATTCGTATAAACAATATAATATTATCAAGGAAGCTTATTTAACACACACATTTGGTGAAGCTACATAGATTGTAATGGCTATGTTGGAGTTACAGTTCATACTTTATAATTAATTAGCTTACCCCACTGGAAAACATCTCTTCAATTTAGCAGTTAGACAATTAGATCCAGCTATAACATTTTATATGTGTAGTATTCATACATAGCAGTACGCTTTAGGGTTGGACATAGGAAACAGTATATAATTTCCCACTCATTAAAAGTTTTTGTAAACAGACTCAAATTGATATAAAGTTGCCATGACAACGGCACGTACGCAATATGGCATGAGGCCCGTGTGGACCTATATCGTGCGTTATCTCGAAAACTGTAGATTTTTAAGCTTTAAAACGCTGGACCTATACGCTGCGTAGGAACGTATATGATCTTGATGCCCGCGTCAAAATCTTTAAAACCCAACTTATCCCGTCTCGATTCGTCGACTCTTAGTCGTCAAATCTTTGAAACCTCCCAGTTTTTTCATCACTTTTATTTAAGCCTTAGTAAGAATTTAAGAAACCAAATCAGGATTCGTTACTTCTTCGTGAAATTTCTTTTCTGTTGATACCTCATTCGTCAATATCCATCGCTTCCGATAGCCGGAAAAGGGATCTATACTACCGTAATAATATATAGTAGTGACTAGTATACCCGAGCGCGAACTCTCGCATTACATATCTTCTGATCCCTAATTCCAAGTATAAGCGATATTAGGGAAACATATTTATTCGTATAAACAATATAATATTATCAAGAAAGCTTATTTAACACACACATTTGGTGAAGCTACATAGTTTGTAATGGCTTTGTTGGAGTTACAGTTCATACTTTATAAGTAATTAGCTTACCACACTGGAAAACATCTCTTCAATTTAGCAGTTAGACAATTAGATCCAGCTATAACATTTTATATGTGTAGTATTCATACATAGCAGTACCCTTTAGGGTTGGACATAGGAAACAGTATATAATTTCCCACTCATTAAAAGTTTTTGTAAACAGACTCAAATTGATATAAAGTTGCCATGACAACGGCACCTACGCAAGATGGCATGAGGCCCGTGTGGACCTATATCGTGCGTTATCTCGAAAACGGTAGATTTTTAAGCTTTAAAACGCTGGACCTATACGCTCCGTAGGTACTCATATACTCAAGAGCGTATATGATCTTGATGCCCGCGTCAAAATCTTTAAAACCCAACTTATCCCGTCTCGATCCGTCGACTCTTAGTCGTCAAATCTTTGAAACCTCCCAGTTTTTTCATCACTTTTATTTAAGCCCTAGTAAGAATTTAAGAAACCAAATCAGGATTCGTCACTTCTTCGTGAAATTTCTTTTCTTTTGATACCTCATTCGTCAAAATCCATCGCTCCTGATAGCCGAAAAAGGGATCTATACTACCGTAATAATATACAGTAGTGATAGTGATATTTAAATTTGTATTATAAATATAGTATAATAAATTAACCTTTCCTAATTAACCTTCCCTTCATGGTCTTACATGTAGGACTACACTAGATATCGGACTACCATTGGACTTCGAATGGGGGTATAGGACTACATTGAGTGTGCAGTATGTTTGTAGGCTTCTCCGATCGTCCTACAAGCATTCCTCCCTCCTAACATCCCACAGCGTTGGATCGTGAGTAGGGTTGTCGTCCTCCAAACTTCACTTGTTTACGTCTACCTCATTATTACGTCATTAATTGTTATTAATATTTGTTTATGATTAATCAAAAAATTCTTTTATTCCTAGATATTTTTTTATCTGTTTTTTCTGTGGTCATCATTTTTATTTAATTAGAAGCTAATAATTAGAATGATTAGAAAAAAAATTGAAAACACATCTTCAGTTTTTTTTTATTACTTTATTTTACCCGTGTTTCTGAAACATGCAGTATAACAAAGTAATGAAAATATGCTCTCATGTCCAAAATCCATTATCATGACGTCACTGTGACGTTTTGTTGTTGGGACTGAATTAAAATATTAATTAAATAATGTGACTAAACATGAATAGCAACAATTTTGTACTCATGATTTTGGACCCTATTTTATGTAATATATTTTGTTTTAAGTTTGCTTGTAATCATTAGCGTGACCCGATCTTTCAACTAATATAACTAATTTGAGTTATATGGAATTGAAGTAATTTGAAAATGTATAAACCTTTTAAATAAAACTATATAACACAAATATAAACCCTAAGTACAGTTTTTATCATTCCTCATCTTATGCTATAGGGGTGATCTTGTTATCCGCACTTAAGTAATTTTTATAATCCTTTCTATCAATTTCTTTTAACATTTTCAAATCACTGTAATTTATTCGGTTAATAAACATTTTTTTCATCCAAACTTTCTTTTCCCTTGTTTCCAATAAAAATATAGCAAGACATTTTTCTGATCAATCCATTTTTGCGGCTAAGAATATAGTTACAGGTTTTTATAATTTTTTTTATAGAGAGGTGAATAGAAAATAAAAGCGTAAACCGACCGAAATTCATAGAAATAATTCCCCTCTCACTCACTCTCCTCTCCCTTGAAAAAGATTAAGAGTTAACCAGATTTTTTATTTGGAAATTCGTGTTTACAGTTCTTCGAAGACGAAAATAAATTCGAATTATCGAGGGTATCGAATTACATTGTAATAATTCGAATTAGAGGGAGATTTTCAAGGGACCAGAGAACCCATACGAATTATCGGGATATACGAATTATTTGAAATATCGAGATTCTACTGTAATTTAGTTTAAAATGTCGGTATCATCGATATATCATTGTAAAATATCGATATATCGGATGTTTAGATATGGATAAAAAATATCGGTTTTGAAAAACCGATATATCGCGTTTGTTATCCCAATCCTAATTTACTGTATAGCGTTGGAATGCTAAATATTTTAGAAAAATCAGTATGTGACCCATAAAGTCGTATAAGGTAATGGAGTGACGAAAAAAAGCATTAAATTTGTTGTAGTTGATAAATTTTACTTTTATATTATTTAATAGAAAATAAATGTTTCCATGGAAACTAAATGGAATTTTAATATAAATCAAATAAAAACAATTAAAATTTATTTTAAGCTTAACAGAATTGTAATACTAATTGTTTAAAAAATTATTTTATTGTATTTTTGTGAGAAAAGACATAATGAAATGAAATGCAAGCTGTTGAAAACATTTCAAGGAGTGTTTAGATGAATTCCTTGAAATTATTTTAGAAAATGGATATATGATAGTATATCTCGGATATCTGGTGGTAAGTTGAAGTTTTTTGATTTTTTTTATTATTAGATTTGTACACGTGTTCCAAAAAAAAAAATCTATTTTTAAATATTAATTCAAATTCTGGTTTTTAATTTATTTAAAAATATTAAATAGTATATAGTATTTATTTATTTCAATTTTAGGTGTGCATGCACACTTTCTTTTGTTAATCGGTTCTGTACTTCATAAAAAAAGGAATCTCTCCTGCAGAAATGATATATGTAATTTTTATCGTAGTATGTTTTGTTGACCGTAGATGTAATTAAGGAAAAAGTTGGTCGGAGGTGGAGGGAGAGAGTGCGGTAAATGACAATGTGATTTTTACAAAGATCGTTTAAACGTAAACAAATTTTGCAAAAAAAAAATATATAAATTAATTTCTATAAGGTTGTAGTATTTTATGCGGAGCAGTTCGGTTTTAATTAATTCGTTCCTTTATGCAGATTAGGAGCGTCAACATTTAATTTAGACTTGTCCCTCATATGCATTTCAATGGCAACGCTTTACAGCGGTTGAAAGGCGGCAATAAAACAGTTTTTGAAGGTTGTGGAAAAATCATTTTGTTTTCACTATTGATAAATAGGATAGTTATTAAAATATTTTACCAACTTAATTGGAAATATTTTAATTTTTACATGTATTGTCGACATTATTATTATTATAGCCACCTTTTTTTCTTTTTTTTTTTTATGGTGCGATTTTCCTTTGTAATGAACACCAGCTCTACCTGACAATATTAAGAGTAAAAAAAAAAACACAATTTTTTTGTTTTTTAAACCAATAATAATACCTGGAAAGAGCACAAAAAAACATTTGTGGTAGTTCAAATATATCTTCTGAACGCAGCCGCCTGCCGGTCTAAAAACTAATTTTTTATTAAAATTACTAAAACAAGATTCCTAATAAAATATCTGATGTAGACACCGCATTTTAGCTTGTTAGCACCGTAGACTCCCTTGTACGCCTATTACATACACACACACACACACACACACACACACAAACCATAATAAAAATGTTAAAAACGATTAGTCTGGACCTTGAATCTCGATTTGTGATTTTTAGAATCATTCGTATTCCTACCTTCTACAAAGGCGGAAGGTAAACAAATAAAAAAAAATCAGGTAAAGTGTCACTTCCGGCTATCCAATTTTAACCAAAATGTAGTATAGTATTTATATTGATACAAAAGTTTTATATTCCAAATTTCAGATGGTTTGCTTATAGAAAAAGTACCTCTTCCAGCTATCCAATTTTAACCAAAATTTAGTATATTATTTATATTTATACAAAAGAAGTTTTGTTTTTTTTGCCAGATAGTGACTTTTGGAGGAAGCTGGTTGAGTTGTAGAGCTGAATTGAACAATTTAATAATACTTTTTTTACTACGTACAGAGAAGTGAAAAGATGCAGCAACGTCTGTGTGCACAATTTGATTTTGAAAATAGAATTATTCTTGTTATTGGTTGATTCCACATTCCCAAAGCTGTAAAATGCTTCTTTTTTTTCTCCCTACCTTACTCTTCGGTCTTACGGGATTTTCGGTGACAGTGGTGTTTTGCTATTGGGTATGCATATGCCAACTGCTGCCAATAAATGTGTTTTTTATTTATGTTCTCTTTCTTTTTTTATTCATATTATTTGGATCAAGTTTAATTATTAGAATTAAAATATATGATGTGGAAACCGCATGACTTCCTTATATGCGTATTAAACGATAAATCGGTGGCTCAAAAACTGATTCTGAATTTGGTTGCTAGTTTTCGAAGATAGCAGTACCTCAAAAACGAAACTCGACGTCGTGACATCCAACTATTGACACACAAACACACAACACACCCAAACCTCAAATCGAAAATTTTCGCGATTACTACTTTCGTTACTGCGTACAAGGAGAGGTGTTTTAAACTGTGAGATAGCATTGGCTATATTTGTTGCCTTATATTCATGGTTGGGAAGCTCTTGTTTTATAGTTGCCGCAGGTGTAGCGTAGTGCAATTTTTTTAAGACAACTCGGGAGCTTTTTCCTTCCGGAAGCTGATATGTGTGCTTTGATATATAACGGCATTTTCGGGATGCACTCTCATTCAGGTTTTCAGTCTGAAGCCATTTGCACCTTGTTAAAACGAAGGAATGTTACAAATGTTGCATATACAATAGGTGAGGATTATGCTTTAACAGGCTACTAATTTGTGGGCTGTGAATCGTCTATTGAAATTACACTAATAAAAGTTCTATTTACCAAATTTGAGATGTTTTATATTATAATTTAATAAAATTTTTGATGAAAGTCTAATCTGACCTTCAGGTAAAGTATCACTTCCGGTTTTCTAATTTCAATCAAAATCTAGTGTGTTATTTATATTAATATATAAGTCTTATATATCAAATTTTAGATGTTTTGTATTTATATTTTTATGTAATTTTTTATAAAAATCTGTGACCTTCAAGTAAAGTTCCACTTCCGCTCACCATGTATTTACCAATAAGGGAGGTTCACTACAAGATTTTACAGAAATTCCAAATACAAAATTTTAACTTTCTGCGGCTAACCGTTTTTGAGTAATGTGAGGTACGAACGAACGTCCGTACAGACGTCACGACGTTGAAATCTGAAAACCGAAAATTTTCGGGATTACAATACTTCTTTAACTGCGTACAAGGTGTTCTGTGGTGCAGCCCAGTGCGCGGTTGCATACCTTATCCACTGCCGATCTTCGTAACCAGTCCTCATCACACTCTGCATCCGTCCGGATGCCGGCTCTGCCCTCGTGGTCCGCTGCATCCGTCCGGCGTCGCCTTCGATCTGGACTTCCTGGTCAGCTTCAGTCCACTTCTCCTGGCTTGTCGGATTTTCGCAAGAGCCTGTTAAACCGTAATTTCCACGAAATTCCTATTTATCAAAAACGGCTCGTTTGGTTTAGCCCATAAAGGAAAGTTGGCGATTAATGTAAAAATGATCTCTTATCAATTTTGCTCAATACCATTCACTTACGATGCGGAAACGCATTTTCGTTGACACGCCTTTATTTAAAAAACGGCTTGTCCGATTTGGCCCAAAGTTAGTGGAAAGTTGGAGACCCGTGTGATAATGGTTTAGTATCAATTTTATTACTGCTGCGGTCTCAAAATATAGCTTTGGTCTTCCAATGGTTGGATTTCCATATCTCCCACGGTTATTTTGATATAGAAATTATAGATCGGAAATATAATATACCTTGCATAATTTTGGGGATTTACAAAATGTGTAAAAATAAAAAAAATAAAATCTACGTCAATCGTTTCGAAGACTTTGTTTGAAAATCTTGATTTATTTAATGTTATTTTTTTTAATATTAAGATTATTGCTATTTATTTTGTTTTTAAATAATACATACATAATTACCGACCTGGTGATGGCTGGATTGACGAAACATTGACCAGTTGGTCATTAACTGCTTTGAAATACTTTAGGCTTTGTTTGGAATCTTAAAATAATAATATTATATTTTAATGTTATTTTTCAAGTTCTGATCTCTTTTGCCTTCTTCTTTTTAAGTTATGACAATAAGAGAACGCATCTCACAACTTTCCCTCACAACCTTGTAATAATGAAGCATTTTTAAAAATAATTTTAATGAATTCACATAAACACTATCTATGTGAAATATTTTCAGCAGCATGCACTTCTTCAAGTCTTCTATCACAAAAGTACAATTAAGTAGTTTTTTAAACAATTGCAGTTCGATAATTCTGTGCTCTATTTACTTTTGTTTTGTCAAGTTATAATAAAAAGAATCGTTACAATCAATGTATTTTTATTATTAATAGAAAATCTGTTAAGATACATTGGTGACCTTATGAAATGAATTTCAGATTGTTCTGACTAACTTCGCCAAAAATAAACCACTAATAATATTGCTCATTTTAAAATAGCAATTTCTTAATTATTTATGATAACAATACATCTCCTTCCTATGTTTCCATATCCAGGCAAGTGAAAGTAAGAATTATAGATGGTGCAACCATAGATTTGTACAACTAGATACCCGTTTTCATACTACAGTTGTGACCGAGGTTTAAGTCAGACGCCATTTATGAAGCAGTCAATGGTTATATTTATTCTTAGCATTTGGACGCTGATAATGCCATATTATTTATTGTTACCATTTGTATTGTCAATTATGTATTACTGTATTGCATTGCGACTTGAGTGTTAATTGTAAAACGACTTAAAAGTTTATAAACCTGTATATTGTAAAACCCATATCATGTTAGTATATTAAATTTGTTTCTGGTGATAACCAATTCGAATAATTAATGCCAATAATAATATCCGTATTTGTACTTCGTATTATGCTATAAATCAATACATGGCTTGGATGTTATAATTTTAGTTATGATAATAGGTAGATAATATTATTTTGTAAGCATTCCCTGCTTGGTTGTATTTATATATGGGTGCTACATACTGATTTAAAACAATTAATTACTATATGATTTTTCGATCAATATTTATTTTATCAATATTTTTTTTTCAACCTATTTAAATATTCCTACTTTTTCCTCATATAGGTACTAATTATCAAATTCTTTCATATTTTATATTTGTCCATTTTTATTACTACTGGCAACTGGAGACGGTTAAGTATTTCAAATAAATAAAATTAAAGGTACTTACTTTACCATTTTAATATTTCGGCATTTAAGCTCTGTCAGTCTATTTCAATGAGGATAAAGCTTAGCTAATACTAAAGACCATTCAACTGTGCTTAGATATAAAGGAGTTTAATCATAATCGTTTAAGCAGTTTTCGAGAAAATTGTGAAATCGATGATGCCAAGTGGAACTTGCAGTAAGTCCGATACCCTGTATCTTTGCTAATACTGGCCCGATCTAGATAAATGTTTTCTTGGTTTTCTTAGTTTAACTTATCCAAACAGATCGTTCTTCACTATCATCCTTATCACTATCATTTCATAAATCACTAAACTGCTTTTCTCTGAGCCATTCTCAGAAGATACGTAATAAAAGAAATTTAGACAATTCAAAAATATTATTAAAAAAAAAAAAATAAATGCCCATGAAGTGTTAGCTGATAACACGGATCAAAGTTTATTATTCCTTACTACCTAATTGTCAAGTACGAAATTTTATAATTACAAAAAATGTAGTTCAGTGGTTTTTGATTTAACCAAATTTCGATCAATTTGGTTTAATATTTTCAATTATGAACCTTTGTTATCGATAAAGAAAAATATTAAAGAAAAAATAATTTTTCCTCAAAATTTGAGGTTTTACATTTCAAGGTAAAATCGAACAAATAAAAAAATCGTCTCTCCACTCCTTTTTTCGAGACCGCTGAGCCGATTTTTTGAGATTTGCACCTAAATCACAGGCCAAAATGGCGGCCGATTAAAGCTTCTATACGTTATATCTAGATCATTTATGAAGATAGAGAAAAACATTTTTTTTTAATCATTACATTAAAGCCTCTATAAAAAATAAAATTAAAACCAAATAAATTTGTATTTATTTTTTTAAATATATGACTGTTTGGAAATAATAAACCATAGTGTAATCATTTGAAGTGATTCATAATTAATTTTATTAGCATAGTTTCTCTAAATCAAAAACTCCCTTCGATACAGGAGATCTCTTGCAACACCCCGACCACCCTGCTAAGACAGTGGAATGTAGATGCTGCATAGATTACCCAAATTTGCATATTCAGTTTCCGGCATTGATAGTGACCTAGTTGCTTATGAGCAGGCCTGGGAGAGGTCGCGTGCATGCAAACATGCACTTATGCATCCTCTATCTAGCACTCGGTAGGCCACTCTAGCCCTGCCTGATATATCGCCTCCTTAGTCCTCCGGAGCCAGTTTCTATGTTCGCTTCCCTTATACACGCACCTCTTTCAGCTACTTGGTCTAGCTACTGATATCGTCCATGTACGCTATTAGTCCAGACTTAACAACTGTTCGGTTGTGCCATTTATCTCATGTATGTGGTTCGACAAGAAAGAAGTTGAAAGAGAATTTCCGTTTATCAAATTAACGTATGGTTAAACAATTACTGGTCGTGTCTGTTCAATCTTGGAAGTTCCTTTTGCTTGCATTTTCACCTTCACCAATTAGAAGTTGAATGAATGTTTTCGAAAAAGGCATTAAGTGCGAACCGGAAACAAGTGCTTAAAAATGAATGATAGTGTTGATTGGATTTTAGTTAATGAGCCTTTTTAAACTATTGTAAGGGTATTTACTCATTTTTTCTTCCAAAATAACTTTTTGATTGCCTTACATGAAATAGCAGTTTTAGGAGTTTAGAACTTTTCTCGATGTCCGAAGCATTCAACACAAACCCAGATATGCAATAAGGAAGCAACCAATTTTGTGAAATTGCGTTTTTAATAAGGTACAATGATAATTTTTTCAAGAATTTTCATTTAGCAAAAAAAGTCCTATGCGACATAGAAACACTCTGCCTGAGGTTTTTGTTGCGAAATTGAACTTCTGGAAAAACATTATCGATATAGCTTATAAAACGAAATTTCGCAAACTGTGAGTTGGTTCCTTATTGCATATCTCGCTTCAAATAAATCTTCGATTTTCATATTGGTATATCACTTCTAGGATTTATTATAATTATTTCTTATCGAACTAGAAGCTCTGTTATTGGATTTGTTTTTCTTTTTTTACATTCCTACTTTAATAGATACAAGTATATTATAAGATATTTGCTGTATAATTTAAGTATAAATGTCTGTAAGAAATAATTTTCTTAATCTGATCTGACTATATACATACGTCTATCTGACAATTAACTCGCTACATTTTCCTATTGCTAAGGCGCCAGAGGAAATGGAAGGCTATTAAATTGCCTGTTTCAGATAGGAACATAAAATTTGATCCATCTCCGATTTATAAATTCTTCTACATTGTGTAAGTTGAAAAAAACAAAACATGTTGTCTATCTATGGAGTGTCTGAATTGAGTTTTCTGACAAGCTTCTTTAAAAGCCATTTTGAGACTGATGTAGTCCACCTCTAATCGGTATTAAATGAGATAGCAGTGGAGCCCTATAGAGGTGAGAAGGGCGGATAACTACTTTATAAATTAATATTTTTAATCCCAGAATAAAACATGGTTTTGTTAACAAATGGCTAAAGTTGTATTATTTTTCTATAGCGTTTCGTCATTTAAACTGAAATGCAATAAAACAGTAAGTTTTACCGGTAGATAGACCAAGTTCATTGATGATTTGATAAACTAATATCTAACTAAATTTTTATTTGTTAGCTTTTTCTTTTCTTTTTTTAAGTAGAATTTTAATGAGCATAGTCTTTTTGGGTTTTAGAGCGTCAAACACCGAAGTTATCAACATCTACTATTCAATTAAAATTCAAGTTGTTTTGAAAAGTCCATTGATTTGGACCGGTCAGACAACATGACAATAGCCTTACCCTGAGCACACTAGTGTAGCCAGAGGAATAGAAGGTGTCATAGTCCCAAACGTCATATTGATTGCAGACGCAATTTTCGTCGGATGATGTGGATAAAAATCATGAAAAACTTCATCACACATTAGGGCCCAATAAAAACAAAAATTAATTAGTGATATGAATTGTCTTCTTTTATTGATGTTACACTAAAGATTGACATTTTAAAATTTACCTAACGCTGAAAATATAAAAATAATTGTGAACTTAAAATCCTCAATGTTTCGAGAAACCAGAAAATTTAGATTTACACTGTTATTATTTATCTTAAATTGTGTATGAAAATTGCCATTGAAATGTATGTGAATTTATATTGCTGTCTGGAATTTCATTCATTTAATATAATTTATGTGTTGTTAGGCTGCAGCAGGCTGGCCGAAGGTAGCCTAGTGTGGGCGGCGAGCAGGGGTCTAGATCAGGAGGTAGAGGACATCCTCCAGCGGGCGGTAGTGACCGGCAGGCTACCGGGACTCAATGCTCCCGACTCCACTGGAAGAGTGAGTACATTTTTAATACTGTGGATTTTGTTGTCCTTAGGCACCTACATGCTGAAGTTCAGCAGAAAGATCCATAAAAATAGTACGCAGACTGTTTGGACGGTTGTAAGAATACATTTATTTTGTTTTTTTTTTAAAGTAAATTATATCACTAGTTTTAAATTTTCAAAACTAAAATTTATGGAAGTTTTGTAAATAATCGCCAATTACCTGTTTCGACCATATCTACAACACCCCCTACTCTTATTATGCTCTTTGATTAAAGAAAAGAAGAGGTGCGGGGTAATTTTACGACTAATTACAAACATGTCATCATTCAGTTTTTATAACAATTCTATTTTATTTTTTACTCTTTTTAATAAGAAATGAGGGAGTGAGGTAAACTCGGGCACTTGACTCCCGGCAGGATTCGATTCCAGCTGAGGTTGATAATTATTTATTCAGTTATATCAGTCCTGTATCGACTCTAGTGTCGGAAAACACTCCTGTGGTCCAGGAGCCTCTATAAATACCCACTTTACACAATGATTATTTATAGCCTAAATTAGGAAAAAACCTGGAGGTTGAGCGTATCCTAGCCAAATCACTTCCTTGCACACCCACGATTCAAGAAACAATAGTTCCCTACCAAGAACTGAACCTAAGACCCTTCATGGATTGTAAGAGGCACAGGTTATTTATTTATTTAGTAACAAATGTTATAATCTGTTACATTTAATTACAATTAATAATAATAAGGATAAATGATTCTTCTCTTAACATATTTACAGACAAAACTTAATGAATAATAGATAAATTGAGTAGGTGGACGAAAAACTAAAATAAATAAAAAAATTAATACTAAAGTTAAAATAAAATGAATATTATTTTCAAAGCTTATGTACAATATTTACACTCTGCTTTGTGTAACTCTTACGCTTACACTTGTGAAACTCCGAACGAAGCTCGGACAAGCAAGAGTAGAAACTCAAAATTCATTAATGTCCTAAACATTAAACTTATTCCTAATTTCTATTCCTAAATTGAAAAATTGTAATAAGTAATTCCTAAATTGTAAATTTACACAAGTTTTTTTTTATTTTCATCCTCAATATATGTTTGTTTTAAAATAGAATCAGAGATTTTCAAGAAAATTAGTGATTACAATTTTTAATTACTACCTAATTTAGTAATTATGGGACATATAACTCGTAAACATAATTACGTACGTAAGTAAGGACGTAAATAAGCTGATTGAATGATAAGCGTAGAGAGCATCACGGTATGAAAGAAAAGCAGGTATCTTGTGGAGTCCTGTTTTGAGCGTGAATATTTGTATTGTTTAGGTATGAATTTTCTTAAGATGAATCACTTCATCTTAAGCAAAATTAAATGATTATAATTATAGCGCCAGACTGCTTCAAATTCGCCCAAAATCTCATTGAATTTTACCCAAAAGAGGTTCTTTCGGAATACAAAAACAAAACTCATTATAGCTATGACTTCTCTGGATAAAGATATCAGGTCTGACAGTCGAAAAAAATCGAAATCGGACCTGTATTAGCTGAGATACAGCTTATTAAACTTTGTGGACTAACTTCCTGCCGCTTCAATTCTGTGTGACCATTATCAGTAGCGGACTCCAACCTACCTCCACTCGATCCTCCACTTCCACCCATTTCTTGGTTTCTTCCTTTTCATTTTCCCACTGAATTGTTCCTTCAACATTTTACTCTGTACCATTTTACTCTCAACTCTGATAACATTTCCTCTTTGGAACAATAAACCTTTGTGTAATAATTTGCTGCTTTTTTTTGTTTGTTACAAAAAAAAAGAAAAAAAAAAGAAGGTAGGTTTCTGCACTCAACATCGGCACAAAGGGATGTAGTGCTGCCAATTTCATTCGCGAATCTGTTTTTATGTCTCTCAATTATTTCTGCGGACATGTCAAATCCTTAATGGCAAATCTTTGATATACGGAACCCAGCTTCAATACCTCACCCTCCAAAACAGCTTCAAGAAACTATGCATAAGCAAAAATAAAAAAATTGGAAGAGAAACTACTACAAATGATGATATAGAGTAACGTGCTTCATCGGCATCTAGGCGTATCATTGGTGGAAGAGAAGGAAGAGACAGATTAGGAAATGAAGCAGGGGTCATATAATAAAATTATTTTGTTAATTAAACATTGTTCTATCTTTATTTTCCATGAAACACTAAAAAATGTATTAAAATATAAATCACTCAAATAAATATAGGCTCCTCAAATAAAAGGCACCAATTTGACTTTTTTTGATAAAATTGTTTTTGCTCATTTGGTGGTTGGAGGGTTGGAGGAGAGCAAATTTCAAATTGATAGTGTATAACTAATACATAAAGTTAGTAATGGTTATTTTTGAAATTTTCTAGCACTGGTTAGTAAAAAACAAAGTGGGGTTCCATATTACCACTTTTCCCCCCTACTATGTTCCCATTAATTTATTTTACCTTTTATAATTATTAAAATTTATTACTTACTGCTAGTTAAAATGGCGTGAAACATCAATTCTTGAAAGATATCGTGTAAAAAAAATCGTTGAATTAATTACTAGAAATTTCATCTTTTTAATAAGCTGTCTGTTTCTTATAATTTGTCATATTTTTTCTGTATCATCTTTTAACACTGTCTGGCTAATTAGACCCCGAGTTTTATCGGAAAAGTGTCACATTTTCTTTATCTTAATTATAAATAATTTTATTTTTCTGAATACCAGTATATATTATTTTTTAGACATTATGACTGGATTTTGAGACTCAATGTTTATTATAATTTAGTCTATATGCATCATTGAACTTGTTGCTCGCTATTGTTAACTACTGATATTGTAAGTTTAATTCAAATTATCTGGTTTATCAAACGTAAATTTCTGAGAAATCATTATTCTAACAAGAATCCCCTAATCGGAATATCCTCTGTGGCTTTTATCCTCTCTAAACTAATGACTAGGTTTGTTCTTTTGTTAGAGATTGGTTATAGTCGATAGTAAAAAAAAAAAAAAAAAAAAAAAAAGTATATATATATAAAGTTGTACAGTTTTGTAAAATAGTCATAATAAATGGCATAATAGTTCTGACTAAAACAAAATTATCATGAATTTTAATTTTGAATATGTGAATTCATTACCCTATTATTAATGATTATGATCGCATAGTCTTATCTTCTTGAATTTTTGGTTTAAAATGCTTTCTCTTTATTGTAGGCATCTAATACAGTTAAGATGATTGTTCACAATTTTTCCCAATAATCACAATTTTGTCTAATTATAGATTTATTTGCACACCTTGTCATGTAGCAATCCAATATATTTGGGGAGCACTAATGCTAAACCAAGTATTTCTCTCATAGTCTTGATCGGTTTGTACTTTAAATGAAGGTTTGCATAACCTTTAATTTATTTATTATGTTATTTTCCATACTACTTTAACTTCTTCTGCTATATTGCCTCTGTAAATCGGCAGTCGTGATCTATTACACCTGAATATGCTCGTATCACTGTAGATTTTTTTTTTTTTTTTTTGTGCTGCACACACACCAAAAAAAATTCTTCCTTCTTTCCACATTCACACCAGTCCTTGTATTCTTTTCCCATCTCGTCTCTGGTATTTACTTGCTATGTACAAAATTTCGGAACTCCTCAGTTTTGTTGTAGGAAGCGAAATAGGGTAAAGGTACCTTAACTTGGCACACCAACTGGAGACGTTGCACAATAGGCTGTATTAACAGAGTTCAAAGCAAACAAACCAAGATTAACATATAAAGAGTCGATGCCTAATTCCTGTTGGTCGTCTTAACTGGTAGTATATATGTTTGATTACCAGCAGAAACAGCTATTAAATTTCACACCTTTAAGTTTAGATTTTTTTCGAAAAGCTGTTTTAAAATTTTACAACTGAATTCTTAAAAAGTTGTCAATTTTCTTTTTGTAATTGAATAGAAATTAAAATGAAGATTACTAAAATACAAATTTTAAAATGTTATAACGTTCTGGGAACTTCTGAGAACTTCATTTTATATATTCATTATATATATATATATATATATATATATATATATATATATATATATATATATATTTCCTGTTTATGCGAGTCATGTATTTTACATATTTACCAAATTCAATTGCATTATTTGCAATTATATAATTCTGTTCATTTCAGTAGCGAAATATGTGATTTAAAGGAGTGAACTCTGTATTTATTCAAGGGACCAAAAAGCGATAAATAGACCAGATCAGGAGAGCAGTGATATCTTTTATGAATATTAAAAAAATAAATTCAACCTTTAGGCTCCTCCTAAATGTCTAAGAGAAAACTGCTTAAACCCTTGCTTTTGTTTTTAAATATTTTAAAGCTAAACTGGAACAATTGCAACCGTAGCTTTACTAACTTACAGCGGAAGCATAAAAATTGGTTTCAGCAAGAAATTGAAATTTAAAACTTGCCTTTTCCTGATCGCAATTTGGTATCATCGTCTTTTGGCAGGCTTTCAAAAAGTTTCGATGAATGTGGTCCTAAGTCCGCACGAAGAAAATTTGAGTCTTTACTGGAACAATGATTAGCAACAGAACTATTGAGAACATAAATTAAAGCAGTCAGGGAAGAGCGATACTGCATTGATAATGAAAGCAATTTTGACATCACCAAAAAGAGCGGACAGGAATTGTCTTGACAAATATATAGAACGCAAACAAATGAAGATATTTTCACAATTTTTTTAATATCCTCTGATCCAGTGTTCTCCTATGCCAGACCATCACCTTAAAAAAAATGTAGCTGTTCTAAAGAAACAATGGAACTTATTCACATATCCGAGATCCATGATAATAGCATCATTGTAAGTAGCAGCAGTGATAACGAAAGCGACTTGGACATGTTAAATGATATGTCGTTATAATCATTGTGTACATGTTTAGTATTAGTAAGATAATTTATTAATTTATACTCTAGATTAATTGTATAATTTAAATAACAATTTTTTTCTTCAGCAAAATGTGATTTTTTTTCATGAATTGCTTTAGTTCCCGAGGTAAGTTATCTTATAAAATACATCTTTTAATTGTGTGAAAAAGTAATTCTGAATTAAAATGATATTTTTCCAAGTATGTAAGAATAATTCTGACGTAAAAAAACAACAGTTAATTCATTTATATTGACCTTTAGAAAGTCAATTTTAGAAAGTGCATTGGACCGCTTCGGGAATTAATACAGAATTTATGCTGTATTAACATAGCAATATGGATTTAATAAATATTGTATATAAATAACCAACTAGATATCCTGGCTTTAAGGATTTTTTTTAAAATATCTCAAAGACATGTTCTTGCTGTGTATAAATGTCGTTTGAAACCTGATAATTTTTATGTTTTGAATCCTTAACAGAAAAGTAGGAGTTTCATGAAAACTGCCACTGCATTATATTTTTCTTTCGTTGAAACCACTTTTGTTCTATTTTTCAGTTTTTAAATTACGAATGCCTCTTAGTTTTCTCTCACTAATTACGATGTGCCATCATAATCAACTCGCAACAAGTTGTTTAGTTCATATCTGTTAACAGTTTTATATTCTGTATAAATATTTTTGGGTTTCTTTAAATATTTTTTAGTTAATAATTACTTATAATTAACATACCATAAATTTTTTCAGCCTACTAAATAAATTAAAAGCCAAGATCAAAGAATTCAGTTTTGACTAGATAAAGAAATATAACGCCACTTTGTAATTACAGAATTATTTTAAAGATACCTGAAACAACATGAACAATACAGGTGCATTTAAATTATTTTTTTTTTTAATTTTAATCAAGCTACATTAATCAGAATTGCTTAAGAGTAATATAATCCAGACGCGATATATTAGATATATTCATTTGTTCCCGAGGAGTTTCTCTACAACTCTATTTTTTTTAAATATATGTGAGGTTCGATTTAATACCTGAAAAACGTTTTGAACATTCTTGCTCCGGCCGCTAGTGGTGATGTAGAGTAGGGGAAGTGATGAAGGGAGGGGTAGAGACAGTATTCCTCCGCCGTTCGTCACTTCTTCGCTACCTCTCCTCTAGCGGAGTGAGAAAGATCGCTATGTTTAATATGTGTTTTTTTCAGATATTTAATCGGATCTCTCATATATTTTGTGAAAAAATAGGGATATAGATAAACTCCTCGGTAACAATTAGTGCATTGAAAAATGGCTCTAAGAACATTTTGGCTCTTGTTCAAATAATTTTTCAAGTACACCTGCTTTTACATTTTCTCAATTTCCGGGAAAAACTTTTCTTTTTTTTTTTGCATAGCATTTTTATAATAGATAGGTACTAACAAAAGCCACAATTTAAGTCCCAAAACAAGTCTGTGACAATTACAAGCCATATATAATATATTTCCATAATATAATGTCCAAAAATATATTTCGTGGATTTTATTTTTTTGCGAAAAGCTGTTGACCGACTTCAATTGTTTAGAATTATTTTGTTCGTATTTTTTAAATTTTTCTAAAAAAAATTCATATATCAAACGTGAAAATACCTGTTTTCGGCACCTTTGTGATTTTTTTTCACCAAGTTGCTACATACTGATTTTATCTAAAATATATACAATTGTTTTCAAATGTTATTCTTCTAATTATAGCGTTGAGAATGCCCATTAGCAATTTATTTTAAAAAATATACTATCGCGCCTAGACTAATATTCTGAAAATTTACGATCTAGGGCTCGTGCATTCGAAACCATGACAATGCCTCTAAAATGTTGGTTTTTTATGGAGGAATGTCTATGAGTGTTTTACTGGAACAAGAATACCCACCCACGCTAGGATTCGGGAAATTCGATAGTTGTGATAAATGAAGCAAAATATAGCCATTAGGTTCGGAATGACCTGTTAGGGAGAAAATTATCTTGGGCCGCCTTCGATTCGGCCGCTTCCAGTTCTCTCCCTGTCATTTATATACCAGCATAATGCTGTACCAAAAGTTTCTTATTGTTGAAAACCTGGAGGAAATAAAAAATTAGGAAGACCAATATTGAGATGATTCGATGACCAAACACATCCAGTTTAGTAGTACATATTGTTGCAGAATGAATAAGGTAACTCTGCTTGTGCCCTTGCACTATTATCTAGCAACGATTTCTTGACATAAAGTTGCAATTTTGCTGCAAGATGATATCAATTTAATTTTATTAAAGGTTTTGATAAGCTTCCTGAAGACAGCTAGCTAATTATATCAAAATGTAATATATTAAAATATCTTTAAATAACTGATATTAAATTTGGGTCGATACATTTTTTTTAAACAGAATTATTGATTCTATTAATGTTGTTGGTGTTGTGGTTCGGTCTAAGTCGTTATAGCTTTGTTGATTTATGGATGCACAAAAACAGAAGTCTCCTGATGTAATTACATTAGTTTTTTTATATTTTTAGTTTATCTAGTCGCAAATCGAATAAAAATAAAATAAAATGATTGAAAATCAATCAATTTGAACTCACCCATTATAAATAAATTTTGTTGCGCTACATTTTTTATTTTTATAATATTTTCAGCACACATTCCATATCATCTGGTGAGTTCTAAACTATTTAAAAAAAAATTCAGGCTCGTTCTTTTTTTTTTTCTCGACCATTTTAAATTTGCTTCTTAGCTGAAAACGGGTTTTAGGGAAATGTCTGTAACTTTGGTAATTTTGCAGATACCAAAACAAAACAAAATCTAAAATTATGATAATTTCGTGCTCCACATTTTTTCCCCAACACATTACCTAAGTAATGAGGAAATATTAAGTGGTTATAAATATTCACAACTATAAGAGGAAAATTAACATAAAACATGTTTTAGGCTGTAAAAGTGTATTAAGGAAAAGAGAGTCAGAATTTGTTTTTCTTTTATATTTTATACTATTTGCCGTAGAAATTTCATTCTTGAAAATTTAGTCTTTTTATTTATTTGTATTTTTAAATATGGCTAAAAGTTCGGCAACTTTTAAAGCTGAATATCAAAAGGTACTGGCAATGAGTGAAAAATTATGAAACTGTATCAGCAGTTTATAGCTTTATTTGATATGGAAATAGGACACAAATTTTTCTGTTTTTTTTTTTTTTCGTGATGAAAAAAAGTGTGTTATTTAATTTTAATTGAATCTAATTTAATTGCATTGCATTAAATAAATTTAATTACATTAAATTAAATAAATTTAATTATATTGCATTAAATAAATTTAATTACCTTACATTAAATAAATTTAATTACCTTACATTAAATAAATTTAATTACATTACATTAAATAAATTTAATTATATTACATTAAATAAATTTAATTACATATATTAACTCTAATTAGTTTAATTTAATTAAATCTGAAAGTTCATGTAAAAATATTTGTTACAAAGTATACACTTTTTAGGTTTTTAATCTTGTTGCCCTTTAGTCTAAAAAAATAAAAATACTTTTTTTTTTGCTACCAATAAAATACGGAATAGTCTTTCTTTTATAAACTCCAATACACACTGCGAATATTTTATATAAATAGATAGAATTCGTGTTATCAAAGCATTGACGAAATCAATTGAGCAATATAATAAGGCAGAATGTTCCAAGTCTCAATATGCCCGTTTGTATACATCAGAGAAGCTACCAAAGGAAATCGAAGGGCAATTACTATTTAACAGCTGACTCCTCCACGTGTTGAACAGTCCTCATGGCCCGTCTTTTTGCCATTATGCTTATTATCGCTGGCCATCCATCACTCAGCTTCACCGACTCTTTCTAACATGCATTTGATAGTTTAAACAGCCGTTGCCTTCGGGTAAAGAAAAATATTAACAACCCACGTTAGCTACGAGTACCTCTGTTGCTTTGTCCACTGATTGATTTCGATCCTAGCGATAAAAGATGTCCTCATAAAAAAAATAATGAACGGAAGGGTTACCTGTTACTGTTATCTTCTTGGTTATTAGCAGTGCCGATCCATGGGAGTATTGGAATATTCCTTATTATATCAGCACATGGCAGTATTAAGAACGGCAATGATTTCGGTGATGTAGATATAACAGGAAATACGTTTGAATGCCTACAAAATCTAAATAAATAAAAGCATGATTAAACGCGGAAAATGTTTGCTGGTTGTCTGTCGCAAAATTACTTAGTTCGGTCCTAGAGGACGTGACGGCCGAGTACGTAGGGGCGAGGGTCCCAGAGTGCCCGGTTCGGAACATTGTGGGTTCGATTCCCACCTGGGCCGGTTAATATTTATTTCGTGGCGATCCCGCGAAATGAATCTTGGCACTCCCACTCTGGTTAGTACGCGACGGTGACGTAAAAGTAGCCGTCAGGGGTTGGCAAAAAGGACCATAAGGCCCACTTGCCAGATTAGTTCCCCCCCACCAATACCCAGTACCAGTAGTTCGGTCCTAGAACTCGAAAGTAAGAATTTCCAAATCTTTTATACTTTCTACTGTTCTTTACGAATACAAAACGTGGGCTCTTGCGCTATGGGTAGAGCAATACATTAATGTTATGGAAAATAGAGTACATCGCAGAATATTTGGCCCGAAGATGAATGAGTCAATAGGAGGCTACACAATGCGAAATCGCGTGACCTGCACTCAGTAAGTATAATTAAAATGATAGCATCATCGTGACTGAAATGGGCGAGTAAAGTTGTCAGTTAAATATTGAATCACTTAAAGGTCTTAAGTATCCTAGTGACCGACCTAAATGTAGACGGGGGGATTGTTTTAAGCCCAGTCTTTAAGATCTTGGGTTTGATCAGGAACAGCGAAGTAGTCTCAACATGCTTTACCGTTACTGCTTCTTTCTTCTAGGATAAAGAATTTGATCCTATCACTAAGCTAAGATTGGTAGAGTTTCTAAGGTTTATAGAAAAAAAAAAAAAAAAAAACGTTGCAAGTCCATTACATTATGATTTATTATTTCCAAATAATTATATATTAAAATTTCTTTTTGGATATTTTATGTTAAATATCTATATAGGTATTCTTTTTCTTTATTCCGACATTTGTGCGACATTTTTCTACTATCCCTACGTACTAAATCAGGCACTAAATTGCCAAAAAATGTATTTATCTATAGACTGTTGCGTAAAAACGGCTCTAACGATTTTGATGAGTCTTTTACGTAAAGCTCTCTAACTGTTCATATATAAATTATATCCCTGTGAAAATTCAGGGGAAAATGTTATAACGAAAAGTATATTTTATTTGCGTGTACCTCGAAAAGCCTCCATTTTTTAGTAAATTTGAGTGGAAAAACTTGTTTTGTCATGCTTATTCGAAAGTTGATTAAAATCCTTACATACCAATAAATAAATAAAAAAATCATCTAAATCGGACCAGCATTAACAAAGATATAGATTCTACAGTTCCTTTGATTACTGGTTCGCCCTTGCTTAGTTTTTTATAACTCGAACAATTTATTTACAAAAAAATGTATTCATTTATAAATCGAACAATCTAGATGCTCATTTGAAAGGTAATTTAATTTTCTACCAAGCTAGACATAAAAAAAAATCTTCATCGGACTAATACTAGCTGAGATCCAGAGAACAATTTTTGTTTTGGACTTTCACCCAAAGTAGTAAGGAAAGTCGTGTGAGAGGACACACCAGATATTTTTATTTTCATTTATTTATTTTATTGCAGAATTTTAACCTACAAAGTATTAATTTATTTACTTGATTTTAAATTCTAAATACAATTTTTTATCTTATTCTTAATGACTCAATAAATATCAGCCAACTTCTTTTGCCTCTGTCCTTGTCAGTCCACTTAATCTAGTGGACCACAAAACTTTCCAAGCTTTTCCAATCTTAAATCCTTATCCATTGTTAAATGAAGTGAAACGAAAAGCTTTAAATTAAAGCTCTTTTTCATCTTACCGAAATTATGATTGATAAGAAATTACTAATTATTTTTCAAAGATATTCAACGGTATGATAGGATATAATAAATTTATGTGGCTCATAATTTCTGTGTTTTACTAAAACAAAACTAAGCATAGGTATTTAAATAATAATGGTTATAATGTAATTTATGCAATACTTGTAAATAAGGAATATAAACTAAAGTAGTAGCAGCGATTTATTTCTCGTTTAACTTGACTGTTAAACATCATGATTATCTATCAGAAAATCCCATTAAAAATACTATATCATGTTTGTATTAACTTATAAGTTTAAAGGCCCTAACTCCAAATTGTTTTTCTCATAGACCTTTGTATGACTTTAGAAAGCCCTAATTCCATTTATATGGATCCAATAATTATATTTAGTGCTTTCTAATTTCATAAAAAGATGTATATTTTAGGATAATTAGAAAACTCTTCACAAATGTATTTAGAAAAAATAATTTGGAGTTAGGGCTTTTTAAAGTTAGAAGCTGATACTGATCAGTATCAGCGCAGATAAGTTAGATATCTCTTTAATTATATATATTTATCTCAAAGTTTTTTTCTGCATAATCTATCTAAGTATGAATTTAATTAAGACAAGAAATCAAATACATGTTGGTATTTGATTTCTTGCCTTAATTAAATTCATAATTCATAAATGTTTTATAATACTGATTTATATTATATCTAATTTAATATGTTTTATAATACCAAACTATATTTTGAATTGCTTATTTTTGAATTTGTTGTGTGTTTTTAGAACTGGAGATGAAAGTATAACATTCGAAACTAGTTTTCAATAAAACAAATTTATAGAAGTGGCAAATAATTTATCAATCCCTAATTAGATCGATCCTTCAATACCATCATGTGGATGTCAACTGATTATTAAATTAGATGTAATATAAATAGTAATACAAATATAAATAATAAGTAATATAACTTGTAATGATTGTGCAGCCAAATGCACGGGAAAAACAGGTAGATCACTAAGTCAGAAATTAAAGGAACATATACATGTATATAATAATAAGACAGAGAATTCCAACTTTGCAATTCATTTAAATGAAGAAAAAAAACGCATAAATTCATCAAAGGCTCGGGAGTTAAATTAATACATCACGTTGAAAACAGTCTCAAATTAAATATATATAAAGCACTTGAAATATTAAAATCCTTCAAATCCAATCCAGATTTTTGCTTAAATTACCAAATAAATATCTCCAATAGAGCAATCTTAAATTTATTCCCATCTATAACAGAAAAACCAATTACTCACCGGCATTACTGGAAAACCCCCGACACTTAAACCTTCTTCTTCTTCTTTTTCTTCCTCTTATGCCATTAGCTAGCGTCGAGGAGCCTCAATCCAGCGTAACCACTCCTCCCGGTCCCTGCTTAGCCGCTTCATCTCATTGAGCGATTTGCCTCTTTTACTTCCAATTACACTATTTCGTTCCATGCATGAGAAAGTGATTTTGTGGATCCTCTTGTGTGGATAGAAAGAATTTCCTATGAGGAAGTCATTATGGACACAAAAGTCTATTAGCCCCTGTCCATTACTATTCCTCACATTCTCACCTCCATGTAGCCCTAGAGCTCCATATCCAGATCTTTCATCATTTCCTGTTCTGGCATTGAAGTCCCCACTCAGGATTACTGACCTTCCTTTTCCTTTAGCTTTATCCACTATTTTTTGCAAATCCGAGTAGAATGCCTCCTTGTCTGCAACACTAGCATCTTCCGTTGGTGCATACACCTGGATTATGGAGATCTTACCTATGGTCATCTTAAAATCTGCTACAATCATTCTTGGAGATATTGGTTCCCAGTTCTCTAAATGCTCATACATATTTGGCGACATTACTAGGCCCACCCCTTCTTTGGCAAAAACCCCTCTAGGTACTCCAGCATAAATTAGGGAGTAATTATTAGCCAATTTCATTTCTCCACTGCCCTTCTTCTTCACTTCACTTATGCCGAGAATTTCTACTTTGTAGGTCCTCATTTCCTCCACCAACTCGACCTCCTTCCCTGTTAAAGTTTTTATATTCCACGTTCCCATTCGTATATCCTTAAGCGCGCCGGGTCGATTCCGTGAAGACTGTCCACATCCGAGGCTAGGTTGGTTTCTCTGAATCTGCTATACTCCAGACGGGTGATTGGCCCAGTGCTAGAGGCCCCGTATCCTCGGGACAACTGGTGGTTTGGTTATACCCACCCAACCATGGGTCTTCCCAGGGAAGGTGGCCCTGAGGTGTGTACTGTATATGGCCTTGTGTATGAGTAAGTGTAAAGTGTGCTGTTCTGTTATGTGAGAGTGCCGTGTACTGAACTCAGGAGCCCGGGGGAGCGTTATTCCCCACTAGTCTGGCACTTTGACTAGTCCCTGCGGGCACTTAAACCGTTTACCTATAAACATCCCACCTTTCTTTCATTGTTAGTTCAGTGCGAGAAGAAACCAGTACAAACTTTTCTGTTTGATATAATTCATTTAAACCTTGCTGAGTACCTACATGTATTTGATTTCTTGTCTTAATTAAATACATAATTCATAAATGTTTTATAATACTGGTTTATATTACATCTAATTTAATATGTATAATAATACCAAACTATATTTTGAATTGCTTATATTTTTGAATTTTTGTGTGTTAGAACTGAAGATGAATGTATAACATTCGAAACTAGTTTTCAATAAACCAAATTATATAAGTGGCAAATAATTTATCAATCCCTGAAAGAAAATAGAGATGTAACAACCATATGTTGTAAAAATGTATAACATATATATGGGAGATGTAGACCAGCTTGACAATAATTGGAATAAGAGAGAAAAAATGGTATATACCAATTATTTTCTGTTTTTTTTTTTTTTTATGTTGCCATGAACAATGCTTAGATTTTTAGCCGCCAGTATGGTTTATCCTTAGACAATTTGTCATTTAGAAAGGAATTAGTAGCCGTAATTTTGACAGCTTATAAAAACGTATCGGTTTGAGCTGGACCATTCAGCAAACAAACAGCAAGTTCATTCCTCAGAGGTTTTGTACCTGCATACCTCATTATTACTGGCCAAAATATAAGATGTGCGGTTTGTCATAATTAAACGACAAAAATGTGTAATTCTTGCTCTGTAACTCTGCATGATAAGTGTTTTCAAGATTTCCATACCGTTTAATCCATAAAATTTGTTATATCAACCATTATTACTTTATGATTTGTTTAACATTCAAATAAATAATGTATTTTATTATATTACGTTCTTCATCATAAAAATATTTTGTTATATATTTTCTAAAAATTAAACAAGAGTGCCTCATTTAGAAAAAAAAAACATGAATTCTCTAGGCTTGGGTATGCCCGTGGGTCGATAACGACCCATCAAAAATTTGTATGTTACACTATTGAAAGATTTTTAAAATTATTTTCCCATTAATAAATAAGTTATTTTGACTGAGAAACAACTTCTTCTTCTTTCACCCCCTTCTTAGTGCCATCAGCGTGGAGGAACGGCCTCGGCCCATCTCGAACTGTCGCTGGCCCTTCTCATATCCACCATCGTGCTGCCTCTGGCTAGCCTAAGTCTCTCCAGATAATTGTGATACCTCATCCTGGGTCTCTTGGTCGCCTTCTCTCTGGTTTTGCTTCCAAGAGCCATTCAGCCTTTTGGTTATCGCCCATTCTGTAAACATGACCAAACCATTTCAGTTGGCGTTTTTCTATAATATGTTTTACTGCTCTTACATTCAGTTCCTCTCTTATTCTCTCATTTCTCCAGCAGTCTCTTCTTGTTTTGCCAAGTACTCTGCTAAGGTACCTCATTTCTATGGCCGTTATTTTGCTCGCGTGTATATCAAGGACTCTAACCAGCTCTCCGCACTATATAGAAGGACAGGCAGAAATACTATTTTAAATAAAGCTATTTTCGTTTCTTTGTTTATCTCCTGTTTCCCTAATATTGTAATTCACAAAAAGTTACTTAAAAAGAACAACAATATTAATAAATTTCTGACAAAAAAATAGTGGATACAAATGGGTTAAGGGCCCCATGGAAATGGGGCAACCTAAACTCTCCTTGCTACTATGCCTCTGTAAAGAAGGGAATTTACCCGGAAATAGCAAACTTTAAGGGGTGAGCTAAGACACACATGCCAGAGGGCACTTATACATTATCAATGCACATTCCTGAATTGGCGATGCGGAACCTTTTGTCGAAGGGGCAGAATAATAAAGGAAAGTGGAAGTACATTCACTTCATTGTATAAGATGATTAAAATTGAATTTATATGTTTATTAAATATTCCTGTCAACCTAATGATAGCAAGAGAGTGTTTTAGCAAGAGAGTGGCAAAAAATAATATATATATATATATATATATATATATATATATATATATATATATATATATATATATATATACATATACATATACATATAATTACGTATATATATTATGATTCCATCTTTCCATTGCCCTTTCCTATGAATGAAATTTTAACTTGGCGAAAGAACATCCTCTACCACTCCCGAAAAAAATTAATCCGAGATATACTTTGTATTTCAAATTATGAACGAATAAACTGCAATATAAACTGCTCACAAATTGAATTAGACTCCTTATAAAAATCAAAACTTTTTTTTTTTATATATGGCTATTAATAGCACTAGCCTACGATGGTTGTGTTTTTTAGTTTTTGATAACTGATTCTTGTTTATTTGTTAGCGCTGAATCAAAAGATGACCTTTGTTTTCTTCCATCCCTGCAGGATTTTTCGTAAACGCAAATTTCAAAATGAGTAAAAAGTAAAAAAAAAAAAAAATGCTGAAATATAAGACTTAAATAGGCTCAAAACGTTTTTGTTTTTCTTTTTTGTCCACTCTATGCAATCTTGTAGATATTTTTGAGAGTCTGAGCTAGACGACTTGGTTTGGGGCTTATATCTGACCAAAGAAAATTCAGAATTGCTTAGTTCGAAGCTATGAGAGAAGTTGCTGGCACCTCATACTGTTGTATAGGAAAAAGGATTTTCTTAGAGATTTGCGATATATTTATTTCCAGATTAAAAAAAAAAATCCTGACGTGATGGGAAAAAATGAAGGCCAATTGCGGATTCAAATTTCTTATTTACAGATGATGACTTAGATTAAAGGTTGTGTTTTGAGTTCTCCAAATTTAGCTTGCATTCTTGCATATTTAGCTTGCATAAATTTTATATGTTTAGTTTTGTATTTATAAGAAATTGTGGATTAAGTCAAAACAATAGAATTATTATTAATTTTTCTAAATATTGCCTCTACTTTTTACAGATATAACTTATTCAAATTTTCTATAAATAAATAATCTTGATAAAAGCCTAGAATTCATCTATATTTTTTTCCTCAGAATTATTAAGTTTTTCAATTTTCTAAAGTAAATTTTGGAACGGCAGGTAGGAGAATATCTCGATTTCCTGATGATTGATCGAGGTAAGAATAATAGAGGAGTACCTCTTTACAAAGATCCTGAAGAGGTCTTCATAAATTAATTCATCGAATCTATCATGTATCTTCCCTGCTACATTACATTTGCATAATACAATGCCGGTTACAAAGGCAGCACATCAATTTTATTGAGGAAGCTTATTCACTGACATATATCACGGGTCCATCAATTTGAGATTTCGAGATAATAATATCTGGAGATATTACACGCTTTTTTATGATCTTCGCTACCCACTTCAATGGCTAAGTGAACTTTCCAATGATACATTAGGCTAAACTTATTTCCTTGTGGACTATTTAAATAGATTACCGTATCAATCGTCAAATTTGTTATTATCGCTTATCTATTCCAAACAACCAATTCCAAGAGAATATATCGCTAAACCATATAAGCCGATTTGCAACCTAGGGTCGAGCGTAACGTGGATTGCGGATTGGATTGAGAGCATTGCGTTAGGTCCGATCTTGAGGATTGGATTTAGATAGAATTCTGTGGAGGTATGTAGGCATGTTGGTGTTATCGGCATCGAACTTTCGGCCCGATTTCTGCTCTTTTTTCAAGTTTTTGAGTGGATGGTATCGTCTGGTATGAGGGTGTATATATTATTATTATTTTTATGTATTCTTCTAGTATGTATTATTTCCTATTGTATACGTTCCAGACAATCAAGAGAAATGTTAATGATATTGTGCTATTTATTTGTATACATTTTTTTTTTAAATTCCGCAAGTATCAAGCAGGACTGCTTTTTGAGCTACTTTCAAGCTCTGAAAGTACCGAGTTCTTCTGTACTCTCTCTAGCGCTTTTCAATAGGAGACCGTTTGAAGATATAATTATAGGAGTTATTATTACTTCATCTAAGTGATAAAGTGTTTTTACTTTTAAGGCCACCTCTTGGCGCTTCCATTTTTTCGGCCCTTGTAGTTAGTAAGTTGGAGTCATTTGGGACAGCTATGTCTATTAGTCTGACTATTTTATCTTTTCTGTATATAATTAAAATATCTGGTCGGTTATGCATTACTCTCTGGTATTAATTTGCTCATCCCAGTAAACTTTTATATTTGCATTTTCGACTAGTTTTTGTGAAATATTTTTTTCACATTGTTGTGTCTCATCTAAAGTCTGTCCCAGCTAGAATTTCAATTTTATATTTTAAAATGGTCCTAATCAAATCATGGAAATTGCTTTTTTCTAGAAACGTAGAAGAAACAAAACTTTATCACATTCGTTAAAATAATTAAATAAATTCGTTATTGATTTATTCTCTATACAAGTTATAAAACAGCAAATTTTAGACCGATAGTAAATTTTTAATATGCTAGGAAGATCCTTGGTGTATCAGTGATTTTATTTGTAGCAACCGTGGTCTGATTATCGGAGGGAACTTGAAGAAGAAAAAGAATTCTTGAAATACGTTATAATCAATAAACAATATAATATATAATAGGAATATATACACGGTCCTGTAGGTGGTGTGTGTAATGTTTTTCCACTTTTTTCCCCATCCACTTGAATTATTTAGTCACTTTGTTTAAGTATAACAATACTTCGAAGCTGAAAATACTATTATTTATTTAAATTGGTTGTCTCTCCTTTTTTTTTTTTTTTTTTAAATTAAAGATGATTTCTCATGAAGGAGTAGGAAGATGAAGATGTCCTAGAACAATTTATTTCTCCCATTTTTGCCTGTCTCATAGATCTGAGCTAACCGTGCAACATACGGTGGAAAAGGAATTCTTTCAATTATTTAGGAGGCAATAAAGAGTAAGAATTTGAGAAGATAAGTCAGTAGTGAAGGAGGTAAGCCAAGAACGGTATCCGACCCGAGATTGGAGGTCATTATTTCTTTTAGCTAATATCTTCCATGGTGTATAATATTGTCGTAATTTATACTAATGATTGGAAACATTGGCTTACCTAATAGTGCCAATAAATCATTTTAACCTGTTGCCAAGAATCTCTTCAGCTTTCTCCAACACTGGTCTCACGGCATGTTTGGTCTTGAACAATGCCATACTTCTTTATATGGTTATGTTAATGGGGAAGGGTTGCAAATTTTTTGCCAACCATGCAACGACTTTGTCAACTGAATTTAATACACAACTGTGGATGGCTTGTAAATCACTCTTCCATGTAAATCACTAGGTCGTCAGCTTACAGTAAAATTTTGACTGGTAATTTAATTTCTTTAGCAACATTATTTATCGCTAAATTGAACAGTATTGGTCTATGAACACTTTTTTTGTGATATTCTGCCTTACGAACTAAAATTAATAAAAAAATAAAATGAAATAAGAGTGAGTAAAATTAAAATATAGGAATCGGTAATAAAATAAAAAAACACTAAAATCGCATCCATGCTTTTATATGAATACAATGGGCGTGAGGGATTTATGAGGCCAGAAAAGAGATCTATACTACCGTATTATAAACAGAGAAGAAAAAATAAAAATTGTATTATCCACTCGGTTACGTAACTTCGAATAACAAGCACAGCAGGATTTTTCACACCGTTATAGAAGAATTCTGACCACTTTGAAACGTAATAAAGTGGGGTCAATTTTTTTTATGGAGAAACAAAGTTGATAATAGTTTTTTGCGCATCAAAGCATTTAAATACGAATTTTCATATTAATCGAAAAATTCTGGCCTTATTTTTATTCGAAAATCAGAGAATTTGCGATAACTTCAGAGAGAATCTACCGATTCATACGTAACTTGGAAGTGATTTAGGTCCTATTAAATTACGCGAAATAATAGAATTCTCACCTCCGTTAACGGATATGTAAAATAAAACTTTTAAGGAGTTACATTTACTTTTTTTTTTTAAGGAGTTTACTTTACTTTTTTCGACATTTTCTCTCTATTAAATGCATAAAATGTAAACATTACTGGTATGGGTGAGAGACAATGAGGTTAAATTGGAAGATTTGGTATGAGGTTAAATTTCGATAAAATACTGAGGAGTCTCGAATGCTTTAGTGAATGACGGATATCGGCAGAAAAAAAAATCCTCCAGATAAATCAAGATCAAAAATTTATATTTTCTGGTTATAATCAAAGTTCTTATTTAAGGGTTTTAAAGGAGGCTAAAAACGAACCTGACTTGGTTTTTCCTAAAATAATTTTCTTTGGCCTACTCTACTGAAAGTGTCTTTTGGTTTTTGTACATTTGATTTCATTTAATACAATCGGCAAGATTTTTTTTTTGTTTAACGCAAAAAAAAAACAAATCGATGGTATGTGAGAAATCGAAGAAGGGCAAAGGCAGAGAAAAATATCATACAAAATTGTTTAAATTACTTAAACTAATATTTTTCGACCTAGTATCACCAAAACAAGTTTCATTGAAATAGGTGAGGCTACGCCCGTAGACTCCCCTTTTTAGTTGAAAAATAATCCATGCGTATAAATCGTGTTTATCTTTACGATTATGACATGATTGTGATGTTTTTACATGTACAAGTTAGCTAAGATGCTGTATAAGAAATGAGAAAATGTTAGCGTCCTACAATGAGTTGGTTTCAATATTTCAAATTCTCTAAATTACGTTCAATCGTAAACTATTTCTGAGAAAAGTTAACAAATGGTGCAAATGGTATAACTTTAGGAAGTTCTTTCATTTTGAAATTCACTCATTTCACTTAGCACGAGACGAAATCAGATTTGATGATGCAGATGACTTGTAATTACTGTTTATTTACTCCTTATCTCTACATTGAATGACATTAGTTAGCCTGGATATTTATTAATTTAGAGAATAAATTTATATATATTATGTGAAATATATAATATAAAAATAAAAATATTTAAATAAAATTATATATTATGATAACTATTAGAAGAATTATTTTTGATTTTTTTGTTTTATTTAAATTAATAATTATACGGATAATAATAAACATTGCTTTATGTACTTATCCCCTTTAATAACAATCAATTTTAAAGTTAAGAAATCAGCAGATTGATATCTATTAATGATTTGAAATTTAGCTTTGAAGTTAATACTTAGTATGCTCAATTATTAAAACATCCTTCAATTATTAATAACGAATTTTTAATGAGCTAAAAATTTGTTGTTAATTTATGCAGAAAATGTGCAATTTTCCATCAATCTTCCTTAAATACTTAAATCAGAGGAAATATAAAAAAAAAAAAAATTACAAATTTTGACACCTCCGACTCCAAAAAAGTAATTTAAATAAAATATAATTTTTAACTATATTAAATACTTTTGGATAATAATAAATAATATAATCCTTGTCCTCTTCTTCTAGCAAAAATCTTTCAGTCGATACGAAATTCATTAAGATCCAAATATATTTTTTCAGTTTTATATAAGATGTCCTTTTATAATTTTTATGGTTTCTCCTAAAAAAATATATATATAAACATTACTTTTTCTTAAAACTATCAACCATGTTCTATTCTTGAAGAACTTTCTGAAATAAAACCATTTCATGATTTGGATTTGGAATTATTCACTATCACGTTATTGAACATTTTTCTACCTATGTCCATATCACAATTAAATAATGAATATCTAATTGTATATCATGTAGTATAGATAATACCGGTATTTTGCGGCCACAAATAGACACGACATTGGATGATGTACTGATTGACTAGTAAAAAAACAAAACAAAAAAACTATTGTTTATTTGGGTTTACTGTTCTTATGTATTCCAACTAAGGACTTGTTATACCTCCCAAAGGTTTTGTCGAGGAATGTTTACGACCCCTCGCAAGGTTGAATTTAGTGACAGGCTAACTTCAGCTAATCAGTTCATAACCACGTCGGCAGAAGTGGGAAAGGTCATGGGACGAACTTAAGTCAAGTGGAATCAATATCCACTAAGTGGCCCTCATTGTATACTGTTAACTGCTTATGTCACCGTTGCTGAATATTTCACTTCGAGTAACAGATTTTCAATCATAAATTCATTGATTGTTTTTGTGAATTCTCTGATTTAGGATCTATAATTTACTTCACTGGTGTAAGGATTAACATCTATATTATATTATATAACATCAATATTAATATTATATAAAGATATATATATATATATATATATATATATATATATATATATATATATATATATATATATATATGTTTATCTAGATTCCCCGTTAAAAAAATCGCAACATCTTTATGCTCCTCCTATACAGCCGCCTTTAGCATTTCAAACGTAGTAGGCTCGATATGCTCGAATGGATAAAGGTTCGGACTTCTTGTTAGCCTCTCCAGGTTGCGAGTACCTGCTGTTTTAAGTTAATCAGAAATACATGTTTTCTTATGGGTTGTTTTATCACACTTGAGTAATGATTCAGTACCAACCATTGGTATGTAAAGCATTGCATGATTTTGTAAGCTCATCTTCACGCACCTTTAAGCATTGAAGGCCCCTCTTTGGACTGGGACCAACTCGGTATGAGTCATCCAAAAATGCCACCCCCGAACATGATGGGAGCCTCCTCCAAATGCTACAGTTTCTGACTGTACTGTTCTCTGTGTCTTCTTCAGACTCTTATTTGATTGATGGAAAATTGCAGATTTTCTGCATAAATTAAACAAATTTTTAGCTTATTAAAAATTAGGATGCTTAGTATGCTCAATTATTAAAACATCCTTCAATTATTAATAACGAATTTTTAATGAGATAAAAATTTGTTGTTTATTTATGCAGAAAATGTGCAATTTTCCATCAATTTATATCATGCAATCATTATTATCATATTTCCTCTAATTTAAGTATTTAAAGAAGATTGATGGAAAATTGCACATTTTCTGCATAAATTAACAAAAAAGTTTTAGCTCATTAAAAATTCGTAAAAGGACCATAAAAAAAACATAAAAATGGTAAAATAAACCACCACAAACATTTTGGAGTATTCTTCATTATAACGTCGCCACCACCTTAAACTAATCAAGGGAATATTTTTTTTCTCTGGGTCTGCCCATTTCAAGAGACCCAAATGATTTAGCTTGACCATTTCCTGATCAAATAATTTTTTTGTTTGTGGATTTCTACATTATTGCAGGATCCAAAAATAATAATTTCGATTTTCTATCTTTTACCTAGGTCCAATGATAGTCATTTTTTGCTTTGCAAAGTATGCTGTTTCCTGGTTAAAGTTAACTTATATTTCTAAGAACTTCTGTATCCTAGGTTGATGAAACAAAAACATTTTATGCAGGAAAGAACGGCCTAGATATTATGTTAAGTACGTGTTTAATGAAATTTTGATCCCAAACAGATGAACTCCACCTCAAAATATATGAAAATTAAAATAAAAATAAAATCAAATTTTGAAGCCTTATATAATGAATTTTAAATTTTTACAGATAAATCATTTTCTAGTTTTCTTAATATGTCATGACTGTGTACACGCGTGGACTGTCATAAACATGAACGATAAAGGTAATGTTAATGTATGTAGATAGTTGAGTTGTCAGGATCAAATAACGTCCAAACATCGGTGACGTATTCACCTCACGCCTCGGGCGAGACGAAGCTGTTGGTGCTATCTCGCAGCTAAGAAAACTGACAGACTTATTTTATTCGAACGGCTGGCTGTCGGACAGCCCTGCAGCCTGTTTATGAGTTGCAGGTTGATTGTAATCAGATACAGACGACTCCCCTAGCTGTCACTAATCTCTCGCCTGGTGGCAATGTTCGCTTCTTCTTCGGCATAGCTCTCTAATTGGCAACTCCTCTGATGAAGGCATTATCATATAAGTTTGGAATAATTAATTATACCTTTGACAGGTATGCAATGCTTTGTTAATTTATTTTAAATGCAAAGTGTTTATTTTTTAAAAATCTTTTTTATTCCGATTTTGAGATAAAATAGTAAAACAAATTCTATATATTTAATTAATTTTCCAATACTTTGACTTGGGAATGATCTGTTTTATTTCAACTTCAGCTGTCAGTCTATCGTGGAAATGTTTTAAACAATCTGTTGCAGTTTCTGTGACGAACGGAATGTGAAGGGCATTGCGTTACTTGACATTTGAAATGTAAAAGGGGGCATATACTTATAATGTTTCTGAGTATTTTAGATTTTATTTGACGACTGACTTTTTTGCTGTTCACCAGAACTCGATTCCGTACGACCCAAGTGATTTTATAAGTACTTTTTAGTAGGCTAATTTATTAATCGATGAAGTAATTTTGAAAGTCTGTCATGTTTCCTTGAAGTCAATTTATTTTCTGTCCTATGTGGCTGGCTAGCCTATTTCAGTAGATTGTCTAGTTATAGACCTAAATAGCTTTTTACGCCAGTCTCTGATTGTGATTATCAAAATTCGATAGTGAGTATAATAGTATATTATATAATCATTACCACCATAAAACCTCCTATGTGTCAGGCACATGATTTTACATGACAAACGAAAAACTGATGTCCAACTATCGAATATGAAAAAATGCTACTTTCATATTGGTCACTTTGAAACGAAATAGTTCAGGCACTCATTGTGATAAAGTCTCGAATACCTTACCCCCTAACATACGGGGAGTCAACACTTAATAGTTAGGAACTATTTTGGTATCAAGTGACTAATGTGAAAGTCATACTTTTTCATCTTCGATAGTTGGACATGGTAAAGACGATATGTACTAGTAATGAGATGCGATAATAATTGTAAATTCATTATTATAAAATATTTAATTCATGATAGTTGTCTATAAATTGTTTGGTATTGTATTGATCAATATTTATTTATTATATAACTAATAAGATCGCCGTTTCATAATAAAGTTGTGTTAAATTTGTTTTAAACAGTTTTTTGCCCCTACAGTAAAGTAGTCGTTTTGCTGATGCGAGATATCGCTTTTTAGCAATCCTAATTAGAAAAGGAAAGACTAATAAATTGGACATACTCTTCAAACCAATATTATTTAAGGTGGTCAAGCATGCATTATCAATCATTTTATACAAGTATGCTTGAAATCCAAAACGTCCAAACAAAGTTGACAGTGTGCATGCTTGAGCATGCTTGAACAAGCGCCAGTTTGCTCTTAAACAATGTTAAGCATGGTCGACGATGCCTGCTGTCACTTTGGCTGCTTTTCACCTTGTCCACAGACGAAAAACTAAAAAAAAAACACAATATGAGGTGTAAAGAGTAGTTGATGAATTGGAAAACATATTCCCATATTAATTTATTGATTGAATCAGAGATATATCCGCACGATTGGAATAATTTTTATTAATTATTTTTTATAATTTTTATGAACACCTTAACTAATCTCATAATTTTTAAATTATTCGTTCCGTTGAGAGACTTTCGATATTTTTTTAGGAAATACGAGTACAAAAAAGAAAATTAGCTGATAGCGAAGAAACAATTCCAACAAAACAATAGCTTTCCAATTCAGATCCAATCGAAAACTCGTTGCTTGAAAAAGTAAATTTACGACTTATGAATAAGATAAAGAAAAATTACGTATTCTTAAAGCAATGATCCTGATTAATTCTTATGTTTGTAATAATGTAATCAAAAGCATCCCCTTCAGATAAGATAAGGATAAATGATAATTGTTCACCAGTCCGTAATTAGTTGTCGATCTATACAATACAAACTGCCCTGACAAAGGCCCACAACGTAGGCTGAAATGTTGGTCCGCGATAAAAAATAAATTCTCTCGATAATTTTCAGTTTCTGGTCAACTAAAAATTCATTTAGTAGTATAAAACAATAAAAAAAAAATTGCTCACCATAAAAAAACAACAAAAAAAAACCTGAGAGTAAAAATCCTCTACATCAAGGAAGAAACCTGAATTTGGCAGCACAGAATTGTTCAAGCCGGCACATTTCTCCCACACACGTTCAGTTTATCTTGAGGCTTGGTCAAGCATGCATAATTCGAATTCAATCAATCACCAAGCGGCTTCTTCAGTCATTATGCTTGGGCGAAATTACCCCTCACACGGTCAGCTATGCTTGAACAGAATGATTGATCATGCATAGTTGTCAAAAATGCTTGACCGTGTGTGGCCACCTTTAAATGCGTTAATTTATTAGCAATATATCATTGTTTCCGTTGAAGGTTAGATTCTTACGATTTAACACTACCATTCTATGTATCACTTTAGTTGTTTCTTTTTTTCTATCTTTTGTGTAAATATCTTTACTTTTGCATGTCGTAATGCAGCTATTTATGATTTGTTGGTTGATAATATCAACAAAAATTTGTATTTGATTTTTTAAAATATCTTACTGCATTTTAAATATTTTAACTGGTCACTTAAGATTTTAAAACAACTTAGAAATTTTTAATTTCAGTATTTTATATATATATATATATATATATATATATATATATATATATATATATATATATATATATATATATATATATTAATTTCAGTCCACGTTTTGTAAACTTTTTCAACGAAAAGTTAATATTTTTTGGCATATGCAAAATATGATTTTTGAATTTATTATACGTCTACTTAATAAATAAATGGAACACGCCCAAACAAAAAGAAAGAATGCATTTGTTTATTTCTATGTTTGATAAAAACATTTTTCTGTTCAAAATAAAAATAGAAACAATATTTAGAAAGAGGGAGGTTTATCAAACATTGGATATCGGTATCACTACCGTTATCTGGACTACCATTATTCCTGTAATTATGATATGAATTTATTTGATATTTGCTATTTATATTTGTCGTGAAACTTTTACATTTTCCTGATTAGGGTTCCGAATTTTGCAGACAATTTCTTTTACCACAATAGCACGCTCCATTTCATTCAATATATAAATTATCATTGTTTACGTAGAGACGTTGTTGTGTGCAGATATAATAAAAATTATTTAAAAAAATATTTATTTAAATATATTAAATGAAAAACCAAAGACAAAGAAAATTAAAGTTAAGTTAAAATAAAAAAATAAATAATTTAAACACATTCATACTGATGCACCTACAATAATTACACTCAGCACAGAGAACTCCGAACCAAGCTTTACCCCACGCGCCCACATAAGGATGGCAAAGCATAACAGCAGGAGATCCCACCGCTTCTCACTATATTCTCTGTGAGGGCACCATAGCCGCAGACGCTCAGGACATAATTGCCGAAGATGACTATTGCTAGAACTCCAATAATGCATTTGTATTGAAGACAAAATTTTTCGGGACCACTGTCGTTTTTAACTTCGCTGAAGATAACATGGATGGGAGTATCTAGGTAGGGTTTAGTAAGTTTCTGATGAATGCTGGAGAATTTTGATTGGATAAGTTCTAAAAAAATGGAAGTCATGATCTAGGGTTTTGTTTGTTAAATAATATTATTCATTGACCACCTTTCGAAGGACTTTTGCGTGAAAATTTACCGGTTTATTTACTCATTTATTTAGTAGCTTTTTGCGTTGCATGCCATAAATTATTTCCTAGAATGTTCAAATTATTTATTATGGTCGTGACAAAACCTTTAAATAGAAGTGAAATATCATTCATGTTTGCGGTTGCGGTAAATTACAAAAAATATTTTCTAAATTCATTGTTGAAAATAACCTCCAATTAATATGCTTATTCATTAACTCGTACTAAAAGCATTGCAACGTTTCGGAGACATTATCTCTATCTTCAGACATTAATAATCTCTAAACACATACACCAACAATGCAACAATTATTAATTTACAAGAAAATTACATTATTTTAACAATCTTAATTTCAAAAAATATGCTAACAAAATGCATAGTACAATTTCGTCTTGATTTTTATTAAAATTATGTAAAATATTATTAGATGAGTATCTTCTATCAAAGATATACATATACATAACATACATGCCTGATCCTGAGATGTAATAACATTCCTATTGAAATATTTAAATGTTTGCCTTTTTTATTATTAACCAAGTATTATCAATATGAATAATGCCTTAAACGTATGAGAAATAAATCTCCCAGTATAAATTAAATTATTATAACAATATAAAAACATAGAGAACAAAAAATTTCAATTGTTAAAAATGTCGTTTTTTTTCTGAGTCCTCCAAGTAAAATAAAATGTGTATATTTTTCAAAACATTTTTTTTTCCTACTACGTTAAAATTTGTCTGCCACATTAACATAAAAAAATATAATTCAATTTTCCAATTACCCCTACTCCTAAATTTTGAAATTGTTATTAAACCTTGGTCACTATTACCTCCGAATCGACGCACAGTGGGTCAGTCAACGACTTAATCATGAAAAAATTCAAATTTTGAATATTTAATATTGAAATGGAAATTTTTCCATGAACTCCTTTTACAAAGTAAATGGTCTTCCGGTCAACTAAATTACTGGAACCTGTTTGGAAAATTATTTGCCTGAAAAAACAATTGAATAATTGCATATTACTGAATAAATGAAAACTGCGTTGTGTGTGTCAACTTCGTTTCGGGTTGATGAACGAAAAATTAAGAAAAAATTTCATAGAGATATGATAATTATTGTAAAAATACAAATTTTCCTTAATTTTTTTCGTTCATCAACCCGAGCCGAAGTTAGCACAAATAAGGTTTCTGCATTTATTAAACATCTGTTATTCAATTGTTTTTTCAGTCGGAATTATTTCAGCTGGCCGGAATTCCCAGTACAATAAATGAAGCTGGGTTTATTTTCGCAGATGATTTTCTGATTAAAAAATAGGCAATGCATTTCTTATAAAAATATAACAGTCACAAGACATCCAATCGTGCCCAAAAATTTCTGCACATTTTTTAAAATCGATTTTGAGCCATAATTTACTTTAACGTACAGTCAATCAAAGTTTGTATTTTAACTGTCGCATAAAAAGCTTCAGTAGCTTCCATTTTAGCAGACAATTTGTACTCACTGGTGAATGAACGCATAATGGGAGAAATAACAAGGAATTGTTGTTATGACTTGTCTCATTAAATCATTATTGTAAACTAATCTCTCAGGTCAAATGTCATTATATGGTCTAGTTTGGACATGAACAATTTCCATTTCAATATCAAATATTCAAAATTTGAATTTTTTTCGTGTTAAAGTGGCTGTTTGACCCACTGTGCGACGAAATGTTCAAATGAAGAAATTAAAACGTTATTAATCGTGTAAATCATTATCATTATTTTGAAGTTTGTTCATAATTTGTATTCTGATTTTTACTTTCATAAAAATACTGCGAACGTTTTTTCTCTCCCAACATTCTATTTAATTTCTATTTAAATTTTAATAATATTTAATCTTAATGTAAATGTTGAGATTGATGTATCAGCTCGCTGCCTAAAAAATGTGACGTTAGCTTTAAATACTCTAATAGATTCGGATCGGTTTTACTTCTGACTCGTTTATTTATTTTAGCGTTAATTAATGCTGGACATTAATCACTTTTGAAGAAACACACACTTTCTAAATTCGAACAAATACATTTTCAGTCCCATAAATTGCTGAGGACATTAGATATCGATGTTTTGGCTGATACATGGCGACAGGTCGATATTTTATCCTCCATGAAGGTTGGAAATAATCTATTCGATATGATCTGAGTTGATTAAATAAAATATGATTGAGTGGCCGAGTCATTAGGGGAGCTGTAATTATACGTTGACTCCTGAGTGCCAGCTACTGAATTATATCATTCCCACGTCTTCATTGCTCTTCATTGAGCTATTATCTTAGAAGCACTTCTCTGCGAGTTTAGAGCTTAATTACGTAAATTACTTGTTAGCATAGTAGAAGGTTTGGCTCCCAATATACACTCTACTTTATAACCTATGTTCATTTATTTAGTCATAAACTGTTGATTGAGTGTCTCAGCTTCTCATAGCCTTCTATACTAATAAAGCAAAGAACTCAAAAATTATAAAACATGTCAAATAAAAATTCTTTGACCGCACCCCCCGACCAACTTCTCCCTTTAAATATAAATATACGGTCAACAATAACTCCCTCCGTCAAATAAAATTTTATCGAAAAAGCCTTTGTTCGGATTTTTTAAAATTGTATTTATTTATTTATTTATTTTGCGCTAATCGTACCATATGTTTTTGTGCACTATGCTGAAATCAATACTTGGGTTTTCATTAGTAGCGGATTTGTTCTAATGTGGCCCACAGGCATGGTAAACAATGCCAATCCTTCTTCAACTCCTATTTCTTAAAAAAAAAATTGCTTTATAGTAAACAATTATATGTTTATGTGTTCTTAATTGATGTGTTTCTGTTTTGTCCCTCCTTCCTCCCCCTTTCAAATTCGTTTGAATCTAAAAATATAAATTCACTAAAATTTAGACGCTTTCCAAAAATTGTCTTCCCAGGCAACTGCTTAATTTGCATTTGCGTAAATCCACCTGTGCGTAAACTAGTTTTCATTAACTGTGAAGAACTACATTTTTTCCATGATGAATTTTGGTAGGTATAGTATGCTACCCTTTGTTGAAAGAAAATAATTAAATAAAGTTTGGCTAAAGGAATGGATGAGCAGAAGACAAATTTTTGTTATCTTTATTTTAACCAACTCTATCAGGTCTACCACATTCTCTAATAGCTTGTGCCGCATATCTTTGTTGTGCTGCCATCCTGTTTCTGATTCCAATGATCGCATTATCCGTACAAGCAGTATGGCATCTTCAACCTTCGTGTTTCTATGTCTCGTGTTCCATTAAGAAGTATCAAAAGGTCATTCCTTTGTTGTTGCATTTTCTTACATCATTGCGACTTACATTTTTCATATTTTTTTATGAAAGACGTGGCATTATTAGGCTCATTAAAGAAGTCATAGAGCTCATAATTTGATCGCATACTCCAATGTTCTTGTTCACATTCCGCTCCGAAGATCTTTTGGAGAATCATTCTTTCGAATTTCATATTTTAATAGTCATTGTCTTGGACTTTAATTTTATATACATTATTCTGAGTCGAAGTTCAGTACTAGACAGATTAGAGTCTTATAAAAAGTGTCTTGGTTTCTCGAGATAAATAATTTCTGAATTAAAAAGAACTTCTATTGCCCACTATGATTCTTCTCCTCATTTCACGTCGCTTGGAAGCCTGGATAGGTAAATTCCGATTCCTGCTTGACTTTGAAAAAGCCAAATACAAATTTATTCCTTACCGGTCTAATCGTGTTCATGTATTTCGGTTTTGCTTGGTTTATCTCCGACTACAGGTTTCTCGCAGCAGTCTCCAGTGCTAATAAAGAATTTTCACTGGCTTTTTTAGACCATCTGACATTTTCAACGTCATCTGCAAAAGTATTGGATGCTTCGGTTAAATACTGCATTAGTGCTCTGTTACCCTTCATATTTTACCGTATCCTTCAAAGGTAAGAAAAATTGGAAAACAGGTAGTCTTATCTTACTCCCTTTGTATATTGAAAATTTTAGATGTCTTCCCTTGGGCAAAAGCTCTTCATTCCATTGTAGTCATTATCATTTTAATAAATCCGATGACTATAAGGCATTGAGCGCTAACAGTGGCTTACAATGTTGTTCCCTCTTAATTAAATCGTAGGCTGGTTTAAAATTTATAAAACGATATTGCTTTGGTAGTTTGTATTATTCCCTGATTTTAGAATTATTTTTAAGGTATAAATAAGTTCGTTGCTGATCTACCACTTGAAAAGCCGCATTGATAAGGACCTACTTTACCTTTACGACAAGAAGGAGGCATTGAACTGAATATTGGACATGTTCTTGAATGCCCTTCAAGTCAAATTTCTCGGTAGTTTGAACAGATTAGTAGGCCTCCCTTTTTGTAAATAGTGTAGGTAATAGCTTCCTCCGCCATTGGTCAGGTTTCTACTCATCTTGTCAAATTGTTTAGATGAGAGTGTGAAGGCTTTTATCATTTCCTGTCCACTAAGCATGAAACGTTTTGCTAGGATGTCATCAGGACTCGGAGCTCTATGGTTAATCGCTTCTTGAAGCTCAACTTCAACTAGCTGTTCTAGATCTCTGTTAACGTATATAGGATTTACTTAAAAGCACTAATTGTGTTCTGTACTGTACTGTCCAGTACAGGATTTTTCAAAGTATCTCCTCCATTGCGGGAGATATTAGCTATTATTAGCAAGAGGTTTCCGCTTTTTTTATACATGAGGATGGATTTTTTTGGAAAAATTTTTTGTTCCTCAGTTCACCTACTGGAAGAGCTTCCTTAACCGGAATTATGCCGTTTCATATTCTTCTTTTAGGTTTATATATGTCGTAGGAGACACAACATTGCAATTAACTTTTTAATTAGAATTCAGACTCTATGCTTTATATTCTGCAATCGCTAAATATTCTAAGATATTTTATTATCACAGCTCAAGTATATACTATTATCTTGGCATGCATATGTTAATAGTTTTTATTGACTAAAAATAACAATAAATATCTATTTATTTAGTTTGGCATTTATTTAATTTGCCATCTGCAAATTATTTTTGCAACAAGCAAATCTGCACTCATACTGGTATAGCGGTTAACTTACCAAGTCTCTTGGCCACCGCTTCGAAAGCCGTCGGGAAGCGTTTGTGCGAAGGGGTTCATCACAAGTCAGTCTGTTGGGAATAGGTTCTTCCGTAGCTAGTCATTTCTCAAATACTCGTAGAATGGAGCGTCCACTGTTTTTCTCAATGCTTTTGACTAAAACGACTGAAACCTTTGGATGCTTGAGGTTTTGGCAGAGCCCCATAGCTCTATCCCGTATGTCCATAAAGATTTAATTAGTACTTAGTAGATTACAAGCCTGTTAGTTAAGGATAATTTGGAGTCTCTGTCAAGTAACCTGGATACTAGACTAAATCGTTTGTTCAGTTGCTTTCTTTTCATTCTGATGTGGGTCAATAAATATAAATTATTAAAAGTGTTTAAAAAAATAAATATCGTTCTTACGTTTGTTTCCTTCGAATCCAAGGAATGAAGTAAATAAGAATCCTTCGGCAAAGGGTAACCTGCATTTCGCACGAAATGATGTTTTGTTTTTTTAATATCTATTTGTGTTTTGGTCTTGCTTTTTGTCTGTTCCTTCTTTTTGATAGGTGCAAATGATAATGTTTTATTTAAACCAGAACTTATAGAAGGATATTTATGATTCCATTCTTTTCATATTTTTCAAAATATTGGAAAATATTGAGATTTTGTTACGATCTATTAATGTATTGATAATATATCATTACATACTGTTTGGATTAACTTTTAAACATGATTATTTCTAGATTATAAAGTAACATATTAAATAAATTATTATGCAAAAATATACAAAGGAGTTTTTCAACAGTATATAATTTACACTTGTGCGTCACTCGTATATCTTTAATGCAATCAGGGACCAGACAGAAACTTTTCGCTGAGTATGATTTCTGAAATTTAAATTTTTTAATTTACATTGGAGACCTCCATTAGGGACTGTTAAACTTAACGAAGCTGTTTGTACAGGTTGTAAATTTTAGAGCTTTGATTTAGATATTGGTGGGCCGTAACTCTCAGCTGTTGAAGTGGTGGCAGTGGTTCTGAAAGGATGTTAGTTATGAAACGCGTAGGCTGTCATGTGAGCTATCTCAAATTGGTTTCTGTTATTTGTGACTGAATGAATATATGATATTTGATTAAAAAAAAAAAGATAAAAACATTTATACCAGTACAAGTAAAAGAAGACAAAAAATTGACTCTCCATGAATCTGAAGTTCTAATTTTTTTCAGAAAAATAATTCGTGGAAAAGAGTTACCAAAATTTAAAGTGATATAACGTTAAAAGTAATATTTAAAGTAATATAACTATTTTTGTGGGATGTGCCCTTAACAACTACATTGTTGGGGTATCAGAATTTACTTGTTAAAAAAAAAAACAGCTTACGGATTGTGTGAGGGAAATAGTTAAACAAAGTCTATCATCTCGATGGATTCTACTATTTTATCTTATAATTTTAAGTTATTCCAGAGATATTTTTTTAATTTCGAATATGCACTAGGGTTGACTGGCACTTGCTGAGAGGTAAGGATTCTGACCGAATGTTTTTTTCTCCAGAGGCTACTGGGGCATCTTGACAGCAATGACATGAGCTGCAATTATGACCATTAATTCCTGAGTATTTCTGTTATTATTTTTATTATAACACGCACTATCCCCTAGCTGACAGACCTTTCCTCTTTTTCAAACGCGATGGCATAATTACCACTATTGTGGTCTACCACATTGTTCTCCTATTCTTCCTAAAACAGCTTTTTTTAAAGCAATAAATGAAATTGAAAAATGGTCTTTATTCTGGGACCAAGTCCCCGCAGAACAAAATAAGCGAACGTAAATGAGCGCTTATAGTCAAGTAATTTTAGGCTACATAATCGCATAGTTTATGTATACATTTTACATTTGATCGGAAGATTGAGATTTAAGGAGGTGAAGAGAATGTTTGAAGAAAGATATGAAAGAGGTTTTATGGATAGACATAAGGCAAAGAATTCAAAGAGATACGGAACTAATAAAAGTGAATTTGCGAAATGAAGCAGTTCTATTTTATGGTATATAAGTATTGATTGGTGGGGTCCTGGTGTTCAAGGAGTCAATGAAGGAACGCAAGGTAAGGAATTCATTTATTTATGAAGGTTAATTGTTTCTTGGGGACTGGAATTGGTAAGAATTGCCGTCGGAGAGAAGGATAAAAACGTTTACTCTATATAATAGCCAGAGAACCCAAAAGATAAATCGTATAAAACAATTCATATGCCCCGCAGTTGTTACAGCCACAAGTGTGGGGCTTTGTCCCATTCAGTGCATACCATGTAAATTTGCATTTTAGCTACGTTTACATTTGAAATATTTTATTATCTGTCATTTATTATCATTCAAATAGGTATGAATTACTTTTAAGCGTATACATTGAAAGTAAGAGTATTACTTTACTCTAGATATTGGTTTATTTATCCAGAAAAAAATAGAAAAAGTATTATTTCTCGTGTTCTAATTTTTTGTATAAGGAACTACTAACGAAAAATAAGGCTATGAATTATTTTCGAATTAATTTGATAGTTTTTTAATGTTTTTGAGATTTATATTGTTAGAAAGAAATTAAAGTTTTCATTAAGCAGTTGTCTTTTTTTTTTCTTTTTTTTTTTTTTTTTTCTGTGTACGTTTATGGGGGTAAAACCCCGAAATTTATTTGTTTATTAAATTTTAAATTTCTCTGCGGTTAATAATCTTACAAGACTAAGATTTTCAGGAGTTATAGGCTAGATCCCCTTCAAAATTTTGTATCTGAAATTGAAGGAAAATTTACTTCTGATTGTCCACAATCTAAAAAAAAAAATTGAGCGGTTTTGCTCCCACCTACTGTTGGTCTGACTGAGTTTTTTAACTTAGTTATGGTGTGAAATTGGAATATTGCTGATGAAAAGTTTAGGTTAATAAAGGAAGGAATGTAAGAGAGGTTAAGAACCGATGGGGATAGCTTTAGTTTTTCCTGCATTTAGCTACTACTTGTGGCTCTAGGACCATTAACGAATTCTATTAATATCATCCTGCAGTTTATGAGATGCCTTGATGATATCAGTAGGATAGAAGGAAACATAAATTTATAGATCATCGGCATATAGATGGTATCGGGAGTGGTGGATAACATCGGATATATCAATCATTAGTGTAAATGGAGAAAAGGGTTAGTGAAGGAAGGATTAAAGCCCGTCTCTCCTATTTATTTGTGTACGTATTCTTCTTTTTTGTGCTGCCCAAGCTAGGGTTATGTCCGAGTACTTCCTCAGATAGGAGACACTTCTTATTTTTGAAAATTTTAACTGATCCTCCAGTAATATGGGCATCTGCCATGACCAAGGGTGATAGACTGTACGATGCGGTCATTTTCCGATTTTATGTAAAGATTTTGTTTATTTTTCATAGGAATACGTTTTAACTTTCCTTTTTTTTTTTTAATAATTATTTTCTTTTTCATTTCACTCCTCCTCCGAGTTACACGGTTGTCGGTATAATTAGTGTATCAGAAAGATCCATTTCGTACAGCAACTATTTTACAAGTCAATGTGCCGGTCATCGTATCTTGAAATGCCTTTAGATTAAAAAGCCGAGAACACGACCATTTCGCTTAGTTTTAGGCCTTTTCCTGTTATTGCATTCGGAATGAGGTTCCCGAGATAGGATTGAGGTACTAGATGTTAGTTGTGGGTAAAATCAGTCGCAAATAAGATTGAAAACCATTATGACATACTTTGCTAGAGACATTTTCTACATCCAAGCATGCTCGTTGGCAATACTTCTCGCTCTTAAGCGCCGTCAAGATGTAGTTAATGACTCTTTTAATGATTTGCTTCAAAGCAAAATTGAAATCCTTGTGAATTTGGAAAATAAAAACAAAATACCGATTGGTTTAACAAATAAAGGATTGTCATCGTTTTTATCGGATGGTATTATAGCTGAATAATGGAAAAAAAAAATCTGAAAAATAGAAAATAAGAGTAATATAAAAGTAATCATTAATTGTTTAAAACGTAAAATTTGAATGCGTTTTAGTATATGAAAATTTTGCAACTAATGACTCGGTGATTAATAATAATTAGTTGTTTTTTTTTAAATCAGAAAATACACATATACACTTAAATACAAGTTTTAGTTAATTAAAAATCATATATCTAGGTATATATATATATATATATATATATATATATATATATATATATATATATATATATATATATATATATATATATATATATATATATATATATATATATATATATATATATATATATACATATATATATATATATATATATATATATATACATATATATATATATATATATATATATATATATATATATACATACAAATATATTTTTTTTTAATGTACCTGCTATTATATTTGCCTTTTTATTGATTTAATTTCTTGTTATGTAAGATAAAAATTGATTCTTTTATTTTAGGAATCGGTTTTTTATTTATTATTATTTTGGTTTCCTTTGATTACAAGGATTTTTTAGCACTACTTATCAAATAAAAATAAGATTAGAAAAAAAAATCCCACATTGCCTCCTGTGAGGATTGAACTCACGACCCCTGGTTTACAAGACCAGTGCTCTGCCGCTGAGCTAAAGAGGCTCTGGTAAAAGATGATGCTAACTACAGTAGAGAGTACAGTAACTATTGTCAGGGTTTATTATAAAATAATGGGCTTTTAATATCTCAAATAAGTAGCCGTGAGTCCTATTCTTCAGAACCGTTGTTTTATATCAGAATTTTTTATTTGAAAATCTATATAAAATAAAACACCCCCATGTTTGCATCCCTTTCTCCCTCCCATGTTCATTAAAAAGGAATAATACTCAAAACGAAATCTAGTAAAAATTATTTACCTACTTTTCTTTTTTAGCATTTTAAAATTTTTCATATTTTTGTTTAACTAATCTATACTTTTCATTATTTCTTAAAGAATAAAAAAAAAAAACTTTTAGCTCTGTGTGCATTGCTTTCATGGCGCTATCGTTTTAAGTAAGTCATAAATAAATTTAGGATAACGTTTTCGCCAACATATGGCGACTTTTCTTTCCCGCTTAAAAATATAACTGAAGTAATTGCAGTATAATTTTTAAATTTTAAAACTTAGAATTTTTGAGAACTCTATTGAAAAATTGGTCTTTTGTAATTATACATCTTAATTCCTCCATATTTTATAAAGCTAAAATTTGTTCTGGAACGCGGAGGTTATGTAATAAAGAAATTTCAGTCAACATTTTAGTCATTGACAGGTCCAATGATGAACTGTGGGTAATTTTCGCTTTAAAGAAAAAAAAAGTTTATCATAGTACTGAGACCGAAGAGTAAATAATTTCCAAAAAGCTATTTTTATTTAACGCTAAGCTCTAAATTTATAGATTTTTATTTTAGCGAAACCTAAATTGCTTTTTTTTTTCTTTTTTTTTTTGTGTTCTCAAGAATCAGCCTATATAAATCGTAATAAATTTTTTTTAGGTTAGATCAGTTTTTGTCCGGGAACCAGCGAGCTATAAACCTTCTTGATCACTCCTCTATTACCTATGTGTGAGGTGCCTTTCTTAGACTGAACCAAAATGTGCCATCCTCAATAAGCAAAATGTTCACTTTTTAATTCAAGTTCAAACTTTTTGGATATCTATATAACAGCAAGCCCTAGAAGGTTAATTGCAACTGCTATAACTAATTAACAATACTACACCATTACTTCATCTTCAGTGATTCGGAGAGGCCGTCTTGCTCCTCTTGCATATGGTTTATCTCAAAAAACCTTCAAGTTTCTTTTAGAACATCAGTAATTAGCATAATATTAATTGCCTAATCGTTTGTATAAAATAACACAATGTTACGAATTTTATATGACGGAAGCAGTCCTTGTTGAATGATTTTTGTTAGAAAAATGCAGGCTTGTAATTGTATTATTACATATTTCTAATGAATTATAAAATTAATTTTTAAAAAATATGCGCGTATCACACAACTTTCACTTACCTTCCTGTTGGAAATAAATTTTAAATTTATATATTTTATTTTCATTTAAATTCCATTTAGTTTGTAATAAATATGATTATATATCACTAGATATTATTATCTACAAGAATCACTGAAGCTAATGCGTTTTCGTCACTCTCCATTGTCTTTTGTGGCTTTATATGTTAGATAATATTTTTTCTAAAATAGTTAGCTTTCCGTCGGTGTATTATACATCACTACTCTCATTTCCTAAAATTTGTTATCAACCTGGGAAAATATTTTTCCAGTAGTTAATTATCAAATTCTTTCATAGTTCATATTTATTCATTTTATATTACCACTTACAATGAGTGATGATTAATTATTTTAATTAAAGGTACGTTAGACAAAAAGAATTTTGAAAATTTGGCGTTTGAGTCCTGCCAGACTATTTCAATGAGGATAAGACCTAGCTGATACAAGCAATTTAATTATACATCGATATAACGTGTTTGATCAAAATTTGGACTCGTGTTTGGTTATTTGGACTCGGGGACCTTAAAAAGTGTATTTTAAAAACTCGAATTCGATTTTTTTTTACGATCTCAATGCTTTCCTCTACTAAATATTTCATTCATAGATAAGTGAAAATGTCGTTATTATTGTAATTTTATCTTTTTAAAATAATGTTGAATGAACTGGCATGCCATTAGAATCCATGAGGTCTGTCAATTTGCCGATTGTCACTAATATTCTGTGGCTGGTATAGAATAAGATTTGAAGTAAAAAAAAAAAAAAAAATATATATATATATATATATATATATATATATATATATCATGAATATTTCGGGTTTTAGAAGATATAGAAGAAGAATTATAATTCTTCTTTCTCACTCTTTTGAATATTTAAGTTGATATCTCATTTTTTATCACTTTTCTTCAATAATTTTCTATTCAATCTTTAAAACAACAACATGTTTTATAGCTATTTCTTTTTTAAAAGTAAAATATAGGTGCTGTGCGATAAACTTTTATGAGTCACGGCTGATGCATTTTTATTTTAGTTTTAAACCTCCTTCCGTCCCACAATGGTTTTGTGGATATAATTCCTTAGCTCCGTTATTTTTCATCGAATTTGAATTTTGCTTCGCTTTATACAATTTATATTAAATATACTGGATTCCGTACATAAGGAAAATAAAATAGTTTTTATTATAAATTATGAAAATTTTAAAAAACGGCTCTTTCGTTGACAATGGAAATTGGTCTAGATATTTATAGCATTTAATTTTTTTATTCTCCCGGCATAAAAATTCTTGCTTTAGCTTCCATAGACATTCGAGAACATTAAACAAAACATTTTAAAATAATATCCCGCCACCATCTGCGACTTTAGATAAAATACGCTTACTTCTACTGATTTAATGTAATTATCTCAGCAATGAGGTAGGAATATAGGTGATTCTAAAACTACGAGCCAATAGGGAGTCCTAAGTAGATTATAGTCAACCAATCATCATTTCCTCCAAAGGAAAAACAGTTAAAGCGGAGGCTCATCTGCAAGAGCCTCTTGTTGAATTGGGTATAAATTTAACGATTTGGGAACACCTATTCCTTCTCAAGTTGAATAATATAATTACCGTGCCTGTTTTAAAACAAGGTTTTACCCTTCAACTGTGTCCGTTGATATTCTTATCCCAGTCCCTCAGTTTATATAAAACAGAATCCTCATGTGAAGAAATGTCTGAAATTAAAAGAAAGCCTGAATTTCGGACGATCAGTAAATGCAGAGGGGTCGGAAAGCCAGCCACAAAATATATGAATTACTGTGCTAAAAAATAAAAACAGTAATTTTGTTTAAGAAGTACAGGTTATTTGACTTATTTCTAGTGAAGAGGAGGGTGGCAGCCCTGCCTGTCGGAGATCTGGATTCTTGTCAGTTAAGTGAAAACAAGTGTTAATTTGAGATGTAATTACGGTAGGCTTTCTTAACTCCAATGTTTTTTTTTTTTTTGACCTCCTTATTATCATTTAAACAGCTTTATTGAATTATATCATTATCATTTTTGTAGGAATTTTTTTGGTTTTGATATTTCCACAAAATATGTGCTATGTAATTACCATGCCAGAAATTTCAGAAGGATTGGAGTACAGCAAATATACAGAATTTCCTTCAAACTTCCACAATTACCATAAGTTAATAATTGACAAATCCGTGAAAACTGAAATTGTGGAGGTCTCCCACTTGTCATGGAAAAAATTGTAGGATGACACAATTGCTAAGTTTTGATATGATCTAGTGATTTTTTTGCATTATTCAATGTGTATTCAAAACGATTTGGTTCAATTTGCATCGATTTGGCCTTGAATATAATGCAATTCTAGCAAAAGTATTCCTTTCTAGGGCAATAATTTTTTTAATTTAAAAAATGGAAGTGTAACTTTTTGATGTGGACCTCCACAATCCTCCAAAGCGCCCTGAAAATTTGGCTCTGAATTTCTTAGATCCTTAACAAGGATATTGGTAATTTCAGCCTGGAGAAAAAGTTTAAAAATAGCTTTATGCTCAGTTTTTCGCCATTTGGGCCCAATGTGCATCGGATCTACTGAAAATCGCTTCGCGATAAATTTGCCCGTTTATTGAATAAATAGTCTTATTGATTGTCTCCCGAAGGAGATATAATTATTTAGTTTCAGAAGTTATTAAATTGTTATTAAAACAATTCCATCTCCTTATGTTCCCTTATGCAAGGAGAAGTTTAATCCTAAAATTATTGAAATTTTCGAATGAGTGTTATAAAAAATAAATAAATGAAACGCGGGAGGATAAATGAGATTTTCCAACGTATCAATGAAAAGGGAACACCTATATACGGGTTGAATTGATATCATTTCAGTCAATCAATGATTCATAAATATTTATATTGTGAGAGGTAGCACAGCGGAGTGTGTGTAATCCAATACTTGACAGAATTTATGGGGATGTATTTGTATGCATTGAAAGTTGAGGGAAGGTATACTGGCCAGGAAAAGTTCACTGCAATGTCAATTTCAGAAATTAACTTTCAAATTCATCTTTTTAATTTTAATAAGTCTATTTGGCTAATATATGTATTTATAATAACCATTAACCGATTACGGAAGCTGAACAGTTCTTGGTTAAATTGTTCTTTCTATTGCATGTTGGTAACATTTCTGCAAGATTTGGATCAGCCAACGGGCTGAATTATAACAGAATGCTAACAAAAGTTGTGAAAAATAATGGCTAACTAGATCTTGGAGAGAGTTCATTTGTTAACGGTTTCTTTAAAAATTCTCAAAAAACAATGAAACCAACAGAAGAGTCACATTTTCAATGAAACTTTGATTGATTTTAAAATTGATAAAAACAACACATTTTATAATATAAACAAATGAATGTAATATAATAAATTATAAGGTTATTCACTTTAGAGTCGAAATCAAAGCAAACTGCTCAAAGACACCTGTACCACGCGCGCATTCTCCAGGGCTAGAGAAGCTCAAAGATTCAAAAGATAACACCTTTTGACAGTGTTTTTCAACCTTTTAGTATTTGCGACCCAATTTTCATCGCGCCCTCCCTTTCCCCCACCCCATGGAATAATTTTCACAGAAATCGTGCTTTAATCGTAATATTAGTTTCTATTTAATTTAGTTTAAATAATCAGATAATGCATATATCAATTCTAATTTTCAAATATATCATGTAATCAATTCAATATTCAAAATATTAATGCATAGATTTGTCTCGATCATTCTAAAACGTCTGCGTAGCGGGTATAAATGTTGCATCTCGTTTCCGCCAGTCGAGTCGATCCTTCTACCTCTAATGTGAATGCTTATTGTTATTTGGGTGTTATCTGCAATTAACGATATTATACAGTATTTAAGCAGTAGAATTATACAGTGTATGTATACAGAACTATGGATAAATTTTTAATTGGGCGTAAGCGAGCATTAAACGATGGTGAAGCATCAAAAAGTGCACAGACGACAGTGGTTCCGAAGATAAAATCAATAAAATATTTTGAAGAATATCTAAATTTTGAGTTTACCAGCACTGACGTAAATGGAGAAGAATGGCCTTTGTTTATTATTTGCTCAAACATTATGGCAGCAGACAGTATGATATCTAATAAACTTAAACGGTTTTTAGACATACTTCATAGTGAATGACTTAACAAACCCCGAGAATTCTTCGAATTAAAATTTGAATCATATGAAAAGCAAAAATCGCATTTCAAAAAATCTTTGTCTATGAATGGAAAAGGTTTATTTGCTTCTTAAAAAGTTTCATATGAAATCAACAACATCGGTGAAGAGCTTATTCTGCCAACTGCAATTGAGATTTTAGAAACTATGTTTGGAGATAATTTTGCCAAACAATTGCAGTCCATACCTCTATCAAACTGTTGCCCGTTGAATTGGCGATATAGCTGAAGATGAATAGCATCAGCTTTTCGGAAAGTTGCGTGCCAAATTATTTTCAGGTTGATACCTGCTGACATAAATATATAAATATACCTGCTGACATTGATACCTGCTATTGATATAAAGACGCTCATTTAATTGCCCATTTTCGTTTTTGTTATGGTATGTCATCAGTAGAAAAACTACTATTCTGCAAACCAATAGAATTCAAAGCAACAGCACTTGCATTATTTGGTATCTTGAGATGATTTTCTTAACGAGGCAAGTGTAGAGTGGAAAAATTGCGTGAAAAAAATATGCACCGATGGTGCTCTTACAAAATCTGAAAGATTCCTAAGTGTGCAAGGACTTGTGAAACAAAAATCTCCAGAGTGTATCTGAACATAATGAGAAGCTCTGGAATCCAAAAAATAAGTTCTGGTCTGAATATTGTGATAACAACGGTTATAAGTGTAGTCAATTATATAGAAATGAGACCCCTATAATCAAGAATGTTTTCTGCACTCTGTGAAGACATGGCTGCAGCACATTCAGCGTCAATATTTTATTGCGCGGCAAGGTGATTATCACGTGGGAGATTTCTGCAACGTGTTTATGAATTAAGAGATGAAATCGCCACTTTTCTAGAAGAGGAAAACGGACCGGAAGCCAAGATGTTTCCAGATGGCTTTTTTCTGATGAAATTGAGCTATTTGGTCGACATATTCGAGAGTTTAAATACCCTTAATTTTTAACCGCAAGGAACAAATACACATTTGTTCGATACGAGTGATAAAGTTAATGCTTTTTTTAGAAATTGTTGTGCATAAATTTAAAGCTAAAAAACCTAGAAATGTTTTTAAATGTGTTAAAACTTACAAGACTGAAGAACAACATGTGGAATTTATTTTTGTAACCATTGAAAATCATTTAACAATGTGGCAAAGAATTTAATGAGGTATTTACTTACTGACTTCAACTTGATGGCAAGTTACGAATGGGTTTAGGATCCATTTCAAAATACTCCCGAAGGTCTCTCAACTGCCAAAGAAGAAATCTACATAGACTTCACGGCAAGTGGCGAAATCAAAGAACAATTTAGTAATAAATCACTTTTTGAATTTTGGGTAGGTATGGATGATGAGTTTTCTGTACTAAAAAAATAAAGCATACTAAGACCATTTTCAACAACCCAACTTTGCGAAACCGAATTTTTTGCGGTGGAAGCTTTAAATACAAAATATAGAAAAAGTTAAATAAAGTCTTATAATATCTAAGTTAAATATAGAAAAAGAGATTAGAGTGGCAATTTCAAATATTAAACCTTTATTTGAAGAACTTTGCTCTTCAAGACAGGCCCAAGGGTGTTACTAATAAGTATTAATCTTGTTTTTAATTTAATTTTGATAAGTTAATTATTAAATACATTGTGCAGTACCTATAATGCCAGTGTAAAGTGTATTTTATTTTTTTATAATGCCAGAATGTTTTCTGTAAAATGAATTGTTTTTTTTATTTTTTTGCCGATATAAATGCTCCAAGTTTTTCTCATTCTGCTCGCGCCCCTCCTCCCCTTTAGTGTTATCACGCCCCTCCCTCCCCCTCCCAGGTTGAGAAGCTCTGCCTTGATACATTGTGGTCGGGACTCGTAATACTAGCTTTCCGCTAATTGTGAGTAGAGCGCGGATCACGTAGTTATACGTTTTTTATACATGGGTAGAATGAGGAAAATAACGCTATACGGGTTACTAATGTTTATTGTTGGCCTTTCATATACTTAGTAATCTTTGAGCCGCTTATGGGCCGTTTTGAGCCGGTGCCGACCGAACGGTTCAATCCCATCGAGCTGGGATTTTCCGGCCGTGTTCATCCGTTCTATAAGACAAAAGGAGTTAAGTCCAGGCGCGATAGTTATTTTTTACAAATAAATTTCCAATTTGCTTTAATAATGCTAAAATATTTTTACTACCTTGTCTCGGGCGAAACTAATAAAAAAGGTACCCAACTCAAAAGTTAACTAAGTAGTCCAGGCGTGATAGAGGAAATGCATTAATTTTTTCGTTGAATATTTCGTGGAAATAGAATTGTAGAGAAACTCCTCGAGAACAAATAGTGCTATAAAAAATCAACCATTTTGACCCCTTTTCAAATACTCCTGTTTTTACATTTTCTGGATTTCCGAGAAAAGTTATTATCTTTGTGAATAAAATTTTGATTGTAGATAAGTATTAAAAATCCTTAATTTAAGCGCCTCAACAAGTTTCTGCGAAAATTAAAACCTCTGTGATAAAATGTTCAGAAATGGCCATATTTCGTGGTTTTTAATTTTTTTTTTTTTTTTGCGAAAAGTTGTTGACCGACTTTAATTGTTCGAAACTCATTTATTCCGATTCTTTACACCCTTTTAGGTCCTACCTGGAATCGCACCTGATGTATGTACATGGTTTGATCACTATTAATAAAGATACACCGACCGCACAGAAATAAAATTCTTTAAAAAAATCTCGCCGCACATAAAATCAAGATATATTCATCGGTCCTCGACGACCTGTGCCGCAAACAACGGGGTTAAAATATATCTGCAATGGAGTATAAGGGAGATTACTTAAGAAATTATTATACACTGGTATTTATGGAAATCGAAGATTAAACAAAAAAAAAAGTTACATATCGGCTAAACCTCCTGAATTCGATTAACCTTTTGATCACTGTTTTGAGAAATACAATCTGAAATTCGTGGTTCAGTAGTCAGGGTAAACAAGTAAAAATCTTTAAGCCAGTCTTTTTTTTTTCTCCTGTCTACAATTGTTTCGGACTATCTACTTCATACTTTTAGAAATATAAAAATATCTGATGTAGACTTCCTTGTACGCCTATTAAACTATAAATCGGGGACTCAAAAAGTGATCCGGAATTTGGTTACTAGTTTCCGAAGATTGCAGTATCTCAAAAACGACACTCGGCGTCGCGACATCCATTTATTGACACACACACACAAATGGGGAGGAAAGCCAGTATTTTACACTCAATTTTAACACTTAAAACAAGTAATAAAAATGTTTAATTAGATTGGAAACCAAATTGCGTTTGTAACCTTTATTACCGAAACATATGATTTTTAAATTTAAAAATAATTTTGGATGTAATCTTATTATGACCTTCAACTAAAGTACCCTTTTCGGCTCACCAGTTTTAACGAAAATATATTAAATACATTCATATCGATATAAAAGTCCTATTTACCAAATTTGAGATGTTTTACATTATATTATGATATAATTTTTGATGAAAGTCTAATATGACCTTAAAGTAAAGTACCGCTTTCGGTTTTTCAATTTAAACCAAAATCTAGTATGTTATTTAAATCAATATATAAGTTATAAATACTAAATTTGTGAAGTTTTCCATAGTATTTTAATATAATTTTTGATAAAAATCAATTATGACCTTCAAGTAAAGTACCACTTCCGGTCATCAAGTAGTGAACAAAAAAGGAGATTCATAACTAGATTTTACAACAATCCTAAATACAAAATTTCAACTTTCTACGGCTAACAGTTTTTGAGTTACGAAAGCTGTTAGTGTGAGTTGCGAAATACGAACGAACGTACGTAGAGACGCCACGTCAGACAAGATTTGAAAAACGGCATAGCATTCTTTCAATCAATTTTGTTATTTAAATTATTAATAAATCCAGTCAATGTTTTAAACATTATCTTATATCATCAAAAAATATCAAAGCTTCCATCAAACTTTCCACCCACTTTTAAGCTTCTCCATAATCAACTTACTCCAATTAAGTTTGGTTTAATATAAAGCCATTCTTAAAGCTTTGTTTCATCTTAAATTTATATCTTATGAAATCCAAGGCTGTATTTCTGTACTTTGGAACCAAAAGGACCAATTTCTAAGTCATAGAAATTTGATTGATAGCACGTGTAAAATTAATACATAAATTGTTTTGTTAAAAGGGTGATTGTTCTGAAAGACAATGTCCTTCTATACTCTATAGATTTATTTTACTTCGAAATACAGTTAATTAGAGTTTCAATATCTTTCAGATTTTTAAGGTCTCCTTCTGAAAAACTTATCGACGAAGTTACAGGTTTCACGATCGCGTAGTTCTGAGAGAATTTCGGACGAAATAATATTCCTTACCCCTTTAAGACAAAATTCCTGAACTTATTTTTCACGAAAACGATACGCCACAACCAATATAACAAAAAACTTTTTGGAAGCTTCGAAAATAATAAATGTTCAAAAACTAATAAAAGTAAAAGATCTAAAACTGATTTAGTTCTCAAAACCTAGAAGGTTATAGAAAACTTGCTGATTAGAATAGAGTGTTCTTTTTCCAAATAATTAATTTCTTTTTAATGTTTCGGGATTTCAATTTCATCTTCTGCAGTTTTTTGTGCAGATGTTCCCATTGTCATGTTTTCGTAATTATTTTCTTGTGACGTTTGATACAAATTTTTACCTAATAAGGTTTCTTAATATGAAGAAATGACGACTATAGGAATATCTGTTAAAGTATTGCCGATAGATTAAAATGTTGAAACACAAAAAAGAAATAAATTATATGAAAAAATTTGGAAGTCTTTTTGTATAAATATAAAATAAAAAAATAAACTGAATTACAAGATTTTGGTTACGATGGAACTTTTAGTTTACAAACTGAATTTGAGTATATCTCTAGTGTTCATGTTCTCTTTTTGACTTTTTTTTTAAATTCTTTTATATTTGATTTCTGAAAAAAAAAAATGAAAATATGATATGACGAGGTATGTATACAAATTAATTCACTAGCAATAAAGAGGTGTAAATGAATCTGTTATTATGAATTGTCGTAACTGGCAAGAGGGAAGGTGCGAGCGTGATGCCATTACAACATCTCAAGCTAGCTGCTGCTCGAATAGGGTTGACTAATAAATACTAATAAGCTGTATTAACACCTCGGGAGGACCTGCGGATGGTCTGTTACTGACAGATACTCGACTTCGGGCGGACACCTGGAATATGCTTGAGCTAGGATATGGAGGCTCCACTTTCCGGCTCTTCTTATTTGGTCTCCTCTTCATGTGATATTTATCAGGAGGCTTTATTCTGCCATTTGCGGCACGAGCCATGGTCGTAGAGCTCTATTCTCCATCGGTCTATTCCTTTCCTACCTTCAGATGTAATAAGTTTTTTATCCATTGCTCTGCTCGAAATGGAAGCCGGGGCTCTATCCTTTAGAAGGCCAGCGGTCGAGATTAATTACTGAGAGCTCGTACCTGCCCTGCCCTCTTTCTCTTCTCCCGTTCATTTTTTTTTTCTTTCTTTTTTTAGTGTTTTAATTTTCATTTGTTCAATAAATTAATTTTTCTTTCCAGATAACATCTGTTAGTTAGCGACTTTCTTGTTTTAACAAATAAATCTCAATCAGAAATGCATCTTGAGTACATGGGCACCATTCACTCTCTAAATATTATCTTCTAAAATAAAGATAATAAAATGTTATCCATGTTGTCCAACTTAGCTTTTCAGAAATTTAATAAATGGACCATTGTAGGAAGATGAAATGAAAAATAAATTTTATTCTAGAATGTTTAGTGCTCAGAGAAAAATAAAAAAAAAAATGTGCAGTACCAGTAGCATTTGTCTGACTGGAAGACATAATTATCAAATAATTCAATTATAAAATAATAAAAATTGTAAAATAAAATACAAGAGTATGTAATAATTGTAAATATTTAAATGAAAATTAGATATCTTTTAATACCTATTTGCGCTAAAAAAAAATTAATTTAATAAAATTGAAGATTAATCAAATAAAATAAACGTACATACAACTTTAATTAAATGCAAGATTGATAGTTAAGGAGCTGGAAAAGTAATTGATATTTAAATAAAGCTTTTAAAATCCGAGAAGGATGGGAAAAGATAGACACCTACTCAGCACACCAACTGGAGACATGGAAACGCCGCGGTATCCCGAAGATGAACCTAATGAAGCAATTCATTAGTCACATGGGTCGTTCTCATCAGTCTTGTCAAATTGGTCCTTCTAACAAGGTGATTTTTAGAAAAAATAAAAAGTGATATATCTTCTTCAAATTTGTTGTGAATGTTCTCAAGCATTCTGCTATTAGGATCAATACCATTTTTGCGAGTTCTTCGATTGTTAATATTTAAAAAAATAGTAATTTTTTCATTATTTTTGCTCATGTATAGTTATTAAAGATAATAATTACCCCTTAATAAGGAAAAAACTCCTTCTTGCGGTTTATTCTAGTAGAGGAAACTGTAAGCTGTTAAACTGTACACTATTCATAATGGTTTTTATTTCTGATTTTTTGGAAGGTTGATTTTTACCGTTTATGTCACCTTGACATAGGAACTTTATACTTTAAATTCGTTCTGAATGTTCCATATCTGTATTTAGCCCTATGTATCTAATGTGCGCTACTAGATTAGGCTATAGGTAGTATAGAACTTCTTTCACTAAAGAAAAATATTTTCTCGTTGTCGGCGCATGACAAATAATTTATGGAAGGCATGGTAGCTAACAAGTTAACGTAAATTATTTCCCATCACAGCTATACCTAGATTTAATGCAATCCTGAGGATCATTATTCGTACACTTGTAAAAATATTTATCATTGAAAATATAACAGAAACATATTAGGGTCATTCTCATCAGACTTGTCAAGTTGAAGTTACCAGAACTGTAGTTTTTTGCATTCAAGTAAAGTAACTTAATTTATTTAACTTATATTTTTTTTTTTAATTTATATCCTCCGTTTATTTAAAAATCTCCTTTACATACATAAATGAACAATATGTATACAATGTTATATCTCAACTCCTTACATTACCCGATGTTGTTCCAAGGCAATGTAACTTATATATATTCCAGAACATATTTATATTAATTATCCATTCAAATTCAATGGGTTAAAATAATAATAGTGTAGAAAAAAATAGACAAACCTTCAAGTTGCCTTTTTTTAGCTTAAGCATGTTACTTAATCTAAATTTGCATTGTGTATAAAAAAAGTTTTATTTTATTCTGGTTGTTATAAAAACATCTTATGATTTTTTAGTATCATTCAATTAAAATTCAGGTATCCCGATTCAAGCAAATTCACCTTCACAGAGGACTTGTAATCTCTTGCCTGTTACCATTATTGGGCCTGCGCAAGTAAATTTTTGTTGTTCCATGGCAAGTATGAGTTTATTAACTTATCTCTGTTATTAACTTATGAGTTTATTATAGTTATCTCTGTTGTGTGCGAAAAAAGAACTATCCTGGTTTTTGTCTAATTTCATTCCACAGTTTTCAGCTAAATTAAATGTTATGATGGACATGGTATGACGATTGGTATCATTCCAGAGGAATAGCAATATTTGGGGGAAATAACTGGAAAAGTGACTATTTTAAAATTGAAGATAAATATATTTTGATGTCATAAGAAATATTTAAGAAATTTATAATCAGTCTTGGAAGTTTTATATAATTGCTCTTTACTATAGTCAAAGTAAAACTTAATAATGCCAACAAAATAAATCACATGATACTAGATCACATGTTTAAAGTAAATAATCAAATACTAGATCTAAAAACTATTATTTCGCCGCTCTCTAGCGTCATTTATGCTAACTTTTTTGTATTGGATTGTAAAATTCTTATTTATTAGAATTATTAAAATTATTGCTCCTTTAATTAGATATTATTTAAAATTATTATTATTATTAAATTATTATAAATTATTAGTACTGTCGACTTCCTTTCCCAAACCATCGGAATTCGAATTTTACATTTGAATACAAAGCAGTTAGTTGGTACGAATGACGCTTGTGCGGCGACTGCTACAGATAAGACGGCTTGTAAAGTTGTACCATAATCAGTTATTTACAGGGTTTTAGATATTTGCTTACTTGCGTAAAGATTTTTTTAGGTTATTTCTCGAAGTGTAATTTACTTGTATTAAAGATCTTTTCAATGATCAGTTATTAGTAGCAATTCCAGGAGCTGTTATGCCATCATCAAAAATGTATTGATGGGAAGTTATTTCTATTAAAGTAACCAGTTTTTCTCCGTTTTTCAAAAACCGGTCGTTTGCATCGGTTAGAACGGATCGGTTATAACTGAAGGTAAAATGACTGAAATAACCGATAACCTTTTTTTTTTTCTCACAAAAACCGATACCCCTAGTCCGCAATACACAAGACAGCGTTGTAAAAGTGGAGGAAAATGAGGAAGGAGACAATAGGAGGTGACGAATCTCACCGGTTTTGGGGGGCATAGAATCACGAAAACGTAGATCAAAAATTACTTAGATGTCATACCAGTGGTGTGACAACTGTGTGGTAGTCAACTGAGAATGTGAAAAAATATCAATAGTCTTTTATTTCTTTTTAGTAATTGTTTAATTCACCAATCGATTATTTTAAGAAGGGATTTTAAATAAGGGATATGGGGATTTTTAATGATACAATTCTTTATAATTGAAAACACTTATATGTTTGATCTGATTTGCAGTTTGCTAGAAGGTATTTTAAAATTTTCATATAAGATGTATTATGCGGGAAAGAAAAAAGATTGTCGTGTATATTGGTGATGTAAAACAGAAGCTAAGTTATAAAGAGTCGGAACTGAACGAAAGTACAGCCCATCCCCCAGTCGCGACTACTTCGTGTGAACCGTTGGGAGTTGCGAGTTGGGGTTGTGCACATCTTTGAATGACCGATTCAGTCTAATCTCTACGAAAGGGGTGACAAAATGCCGGTGATCTGAGTGGTTTTAATTCAGCTGAAATTGGTCTTTTTTTTTTCTAAATTGTCGCTTTCACTTTTATGATATGATAACTCTGCGACTACGATTGGTGGCAACTAATAAGAGAGACTGGTGTAATGGCAGTGACTTGCTGCAATAGACTTAAGTCTTTGTGGTGAGATCTGAAATCATATCTGAAGTGTTTCATTAGTTAACACTTTTTTGAATTTTTGTTCTCATTTGGGTAATTCTCAGTAAAAAATCAATTTTTAGTGACGAATTCTCAAAAAAGTAGAGATCACAAAAAATGTGGTCATGTTTTTTGACTAACGATAATTGGAATAAACCATATTTTTGAGATCAAAATCACTTTTTATAATCATTATAAATAATAACTCAGAACAATCAAAATTAAATAAAATACTTAACAAAAATTGACTAAAAAAGGATTTCAAATGTCTTAATGCTATTTAATAAAGTTTAAAATCAGTTGTCAGTTCCATGGACCTATTGTACTCCCCTTAGAATTATAATACTTCGATGGGAATAAACCTGTAATACGGACAACTCAGTCTTTGAAGTCGAATAACTAGTATTTAAAATGCTTAATGAAAAAAAAAAGAATTACCACACCATTGTTCAGCACAAAGAACAGAATAAAATAGTAATGGAATGAAAAATTATATTAAAGTTTGAATAAGTAAAACATTCAAGCATGGGATGGACATTAAAATAATGTCCCACCGGTGTTAAGTTCATCCCTGCAATTCTGGCTGGAAACTGAGGCCTGAAGATCATGAAATAAATTTTATATCAATATAAGCATTGTTAACCAAAAATGTTACATACGTTTTATTCGATTTCAATCTATATTTTTCCTTTACCAGTTTGTATATGAACGTTAATATAACTATTTCAATTGTACTTGTTGTTGAATTATAAACATAACAATAAAGGCTTTTGCAAGACAGTAGGAATGTCACACCAAAACGACACCCTAAAATATAAATATCTGTATTCAGTTTGTTTCATTGTTTGTTTCAATTTGTTATAGGTTTACCAGATGATAAATTGCTTATTGATTGTTTTCTAGATTCTGTCAGATGTTTTAATTTGTTCATAAGACATTATTTTATTTGTCAAATTTATTGCAAGGTTAGAATATGCAAATAAACTCCCATACATAGTATTAATTTATTTAAAAGTGACTATAGTTGTGTTAAAAGTTACTGGTCGATGTTATCTCCCCTAAAGCCACTAATTAGCGAGCAGGTTCCTTAGCTCTTTAAGGCAAGCATTTTCAGAATGCCTTAAGCTAATGTGCAACCGCCAGTTCGTGACTTGCTGCAAGCTACATTAGTTGCTAGGCTTGGATATAACCTCTCTTTCCCACATCTTCAATCTCGTTCGAAAATGCTAATTAAGAATCAACATAATTAAGTATTCGAATTTTTAGATTTTCATGCCGATACGATCAAGAAATAATACCTCAAAAAAACTAAAACCAATCAACTTGGAAATGTCACCAGTAAATCTGGAACTTTTTTTTTTTTTTTAAGTTCTTTAATGGCTAATTGAAAAGAAAGTACTTCAAATTAAAAGGTTGCTATCATTTATTAATTCATTATTGAATGATTCATCAAGTAAGTACTTAGTAACTAGTGAGGAAAGCCTAAGCCATAATAGGCAAATTCCTATTATTTTTTTATGGATTATGAAAAAAAAAATTAACTTCGTGATTTTTTAATGTAGAAGAGCTGCGAAGTTCTCCTAGATAAATTTTATGGCATATTATTTTTATTAAACATTAAAAAAACTACGAGGAGCAGTGCTTCGTCACTAAGGTCATATTTTAAATTATCTTTAATAGTAGGCAACTAAAATACAAAATTAAAAATATCTAATGTCAGGGTTGGGAGAAAGAAGTTGAGGCCCGCAAAATGCATTTCTCTAACACCAACCCAATTCACATACAAATGTTCAACCCTCTATCTCAATTTAGAAGGGCTGTAGAGTTTTATCAAATCTTAATACCACACAGAAATTTACCCCCACTTTGATGGTATTGTTCAATACCAGAAGTTACGGTGAACATTTAAATCTTTTTTGCAATAGTAACCAAATATCACAGTAACTTTAAATAAACAAGAAAATTAATGCAGACTATCTGGTAAATACACAATCAAGTTTTCAGTTAATAATACAATAGTCAAAATTAATCTACAAGAAGAATCTAAAATGTTAATCCACAAAAAAAATTATCAAATTCAAAATAATATTTTGTACTCCTGTAATTACATAAGAGTTTCCAGACTAAATGTCATTGCGTACCACTTCCACTTTTCAGATAACTGGGCGTACCATTATCCGATCTTATGATATTGGTGATGAAGATGAAATGATAGTGATTTGATTAATTACAGTAAATGTGCTTAAGAGAATAGTTGATTGATAATAAAGTTCAAAAATCAAAAGTGAAATTGATATCATATAACAACAGCAAAAGTAACATTAATAACTCCAACAATAAGAAATTTGGACAATTTTTTTCAGATGGAACCATATTGTGGTTTATTTATAATCAAAGCTTCAATGCAAGGCTTGATAGAGCTCAACTTGATTCTTGTGTCCTCTTCAACACTGGGTGCTTTCGCCTTTACTGCGGTAACCATCCAGAATTATTTGTATTCATGTTAGGTCGTGTTTATACATCTTATATTTGATTTTTTTAATAAATCGTTGTCCCTCATTGAACGAGTTAAAAAGATAATTTTATTTGTGAATTTTGCTTCATTGTTCGCGTACCGTCTGGAAAGTCCTTGCGTACCATCAATGGAGCGCATACCACGGTCTGGGAACCCCTGCTCTACATTAAGAAGTGTTCACTACTGTTTGGGAAGGGGAGAGGAAGAGGGAGAGGTAAGAAACCCACTCCAGCCGGGGATGTTTGGGAACCCTCTCTGTATATAATATTTTCTATACCTACCTATATTATTTTAAAAATAACATTTAAATAGGTTTATACAATTTTTGTTTATAGACAGGAATAAATAGGTAAAGTATTTTACCGGGCCCTTTGGCCCTTCCTCTGGCTACTCCACTGGGTCACCCATGGTATAAGTCTAATCAGACAGTTGATGGAAATAAGTAGAAGAGTTATGATAAATCTAAGTTGACTGCCGAAGTTGGTGGCGGCTTGCGTGACGTCGGCGCCGACTGCGGAGCTCAAGTGTCTCCAACTGTACGGAGCTGTCACGAAACACGAGCAACAAGTCCATCCTTTAAGTAGTTTTAAATCTTAGCCTGTTTCCAATTTAAAAACTTTTAGCTGAGCTTGGTCCTTATAGGTAATTTCTCAAGGACCTTGTTAAATAGGTCTCGCCAGGCACTTTCTGCTCAGGTAATAAAAGCGCTTGTGGGTTCTTGTGCATTGTAAATATCTCTTTAAATTAACAAAAAGAGAAAGCTTTCACCTATCTACTGTAGATTATTAGTTCCAATGTAGATACTATAGTATTAATCAAGCTAAGTAAAATACCCAGTATTCGTAAATCTGAAGCTATTACTTCAATCTAATTGAAAGTAGGTGTCATTGTTCATTATTGCTCCACTGGATTGGATTTAAAATCTTTTCTATCAAGGATGGAAGACGCAGTTTTGTCGCGTGAATCCGCCAGGAAATAAAATTCGGCAGTTACGGTGTAGCACTTGTAGTCTTATACCTGTTGTTAATAATATGGATGTAGTTTTAATTAGTGATATATGTAACATTAAAATATACTTGTCCAGTCCCTAACATGGGACCGAAGAGAACAACCCTGGAACATATTTTGTATCTAACACGTTCCTTATGGGCTTTCATTGTTATTTACCTTTTAAGATTCATAAAGTTCACCTTTTATGATTCACACCTCTTAGCTCATTGTTTATTTTTAGTAATATATTATACCAAAATAATAGAATTCTGCAATTGTATCGAGTATCTTCGAGTGTGGGTGCATTTTAGATTTTTAGATCCGTCGAATAAAAAGACCCAAAACCGTGTTCTAGGTATCTTGAAACAGATCTAAAAATTTAAAATGCACCTACTGTCGGTGATATATATATATATATATATATATATATATATATATATATATATATATATATATGTGTATATAATATATATATAAGTATAATAAATAATATATATAAGTATATATATATATATATATATATATATATATATATATATATATATATATATATATATATATAACTTTCCTAGTTATAGAATGAAACTATTTCCTGATGATCAACTTATTTATTTTTGGAAAGGATTCACTGTGGACGCCTACAACAGTTACCTAGTTGTACTATCTTGTGGATTTAGCGTAAATGGAGCCTTTATGTACAATTATCCATGTTTTGAAAAATTGTAATTACCTAGTTGTAGGTATACATCCCCCGATATATATTTTACATAAATAGTATTTTCATTTTATGTCATCTAAATTGCTGTAAGAGGAAACCCATTGGTACTAATCCTAATTTACTGTTGCTATTTAAAGAGTGTCTTGACAAGCTCCTGTCGGCCTATTTGTGATGCCTCAGGCTTGTATTTTGTAGTAAGTCCTTTCTATTATGATGCTCATTGATTTATTTTGATACCGAAGTGGTTTGTGGTTGTTTTACTTCGTTTGGATTTTAAGTTAAACCTCGTTTCGACCTTTCTCTGAATGTCCCTCATAAACATTGTGGTAATTCTGTTCTTCTTCAGTCTCTCCAATATCAGATAAAATGACAAATTATGGATTAAAATCTCATTTCTATAAATTACCTCAAGAGGAATGGCCTCGATCAGTATTATTCCGAATACGCACAAGTTATGATAAATTAGATTCCCAAAACCAACATATTACTGTGTTATGAAGTTTATAATATACTTTTTTATTCTTTTTGCTATACAGTTAGAGCGACGAACGTTCCTTGGTGAGTATGTTATGTCGTAATACTCACTTTTGTCAATCAGAAGAAAATATTCTGCGAATGTGTTGAACTTCATTCAAATTACAAACAGTTAAAATAAAAATTAAACAAATCACGTTGTTGAATCACAAATTGAAAAAATTCCGTACTCCCGTCATCTTTTCTCCATTTATATACTCCAACCGAAACTTTATTATAAGTTTCTTTGAACCAATGCCAGTTATTTTTTTGGAATTAACTTTTGTTCATAAAGTAAGTAACCAAATATGTAATAATTTATGGTGATGCATTCCCTCTTGTTTCAGTGTAGTGTTGATTTGTGTTTGCTGTGTATACAAATGTATATTGTGATGTGAGCTGTATTTGCCTAGCGTTGCCGACCCTATTGACCTTGTGTTCCCTTTCTCAACTGAAGTAGTCAAGCTCCTTACTATAAATAAATAGGTGTTCATTGAAATCTAAATTACATTATGTTACATTATATCCGACATATCTTTGGCTTCATGCTAAAAGACCAATTTCAAAAAATATCCGTTAGAATTTAGTAATGCTACCGATTTAGTAATGCTACAAAAAGTTTTTGGAACATCTCATAAGAAAGGTATAACTCCAAAGGTTCAAACTAGAGAAGCATCAGCGATGTTTAATAAACTTCAGTACCAAATATCAGATACAGGTGTAGGTTGTATCATTTCTCCAACATGCATTGGTTTTTTTTTGTTTTTTTATTAGATTATGGCTCTTGAGGTGTACTTTTTTAAATGCGTTATCTTGTCGAGGGACACAGGAAGGCACGTGTCCTCCAAACTTAACCTGAAATAAATGTAAACATTAATTTATTATCCATAACGAAGGTTATCCTCAGATAGCCTGAAACAAGGTTTTAGGCCTTTCAATTTAAAATAAATCACAAAATTTTATATTCTAAGGAGCACCCGGCGGTCATTGCGCGAGATCGGGTCCTAACTGAATCCTATTCGAGCCTCCCTCTTCCTTCCCCCTCCCCTCCAAAAAAAAGTTAAAAACACGCTACGCCTATGCTCGTATCTATTTTAAATTTTTTCACTCCATGTCTTCTTTTTTATCCTATGTCTTTACCATTAAGGGATCAAGTGGATAAAGGTGATAAGCGATTCGTTTAAAAAAAAACAATGAATTATTGCTATGGATAAGGATATAAAGAATGTTACTATGTTGAATTATATTATTCAATACCTTTGTAATAATTGTTATTCTTAATGTTAATACAATTGTGCCAAGTTGGCATTTGTTGCTTATTTAGATAAAACTTCACTGGAAGGAGGGAATATTAAAAACATATTTTTATGTGTGACGATACACATCTGCCTTATAGTAGATAAACGTGATTTAAATTCATTTTTTTCAGAACTCGAAAAATGTTACTTATCAGCCATAATAGAACTTTGAATTCAGAATAGCTCGGCAACCACAACATAATCTGTAGAGAAAGCAGGCATGATATCGAACATCAAAAATAAATTCACTAATTTGAATGTTTAAATTTAGCACTATCAAGTGTCTAAGAAAAACAATGTTTACTACTTCGAAACCAGAATGATCACGTGATGGCCATATACATAACAAAAATACGAAGGATTTGAGATATGTACACAAAATTTAATTAACATATCGTCGGTCTCATGTTAAACTTAGGAATGTGAAAAATTCGATTTACTTTTTTTGTCATTTTTCGATAGTAATTTGGTTGATACAACCTGTAGTATAGTTACGAATCTGTTACTGCCTTAGAAAGTGCTATAATCGCATTTGTATTTTTACCAAAATTGTCTGAAAAACTGAAGCTTCCATGTTAAACGTATTATGTATCATGTATTATGATAAAGGTAAAACAATAAATACACATGAAACTATGAGATAAAAGAAAAACAACACCAACAAAAAAAATTGTAACATTCCCTATACACAGAAGAATGTTACAGTTTTTGCTCTCCTGAAAAGTTGTAATTTTCACATTCCTAAGTTTGCCATGGGAACGACGACATTATCTACCGATTAGAAATAAAACAGGCATGATCTTAGGCAAGCCAAAATTAAGAATCCAAAAGATTTTACGATGTATATTTGATAAATATTTAATTTTTCACATTCAAACCCCTACCGCAATAAAATAAAATAAATAACAAATAAAATAAAATACTGAAGTTAAAATATCTGAGTATAGTTTTCTTTACATAATTCTTTGTATTGTTTTGAGGCATTTTTGTAACTATTGACTTTGCCACAGAGGCTCTATATTGATCCGTGGCTATGAATTCATTATATAGTTGTCATTTTCAACTCATTACTAATAAAAAGATCAATGAACTCTTACCAGCGTGTGTTGAAGATTTTTGTATATATACTTCTATTTGTTGTATACTGACTTTGTTTCATATATATATATATATATATATATATATATATATATATATATATATATATATATATATATATATATATATATATATAAAACAAAGTCAGTATACAACAAATAGAAGCATATATACAATAATCTGCAACACACGCTGGTAAGATAACTAACTAATATTTAATCCTTATTTATTTATATGATTACAATTAGTATAAAATCGTAATATCGTAAAGAGTCAGGAAATCTGTTTGTTTTTTTTTTTTTGGTTTTTTTTTTACATAATAATAATAATGTTGCTATTTTAATAATATTGTTATGTTAAGTGACTGTTGGTTGAAGGTAAACGTAAATCATTGTAACTAACAAACATTTTAACATTGTGAAGGTTGTAATTTGATAGTTTCCATGCTTGATGTTATGATGCTACGACCAGCGCCTCATTTGTATACATAAAAATAAAAAAATAAAGACTCGGTAATCATAATCCCAAGACTTGTTAGTGTGAGCACTTGTAGTTAAGATAAAAAGTCATATAACAAGCAAGTTATATAACATTTACGAATAACGGATACGTCATAAATTAAAACTATAAGTGCAAGTGAAAATGTTTTGACATTAACTACCAGACAAAAAATTATAGCAGAATGTTAAGAAAATAATGAAAACAGTTATAAATAATTTATAAACTTTTATAAATGTACGAGCTTTTCCAATTCTTGTCAACTCTAGAGATATAATGTAATCTGTCTTTCGAAATGTATTTTCTTTTTTAATAATGTATTTAAATGTATGTAATGTATTAAATTAATACCAATGAATACAGCCAACATTTTTATTAGTATTATTCCAAAATCTTTAAAGTTCAAAACTATAATTTAGGATTTAAAAAATAGTTTTTAAAAATAATAAAATTATATTATTTAAATATTTATTTATAAAATAATATTATTTGCAGTTAATAGTAAATTTATCTTCTTACAGTAATATGTTTTCTTAGCCTCTAGCCCCTCCATTCCTGATCCTCCTCTCATCCCCACGTATCATCTCGAACGACCTCTTTGCCTGAACTGATATCTGTCTTTGGAAGTGTAGACCTCCCGTAGCACTCTGATATCATCTGACAATAAACCTCCTATCTCGCATCTTGACGGTGTTTTGATATCAATGTGGGATCTCTTTTTCAGATCCTATCTCTTGGAGTAGTCCTTGCTTTTGCATTCCAAGACAACTTTTCGCACATGTTTAAATATTTTGAATCCCAAACCTCCCAGGTCCTGTGATGTCGGCGTTTATATTTTTTAATATAATTTTTTTCTTAATTCCTATAGGTCATTAATTAAAGCTTAATTAATCAAGGCGATTTCTATTAAAGATAACACATTATCTTTATAAACAAACTTCTTTAGACATTATATAGAGTGATATAACTGAGTTATATAAGTGATATAAGCTCCTAGACCAGTGGTCTACCCAGTACTCTTGGGCACTAAGATGCCTGGTTATTATTTAACTGTTTCTCGTGGTCGAGCATTAAATTTTATATAATTACAGTGGAGAGGGGTCCTTGGGGCAGTTGTAATCACTGGAAAGAAACAGAAAACATAATCTTTATTTATGTAGCATTAATTTACTATTTAATTAGCCTTATTTATTGATGTCCGCCACAATAATATCTGCTGGTATTCTCTGCATACATTTCACTATCAGATGCTCGTAAAATTTCTATTGGCATAATTTAGGAATAGACTCGCAGTGCTATACAGTATTCGCAATACTAAACGGTTGTGAGGATTTAGCGGATCAAAACAAGTGTTTTATTATATACATAGAGACAATGTATAATTTTACCATAGTCTTCTGTCAATCTTCTCGTAATTCTCGTAATTTTTTTTTTTAATATTAGGTGAATCTCCTAATTATCTTGATGAAAATATTCTTTGTTTTTTTATGTGTATTACATTTTGACGGGGCTGCAGCTCTAACTGCAGAACCAAATGACTTGAAAATTTGTATACATACCTATCTATTTTTAGCTATTTTCGTGACTTTTGTATCATTTATACAGATCAACTGCATTACTTTGGTTAGTAAGGATAATTGCTAGAAATCTGAGGGGGGGCTACCAGGACTCAAAGAAACAATCGGTTGCCGACAAAGCATTTTGACTGAAAATATTCAGGGGTCCAAAGAGGTGAAGATTTGTCTCCGTGATCGGCAACTTTGTTTAGAGTTCTGGTAGCTCCCCGAAGAGTTCAATCGACAATTATAAACAATTTTTGCGCTGTGATGAGAAAGAAAAATGTTCACGTGCCTTGCATATTCAAAGATCACATTTCTCGCAAGCCCTTTAATATTTTTCTATTAACTGTATAACTTTGGTTAATATGGATAATTTTAAGTACTCTTAAGGGAGCTACCGAAAATTTTAATGGCCAACTTCACACAGATAATAATTATTATTTTGTTACTATTGAGACAAATCGGAGGTGAAAAAATAATCAAAAACTTTCGATGTATGTCGATCTTCATTAATGATCAATAAAACTGCAAATAGAAATAAAATCCACCAAAAAACAACTCCATTCTAAAATCCTCTCCGTAGCAAAAAAAATTCAGCCGTAAAAAATAGTGATAGCAAAATGGTTCGTGCTTCGTATTAGGACTATTATGTACTTCCAAGGATGTCATCCTCGGCGCTTCGCTCATCTGTTTGCAATAAGTTTACCTGAGGAATAACGACCGCTAACGATTCCAACCAGAAGAATGCATTCCTGGTAGTTTTGTGCCTCGGTTTTGAAAGATGGAAGCTATGTTTTGGAGGATGTCTGACTGGAGCAATTCGAGTTGTGGTTGTGATCTTCCGACTATGGAAATAATTTCAATTTCTACTTTTGAAATCAGGTACCATCATACACTCCGCCCAATGTCAGCTGCCATTTCTCCTATGCCGAAGCGCAAAGCTCCAGGGGATTCATTTTCCTGGTTGGAATAATAAACTGTCGTTATTCCTGAAGTAAACGTGTTATCTAGTAAACCTAGGAGCGAAACACCGAGGATGACTTCATTGGTGTACAACAGAAGCTGAATTTTTTTGCTGTGTGAGGTTTTTACAACGGAGTTGTTATGTGGGGGATATTTTAATGTTTCTGACTGAAATGTTAGATCTGTTTTATTAACTTATTTACCAAACTTTTGTAATGAATTAATTTAATTCTTTGATAGGCTCATCTTGATGAAAAATCTGGTTCATCATTTAAACCTCGGAACATGAAAGATAATTAGCTGTAATTTATTCTCCAATTTTGTTTCATTTTTTCTATCAATGCATGGCCTAGAATTTAAAAAAAAAGTATCATTGTTTGTAGTGAACAATGCTTGGATCCTCAGTAAGAAACTTAAGTTAAGGATTAGACATTTATCCATTCCAAATGAACGAACTTAAGCTATCAATTAATACAGATTCCACCTTTAAGGGCAGTTGGTAATGGGGATAAATCTACGACCTATTCATGCCATATTTATAGAAATATTTTTTTGTATTTTAATAATAAAATAACAAAAGCCATACATATCTACTACATTCTTACTTTTACGACTGTTTATATTGACAATATTACATGTTCAACATTTTATAAGAAATAATCAAACTGCTAGCAAAATAAGTAAACAAATAATAAAAAAAATAAGATTCAAGTTAATACAAAAATAACTAAATACAGGCACACTTGCTTGCAATATTTACACTCACAATCAGCCTAGAAAACACAAAGCCCTAACGTAAAGGGTAAAACACGACACCAGGAGACCTCAACAGTTTATACTCAACTTCGTCATTGGTATGGAAAGTAATGATTGACCTGTAAGCTAGTGTTTTCAAATAGATATGAATTTCTTGTTTTAAATATCAATACTCAGCTAACCGTTCAACCAACATCATTGAAATTGAAGTTGTCTCCTGTTACGGGATATGAACTATTAAAATGAAAAATTGACCTTTTTGGTAAAAAAAAAAAATTACATAAATAAATTAAATTCGACGAGATTTATATTATATTCTAATTTAGACGATTATCTATTATCGGAATATCTCACATAGGAAACCCACATTTTGAATTTCATAACATAGGTAATTGTTTTATTAATATTTTTATTTATTTATTTTTTGACATTTTACAGAAGTAGTTGCATGTAAAGATGTTTTTTGTTTTTTTTTTATTATTAAAACCCTTAAAAATATTTTTACCGAAAATACTAGATTTCCAATCTAGAAAACCTGACGACATCTTCAATATTACCAACGATTTAATTTGTACCTGCCAAAATCATACAATCAGTGAATAGGATAAATTTAGTAAATCATAACTTGGATAGGCATGGGAGAGAATGAACCTATTAGTGCAGGGCTGTCCAACCTTTTTATAACGTGTGCCACAACCAAGGTTAACACATGTTGAGGCGTGCCACTGCCATGCCCCCCCCTCCTCCTGTACCCTACCACATTCGCAATAATCATTTCTAGTATATTGCATAGTCGCTTGTTTTTTAAAAAAAAATTTTCCTCTTGTAAATTTTGAGAATTGTTCCAACATAATGGAAAGAGTAAATTACTATTATTTATTCTATAAAAATGTATGTTAGGAGTAACCATGTACAACCTACTTACTAATCGTTAATTATCACAAACTGGAAGTTATTTCAGCCTTTCAGCACATTATATTTTTAACAAATTTAAAAACCTGCTCGCCGGTCACGTGCCAATTCCGAATCTTCAGCGTACCTTGGGTTGGGCATCGCTGTATTAGAGCATCCTCTTGACTTTCAGCAGAATTATATCTTTAGACAAGCTCCGTCATCCATCTCCTCTTAACCCTTCGCCGAGTTAAATTGTCGTCAACAATCAAGCCTATGATGATGTGACAAATATTAATTTTAGTTAGATTATAGATAATAATAGTTTATTATTTTTTTATTATAGGTTCTTAACTATTTGAAATTAATTTTGTCCCATTATTCAGAGTTTTCGTTTATAGATTTTTAATCTGAGATATTACTTTGTTGCGCTGTAAAAGCCAACCTGTTTTTTTTTTTTTTTTTTTTTGTTCAGGAAGCTATCTGTTTTTGTTTACATCCTAGCCAGAAGCTAATTTGGCCAATCTACAAACTCAACTGTTAAAACGATCAGCATTATACAGAATGCATTCAAGAACATAAATTTTACATGGATTAGTAATTAATAATAATAGCAAGACTCTCAGAAGCACGTATGTGAACTGTAGATTGGCGCAAAATATTCGATATCTTAAATACTGGGTGGCTAAAAATTTTCTAAAAACAGCTATTTCAAGACTCCATTTTTAAATTAATTTTAAAATTAATTAACTTAATGTAGGTTTAGAACATCGTGCGCTAGATAAAATTTCCTTAGATTCAAGGATCTTATTAAATGCGTCTTACTGGTAACTGTTGCAATATTTGAGATCGTTACCTTCCCTAACACCTGAATAAATGCATGGCGCTTGAAAATCTTGAATACTGATTGACACTCGCATAGTACAAGCACGTCGCTCATGATGATGAGTGCATCCATCACTGACCGAAACCTGCTCTCCTATCAATCTATCATTTGATGGATTTATAACGTTCCGCGTTGATTCATGGATTGCATAAGGAAGTTTACTGATTTGTTGATAAGGAAAAAAAAAGTTTGCAAGAACGCCTCAAATTCTATTAATGGCCTAGACTGCATCAATAGACTAACGCTAGTTTCATAACGGAAGAAATGAATTCAATGATTACCAATCAGAGCAATAATTTATTTGCGGACTGCGAAGGGACTTTGAAAAGCTATAATACTTCTATATCAAAGTTATGATTGGACCAAGATACGCCTCAGAAACAGTTGCTCAATGGCGCAGACTGGTCATTGAGTTAGATTGACTGAATGATTTGATTGATCGGAACCAGGCAAAGAGACCTAAGAGGTTCAATCTCAATTGGTATAGCCGGTTCTATCATTCAGCCACTCATGCACAGAAGCGGCTCTATCAATAAGCACCAATGGGACTGTACCAATTAGCATCTCTATGTTGCTATCCTTATTAATAATGTAGTTTATGTTAAAAAGGAAATAATTGATTTGAAAAATTAAAGTAATTCAATCATAAAATTTACGCTAAATAAATTGTATTCAAGAATGAGTTATTTTGCTTGTACGAAATTACTTTTTTTATGGATCTGGTAAAATTTTGAACATTGATTTTGATTTTGAAAAGTTTTTTTACAATGGGGTACAAAGAGCAATAAGGCTACCTCCTGTTGTTAATTAAATATTAAATATCAACTATTTGCAATGTTAAATAACTAATTTAACCATTAATTCTTTTTTTTTCTCGCAGGTAAGTTACATTTATGTACACGCGTAATCTTGGCCAACGTATGTATTATTTTTACTTATTTTTAAGGTTGTTATGTTAATATGCTACAATTACAATAATAATGTATATATTTGTTTTTATATGATTTATAATAATCTGTTTAAACGTTATTTAAATTTGATCTGTTGACTATAATGCCATCCGAGTGTTGTATGTTGATTTACTCATTACCCAAATGTTTATTAAAAAGATTTCTGATGTGGACACCCGATGACTTCCTTATACGCTTAATAAACTATAAATCGGTGTCTCAAAAAGTAACCCTGAATTTGGTTACTAGTTTCCGGGCACAGCCATAGCTCAAAACCGACACTCGGCGACGCGACGTCCATCATTTGACACATACAGAAACACACAAACACACACACAAGATCTTGTTTCTTGAAGTCTTATTCCGATATATTTCATTTTCTTTCATTTGGTAACAAGCTACCAAGAGATTTCTTTGTTTTCCTTGACAACATTAGAACTGTCTATATCACTTGATAAAACATTGGAAATCGACGGTTTCAACATTTTAAACTGAAGAAACAGCTTAAATTATATCTTATTCTCATACTACAGGCTTATTCGACTCACAAAAGGGGAACGAAAAAAGTATTTTCCACTCTATTTTAATACTTGAAACAAGTAATAAAATTGTTTAATTAGAGTGGAAAAAAAATTGCATTTATAACCTTTATCACCGAACCATATGATCTCTGTAATAAATGTCGATATGCCTTTTGATGTAAGTTTATTATGATCTTCAAGTAAAGTACCATTTCCGGTATGCCAATTTTGACCAAAATTTATTATGATATTTATATGAATATGCAAGTCTTAAATACTAAATTTGAGAAATTTTGCGTAATATTTTAATATAATTTTTGATGAAAATCTGTATTGACCTTCAAGTAAAGCATCACTTCCGGTAATTATGCAGTGACCAAAAAAGGTAGGTTCACAACTAGATTAAATAGTAATTCTAAATAAAAAAAATTAACTTTCTACGGCTAACCGTTTTTGAGTTATGCAAGATACGCATGGACGAACGTACGAACGTATTAAACTATAAATCCGTGGCTCAAAAAGTGGTCCTGAATTTGGTTACTAGTTTCCGAAGATTGCAGTATCTCAAAAACGACATTCGGCGTCGCGACATATATCTATTGAGACACACACACACACACACACACACACAAATGGGGAGGAAACCCAGTATTTTACATTCAATTTTAACACTTAAAACAAGTAATAAAAATCTGGTGCGGTGCGCGCATCACACAACTTTCCCTTACCGTCCTATAATAATTATCTTTTTAATATAATTTTAAAGAGTTCACATAAACACTGCTTCTAATAAACTGAGCAGCATTCACTTCTTCTCCCACTTAAGTACGATAAAACAGTTTTTTAAACAATTATAGTACAACAATTCTGTACACTACCTATATATTTTAACTTTGTCAAGTTGCAAATATATTTTAAAAGTTTCTGGTTTAGTTTCCATGGAAACATTTCCTTTCCATTAAATAATGTGAAAGTAGAAATTATTAAGTTAATTTCCGCTTATGTATTCTTAAATTACTTTATTACAGAGCGTATTGTTTACAACAGATTGGTGGATTGGTGGGAGGAGGTTCGATCGCATCCGTCTCCTTTCGGATGCGCTTGGTTATCCATCGAGGGTCTTCTGCTCCTCATAAAATACACTGTATCTTTGCTAATACTCGTCCGATTTTGATGATTCTTTTATTGTTTTTTAGATAATTTAATTACCTTTCATACAGTTCTATACATTAATTACCATAAAATGCATACTTTTTAAGCTATGAGCAAATAAATTATTCTTTTCATCATAACTTTTTTCCCTTCATTTTCTCGGCGATTTAATAAATAAATGAAAAGTTAAAGGCCTTTATGAAGAATAAAAGTTTCATCAAAATCGTTAGAGCTATTTTCGAGGAAAATGTAAAAAAGTGAAAAATCCATGATATAATAGCTAATTCCGGCTAGTCTGATGCGCTGTATCTTTGCTAATACTTGTCCGATTTTGATGATTCTTTTATTGGTTTTTAGATGATTTAATTACCTTCCATACAAGTCTATAGATAATTTACCATAAATTGCATGCTTTTGAAGTTATGCGTAAATAAAATATTCTTTTCATCATAACTTTTTTCTCTACATTACCTCGGTGATGTACCATTATATGAAAAGTTAAAGGTCTTTATGAAGAATAATTTAGGTAAGTTTCATCAAAATCGTTAGAGCCGTTTTCGAGAAAATTGTAAAAAAGTGTATAATCGATTATATAAACTGGCACTTCCGGTTAGTCGATTTTGACGAAAATGTTGCTGTAACTTCACATGCATGTACCAACCTTAAATACATAATTTCAGTATCGTACAACTTTTCGTTTTTGAGCTAGACTGTTCACATACACACAGACACACAGACGGACACACAGACCATTTTGCGAGACTTAGTTATTTGGACTCAGGAGACCTTAAAACGTGTATTTCCGTCGAAAACTCAAATTCGAAAATTTTCACGATCGCAATACTTCCCCTTACTATATAATTCGTATATAGGTAAGGGAAAGTAAAAATGTTTAATTGGAGTGGAAACCAAATTGCGTCTGTAACCTTTATTACCGAAACATATGATTTAGGTATTTAATTCAAATATAATTTTTGATGTAAGCTTATTATGACCTTCAAGTAAATTAGTAACCTAGTATACCCGGGCGAGAACTCTCGCATTAGATATCAATGCTTATTCTAATCCCTAATACATTCGAGGTGTAAGCGATATTAGGAAAACAATATATTACCAAATGCGTTTATTTAACAGACAGATTTGGTGAAGCTACATAGTTTGTAATGACTATGTTGAATGTATAGTTCATACTTAGTAAGTATCAAGCTTACCCATTGGAAATCATCTCTCCAATTTAGCAGTTAGGCAATGAGATCTAGCTTTAACATTTTCTATGTATAGTATTCAAATTTAGCTGTGCTCTTTAGGATTGGCATGGGAAACAATATATAATTACCCACTCATTAAAAGTGTTTGTAAACAGAATCAAATTGATATAAAGTTGCCATGAAAACGGCACGTACGCAACACGGCAGGGGGCCCATGCGGACCTATACCGTGCGTTATCTCGAAAAAGGTAGGTTTTTCAGCTTTAAAACGCTGGATCAATCGTTCCCACGGAACGTTAATGGTCTTGATGCCCGCGTCAAAATCTTGAAAACCCAATTTATCCTGTCTCGATCCGCCGACTCTCAGTCGTCAAAGTTTTGAAACCTTCCAGTTTTTTCATCACTTTTATTTAAGCCCTTGTAAGATTTTAAGAAACAAAATCGGAATTCGTCACATCTCCTTGAAATTCCCTTTCTTTTGTTACCTCATTCGTCAAAATCCATCACTCATGAGAGCCGGAAAAGGGATCTATACTACCGTAATAATATATAGTAGTGATTTGAAAAGTTTTGCATAGTATTTTAATATCATTTTTGATGGAAATCAATTATGACCTTCAAGTAAAGTACCACTTCCGGTGATCAAGCAGTCACCAAAAAGGGGGGTTCACAACTAGATTTTACAACAATCATAAATACAAAATTTCAACTTTCTACGGCTAACAGTTTTTGAATTATGCGAGATACGAACGTACGTACGTTCAGACGCCAGTACGAAACTAGTCAAAATAGATTCAGAGATGGTCAAAATGGATATTTCCGTTGAAACCTGAAAACCGAAAATTTTCGCGATTATAATACTTCCTTTACTGCGCACAAGCAAGTAAAAAAGAGGTTTGTTAAACAAATATTAGCTAGTAGGAAATACATAATTTGATCATGTTTGGGATGGCATTTTCTGTAGCAGTAGCAGTTGTTGATAAAATCAGGATTTTAAATCGATAATTATTTTTTTTAATACATCATTAGATAGTCATTATTTTTCATCATTAAATTTAAAAATCAATCTTTGAGTTAGATTGATGCCATTAAAAATAATCATAACTTTCTGAGCGATACTTTTTCAACAATGATCAATAATTCTTGATCGAATTTCAAAATTTCAAAAAATCAAAATCAGACTGAATAAAAATTCGTTTTTCTCTTTATTTACTGTGCTATTTTCACAAATAGACATTACGGAATATTAAACAGCACTAATTAAAAACAAAAATACCATAGCACATTGAAAAGATAATGGTTTTGATGCTAAAATTTTATCGATTTATTTTAACTTTTCGGGTATCCTCTAGGGTTGGAAAATCGAAAGAAAAATATCGAGATTCGATATTTCGATATATCGCAAAACCAAATATCGATATCCATCGATAATCGTTGGAAAAATATCGATATATCGAAAGGAAATGGATGAAAAAGCAAAGAAAGTGCATAGAATGAGTATAATGTTAAACTGTGAAGAAGATTATGAAATAATATAATGATTATTATTAATAAAACAATATTTTTATCAGCCATGAATCATTATTAAAAAAGAAAGAAAAGAATTATACTTCAAATCTTAACTACTAATTATTGTTTGGTACTTAAACATTGTTTATTGTTATGTTTACTGGTAAAATTCCAGAATGGTAACCCCAAGATGGAGGACATCTTGATTTTTAGGACCTGACTGATATTAAAAATCTAGACCTCCGCCATTTTGGGGTTACGATTCTGGAGTTTTACCGAATAAAGGAAATTGTTAAAATAAAATACAGTAAAATCTCGATAGTTCGTTTGGTCAAGGTTTCGAAAGGTAAATATGAATTATCGAGATATCCAAATTATCGAGATTTCCAATAATCTGCGGTAAAGAATTGGAAATAACAAAATGATACAAAATTGTATTAATATGAATGGAAATACAAACGATATAGTTAGATCAACAAAAAAATTCGGTAATTTTCTTATGGTACAATCCTTGAAGACGGATCTCATCGAAGGCTTCGTTAAGCATGTTCAGAGCAGAAAATACGTTTACAGATACATCCGGTTTTGCTAAAAAATGACACACGTTGTAGATGCATTATTTCGTCATTTTAGAACTAATCGTAGCCACATCAATTTCATTCTTCATCTCCTTTTTTTACGGAGTCAAAATTTCCTCGTCAGTTAGTTACTGCTAAACCTTCGTCAAAATAGGCGAAAATCATTCATCAATTTTGAGTTCTTAATTAAGGTGTTTCTGCGATGTTTCCTAAGAGTTGCATCACTACTTCCTTGCGTTAAATGTCTAAAATCGGTTTGATTATGGCCAAGTTTAATGATTGCAGCTTAGAGGTTGTGTTGGGAGGCAAAAACAGAAGATAAACATCGCTGAGTGATGTGGTACTGTTGTGGGCCGTACATTTATCAATAAACAGTTGAAAATTTTCGCTGTTTTTTATTTCATATCTGTTAAATTTCACTTATGATACATGCTTTTGTGTTTGCACGATAGGAGCTTGGTAAAGTTTTTGTTTATATAGCACCTTGCATTCGGGGATTTGCCAGTCATGAGGGAACTTAATTTTTCAGATCAATCTATGTTGTCGGCTAACAGTATGGTTGCAGATTTTTTTACAATTTTATTTAAAGAGAACTGAAAATAGAAAAAAAAAAAAAGAGTAAGCCGACCGAAATTCATAGAAACGATTCCTCTCTCACTCACTCTTCTTGAAAAGATTAAGTGTTAACCAGATTTTTTATTTGGAAATTCGAATCATAAGGCGTTTACATTACTTGGAAGACGAAAATAAATACGAATTATCGGGGGAACCGGATTGCACTGTTTTTATACGAAATGAAGAGAGGCTTTCAAGAGACAAGAAAATCTATAAGAATTACTGGGATATGAATTTCCGAGATTCTACTGTAATATAATTTAGAATAGGGTGTGATCGATATATCGTTGTGAAATATCGATATCATCGATATATCGGATTTTAAGATATTGATATATCGATGTACTTCGATATTCGGATACCTTCGATATTGAGTTCGGTTATTGGGTTTTCGGAGATGCAGTTTCATCGATGTATTGAGCGTGCATTAGTTTTCTAAGATACTAATTACAAATTTCCTTGCAACTTTTACAGAATTCTATGGAACAGGGATCGTTTATCAGGTTTTTAAATACGCTAGTTCCTAATTTATTATAGGATTATCGATCGCGCATGCGAATTTCGACTTGCTGTTAATATCGCTTGATGCAAAAATACACATTAATAAAATGGTTGAAAAGAGCTTTCGAACCAAGATCTTATCATATATAAATTAATAATAACAGAACTTAATGTCGAAAAAATCGGAGAAGTTAAAATAAATAGAGCAGGCTGGTTCAGTGCGAGAACAAACCAATACAAACTTTTCTGTTTGATATAATCTGCTTAAACCTTGAACTGAAGAAAAATGTATAAAATTCGAAACTAGTTTTCAATGAAAACAATTATAGAAGTGGCAAATAATTTATCAATTCCTAATTAAAAGAAGTTGATACGTGAGCGAGCGATCTTAAAATCGATAGTATTTTCATAATAAAGGCCACCGATACCACAATAAAGGACTTCAATATCGAGGATATTCGAAAAGTTAAAATAAATTGATACGTGAACGAGCAATATTATAATCGATAGTATTTTCATAATAAGAGCCTCCGATATCCCAATAATAGATCTCAATAAAATAAGATGAGGTTTTTAATAAAAATAAATTGTTATTGATCGAAAAAGTTTGCTCTGAGATATCGACCTAGACATTATTTTTCCAGCTGCTGATCAGACAATTTAAAATCATAAAATGATTTATAAAATTACCAGATAAGAATTGCGATCGGATTTAATTTATCTATTTTTAATAATCGATTTCAAACTCTGAACAAAATAGCTGAAATAACATAATATGTAAAACTATCAATTTTCAGTTTCTACTAAGCCTTGGAGTAAATTAGATTTGGATTTATTTTATTCCGAACTTTAACTTTCTACAGGAATGTTTATCTCGATAGGAACAAGGTTTAGGTAGGTCTATTAAACTTAACTCTTAGGCTATTAAACATAACTCTAATATTTAATTAACTAACATTAACTGTTATGTTATTTTATTTTTACGTTAATTAATATTAAATATTAATGTTAAGTAATATTAATGATTTGATCAAGTTATTTGCAATTATATTTGCTATAATAGTAGTTAGCTATATATATATATATTTATATATATATATATATATATATATATATATATATATATATATATATATATATATATATATATATATATATATATATATATATATATTAAAGGTAGAAATGCTGTTAAGAGCCTTTCTAATGCAAACCCGATAGCATTCAGAGTGACTATTGTCACCGTTGGATTTGCAATAACGGTTTAACCAGATTTGCAATAATTAAGTCTTGTTTTGAGGCGAATCACGTTCTCTTTGGCGTATATGGACTAAATACAGAAGGAATGTCTTACAAAAGGCGGGGCCGTGTGGGATATTCCCTGCATAGATGTCTCTGGCCCCCCTGCCCTCAGTCCTTGATAACGGCTTTAATGTTCTCCAAACACAATGCTATTCTCCTTATTGTCTCCTTAGGGGTTCTTGCCTAGATCTTGTTGTTTTCAAAAGATAAAACCACTTTCTATGGAGACACTCAAGGCGTTATGTCACTGACCTAATTAGTAATCATGAATGTGCACTGTAGTAACATGAACTATTCGAAATGTGCTTTATAATGAACTAGATGTATAAAACAATATTTTTAAAAATCTTTTAGAGTTTATGGGTAAAGTTTTGTAGTATCGACCTCGACCATTCGGAATGACGTGGTTGCAATTAACACTTCATTCGTTTTGTGTAAATTGATTTCAAAGTTTCATTAACTGAAAATTCATGTTTGACAGTGACGGAAGGTAGATATAGTTGAATATGAAAATATAACTTGAATGTAATAAAGAATGTTTTTTTTTGTAATTATAAAAATATAACTGTTTCATTCTTGTCAAAACCTAAAAGAAAAATCTTAATAAAAGTGGTTTAGCCACTAAAAACTAAATTGTATCGTTATTATTTTTCTCGTTTTCTTCATTGCAGTAATCCTGCATGTATTTTTATGCGTACAATATTGAAATAAAAAATAAAATACGAATAGCTTGTATAGAACTAAACTGCCTTTAACTTTTTCAAAATAAACTTCTTTTACTAAGCATTTATTGATCTGTTTTTACGCTAGTTACTTGATCAGCCATTAGATTCAGGATCAGAACTGATTTTGGAATTGATGATTTTTTCAAAATTTTTGTCATTCAAAAGAAAATATTTTCCATGTTTTACAAAGGCAGAGAGACAGAAAGCTCTTCATTGATTATTTCTGCTTCCATTGAATCGTTTTTTTCTCTTCGGTAATTTCTTAAGCCTCTACATTATAAGATTTTAGTCCTGATTATTCATTTTTATTCATATTACCATGTGATTTTTAAACACATTATTTATTTTAATGGATTTTTTTTCATTTGAAGAAAAAAAATCTGTTTTCATAAATGCAGACTAAACTACTTGTGAACTCCTCTAAAGGATCATTTTTTACTGATAATATTTTTATGTATTTAACGTATGTATCCAAATTTTCAAAAAACAACTAAGAATTCTTAGAACATTATCAATAGATAACATTCCAAAATGTTTGGAGATGAATTTATTTACGGTATTCTTTTCTTTCTTTTTTTTTTTACTGCAGAAATTTTTGAATTGAATTGAATTTTCTATCGAATTCATTCCTGGAGTTTTGGGAAAAATTTAATTACAAAAGAATAATAATTAAATATTTGAAAGCCTTTTTTTTCTATATTCACCTAGCAAGGTCATTTTCATGTAGATCAGTTGACATCCGCATGATGGTATAGAAGGATCAATCTAATTAGGGATTCATAAATTATTTGCCACTTCTATAATTTTGTTTTTATTGAAAACTAGTTTCGATTGTTATACATTCATCTTCAGTTCTAAAAACACATTAAAACTCAAAAATAAGCAATTCAAAATACAGTTTGGTATTATATGCATATTAAATCAAATGTAATATAAATTAGTATTATAAAACATTTATGAATTATGAATTTAATTAAGATAAGAAATACGATACATTTGATTTCTTGTCTTAATTAAATTCATAACTCATAAATGTTTTATAATACTAATTTATATTACATTCCATGTGAACACTGTTTCACTGACTATTAGTCTTTTTCTCAAAGATAAACTAAATTAATAATAGAAAACTATAACTTAAACCCATTGACGCAAAAAAAATGAGTTATACCCCTTTATCCAAAGACCAAAGAATTATTCTTAACATCGTCAAAACATGTGTTGTTTTTTTTAATGACAGCGAAATATTTGTTCAAAGAATTTCTTTAATTATACTTCTTTTTTTTTTTATAAATTACTGCTGAAATTTCAATTGATCTTACTCAAGTAGTTTTAGAAAAAATAATTGAGACGTAAGAATAGCATTGTGAACAAATCCGTATTTTCTGAAGGATTTTGCATGATAGCGTATTTCTTATAAATCCAAAGGTTATTTCAGGATTAATCTGATCACGTAAAATAATTTGAGCTTAGAGTTTAAGAACAGAAATTATGGCACGATTAAAGAATAACAATTTTTATTTTTTATGATTCCCGGCGGTGACCACAACAAAACCACTGAAAGTACAATTTATCTTCATTAAAAAAAAAAAAAAAAAAAAAAAGAGCTTCAGAATTAGCTTAAAAATTTTTTGTTGCTGTAACATACTGTTAACAACCTTAAATACACCATCGATCGGCAAGTTATGAAGAATTTTGATTCATCAAGGTTTGTCCCAGCCAGCTCAAAACAAATATATAACCACTTATGAGATTATTTCATCACTAATTACTAATTTTTAATCGTATGCACGCATATTTTATTATCGTTACCTCCATAACTGATACAAACAAATATTTATTAATAAGTTTAACAATAGTCTGCGACTGTAGTGACTTGTGTAAAGATCCTTCGTTGTTCCCTGTTTCAAATTATTATTGTAAAATGATGCTTGCTTGCTCTGTATTCAGTAAAGTCATAGCCTAAAATGATGGTAAAAAATGATGTGCGTTGATGGCGCCAGTGTAATGGGCCACTCTCCTAGGAACCTTTAAAATAGCTCTTAGCCTTCCGATCTCACGTCAACAACTCCAACCCCTACTTATCTTTAATGATTAAGAAATTCTTTCTTCGTCAGCTAAATCATTATTATTCTTATTTTATTTATAATGTTCTCGATCATGCATTACAAATAAATATTTATTTTTGATATGATCATACTTAAGTTCATATTTTTTTCTGTAGCTTAATAATAATTAGTTTGTTTGGTTTCTATCATATTAATAGAGCAAAAAAAACAAAAATTGTATCGACAAGATTTAATAATAGCTTTTTAACCCTTAAAATAAAAAATAAACTTTAAAATAATAACTCATTATTATATGATATTTTCAAAGAACATGGTCAAAAATACAATAAATTTACATAAACGGCACTTAAGTTACGCTTAAATAAGTTCCAGCTTTTCAGTTTTTTATTTTCCCATTTTATTTACAATATGACATTTTTACACAATAAGGCTGGATAAAGAAGCTCAGCCAAAATTATTATAAAGACATTAATTATTAGATTATTTTAATTACTATTGGCTTTTTTGGTGATGTATTTCGGCCCGCTGTGCATTGAGGTAAGGGCAGGTGTATATCAGCACGTCTGCCATACTTGTGCGTTTACACCACCGGAGATAACTTTGTTAATAACACTTATTATTAATATATTTATGAAGGATATCGATAACATTTGCTAATAACATTTGATTTCGTTTACAACAATGCTAATAACATTCTCCTATTCGTCTATTCTGAATGTTCATGTTCAAAATCGACAAATTTTGATTTATACTTTTCTTGAAAGATTTGCTAAACTCATCCTACGAAGCAGCTTCTTCTCCTCGTCTTAAGCTGTGAGTTGTTGATAACAGATAAAAGTCCATTTTGAGAAGGTATACCTCCCATTGTGATTTATTACAATCACGCTTTAAAATATTCTCATACTAATTTCTAAATTTGGAAACGTGGCTCCGATTTTGTCTTTTGTCTGTTTATGTAGTTCTGAAATACTTAAATAGTCTTCACTATCACTGATCTGGACAGCTTTCAAATAATTACAGACATCCAACTCTAGCTCGTCTGCATGATTGACCCATGAACGTTGGGACCGTGGGCCCGAGCCCATAGGGTAACGATGGCACTGCTGATAACCTCCGAAGAAACACAAGCATTTATGATTGGATTATAATTTTCTATTTCTCATAATTCCTTAATATGCGTTTTACAATCCAATCTGGGACTTTTTAGGTCAAAATTTTGTCGAATTGCTTTATCTGTTTTGTTTTTTTTCAAGCGGTAGAAAAATATTTAATTTTTACACACAATAACTAATTAATAATGTTTGAACTTTTCATGAATGACTAACTAAAATAGACCTATCAAGGATCAAAATCTCGATGTTGAATGTTGTTACAAATGTGGAATAGGTACTGCTTAAATAATCGTCCCTCTCGATTAATTAAAATCTTTCCTGCTCGACCAGTTCTCACATCCCTTTTATTCATTATTCATCCAATCTACTAACTCACCCATTGTGTCCATTTCAAACTCCTCGGCTTCTCAATGTCAAGTCCAACTGTCGCGGACCCGCAAAATGTATTCCTCTCTTGACTTCTAGCCTTCATCCACTCCACATAAAAATCAAGCATATTTTGAAAATCTCTTAGGGCGGTGATGGAGTTATGTACTGGTGAACGAAAAAAAAGAAAGGGGTTTCTAATTATGTCTCAAGATTTCTATACAATTTAGAACATTCTTGAACGGTAAACTAAGAACTTATTTCTTATAACGAGCATAACTTTAGCTTCTAACATTACCAATCCTGGTATCCGTAATTTTATATATGTGAGGTAATGTGGGTTAAGTGAGCACTGGATTTTACAAAGTTCTACTTTGCGGGGCTGTAGCGTCTGCATTTTTAAGCTGGATTTTTCCTATGTTTTAAAAAATGTTCATTTGACGATTATGTGTAAATATTGCATCCATGCTCACGTTCAACAACGCCCATTTTGATGAGATTAATTATTTAGTATTACTAACAATTTTACTCCACTTTAACTAATACTTTAACTAAATTTATTTACTTACTTAATTCACCTTAAGGGGTAAATGAGTACAAGCCATCTGGAAGACGCATTGTTCAAGCAGAAGCGGCTGTAATGCTAATGAAAAATAGTTCGTTTCTGGTGGATTATTATACTGATATAATTATATAAAACAGTTATAATTTGTCTGAGATTCACATTTTAAATCTTCAGTGAGAGGATTGAAACTGGAATGTGGAACACAATTGAATAAATCTAAATAAATAACTTTTATTTTTATTTTTAGACCGGAACTTCCTCGGCAAAGAATTATCGTAGGGGTAGGTTTACACCACACGTACGAGTCCCACAGCAGAGATCTGCAGTAGAAGTAGTCTATCATGTTTTGCCAGGACAATTGCGAACTAGCGTTTAAACACTAGGAAAAATGTAAATCACAGACTATAGATGTAGGATGGGTTGTGTTAGTTTGGTATTGGAAAGATCCGAGGAAATATATTCTACGATTGGAAGGGAAGAGCCCCTTTATCTCGCCGTAAAGGTGGGACACATGAGCCCGTCTGGAGGTAACGAAGACAAGTCTTAAAAAGCAGTTCATGATCCGCTTCAATCTGTCTTCAAGCATCCTCGAGAAGCCCCCGTATACCATACAGCCTTAGTCAAAGTGGGAGAAGATAAGGAAGGATCCGAGGAGTTTACGGATAGGTTGTGGAAGAAGTTGTCGTGAACGAAGGAATAATTGAAGGCTACTTATCGACCGTCGGAACATTAGGGCGATATGGGGTTTCCAAATAATGGTTTGGTCGACAATAATACCCAAGGTTTTACTTGAGGAGCTGAAAGTGATGGGGTGATCATTTAAGATCAAAGTAGGAAAGGTTGTATTGCATCTAAGCAGGGAATTTCAACCTATGACAATGGCTTGAGTTTTTATAGTGTTCAATCTTAATCTATTCAGGTTTGCCCAGGCACTGATTCTATCTAGGTCTTCCTGGATACTGTTAAACGCTGCTAATAGCTCAGAAGGAGGAAAGGATAAATATATTTGGAAGTATAGATGGTGTGAATAGTGGTGAATTTAATTAGGAAGACTATTGATATAGGAATTGAAAAGGAGTGGGGAAATACTCGAGCTCTGGGCTACTCCTGAGGAAGGAAGGAGGATAGGGGTTGATTAGGAATGGTATCTGCTTGAGTCCGATCGGAAATGAGATTGAAAACACTGTTGGAAAAGGATAGAGTGGTCCAGGGAATAAAAAGCTTTAGAGTAATAATACAGTTTTTTTTTTTTTCGTCCATAGCGGTATGCATGCATGTCACTAGTGATTTTGACTAGAGCGGATTATGTGGAGAAACTGGGACGGAAACCAGATTGGAGAGGATCGAGAAGTTTGGATTTTTCAAGGAAATTTGATATTTGTGATTGGAGTATTCTTTCTAGGAATTTGGAAAGGTTATAGAGAATGGAAATTGGGCGATAGTCTTAAGGAGAAACAGGGTTGGAGGTTTTATTAATATGATGGACCAAGGCTTTTTTCCACGAGGCTGGAAATACTGAATTTTGCAGGGAGACATTATAAATGAAAAGATGAACTGGTAGAATATCAGGGAGATATGATTTGAACACTTTTTCGTCTATTCCATCAGACCCTGTGGATGAAGTGTGAGATTTCATTATGGAGGAAATAAGGTCGGTAGGGGAGATGTAGGAAAAATAAAAATTATTGGCGTTGAATGATGAAACTAAGGAAAAGCAGGAAGAAGGGGTAGGAGAAATGTTGCTGAAGGCTGATAAAAAGTATGAATTTAATTCATCGGTTGAAACTGGGAAGACTAATGAGGAAGATGGGTTACAAAGGGGGGAGTTTGCGAAGGAGTTGCCATTTTGATTTAGAATCGGGAGCAGAGGAAAGGGCTTCATGATAGTATTTGGATTTCGCTCACCTAACAGTTGCCTGTGTCAAATTTCGGAGTACCCTAAACACTTGATATTCATCTGCCAGCCTTATATGTTTAAAGCATCTATGGGCTGCCTCATGTTTTCATTGTTTATCATTAATTTTTTGACACCTTCAAGCATGAGGGCGATTTAATAGAGGTTTTGGATGGGGCATGGGTATCAAGGTAATTTATATACTTACTTTAGCTTAGATATTCGATAAAGCAAAAAAAAAAAAAAAAAATAGTTTAAAGAATTGATTCTGAAACACTGCTCGTAGTTCAAAACATATATTTTTTCAATGGCAGCGATCAGCTCAAAAAACTTGACTCCTAATTTTTTTCTAATCACTGAAGCAAAATACTTGTCAGAAAAGAAAAAAGAAAAAAAGATTAAGGAAATGGCAAGATCGACCGGCCAAACGACTCCACTCAGTGAGCTTTCATTCTTATCACATAGTCGGATGATCATTACATTGAGACAATTTTATTAATTTTTTTAAAAAGGATTATCTTAAATAATTATTATTCCGCAATTTAATATTTCCGTACTTGTCAGAGGAAGTGTTTAAACCTATCACTTGGAATAAGGAGAATAAGCGGATTTGCATATAGAACTGCTTAAAAAAATCCCTCTGATATATTTGCATAGGAAGTGTTGCAGATTAATTGGCAGTGGACGTATTTTATGCCCTAAAAGTAAACAATCCTGATTAGTTTTGAAATATCTCTATTGATTTAATTTACATACTGTTAATAGCTGGGGAGTTAATTGACTCCTACCCATAGAATTATAGTATCTCAAGATAAGTGTTTATTTTGTTCTTGAGCTCTCTAGGCGATTACGTTTACATAATTTACAAGTTTACGATTTTTAGCAGTTTATAATCTTTATGGTGTCATTATATTATAAGTTGGTATGCTGTATTATATAAACTTTGATTTTGTTGTTTCATATTTATGGATCTGTGAAGTTCTCATTTTACTTATCACGGAAAACAAAATGCTGCTAAGTAGGTCCTAATTCATATGTGTAATAAAATATTTAATGTTTTAATTGTAATTTCGACATGTTTTGGATAATATATATAAATAAATATGTGTATGTGTGCATAAAGGATCATTTGCAGAATAGTTCCCAACTTTCCTCCAAATTTAGGCCAAACTAGACTAGCCGTTCTTAAAATATAGGCGTGTCAAGGAAAATATGTTCCATCTATGCGAAAGCGGTAATTCTCAACTTTCCTTCAACAATGGGACAAATAAAATGTTTAAACGGGGCATCTAGGTACCAACCCGCATAATTCCTAAAATCATCAAAATCGGATTAGCGGTAGTAGGTGTTGTGCCCGTCACATTGATCAAAATCCGTCATCAAAGTTGTTCAATTACGTCTAAAACGTAAAACGCGAGTGGAAAATTTATGTTTATAAAATAAGAGTATCTCTAATGTCACCTCCTGAATCATATCAAAGTATTTAAAAATAACGGAAACATAATTTTAATCATATAATGAGTTTATATTTAGCTACAAAAAAAAGGGCTTTTATTTTTTTCAGGTATCAATCAAACTTTACTCCTCTGTATTACAAATTGGTCAGCTACTCCACCCCTTCAGGTTTTACCATATTTTATAACCGTTTCATACAAATTTATGAATTTACTGCATAGCGTAATGTTACAACAAATGTATTTTAAATAAATGTAGGTGCAATCGCTTTGAATAACAATGCAATTTGTTCTGGTTTATTATTTTTAATAATGAACCTTCGTAATCGGCCAAGAAACCCCCTCCTCCCTCGCAAATTTGAAGTTTTATATTTCAAGGCACGTAGAATCCAAAAATCTAATAAAGTAGCGTCTTTTCATAATAAATAACAGATAGTAAATGACGAATAACGAATAAACTATTGAAGAATAACTTCAAGTTTATTCGAATAACGGATGATTTGTTCAAAAATGAAACTATTATTCGAATAACTACTAAAAAAATTATTTGCCATTCATCATACGAATAAAAAAGTATTCGAATAATCAGTGGCGTAGCTAAGTCAATTAGAGCCCGGGGCAAACTTCAAGATTGCCGCCCCCCCAGGACCGAAGCTAGGCGGGCGAAGGGTACACTTCCCCTCAAGCGGCAGAAACTATTGGGCGGCAAATTTCGAATGAATGTTTACTTTTAAGTTAAGTAAAAAATACTTTTCTTTTTATTGATAGTTTGGCCTAAATTCAGTCAATGAAACGAGTTACTGTCATGAGATGATGAAATATATTTCGGGATGAAAGAAGGGGCGGCAAAATTAAGCTTGCCTCCCAAACAAAAATTCTATTTTCGGATCTGTCGTCCTCCGCCTTAATTCTAGGTTATCTGCTTCTAGAGAAATACGATACTGACGAAGAATTCATACCAGCACTCATTCCAACACTTAAACCTAATATTCTATACCATTAACATATCGAAAGGAATTCGCACTACCTTAGCTATGCCACTGCAAATAATACCCAGCTCTGCATGCAACCATACCTAAAAATCAAAACTACTCAACCTTTAGTTAGCCAACCCCTTTTTTATGAGTTATCTCTGCTGGGCTAATTATTGTTTTCCAGTTAACTTGCTGTAGCTGTTTGATATATTTGTTTGTTATGCCTATCCGCCTGGTTTTTGTAATCCTACTTGTAATCTTGCCAATTTGTTGATTACGATGTGGAGATAGCATAATGAGTTTGCTACATGTCTCCCCTCCATTTTAAACTCATTACCGTACTATCATGAGACTGACGAGTTTCCTTAAGTAATTTATCATTTGTTATTTCCTTATATTTTTAATCTCCAATTCTAAGTCACTCCTGCTATCTTTCGCTTCATTCCTAAAATAAAAAAAAAAAAATTGTTTTTCTCGACCGTGCGTTCTAAGGTGCTTGTCGGAGAGCATGTCTCACAAAATTATATCAAAACAGTCTTAATTACAACACGATATGCCACTCATAGTTCCTTTTTAATTTGCATGGTTTCACTATTTGTGAGGTCACTAGTGATACGGTGGTTGATTGTGTAAATTGATCATTCTTGAGGTTATTGTTTAATCCTGGAAAATTTAATCAGTATGCTTTAGGTGATTTTCTTCGATATATCTTGCCACATAAATGAGATGTATATGAGACATACTTGATATCTCGTTTTATTTTTTTAATTAATCGTAAACTGATTTGTTCAGCTTTTAAATATGTCAGCAATTTTATGTGCAATCTTATTTTTTATGTCTTTATCAATTGTTAATTATCACGATTAAGTTCCTACTCTCAATATTTTTTGGAATTTTGAGTGGTACCTTAATTCTACGACAGGTGCACTATATCATTAGTATTTATAGATGTAGCTATAGAATAATTTGTTTAAAATAGTATATGCGCTGGGGAATAACTAACCAAGGAGATCCGTTTAGGATTTCAAGGAAATTAGATTAGGATTTGTGACTACAAATTAATTAAAAAGAGCGATAATTCAAAGAAAGAGAAACTTGGGTTATCCTCTTGATACTTGTCGAATTCGTATCTTTTGACTTTGAGGTTGTTTTTACTTTCCTCTAATTATTATGGATTTGGCTCCAATTTTCGTTTATATTAGTTAGTGGTGAGCACACCTATTATTATTAGTGATTAGTGAATAGCCAAAGTATTTACATTTAAAGTAAATGTTAAAATTCAAAATTCTCATGTATGTTACTGTCTAATATTGTTAATATAAATATTTTGGCCATTTGCGATTTACTAATGATTCATTATATTATTACTCACTAGTAATAATATATTACTCACTAGTAATATACACAAAAATTGGAGTTTACTGCATAATAATCAAAAGTACGTAAAAACAGGATCTAAGTCCACAGATACGAACTTGGCAAGTCTCATGGGAATGATCCAATTTCAATTATTATTATACAGGGTGGCCCAGATAACCTGTTTCCTTTTAAATTCCAGAGTGTTTGGGGTATCAGATTGAAATTCGGAGGATCACAGTTGGGTAACCTGAAGTTAATTTGGTGCGTATTGCCGACTTTGTGACCTATTGGAGTTTTGTTCCAGCGGACTCTGACTCTGGAATTTCCAATGGTATAGAGCAATTTTTTTTTTTTACGGATTCCGGTAGACAATTTTAATTATGCCGGGCTCTTGTTTGATCGAATCAGATCCAGAGGGCGCTAATCGCATAAATCGCAAAAACACGGTTTTTACACGAAGTTCTGAATTTCTCTGAAGGAAAGCTTTTTTTTTTTTTTTTTTTTAGAAAAATATTCAAGTAAACCTTGTAACGAATTTAAATAACTTTGAAATGAGTCTACTTTCATTTCTGGTTCAGAAATTATTATATAAATATCAGAAATTAAGTTAATATAGGTTCTATCAGAGCGGTAATAATAAATAAGAGAACAGCAAAAAATGTTATTTAAAAAAAAAATTATTGGATGATTATTATTTGTATTTGTTATAATTATTGAATAATCAAAATTTATTAATAGAACCAATAACCACGAGCTTGTTCAAAACACTCCTTTTGAGTTTTAGCTTGAAACAACTGGGTAAAAGAAAAGCCCTCATACCCTATATGTTTATTTTGAAGGAGCTCTAGTAAAATCATTCTTTCCTTAAGTATTGTTCCATGAAAAAGATATTTCTAAGAAACATACCTATAATGTAGAGCACACATGTTCTTTAATACTTTGGAAACTAAAAGTAAAATATTGATATGCGTATTACTCCAGTAATGTAGCTCAATGTCTTTTGATATCTACTGTTTGCTGTCTGTAATCAAAACCTTACTTTGAGTTTTCCAAAAGTAGTAAGAAACGAACATAGCACATGTGTACCCAAAAGTATCGATAAGTTATCGTGGTGCACAAAGAAAATAATATTTTAACAGTTGACGAAGTGAGGGTTTAGTCTCGTACAAAAGACACTCCTTACGACTCATTTTAAATTGTTTATAATGATTGAATAATTGTAAATTTGTAAAGTAAATAAATATTAATAGTAAATCAAATAAAACAAATTAATACAATAATAGTGAAAGAATTAAAAACGAAATGATAATAAAAGTTTCTAGAAAAAAAAATTGAATAAAAATAAATAAATTAATTGAAATAAAATAATATAATAATAAATATTAATTTCCAACTGATCCTTGTTTTTTGGATGTTAGTTCGTGTTGGTTTTCGATTGCTGTATAGCAGATATATATATTATATATTGATCTTGATGCCATTCGTTCTCATTCGTTTACGAATGCCAATCTGTTTGCGAAGAAGTATCCTATCGGCTCACCTGTGCTTAGCTAACAACTTTAATTAACTCTAATTTAAAATTGTCATAGAAAGATTGAAATTGAAGAGAAAGATCAAAATCAGTCTCTTAAGGTTTTATAAGCTACGTAAATCAGCTTTCGTTACTTTCAAAGTTAGTAATAAAATATCGCTTTAAAATGTGATGCTATAAAGATTAAGCTATCCATAAAGTTAACCCTGAGCATTGAAATATATTAGCACTATAAGATGAAAAGGCACCGAAATGAAAGACTTCTAAAAGCCTGAGACTGCTAGCTATTATAATGTTTAGGAACCTATTTAATGCATAATGGCCTTCTTTTCGATTATTTTTTTCTCTTCCATTTATTTTATCTCTTCTTCTTTACGATATTGTCTCTTATCTATTTCCTTATCTCTATATAATAGGATCACACCTAACGAATTTCATACTAATTATGCTCAAACTTTTATCTGAGCCGTTTAGATTTATTCTCTAACGAAAAAAAAAAATTAATTCTGAGTCCTAAAAAAAGATAATATTAAATGTCTTTTGGAGATTTGGTAGCCTTTTATAATTGCCTAACCGTTATTAATATGTTTTCACGTGTTAAACAAATTAAAATAAATAATAAGGTTTTTATTAACAAATTTGAAATTACAAATTAATAAAGATAATTTGGGATGACTCGGTCATATGGTCAAACAATTTTTGAAACAGCTTTGTTTGAAGCTTTAAAGAATTTCATCATGTTTGTCGAAAAATTAAGTAAAAAATTTACACAAAAAGAAACAAAAGAAAGGTATAAATTATTAATATTAACACATAAACAATATTAATATCACAGGTTTTGTTATTTCAATATGAACGAGAAAATTTGTTGTAATTACTATTATTTTATACTAACCCGGCATTAGTCGCTAGATCTTGCGTATAGGCCAATTATATCTATTTCTATTATGTTTCACTCTATTAAACCGAGATAAAATGACATTACTAATTAGGTAACAATATAATATACACATAACTTAATAATATAATATACACTTTTGGGTAAAAAATAAATTATTCATTGAATGTATCTGTTTGTTAAAACTTCAAAAAAACATAGTTTTAACAATCATTTTTTTTTTTCAATTTTATATGTCAAATTTTATTGAATAATTTTCATTTGAAAAATCAATCTTAACATGTCTATGGTTTTGAATGGCAGACTTGGCATGTAACGTAAAACGTGAAGTACTTCTTTGGTCTCCTGAAAAGGATCTTTTATATTCAAATTCGTTATTTAGTTTGCGATGATATGCTTATGACAAGTTTTTTCACTTTCTTGTTGCTTCGTCTTGAGCAAAATGCGCCGAATCTTTCAGAGGTTTCTTTTGCTGATACAAATTGTGGTTTAGTTTTAGCAATTCTTGGTACAAAATTCTATTTTGCCATTATAAGAAACAATTAAAAATTTACAATAATAAAAAAAAATATCTGGTGTGCCCATTACACGACTTTCCTTATAGCTTTGAGTGAAAGTCCAAGATAAAAAATGTTTGCTGTTTCTTCGCTAATATTAGACCCATTAAAATAAAAACATATTTAATTTTGTTGAGAATTAAATTATCTTCCGAATGAGCGTTCCGAGAGATGGGTCGTTATCGAGTTATAAAAAAACTAAACAAAGGTGAACTGGTTTCCATTGGAACATTTACAGAAAACTTTATATAACATGTGTATAAAATTCAATACGCTATATCTTTGCTAATATTGATCCGAATTTAATGTGTTTTTTTCTTCTTTAGGGAATTTTATTTAGCTTTCGTATATACATCACAAAACTAAGTTTTTTGCATTTTTAATAAAATGAATACCTGTTGTGGTGATGGGTAGACTGTTTTTTTATTAATTAATTAAAAGATTCACCGTTATATCCATTCTTTTTCTTTATTGTATAACGACAAGAAATAAGTTTCGTCATATTGCGCCATATTCATCTGAAATTTACAATCATCGTATAGTACAATATAATTAAAAGGGAATTGCTACAATTGTCAAAATGAATCTGAACATCTTACCTTGTAATTTTAGATTCTTAATTTGAATCTCGTCTAAATTTTGTTATTTTTTTCCTATTGGCAATTGTAGGTCAATAATATTACTGCGGTTAGAGACCTAAGATTGTTTAAAATTGAAGTAATGTTTATTAGTAATTGAACTATTACATCAGTAATTCAAGAGATGAATTTTAGCCTGAAACTCACTGTTAAGTTAGTTAGAGAGGATAAAGAACATGGAAAAAGTCCATGTTAATCTCATGCACTTTACCTGCAACACGGGTAAGCAGCAATCCCCTCCTCTTCCACCTCCCAAACTTACTCAGATAAATGCATACATATACACGCAAGACTCACACACACACACACACACACACACACACACACACACACACACACACACACACACACACACACACACACACACACACACACACGCACGCACGCACACATGAGGAGTGAGAAGGGGATTGTTGCTTTCCCGTGTTACAGGTAGTCACTTTTTAACAATAAAGTGTGTTTTTTGAACTTCACTTTTCCATTATCATTATAGTTTTTTAATGACCAAGACGTAAATTTTAACCCAACGTTCGCTCATCATCTACAACAGTTGTTGATCATTTTCCAGTCCCCTACCACTTGAACATTTGAAAGACATTATTATACGACTAATCATTAATTTGTATGGATGCCCAATTCAGGAATGTTTTCATGCGTATCTAACGATCATATAGTATAAAAATGCGACTAAAATTGTACTCGGAATTCTGCCATTTTAGGAGAATGATGTACATTCATTAACATAGCGCTTATTATTTGATTTTATTGTATCAAATTTATTCATGTTTCTACCAGGAAATATATTATATATTGTATTATATTGTATTATTGCAGGATATATATTGCAGGATATTGTATTATATATTTATTATAAGTTCTAAAAATTATCGAATAAAATTTTATTACAAAGTGCAACCTGTTACAGTTGGGCAGCAATTTGGGCAGATAATAAAGTGTTTCTCTCTCTCTACTAAATAGTATTCTAGTCATACTACATGTAGAAAATAATTTAAATTGGGAAAATAAGACTTGGCTTCATTGTTAAGAATACAACTATACCGTGTTACGGTATTCTTTACGATCCGCAACAGTCAGAATGATTTACGATCCAGTTTCCCATATCTCCACGAATCGTGTCCCTTTGCTATGAATTTCGCCTTATCCTTATTTATTTCTGGATCCACACCTGTCACTGATAGTATTCTCAAACCATATTCCAATCTATTATGCCTGTCTATCTTGAATATTTGTAATTTTTTTTTCATATGTAATGCTTTGATTTATTTCGTCCTAAAATGTAAATTTTCAAAATTCCTGATATAGATATGGACAGATAATAATTTTATTTACATAAGAATTTATTATGAGAGTGTTAGATAAAATAAAGGAACACAGTTTCAAGTGAGATTCGCAAAAATATTTCTGAAATTTAGGTTAATAATGTACAATCTCACATGTAATTAAAAGAAAAAATATAAAAATAACCCTAATCGTGGTCTGTTTAAAAATCAAAACTGTATTATTAAACACACAGTTTATAATTAGTTACTTATTTACCGTTATATTAAAATATAGCATGTGTCTAGATATCAAAGTATCTAAAAAGCAGCATGGTATTCATCTTTGCCAATCTCTTCATCTCTATTCGACAAGGCTCAGAAATTTCCTCAATTTGACCAGTCTTGGCAGGTGTACCACAAGGATCAATTCTGGCTCTGTTACTGTAGATTATATATGCACACGACATACCTCCCAACTCCGAGGTATTCCAACTCCGACTACTACCCATGCTAACGATGCAATAATTTTAGCAATACATCATGTCACCAAACTGGCCTCACTGACTTTACAAAATCACTTATTACCTTTACAAAATTGGTACTCGCCTTGAAAAATGCTGTTAAATCATGACAAATCACAAGATATAACTTTCACACTTCGACGAGACGTGCGCCCACCATTTTATATCGGCGACCACCAAATTCTTAAAAGGATACAATACGGTACCTTGGATTGATATTCGACTGAAGGATGACATGGGACCCACCCGTCAAAATGAAAAGAAACACTCTCAACAAATGGCTTTCTTTTTTCCAAATCGTCAAAACTAAAAATTAGGCTGAAACTAAATACATACACAAGCCTAATTAAATCCATATGGATGTACGCCTCACAGATTTACAGTTCAGCAAACAACTTACAAAATCTACGATCTTTTCAATCCAAAATTTTGACTGATAACAGAAGCTCTTTGATACGTAAACAACAAAACACTACATACCTACTTATAACAACCAACTATCGACCAACACATGCGTTGGTCGATAGTCTCTTTATTCCCGTTTCCATAATGACCTTCAATAATATCACCACAGACTGATTGTTGATATGGCTATTGTTGACATGACCATGAGGAGAAGGCTAAAAAGGAGCTGGATGAAAGACCTCCTTTCCTGAATTAAAGAACTAATTTAAGACCAGAAAGAAGTGCTGCTGGGTACTATCCTTCCACATGCCTATCTTGTCACATTCCATAGATTTTATTGTAACACCTTATTGTCACTTTTCTGTTAGAACAGGTGCGAATAAATATTTGAAAAAAAAATAGCATAACTTAAATTAATTAAATAATAGTTATTTAATAATACACGACTTTTAACTAACATCTATGAACATCTATCAACTTTTAACAACCATGAAAATTGGCTGAGATATTAAAAAAAAACGAACAATTTTTGCTTATAATCTTACTTCTGCTTCCTAAAGCTATGTCCGACTTTTATCTCGACTTTTGATTCGACATGACATACGAAGAAGGCAACGTGAGGCAGCCAATGCCAAATAATTATTTTTATTTGATTACCTATTGAAAAATGTATAAATTTATTCACTGATATAACGAATCAATGGGTTTTTCATTCATTCCTTGATATTGAGGTATATTTAGAGGTTGTCGAAGATGCTGATTATGAAAAAACTACCGATTTTAATATGGAGCATTCACTTGTTGATTTATTTTAACATTTCAAATTTCTTTGATATTGATGTCCATTATTGGATTATCGAAGTTACTGGTTATGTAGAGACAATCGATTTTAATATCACGTACTCCCATATCGATTTATTTGAACATTTTGATTTCCTCGATATTGAGATCGTTAGTATAATTTTAGTATAAGTGTCTTGAGATTGAGTCAATTAATATAACTATATTTTGGCGACGTTTCTGAAATATAGTTGTATTTATTGACTGAAACTCCAGATCCTAAAAAAAAACTGATATATATATATATATATATATATATATATATATATATATATATATATATATATATATATATCAGTTTTTTTTTTTATATATATATATATATATATATATATATATATATATATATATATATAAATTCAATATCAAGGAAATCTGAAATGTTACAATTAATCTATTCATGAATGCCCCATATTAAAATGGACATTTTTTTTATTATCAGCACCTTCGATAAACTAATAATGTACCTCAATGTCGAGGATATCCGAAATGTTAAAATAAATCGATACGTGGTCGATTTATTAAAATAGTATTTTTTCAATATCAGCACCCTCTTTATTTTATTTTGCTCGGTAATCTAACAATGGGCCTCCATAAAGCGATGATATTTGAAATATTAAAATAAATCTATACCTCAAGACGCGATATTATAATCGATTTTTTTTTTCATGATCGGCACCTTCGGTAACATAATAATAGACCTCCATATCGATGATATTCGAAATGTTCAAATAAATCGATACGTGAAGTCTCGATATTTAAATCGATATTTTTTTCGTGATCAGCTCCCTCGCTGATCTAATTATGGACCCCAATATCAAAAATATTTGAAAAGCCTTTATATTCATGGTAAATAATAAAATTTTAACATTGACTTTTTTTAAATTTTATTTAAAGTATAAAAATCACATCATGACTTCTAGTTTCGGCCTTGAAAAATAAAAGGCATGCCATGACTATTATTTTCTGATGCAAAATATAAAAATCATATCTGGACTTTTATTCACTGAGAGGGAAAAATAAAAATTAATTCAATCCCTGATTTTAAGAAAATACATTCTATTATTTTTTATTATGAATGCATCGTTTTGGTTTTATCGGCATCGAAGCACAGGGTTTACTTAATATTATTATTATCGGGATTTAAATAAACTGTATACTAATTTTAATAAATCAAAACAAAATTCATGATCATTGGTGTTGACAGTAAATTAAGGAAATACAGACCAGTTTTTTTTTTTTTTTTTTTTTTTTTTTTTTTTTTCAAGACAACACTTAGTTAAAGATAATGCTTATATTACTCTACCAATATAGAAGTAATATGCCCATACTTAGTAATTTATTCGTGACGCAAGATATTTTAGGTTCTATCACGTTATTATCTTTATAACTTATCTGGCGTAATATCGATTCTGAATTAAATAAGGAAAAGTGATTTAATCCTAATGTGTAACTTTGACGCTTGCTTCCATCGAATGAAGGACTCCGTTCAAGATATAAAAGTAGGAGTAGAAGAAACCTGAGATAGCTTTTAAAGGCCCCTACTGCATATATGAATGCTGATGAATTGTCCTCTTATTCTTTTAGTGCTGTTATCTTCAGGCTACATCGCTGGTCACTTTTCTGCTATATACTCGTTGATTTAGATTATTAACTGTAATTCCGTCCCTACAGATGTTCTCGGCCCAACATCCGTTATCAATCATATTTTATTATGAATAATAAGTTACTTGCTCGTTACATGAGCGAGAATTAATGCGGAGACAGATTAAACATGGGGTCGGCATGTAGCTGCATGGACATTTTATCTAATTTAGTGTTAAAAACAACTTGAAAAAACGCGTTGCGGCAGATATCTCGTTAAAAAAGAAAAATAATTACGATTTCGTGATTACAAGTCGTTTCGATGTTTAGGAACGGTGTCGGTTTATATCTTAAACAGTTGATATAATTCCTTTACTAACTGCCAATGGATTCTTAAGTAAAAATCTCTGAAAAAAATTATAGTAAAAAGTCCACCACTCACAAGAGGTGTGCCCGCCCATATGGCAAATTTTTCAAAATGGTTTTATTTTTAGTTTAAAAGTCAATAAGTCCTAACGTATTACAATTAGCTTAAATATCTAAGCTAGTTAAATTTCAAGAATTAAATTCTGAAAATTTTGGTATAAAGCAAATATTTGTTGTTACATTTTATTTGGAAAAAATATTTCCAAAAACAATTAAAATCTGTTACTTATTGATACAGGATGAGGCAGATAAAAACCAGGAAACTTCAGATCATAGTCGAATTCCATATAGAAAAGCAGAAAATTTAAGTTTAGTATTTTTTTAAGTTAGTTACGTTTTTCGTTGAAACGGAAGCGATCACTCAAACACTATTTTCAAATGTTTCAATTGTATAAATTGTAAAATAGACAAAATCCCATCTAAGAAATATAGTTTGGCTTAATTAAATCCATTGTAAGAGCGAAAAGTTTTATATTATTTTTAAAATTACACTTTATTTGCGATTTTTTTTTCTCCGCCTCCTATTTGATTACTGATGCCTCGCTTCTAGGAAAATTTCCCCTTTTATTAAGCTTTAATTTCGTATTAATGAAGTTGAGGTTTCTTTTGGGGTTGGTCTAGAATTGGCTCCTGATTTGCCCAAAAGTATGATGTGGAATTATACTTAAAATGTGTTATGAGAATTAAATTAAGAAGCAATAGTCAGATGAGTAATACATGAATATGTATCTATCTATTTATTAACTTTATTTCATCACGCAATATTTTCCTGTTATATCTCCTAAGGGTTCTTCTTGGGTTTCTATGTGCTTAAGTTCCATGTTTGTGTATTCCTGAAACGCTAAAGTACCCAGTAAATGCTCGTGTTTACAGAGAGTTGGTATTAGAACGGTGATGTAGAGCTAAGGAACTGTTGAAATGACTACCATTAGAGCCCATTCAGTTACGACTACGCTAGCTCATCATTCTTGGCTCATCCTGCGCCCCTTCTTCTTAAATGGCCTAGGTTGTGATTCATCCTCTTGATGTAATGCGGCGATGTACATTTATGGACCAAAACATGGATCCTTTTTTGAAAGCTTTTCTACATTATCTTCGGAGAGTTTACATGAGATATAGATACTATTGCCATCGTTATTCCCTATGATGAGGTTTTATAATTTGTAGATGTATATGTATTCATGATTTGTACATCCAGGATCGGCTTTTAATATATATGAATTACAAATCCACATATGGTTTAAAAAAAATATATTTACGTTCTAGTTTAATTCTCCGAAATAGTGATTCTTCAAGCTTAGCCTAAAAAAAAAAAAAAAATTGAGTCTTTTATGAAGATATTGATAAACAGGTATATATGGCGATTTCGGAAATGGAAAATGTCCAAAAAAATATGTTGGTCATTCCTTGTCAAATCAACCAATGGCCTGGAACTTGATGTCTCAGAAATCAATGATTTTTTGGTATATATGTACAAAAAATATAAAATAAAACAAAATTTCTCCAGTTTTTAGTTTTTGAGTTATAAATTAAAAAAGCATAGCAAACGATCGACGATTTTTTTGGAACGTTTTGAATCATTTAATAATAGATTATGGCTCCAAAACTGTTTGCCCTTGAGAGCCCAAAATAGTCTCATTCTTTTCAGAAATGCATGGGCTTTTATTAAATATGTATCTCGACTTAACCAAACAAATTTTAAAAATTTCCAAAAAGTTATTTTTTCAAAAAGTCAAAAAATGAATTTATATTTTATTTTTTTCAAAAACTGAAAAAATAAATTTTTATTTTATTTTTTCAAAAACTCAAAAAATAAATTTTTATTTTATTTTTTCAAAAACTGAAAAAATAAATTTTTATTTTATTTTTTCAAAAACTGAAAAAATAAATTTTTATTTTATTTTTTCAAAAACAAAAAATAAATTTTTATTTTATTTTTTTAAATGTCAAATTCTGAGAGAATGGCACTATTTTGAGCTTTATGGGGTAAATAGTTCTGGAATTATATGATTTTAAATTATTACAAATATGTGAAAAACAAAAATTGTCGATTTTTGGATATTTAAGATTTTATAAGTCAATAACTAAAAATGGAACAAATCTGAAAGTTTGAATTTTCGTCTGTATTTATGCATAGAACATAGATGATACTAAGTTTCGGTCATTTTAAAAAACCTCGAGTATAAAGTTATTTCTTTATTGGTTGATTTGGTGTGGAATGGCCCTTATAAACTAAAGAAAATTCGAGCTTGAGGAACAGCGAAATCTGTTTTCAGGAAAATTTAATAAAATATCTTAACTTTTTTTTTCTAATATTTTATTTATGTTAATTGCATTTGGAGGGCAAGGGAAAAACAATGAAATTCCATTTTTTGTAAAAAAATGAGTTATGAATACAATTTTTCATATTGTGAGATTTGAAACGAATGAGAGGAAACAATAATGAGAGCTCAGTTAAAAGATATACACTGATAAGGGGGAAGAAAGATGTTAGTCCAGTGAATGTGGGGAAAAACGATGAAGATCCTATAAGATTTATTTAACAGAAGAGTTGAATATTTCAAAATTTTGCCAGAAGTTTTGAACTATTTTAGTACACTCATTGCACAATCGTGTACTGGCGACTATTGGGTATATATTTCATTCAAATGATGAAATTAATAGGAAGAAAGGATCTGATGAAGTTTGTTCCAGGCTGAACCATTTCGTTAATAATTTTGTCACTGACACGGTTTAAGAACTGGTAATTTTCTGAGATACTCGAGGTAGGCAGAATAAAAACTATACCATTTTTCGCTATTTACACTATATTGTCACAGAAAAAAACAACTACTTCTTAAGGAAATGGTAAAATTTCTTTGGGAAATTTCATCCTTTAAGATAATACCCATGGCAAGTACCACTCCTGACAAATTGGGATTGCACATTTTATAAATGGCTAAAAATTTGCTTTGGCATTTTGAGATTATGCTACCTATGTATGAATACCATGCTATAGGAAACTAAATTGGATGAATGTTCAATACATTACATTTAAAGTAAATCATTATGTAACACTCATGAAAATTAATTAAAATACTGAGCATGTTATTCTGAATTTCAAACTTTTCTTTCTCTACAATTAAACTTGGCCTGTAAAACACACATCTGCTGTTAACTGTTAGCAAAATGGCTACTCACTACCAACCTAACAAAACACAGATTCCTACCTTTTTCACACGCAGATGACACTACTGAGGTACCACTCATGACAAATGTTTAGGACATTACTAAAACTTGATAAACTGACTGAATAAGCTTGACTTGATAAACTGAATTGTAACACTAATTATTGTGGTATATCTTGCATTATCTTATATCATTGTTTTTACTAATAGTAGAATATTAGTAAAAATATACTAACCCTTAAGTTTACTATTGTTATTATAACTGAGCGAAATTATTGAATCATTAAGAAGATTGTAAATAAAATGAAAAGCAAAGATCTTAAAACTTATTAAAACTTATAAAAGCTTATATACAATAGAGCAAAACTAAATTCAATTCGATCAAATATTCCAACGATTTCGAAGAATTCAGTGGTAATGTTCATTGTCGATTAAGGAAGGCCTTACGGAGCTGAGGTACGCCATTGGACACTACTCGAAGCAGTGGCTTTCCCAGAGGGATTCAGGGGATCCGGACCTCTCCCGAAATTACAAAATAAGTTACTTATTATTAACTGTAAACAAAAATTGTAAAAACCTATTTGAATTTTATTTTATAAATAATGTACCTAAGCCTAGAAAATATTACGTAGAGAGAGCGCCCTCTTACATCCACGGTCGGGGTGGGTTTTTTAAAGTAGATTCTTGGATGGACCCTCTCTCCTCTCCACCTCTCCTTCTTCCTCCTTTCCCCCTCCCCCTCGAAATCCTTGCTACTCTACTGCTCGAAAGCGTAGCTGGTAAGGAAGACCTCTCTTTGCCTTTAGGCAATCCTGGATCAAAATACACTGTCGAATGCTAAGGCGTGTGGTAACCATAAATAAAACATTAACTACATTTCATCGTATATTATACAATGTCCTTCATTTCTGACATTGGTTAACCAATGCTACAATTCACCCGCTTGTTTTTGCTGGTTGTGCGGAATTCTCTGCTGTTTCATTGTCGGTTTCCGGGTATCTCTTTGTATTTCTGGATTATAGTCGAACATTTAATAATTATGATCCAGTAATCATGTCATGTTTTTTAGGTCATAATAACAGACAACGATTGATAAATCATAATTGGAAAAAAAAAATGGTGTTTGTTATTTTTTCCTGACTTTTAGTCTTAGGAAGGATACCTTGATGAGGATTGAAGCGGATAAAAATTGTTTTATATATTTTCTTCGAAACAAAAACTTCCAAATCTTTTTTATTCGAGATATATAATCCAAAATATTACTATGTGCAATGTCATTATTATTATTGGTTCAGGTAAAATTTTGATTTTTCCTTTGACAAATTGATGAAGAGGTTGGATTGTTTCATTCTAGGTTTATTACTACTATGTTTACTTCATTACTATATGTGTTAATATTGATAATTGGAGTTAGTTCGGACCTGATATTGTTTAAACATTTTTGAGATGTTTTGAAAAAAATAAACTCATTACTTTGTTGTATTAGTAATAACAAATTGGTTTCAATCCGTATGCTTAGACTGAAGTAACTCGAAACCAATGTTTGGAAAATCTATTTCCTAAAACCAAAAAAAAAGTAAAAATAAAGATTAAAAAAGGAAAAGCGGCCTGCACTTTCTATTTAGGTCTTTGTTCCTCTCAAAGTCACTGGCTTTAATTTAGAAGTTTTTTTTCCTTTCCATTTATCATTCTCCTTGATCCAGTTTTCATTTCTCAAGCAATTCCACTTTTTAGTTTTAATAACTTTCAGAAACCAATTATTTTTCTATAATGCCGACAGAAAGATACCATATATTATATCTTTACTTTTTTTGAATTATTGTGGTTTTTGGTTTCCGTAGAGAATGGGTTTTTGCATCACGAAGATTAGCCTTCCGTTTTAATTTATTTATTGGTGCAATATAAAAAAAAATCGAGATATCGAGAAAATCATTAATTTCTCTCTTATCTTAAAACAGTTCTTTTATTCATTAAAACATTTGAAAGACTAAGAATAATTTCCAAACCCATCTCAGGGTATGGTAGTTAAATGTTTAATTTATATATGATTCAACGCAAATATAACCAATAATAGTTCTGAACATAAGATTGGTGGTATAATTACAGTATATTCTGTTATCATAGATATACTGTAAATCAATTAACAGGAATCATCTTTAACTAAATTCTTTCCTGTAAAAACCATGTTTCCAATGTCTCCCTTCGTCACCTATTTCCATTTGAAACCTAAACTGAGTTACCGTCTTAATATTTCCCAATTTTGACTACTGTTGTATGGTGTACAAGGGCGTCTCTGGGGACCTCGAGGCAAAATTAAACGTTTGATAAATTGCTTTGTACGATTCATCTTCGGAATTCCGAGGGACGTCTCTGTCTCCCATATTCATGAAGAGTTGAAGTGGCTTTGCGCTTTCTACCATCGTAAGTATTTCCTGGTTATCCTCTCTTCCGAAAATAACCCACTACCTCCAAACCGCCATTGAATACCAAAAAATAACCATCTCCGTCCTTCTAGACTCCTCTAAAGAATTTGACTCAATCGACCATAATATTCTTCTTACCAAACTGCAATACCTCCTATTATCCAACAGTGCTATGCGCTGGTTCCAATCCCCTCTATCGGGTCGGTCACAGTATGTAGTAATCCCCTCAAAACTGTTCCTCACATACCTCAAAAACCTTAAAATCAACTTTGACCAAACTTTGTACTGAAACCATGTCTCCGATATCTCCCGTCGTAACTTTTCCATAATAAAGCGTCTAAATTACATTCGTCACCTATTTCCATTTGAAACCCGTAGACTCCTAGTGACCTTCTTAATATTCCTCCACTTTGTCTACTGTTGTACGGTTTATGGGGGCGCTCTGGGGACCTCGAGGCAAAAATAAATAAACGTTTGATAAATTGTTTTGTACGGGATCCCGAAGGACGCATCTGTCTCCCGATTTTATAAAGAGTTGAAGTGTTTACACTTCCTACCGTCGTAAGTGTTTCCTGGCATTCTTCCAATTCCAAGTTCTCCAATTACCCGGTTCGATATATCTCTTCGAACTTCTTCAATTCAAATCAAAAGATGCCCATTCCCGCCACACCCGTGGAATTCCCATTCAGGTTTGAAACGGTAGCAACTCTCTGGCAGAATTTGTCTCTCCTGAAATAACTGTCTTAGTATTTTTTAGGTGTGTCATTCTTCGAAAATAGGGAGATTTTATGATAATTTTCTTAATACTTCAAATAGCACTTTATTTTTTTTTTGTTTTATTGATTTTAATTAAATATCAGATACTGTTCTCAAAAATATCCCATCGTAATTGTTTCTAGAACAGAAGATATATCAAAATATTCTAATTTTCAAAATTGAGAGGTGAGAAGGTGTGTGAGGGAGTGATTATAGTACAGGGGATGAATGAGGATGAGGTATATTACAAGAAAATTATAACAATAAAATTTAAAAAAATGATAGTTTCATTGAAATATCTTTAGTTTCAATAATTATTAGTTAAAGTATTACATTATTATTTTTATTATATTAAATTATTACAAAGCATATTAAATAAATTAATTTTAGCTTATTAATGAAGCTACTGAATTAGAGACTATTGATTGAAATACAACTTTTATGATAATTGAAAAGTGAGGGAGTGAGGTTTCTGTACTTATTGTTTACTTTTTAGGCTTTAGCTTAAGCGCCTCTACATCACGAAACACAAAATTTCAACTTAACATCTAACAATAATAGCATATTAATTGAGGTTTCTCATTGGTGGTTATAATTCTGTTCGGAGGGATCTCTTGCAAACTGTTTTTCTCAGCTGTAGAAGGCGGTGAGTTTACTTGGCGCCCATTTTTGGAAAAAGGAGAGGAATTGAGGTACACGATCATGGGACAAGCAGTTAATTTACCTAAATGTCAACGTAATTATTCTATGACGTGTTTGTTTTTCTTTTCTGTAAGTAATGAACTATATTGCACACATAATTTATTTTGATGGCGATAAGTTAGGTCTTCTGGCAGCTAAACAAAGTCAACATGGAAGTTTTTGCAGTGGGATACGTGAGGGAGTGAGGATTTGAATGTTTAGAACATTTTTACATATAAAATTATTATTAACATGAAAGCTAACCTCTGATAAAACAATCTAAAACGACACTTAATCAAGATCAATGTTAAAAATGTCTGCTTGTTGCATCAATAAAGTCCGGTTTCTTATGGGACTGTGATTTCCCTATTTTCAAAGAATGACCCAGCTATTTTGTTTGGTTTTTATAAATGGCTTTTTTTAACTCTGTTGTATTTTCCTGACTTTATTTTCCACCAACTTTCTGAAAATGTTCTCTGTGTGTAAGTATATGTTGTGTATGTATGTATGAGAACAGCCTTACTCAAAAATGAAAAGTTGTACGAAACTAAACTTTTTCGCTTTCATCGGCTTACCGGAAGTGTGACTTTATATAATCGATTTTACAATTTTCTCGAAAACAACACAAGCGATTTTGATTAAACTCCATAACCACCCCTCTTTAGTAGCAACTAGGTTTTAATCACATTAAAATGGTTTTGACAGGGAAAATGCCGAATTTTCAATTTGGTCGTCTCTGTAAACTATCTTTAATTTTGTTTATTTGTAATAATTAACTGTCTTTCATTGTTATTAATCTTGAAAATGGCAAATATAAACTGTTCAAGAATTTGATAATTATCTAAAGGAGAAAAAATGAGAAATATTTTCCTAGGTTGGAAATCAATTTCCGTAAATAAGATTATTAATGCATGTATAACATAACCATTGGAAGGCTATAGATTTTTAAAAATTTATATCTAACTTACAAATTCGTAGAATATAATGGAAAGTGACGAAAATTAAGTGATCCTTGTATTTAATAATTTCTAAATCGAAATTTGTTACAAGTAGGATGGTACATGACTTGAATTATTGACTTTCTCGTTTTTTTTTATATTTCGGTTAATGATTCTAATTTCTTGAGTATTCATAAGTTCCTTCAACCTAATTGATTCACTTGGGAGTATCAAACAGGCATGAAATGAAAATAATAATGACAAATTTTATCAATATTTTTAAAATAAATGTGTTGTCGACTTTAAATATCAAAATCTAGACTGATTTAATAATTGGTTCCCTATCCTCACATTGTGAAATCTACATTTCTTCATTCTTGAAATGCTAAAGGAGTTATTTCATTAATTTGAAAAACAAGACTCGTCTTGCATTTTTTTGAACAGGTTCCAGCTCTGGCGGTGCAGGTGAGATTGAATCATTGCAATTATACGTGTCGGTGAGTGGAATTGAACTGACGGTGATAGCTAGCTGTAAAAATCCCCAACTATATATATAAATCAGAATAGAGCTTCTTATGTCTTAATCCAATAATCTGGAAACAGGATTGCTTCCCCTTAAGGTTTCTCCAGCTTACTTTATCTAGACTGAGAACCATGCAATGGTCTGATACCCATGCAATGGTCTAGTATATCTTGCTGATTGTGTAACCGATATCTATTGATATTTATCTTTTACCTGTAATCATCGTCTTTCCTTATATGAAGTCCGTAATTTCGTAATTTTTATTTCACTTTTGTGAGTTTCGTTCAATAAAATCGAATTCGAATTCAATCGAATTCAACTGTTGGACATCTGGAATCTGCTAGTTCATTATTAGCTGAATGCAGGCTCTAATACAATAAACATTTTGCGTATTTGAATTGGATTTATGGTACTGTTAAGGCTGTTCACTTTCCTCGGTATGCCCTTTTATTGTTACGTTTCATGAAATAATCAACTACTTACTTGATTCAGTAAGATAATTTAATGTTCTGATGAGAGGTAAAATAATTTTTACTCTATTTACTTCATGAAATTACAATTTTATTTTAAGCACACTAAATTAATGTTTTTTTTTTACGTGGTTTTGGTATTAAGTAAAATTAAGTGGTGCCCAAAGAACTGTTTTTTCTTTATTTTTTATTATTAAGATCTTTTCTAGGAATTTCTTTCTTTTTTTTTGAGGGATTCATCTTTGGTTTTTATTGGAACGGTAATTTGTATTTCATTTTGGTTTTTAATGTATTGATCAAATATCACCGTCTTTCTCTACTGAGCTTGTGGCCATTAAACCTATATTAATAGAAATTGAAAATAAAATAAAATTTAAAAAATTCTTTCCTGCCACCAAACATACTTCACCATACGATTCAGTTCGACAAGGTACATAGAGTGTGAGCCCCTTTGAAATTGATATAGAGGGATATCGGGATGCAAATGCCTTGTTCACTGAAACTATCGTTTTATCCCTCTGTGCGGTCAATCAACACCGAATTTTATGTTCAATGTAAAACAGGTAAAAATAATTAAAAATGTTATGTGCTATAGTCTTCTATATGAAAAAGCTTAGAAAATGGTAGTCTGATTTATCATAACCAGGTGTCTTTGGCTAAATTTATGAGACACAGTGGTTGAAACTTCACTTCTTTTACCCAAAATTTATTTTTCCTTGATGCATAATGGATGTTACGTGAATGCACATGAAGTTACTAATTTCACAAAACATACTAATTAATGACTTTGACTTGGGTCTTTATTATCTCTTTTGAATATCGTTTTGTACATTTTACATAGTATTCCCATGAAGGCATAATACTGTAATCTGTCGTAACGTTTGTTTGGTACTAATTTCGTAAGTGTAACTGTTTGGCTGGCTTCCAATGAACAGCTCGTTTGTTTATCGTTTTTGTATATATGTTTAGATTATTTTGTGCTAGGTCCAGAAATATACTGAGTCATCTGTAACATCGTAAAATGCAAATATGGGTCATCTATTTCTTCATTCAGATTTTACAGTTACGTCTTCGGTAATCTTGAACTTGAGGAAGGTTATTCATGTATTAGGTGATCTTTTATCTTAAATAAAACTCAAACTGGAATTTTTTCAGTTTTAACTTGATGACTATGCATTTTTTTGAGGTGATTCTCTACAAAATTAAGTTAGACTAAATTTCATATAAAATTTGTATATTACCCTTAATTTTAGGCTTGCCTTCGATGAAGATAGGGCCCGAATTCACGTAAACTAGAGAGCCTACTGACCACGTACCTACAATGCACGATGACAGGTGCATTCGAACGATCGAACACGACCTTAGAAACATTGGGTTTCCTTTCAAAAAATTCGATGCCTACACAACACAGGTATTCTACTATGGCAGAATTATTGGTCTTTATAAAGAGACAAATTTATTATTAAAGAAGTGCTGCCCGTTCTTCTTTTTAATTCTTTCATTTTTTACATCAAGATATAACTTATTAATAATTACAACTTAAAAACTCTAATTAATTCAATTCATGCTAAAACATTGATGTCTAATAAATGAATAAGATTTCGCACATTGGTATGAAATACGTCTAAAATTTAACATTTAATTAATATTTACAAATCTATATAAGTTTAAAACATAAATTAGTGGTGTGTTATATATAGGTCCCACCATTCAACCTTGCATGAACTTTTCACTTCATTGAATACAATGAATGTGGTGGTGGATGATTCCCAGGGAGCCAAGAACTTATTCGGTCAGTCTTGCTAAGTATTTAATATCGACGCCACGATCCTCCATGGAGATCCGTATTGTACTAAGTATAGTTCCGCGGGCTCCGAACCAAAGGCCTCTTACGTTTAAGCCTCTTTCTCTGAAGCTCTAGCGGAACTTTTCCTTAAGGAAAGGGATGCAAATTTGTCAATGAGGCAGTGATGGCATGTTATCCGGATGGAGTTGTTGGGGCACATTTGCTGATCTTTCAGGTTCTCTGTTGCGTTTGTGACAGAGGGACCCAACTACCTCTAACCGTCCGCTCACACCCGGGACTTCATGCATAATTGATATTCTGTTTCATGGCATTAGGCCGTTCGGAACCCAAAAGTATTTGCTTGTCAAAAATGTATCTTTGCGCTTTCGAGGTCTCTTTAAAATGGCGAACAATAATGCCCTGCCATCTGCAATTGGCCTATTCTTCAAACGAATCTTCTATGCCTTAGAGCTGTCATATTCCGATTTTCCTGATCAACGCCCAATCTCTCGGATATTTGGACGTCTCAGCTGAATAATCGATCGTATATTAGAAAAGGACAACCGACACATTTTACAGTCGCTGTGCAATGGACCAGTGTTGTAGAGGAGCCTCCCATTGGCAGCGGATCTATCGTAATCCCCAATACCTCATCGGAACGTCCAACGTCGCCGTGGTGGTGTTCGCAGGGAGTCCAATATGGCCTTTACATTCCTGCGAATGGTAGTGTCGATTTCTTCTAATATATTCGGACGTAGCTTTGTGAGGAAAGCTTTTTGTAGAGGGTAGGTATGAGCCGGTAACAGATATTAGTTGACAAATGTTTAGCTTTTGCTCGGGCTTGAGCAAGCAAGAGGTTGCTAGCTTATTTTAGTTTTCGTTTAGCTTCGTCACTCAATCTTCGTTGCACTGTATCTCTCCCGATAATGAGAATCCTAAGTACTTGATATCTCCGTGTTTCATTGTTTGGATGCAATTTACATTCTCAAGAGAGAGCGTCGTTGTTTCCGCCTCTCCTTTATTCATGACGATGCCCAAACTTTTCCGTGGATTTATATCCAAACCAATCTCCGCAAATGTCCTCTGGTTGCTGCCAATCAATTTTTCTGCAATACCCTTGTGACGCGCTGAGGTAGTCTGGTCATCCGCGAACCTTGTGAGGACCACACATTCTTGGTCACTTCTTAGCTTCTTCTTAGCTTGTATCCAAATTTTTTGACATAGGAGAAGTCTGCGTCGCACAGGTCACGGTATATATGGTCAATCCGGTGACAAAACATTTCAGTTACGTCATAAAACATTCTTACTTCATACTATAAAACATTCATACTCATAAAATATTCATACTTCATAAAACATTTCCTAAACCTCTTGGAAGACCGCTCATTTACCTGATCTACCGACCATTGACTGTTTTCAGCATCAATATGAGAAAGCTGCTCCAAGACAATCTAGACAACTCTCGTATATTTCTCAGTTCACCACTTATAGTGGCAGGAATTTCATCACAGATTGAAACAATAACCTTTAACACTTGGTCCGAGACCGACGTCGCCAAGGCTCAAGAAGTCCGAGAACAACAGAACCTCTTCGACATCTCAACTGATTTAATCTTAACTCCAACCACACTATTTGTAAACGTGACACTCTACTGCGCATATCTACCTATATCTTGGGGACACCAATCTATTTTAATCCTTGTCTGATTCTTCCGCTTCTCTGTCAGGCGGTCACCTCTGTGAAGTTGGCCCCTCAAAGTCAAAAATTTTGTTATTTTCCTTAGAGTCCTAATAGTCCCCCTCCTCCTTTCTCCCAAAGAGTCCTAGAGTTCTCTATAATTTTAGAGTTCTCCTTAATAACTCTTAGAAGGGCTTTCAGAACAGCAACGAAAATTCAATTTTTTTCACTTTGGGGGGACACAACCTTATTTTTTGGCAAATTGATTCTATCATGATTCTATCAGTTCTCCTTATTAACTAAAGTACTACAGTTTACTGCAAAAAATTAAAGGGCTTCAAAGTTGCGAGAAGTGTAAAGGTGGCCCCTCGTATCTTTAGTCGCTAATTTTTTGTGGTTTAATAACAGAATTATTTCTAAAAATGATAGAGAACTCTAAAACTCTTTGGGGGAGAGGGAGGAGGGAGGAGGACTATCAGAAATCTAAAAAAAAATTTTGGCTTTGAGAGGCCAACTTCACAGAGGCCTTTCTAGTAGTCGGGGAGGGTCCATTTCGCCAATAATCTTGTTGACGGTGGGGAAATACTTTATAAGAGTGCCTCCTTTCACACACAGAGGTTACCCACTGTCTGTTTCACTCATGCAATGAGTTCCACTTCCTTTTTATCGTATTCCATTTATTCGGTTCTTCCTCGAAATAAATTCTCCAGGAGAGCTGCTAAACATCTTCTCTTCAGCTCGTACTTGGTCATATCCTCCCTCGACTGAAGGTCGCGAGGGATCCCTCCCGCTAAGATCTGCACCACCTCGTGTGACGTAGTTGGTATGCCCTTATCACTCTAAGCAGAGTCGTTCTCTGGATCGTCGCCAATTTTGCCTTCTGCGAGAGGTTGCAATTCCAGAAGGGGAACGCGTACTTCACACTACCTATGACCACTCCTTTGTTCATTGTCATATTCACTGGATAATTGAGGTCTCAGAATGCTCTCTCACACGACTGCGTTGGTTCATGGTCTGGCTCACCCTCGTCACCATGTAGTCCAAGTGAGGGGTCATGTTCATAATTCAGTTAACCCTGAATTATTAAAAATGTAATTAAAATTGTTAACCTGAGTTAACATTTTTGATTCAATCTTAAATAGAATTTTAAAATTCATTAGACCAAATCTCAAAATGACTTGGACATTGGAAGCGATCCTCCGAGACGAGGAATAACAGTAAAACCCGTAGTCTTAGTGAAAAATAAATAAAAACGAGCATTTTGGAGACGGAACTGGGAATAACGTATCGGTACTTGAGAGATTATCTGTCGTAAGTTACATTTTCGAAGTTTTAGGGTAAAAAAAAAAGTTTCACATCGCACTGAATTGCTTCTTTTGGTTAATGGTCAATCTTTTTATATTAGAAATATCGCATATTTTATTACTATATTAATATCAACGATTAGACCCGAAAAATATGGCCAGAATAATTCAAATAACATAATAAAGTCAGAATAAACCCAATTGGACTTACGATAGTTTATCTCTGATGTACAAATATATTAGTGAAACCAAAATATATGAAGAGCGCCTAAGAGAGGTTACGGGTTATTAAAAAATAAGTAATTAAAAATTCATATAATGAATCAAATTGCTGTACAAAAAAGTTTATTTTACGACACCTATTATCGAGTTCAGTTTATCGAGTCAATATATCCAATTATTCGCTCAAGATAAATTGATCTCTCCTATATGAGCGGGCATATTTATGGAGCTGGATGGAAAGCCTTCCGTGCTTGCCAAGTTATTTATTCTATCGACAGATTCTGAGTAGGTGATGCCAACGTGTAAGCTGCTTACTCTTTGCCGTTTCCAGTCGAATAAATAGCCGGGTCGGAAGTGTCGAAGCTGAGCAGTCAGTGGCTGAGAGCTGGGTATAAATTAATAGGACTCAATTAACTGTTGGTCCTTAGGCAGGAGGTGTTCGGCCACATAATTCAGTCAGTCACTCCGACGATCAGATATTTCTCTCGGATACCAAGACGTATAGGAATCCTAGTAGACACTTCACTGCTCCTCTGAGATAAATTGGATGAGAGAACCTTTAGACTTCTCCGACTAGTTTATAGCGGCAGGTATGTCTTACAGAATTGTCAGGTGATCATGAGAACGAGCCTTTTCGTGTAGGTTGTTCTAAAACCTCTTCTCAGAACGTTTCACTGGTTTTTGAACAAATATAAGGCAGCCATATCAGAATGTTGATGTACTAAGTGATAATGTCTTGCACGATGGAGTAAAGTACATTACAATGTTGTGAAGTAAAAAAAAAGTTTGAAACCAAATTATTTGGTTCTAAATTCTATATCTCCTTCGTTTTAAAGCTACGAATCCTTTCCGAAATTATCCTTTGATAATATTCCACTTATCGCTTTCAAACAGATTCGCGACAAGCGGCTTCATTAGGACAAGCGGCTAATATGGAATCTTAATCATAGTGTGAAACGAGAAAAAAACCCTCGTCGGTTCCCACTATCAGCGTTTATTATACAAAAGCTTTAAGTATTAAGCTCATCTGTGATTAATGATGTCTATTATCGGACATAGGTATTAAGCTTTGGGGTACCCCAAAGGATTCCTCACGAATTCAATTCTTACTATACAAAGTACTGCAAATATGTATGTGTATGTGGGCATTATTATGTGAGTGCCATGTATATAATAGTAAATGTGTACATATTTTTTTATATATAAAATCAAAAATAAATCAATAAATGATCACGTAGAAAACTAATGAATAAGCGCAATAATAAAGTAAATAAATAATAATATATTGCGTTATTTCTCCAATGCTCTTTATCAAGTCATAAATAAAGTTTAATCTATAAAGGATTCCATATCCGAAATATTATATATTTGGGTCGAAATAGCTATTTATTATTCCATTAAAACTCCGCAACTAAACAAATCGAAGATGTTATGGCCGATGCTGCAGACACAGTTATTAACGGAGTTGTGCATCAAAGCCACTACTCTACATTAGGGCCATTGGGTTTCTCCTCAAAAAAAGTTGAGACCTACGCAACAGAGGTTCCCTACAACAGAGAGTTTTTGGTTTTTATGAAACCTTAAAACATTTCAGATTTATCTTGAAAGACCGCTCCTTTATCAGTATATTTCGAATCTTGCTCCCCAATTGATTCTCGATATTCCTCTAAAGGCGCGTACACTCTAGGTCAACGTTGGACCCAACGGTTGGTGCTAGGCCTCTCATCCAGACCCAACAGCGAGCCAGCGTTGGGACCAGCATGCCATCTTATGGCTGTTGCCTCTGAAATAACCAGCGAGCCATAACTATTTTTCGTATTATTAACACTTATTATTATAATGTGTGTTATAATAACAGTTGTAATGAAGTGTAAGTGCATTATAATAGTAAAGTGTAATGTAATAGTAATTATCATAATCCGAAATAGTTATTAATTTTTTTCAAAAAATTCGCAATACAGTTAGTGCATAATTTTAATTTTTAAGATTAAAGAACATTATGAAACTATTATGAAAGAACACTTGTTAGATTACTGGATAATTATTTTTGGAAAACCGTTAAATAAAAATTTTCTTATGAAAAAAAAATTCTAGTTTAATTTTAATTTTTTTAAACTTAAAATTTAAGAAAGTTTAAATGAATTTCTTGAAATATCAATCAATTTGTAATGATTTCTATTATATTTGGTATTAAAAGATAATAATGTGTTAATTAACATTCCTAAATGTTGATATGTCTAAAGTGTTTAAAGTTGGAAAAGAAATTTATTTTTGATAAACGATCCCAAGAAGCTGCGTTATCACTTACTGAGTGAATATAATTACGGATATTTTTTTACTTTAAAAATTCGTTTTATTAATAATTTAACTGTAATATGAGAACCAAAGTCCATTAACAAGAAATGCTTCATTCGAAACTTACATTTCAACTTAATTTACAGAAAAACTGCTAACTTAATAAAATTGACGTCGCTGAGTGAATACGCGGATTTATTTTTCTAATTTTTTTATAATTTATAATATTTTTTATAATTTTTTTCGTTCTTTATGACACTAATGTACTATTTAAAATACTTTATTTTGACTCTAAGTCTCAGATATTTTTGATAACTTTTTTTTTTTAAGCAGCCTTCATTCGAAGTATAATTTAAAACTGCAACGAAATTAGGATTAACGAGAAAGAAGTCCTTGCATCAACCGGTCCTGTGCCCGAGATATGGTTTTATTTTCATGAAATACATTTTATATTATCATTTCCAAGAATATTAAATAAGATTATTGAATTTTATTAAAGAAGAATTTCATTAGTCATATCTGTATTAAACATTTTGTTTTACATATTTTGTATAAATAAAATTATATTTTAGTAATTAATGTATTACAATACATTCAAGGTCACAGAGCAAAAAAAAAAAATAAAAGCTTTCTTATAATTTATTGTAATTATTTCTACTAAAAACACGGGTAGTTCGAAAAGAAATAATAAATTTTTACAAAACTGGAGATTAATTCCACCTCATTCTTTAGTAACAGACTTTAGCTTTATTTAGTAATAATAATAATTAGCTTTTAATTTATTAGCACGAGCATAATGTTTATTAAACAATGAAGTTTTCGATACAAGTAAAGTAGTTCTGATATCAAAACCACTGATTCAATATCTTGATGGTACCGAATATTTGATTTAAGTGCTTGAATAAGTGCCAATATCGATACTTTGTCGGTATCGCATTCGCAGATCACCTGGAATTGTGGGAGGAAGACACAGAACCGATAATAGGATTTTTTCCAGAGGGAGGGGGACAAGCTTAATTTTTCCGTCCCTTCTTTCACCATCCTCCGATAAAAGCCAACATTTTTATAAAAGTACTTTAGATAATATATTTCGAAATAAATATCATCATCTCATAACATTAACTCGTTTTATTGACTGAATTAAGGCCAAAACTATAAAAAAGAAGAAACAAAATTTTTTTTGTTGACTTGTAAATAAACATTCACTCGAAATTGACTGCCATATAATTTCTGCCGCTTGGGACCTCAGTGTCCCCTTTGCCCGCTCCAGTTCCGGCCCTGAGGAGGAGGGGGTTGAAGAGGGGCGGAGACAGTCTTGAAATTTGCTTCGCGCGCCAGCGGACTTACCTACGCCACTGAGTCCTCTGTGCACTAGTTAGACCCGGAGCGGTCTAGGACAGAACTGTCAGTTGATTAAATAGTTTCTTCACAAGTCACTTTCATGTCAGATTACTTTTTCAGTTCAGTATGTTTGCTTTTGATACTGTAAAACAGAGTGGAAGTTGAACCGTTTTATAAAATTTTAACAACTGCATTGTTGGCTTTGACTGGAGCAACTTCGGATGTTACATTTTTTACAATTACTTTTTTTGGTTGGATAATGTTTGCTATGAGTCACTGCATGAGAAAATTGTGAGTTTAGTTCTCAATCTAGCTACTAGATTGTGTCAATCAATAAGTTTGAGAACTTAAATACTCCATACATTAAGTCACATCAAACGTTCAACAAAAACTTAAACTGTGAAGAAAATCTCATTCAAGATTGCTCCACCCAACGATTCAATTGCTACAATTAGTCACAACAATCTCGTTGATTAAATGTTTACGGAGCATGATCAGAGTGATAATCGATTTATATAATGCAAATCGGAAATTTCCAGATTTTTGAAAAGTTCAAGCCACAGCGAGGTATAGGTTTCCACTGATATACATACATATTTCCCCTTGAATCTGAAGAACGACAAGACTTTTCAGTACTTAGCAGTTTATCGATTTAACCTTTATAATCATTACCTATATCTGCTTTTTTAGCAAAAGAGAAAAATTAAACTAAATAATTTCAGTAATTAATACAATTAACCATTAAGACTTTACTAATTTAATACTACATTTCGGTATTTAATTCAATATATATATATATATATATATATATATATATATATATATATATATATATATATATATATATATATATATATATTTAATCAGCGGACATGGATCACACACCCCCTATTAAGAGCCTAGTCGACAGAAGCAGTACAGGTAGGAAGTGGCATAGTACAATTACTACATCGGGGTAATTGCGGAGATCATGCTGAAGGTGGCTTATGTACAAGAGTCTCTTCGTCAGAGGCCCACAATCTTAGTATACAAGGGTAAAGTTGATGCTGATAACATTTCCTCCTGGACACCAATTACCATATTCTAAATTGTGCGCCGAATCGTAGGGAAGGTTCTGGATTACGAATTAAGAAAGCAGGTCACCTTCTACAAAAATCAAAAAGGCTTCGTTAAAGCAGGCGCCGGGAACACACGTCAGCGAGAGAATCATTTACGCGATCAAAAATATGCCACAAAAAAGAAAAATGATTGCGCGGTGGTGTTTCTTGACGTTGTTGGCGCTTTTGGGCGACGTTGGGCATGATCGCATTGTCAGCTTGCTAGAACTGAGAGGGGTGTCACCAGACCTGAAAAACGCGATAGCAGCTCTCCTTTGCATTAACACAATCTCTGTGGGAGACAACATGAGAAGCCAGATCAATATGCTGCGAGGAATATCCCAAGGTGGACCATAGTAGCCTTCGCTATTCAAGCTGGCCATTGATCATTTAAACCGCGAAAACTGTGATCAAGATTTCTACAATCGTTATAGGTACAACTTAGGAATTGACCAAGATTTTGTGGTACTCACTAGATTCGCTGACAACTGGTAATTGAATTCCCTAAAAAATAAACTTAATAATTTCTACTTTTATATTATTTAGTTGAAACAAAATGATTGCATGTAAACTAAATGGAATTTCCATGGAAACTAAACGCAAACTTTAAAAATATATTTTCAGCTTGACAAACCTAAAATATATTGAGTACAGAACTGACATGCTAAAATTGATTAAAAAACTAATTTATTGTACTTTTGTGAGAGAGAAGACGTTGACTTTATATTTAGAAGACGCTGAGTTTATATCAAGTAATGTTGAACGTGAACTATGGAATGTGAACTATTTAAAATTGTGCTAAAAGGATTCTTTCTTATTATTGGGTGGTATGGGAAACTTGTGTGATGCGCGCTCCGCACCGGATTTTTCTGCCTGGAATTCACCCCCTATTTCGACCGCACAAATTTACTACACCCTACAGTGTAAGAATAGGGCCGAATAACGGGGACCAGATATACTCGTATATGTTAACGCATGCCTGGTGTACCTGAGCTCAGCAGATTAATGCTGAGAAGGATCACTTGCATATAACTGAGGATCGACACGTACTTTATGCTACAATAAAAAACACCTTAAGAAAGTTGTTGAAAACTGTGTATGATCTACAACCCGTTTTAAAGTTTCAAATCTTATATATATATATATATATATATATATATATATATATATATATATATATATATATATATATATCCTTAAAGCACACATTTGAATGATCGATGATGCCATTTTCAAATCTTCATAAAAATAATGTGTCCTCATTTAAAGTCGAAGACCCCCTCACCGAACTTAAGTGCTTGCTGATGATAATTCATTAAGGCCTTCACAATCATTTTTAAAATAACAGATAATTGGCATCAATGTCTTGTTGACAAATCTACAATCTTTTGACTTCTTTCATCAACTCTTCGTTGTTGAATGTAAGTCAAACAAGAATGCAAATTAGCACTCAGAAAGGGTTCGGGCATTAAAAGGACGAAAGAGGTTCTTCGAAAGAGAAAAGCCGCTAAGAAAACAACACTAAGGGCTGGCTTGGAAAAATAGCTGACCTCAACTATCTCTCCAACAAAAGTTCTTTAGAAGAAATTTCAGTTTTCATTTTTTTTTTTCAACGCTCTTCTATTATTTTTTGTAAGTATTGCGGGTCAATTCATTTTGATCCCTAAAGCTACAGAGTAATCTAATGGATTTATAGATATATATTTCAAATCATCCAATAAAAATATAAATTACGGCTCTAAGTTTTTAAAAAAATGGTGTAATTCTTTTCAAAATGATTAATTTAATTTAATTTGATATGAATCTTAAATTTACCAAACTAATCTTAAAATGTTTTAAAAATTTCAAAAAGTTTTTTTTTTTTTAAATCAAACGAAATTTTTTAATTTTTTCGGAAAAAATATATTCTACATATACCTGCATGTGATAAGAATGTATAGGAAAAATTTCATGATGGCGTTTTATGGGTTGTATTATAAAAAAAAAATAAAACTTTGTATTTTTATGCCATTTTCTTTTCAAATGGTAATGGAGGTATATATATATATATATATATATATATATATATATATATATATATATATATATATATATATATATATATATGCATATTGTAAACAATTAAATTTACTTTGCTAAACCTCATCATACAAACAGTATTTTTAAGTCATTTACCATACCCCCAAATACAAGTGTTTTTTTTTTTATATAATACAAATACATTATTTTTTTTTTATAAAAGAGCCCTTAAAAACGCCTTCATGAAATTTGGTTCATACATTTTAATAACATGTATTTTTAATAAAAAATTGGTTTTTGTTTATTAAAAAAATAACTTTTTGTATTTTTTTAAATATTAGTTTGGTAAAGTCAAGATATGTATCACATTAAAACTATTGGAACATTGGAAACAAATAAGTGTTCGCTGCCACTCCATGTTTTATTAATTACTCCAGGTTATTTGTACACTCTGGAGAGGTCAGGACGTATAGGAGCGTATCGATTGTACAAATATTTTCTAGGTTTGGTCAGCCATTAGGAAAGACTTGAAAATGTCAAAATGAATATAATTTCTCAAAACTTTACAGTCCACGAAGCATAACTTAAATTTAATTATTACAATGATAATGAAAAATCTTTTTAACTTTCACTTTTTGAGGCAATGGACAATATTCTCTGAAAATAAACATTGATCTCTGGTGAAAGTAACTTCGTAGAAAGTCCCCCACCTTTCGAAGTTAATGGAGTAAGTTAAGTTTCCGTTAAGCTTACAAAGTACTTCCTTCCAGAAACTTTTTTTTTTTTAATCTTTGTTATTAGCGTGACAGAAATAAAAAAAAATCTGGTGCGGTGCGCGCATCACACAACTTTCCCTTACCGCCCTATAATAATTGTCTTTTTAATATAATTCTAAAGGGTTCACATAAACAATACTTGAAATAAACTCAGCAGCATTCAATTCTTCTCCACTTAAGTACAATAAAATAGTTTTTAAAACAATTTTAGTACAACAATTCTGTACACTACCTATATATTTTAACTTTGTCAAGTTGCAAATATATTTTAAAAGTTGCTGGTTAAGTTTCTATGGAAACATTTTCTTTCCATTAAATAATATGTAAGTAGTAATTATTAAGTTAATTTCCGTTTTTGTATTCTTAAATTACTTTATTTCAGAGCGTATTGTTTACGACAGATTGGCGGATTGGTGGGAGGAGGTTCGGTCGCATCTATCTCCTTTCGGATGCGCTCGGTTATCCATCTATTTTATGCTCCTCATAAAATACACTGTATCGTTGCTAATACTTGTCCGATTTTGATGATTTTTTTTTTTTTTTTTTAAATGAAAAGTTAAAGGTCTTTATGAAGAATAATTTTGGCGTTTCATCAAAATCGTTAGAGCTGTTTTTGATAAAAAAAAGTGTAAAATTCATGATATGATAGCTAATTCCGGTTAGTCCGATTCGTTGTATCTTTGCTAATACTGGTCCGATTTTGATGATTCTTTTATTTATTTGTAGATAATTTAATTACCTTCCATACAATTCTATACACATTTTACCGTTAAATGCATACTTTTTAAGCTATGCGCAAATAAAATATTCTTTTCATCATAACCTTTTTCCCTACAATTCCTCGGTGATTTACTACATAAATGAAAAGTTAAAGACCTTTATGAAGAATAATTTAGGCGTTTCATCAAAATCGTTAGAGCCGTTTTTGATAAAAATGTAAAAAAGTGTAAAATTCATGATATAATAGCTAATTCCGGTTAGTCCGATTCGTTGTATCTTTGCTAATACTGGTCCGATTTTGATGATTCTTTTATTTATTTGTAGATAATTTAATTACCTTCCATACAATTCTATACATATTTTACCGTTAAATGCATACTTTTTAAGCTATGCGCAAATAAAATATTCTTTTCATCATAACCTTTTTCCCTACAATTCCTCGGTGATTTACTACATAAATGAAAAGTTAAAGACCTTTATGAAGAATAATTTAGGCAAGTTTCATCAAAATCGTTAGAGCCGTTTTCGAGAAAATTGTAAACAATTGTAAAATCCATGATATAATTATCATTTCCGGTTAGTCCGATGCGCTGTATCTTTGCTATTATTGGTCCGATTTTGATGATTCTTTTATTGTGTTTTAGATAATTTAATTACCTTTCATAAAAGTCTATAGATAAATTACCGTAAAATGCATACTTTTTAAGCCATGCGCAAATAAAATATTCTTTTCATCATAATTCTTTTCCCTGCAATTCCTCGGTGATTTACTTCATAAATGAAAAGTTAAAGGCCTGTATGAAGAATAATTTAGGCGTTTCATCAAAATCGTTAGAGCCGTTTTCGAGAAAATTGTAAACAATTGTAAAATCCATGATATAATTATCATTTCCGGTTTGTCCGATGCGCTGTATCTTTGCTATTATTGGTCCGATTTTGATGATTCTTTTATTGTTTTTTAGATAATTTCATTACCTTTCATAAAAGACTATAGATAAATTACCGTAAAATGCATACTTTTTAAGCTATGCGCAAATAAAATATTCTTTTCATGATAACTCTTTTCCCTGCAATTCCTCGGTGATTTACTTCATAAATGAAAAGTTAAAGGCCTTTATGAAGAATAATTTAGGCAAGTTTCATCAAAATCGTTAGAGCCATTTTCGAGAAAATTGTAAAAAAGTGTAATATCCATAATATAATAGCTATTTCTGGTTAGTCCGATTCGCTGTATCTTTGCTAATACTGGTCCGATTTTGATGATTCTTTTATTGTTTTTTTAGATAATTTAATTATTTTTCATACAAATGCATAGATGATTTACCATAATTTGCACGGTTTTGATGTTATGCGTAAATAATGTATTCTTTTCATCATAACTTTTTTCCCTGCAATTCCTCGGTGATGTACCATATATGTGAAAAGTTGTAGGTCTTTATGAAGAATAATTTAGGCAAGTTTAGTCAAAATCGTTGTAGCCTTTTTCGAGAAAATTGTAAAAATGTGTAAAATCGATTATATAAAGTGGCACTTCCGGTTAGTCGATTTTGACGAAAATGTTGCTGTAACATCACATGCATATGCTAACCTTAAATATGTAATTTCAGTATCGTTCAGCTTTCCGTTTTTGAGCTAGACTGATCACATACACACAGACACACAGACCATTTTGCGAGACTTGGTCATCTGGACTCAGTGGACGTTAAAACATGTATTTCCGTTGAAAACTCGAATTCGAAAATTTTCACGATCGCAATACTTCCCCTTACTATATACTTCGTATATAGGTAAGGGAAAGTAAAAAAGCCTAGAACATTTCTTCTTCAGCAAAAAATCAGAAAGAAACATTGAGCATAGAATCAATTAAGAAAAATATACATATAAGATAAATAATTCAGTTCTCCAGTGATGTATCCTTGATTTGACGTTTTGGGCCAATCTGAAATAATTCAAGAATGGAAATGTCACTGCTACATTTTCTTTTCTAAACTTGAACTCTTTCATGATCATAGGTAAACTTAAATATGAACTCTGGAACACTTTTATGCACCAGGAGTGATCCAACATTGAACGGTTCTTGTTCTCCGTCATTAAATAAATTTAAATTTATTTAACAGGTGTGATTGTACCATTGATCTATTGGATCAAGATTCTTCCTATTACTTTCCCTTGCCTATATACGAAGTATATAGTAAGGGGAAGTATTGCGATCGTGAAAATTTTAGAATTCGAGTTTTCGACAGAAATATGTTTTAAGGTCCCCTGAGTCCAAATGACCAAGTCTCGCAAAATGGTCTGTGTGTCTGTGTGTGCGTGATCAGTCTAGCTCAAAAACGGAAAGCTGTACGATACTGAAATTATATATTTAAGGTTAGCATATGCATGTGATGTTACAGCAACATTTTCGTCAAAATCGACTAACTATTATATTATGGATATTACACTTTTTTACAATTTTCTCGAAAATGGCTCTAACGATTTTGATGAAACTTGCCTAAATTATTCTTCATAAAGGCCTTTAACTTTTCATTTATGAAGTAAATCACCGAGGAATTGCAGGGAAAAGAATTATGATGAAAAGAATATTTTATTTGTGCATAGCTTAAAAAGTATGCATTTTACGGTAATTTATCTATATACTTTTATGAAAGGTAATTAAATCATCTAAAAAAGAATAAAAGAATCATCAAAATCGGACCAATGATAGCACAGATACAGCGCATCGGACTAACCGGAAATGATAATTATATCATGGATATTACAATTGGTTACAATTTTCTCGAAAACGGCTCTAACGATTTTGATGAAACGCCTAAATTATTCTTCATAAAGGTCTTTAACTTTTCATTTATATAGGAAATCACCGAGGAATTGTAGGGAAAAAGGTTATGATGAAAAGAATATTTTATTTGCGCATAACTTCAAAACCGTGCAAATGATGGTAAAATATGCATAGAATTGTATGGAAGGTAATTAAATTATCTAAAAATAAATATAAGAATCATCAAAATCGGACCAGTATTAGCAAAGATACAACGCATCGGACTAACCGGAATTAGCTATGATATCATGGATTTTACACTTTTTTACATTTTTCTCAAAAACGGCTCTAACGATTTTGATGAAACTTGCCAAAATTATTCTTCATAAAGACCTTTAACTTTTCATTTATGTAGTAAATCACCGAGAAAATGCAGGAAAAAAAGTTATGAAGAAAAGAATATTTTATTTTCGCATGGCTTAAAAAGTATGTAATTTATAGACAATTATGTACAGAATTATATGAAAGGTTATTAAAGTATCTAAAAAAAAAAAAAAAAAAAAATCATCAAAATCGGACAAGTATTAGCAACGATACAGTGTATATAATGAGGAGCATAAAATATATGGATAACCGAGCGCATCTGAAAGGAGATAGATGCGACCGAAACTCCTCGGTGAGGGAAAGTTGTGTGATGCGCGCACCGCACCAAATTTTTTTCTTTATGATCCTCTGTTCTTGATAGCCTTTATATGGATCTCTTTTGATACCTTCTGCCAGTTCGTTAAATCTGATAGTTCTGCTATCCCGCTTTGCGTGTCAAGCAGATTCCATGTTTCCATAGTCATCTACGTCTTGTATTGGTGTTCTGATCTAGATTCTACTCTCAATTTTTCTTGCCGACATGTCACGTTCATATTTTAGACTTCTTATTTACTGCTCTACAGCAATGCCTTCCTACACATTTATGTAGCTATTGTTCTGCTGTTAATAACGCAAGGTTTTTGTCAGCTTTTCTTTCTGAAAGACCATTTTTCAGAGAGATTTTTGGAGACCAATTTTAGCCTTAATTGCCCGATATTAGCATCTTATTTTTTAACTTAAATCAAGATTTTTTTTAAGTTTTTAACAGCCAAGATACTTTAAAGCATTAGGTCCAGAATGAAATGAAAAATAGTTTGGATACACGGTTAATCGCATTATGAGGTTCCTCTGATTCCCGAAAACCCTTCTAAGATAGTACTCAATGTTTTCCATTGTTTTCACAATATTCGCTTTGTAGTTTATAATGTCATTGATCAAATAATGAAAAAATATTGGATTTATAAGAGATAAAGAGAACAAAGTACAAATAAATAGATAAATATAGTACAAAAATAAACTAATAAGATTAAATCATAATGCTAATATGAAAATTTTTAATTTATATTGCTTTATTTTATTTATTTATATCCTTTTGTAACAAATATAAATATGTTTCAATTTTCCTATAATTTTCAAACATAGTAATCGTTTTGTAATAAGCGCTATTGCACATTTTTATTAATTCTAAATTAACATTAGTAATTACTTTTTAAAAATTTAAATGACACGATTCTCCTCTTGCTTTAAATATAAGGCTTATTACTACTAATAATACTTTATTAAGGTATTAAAGGAGTATATAAAATATTTGTTAGAGATTTCATCATTTAATCTGGACAGATATGAAGTTTAATGTGTTGCTCTATTGGTCCAATATTTCTTGGTTTGTTCTTGTTCAACATTTTTCTCTGTACAAAACAATTTTTTTCTATCGTAAATGTGGCTAACATTCTCGAAAAGGTGTTTAAGATTTTTTTTTCCATAACCCCTCAAGTATTTAATAGCTATTAGTAGATTCACATGTTCTTTTTAATGATTTTTTTTTTACAGTGTTACATTCTAAGGAATTTATGAAGTTATGATTGATTCTTTGAAATTTTTTAAATTTTTTTATTTTTTATTAAATAATCAAGGTCATGGGACTCTCTAATGTTTTGTGACTAAACTTAAACTAACACTAAACTTAAACTAAAGTATAACTAAATTCATTAGTTGATTCCATGTTCACTGTGCTGTTCTGCCACCTTACTGGGCGTGGTACTGGTGTTAATGCATGGAACAGGATGTTGGTAAGGCACTTTAGTACGTCCAAGAATTTGATTTGCCTCCGCTTGATGAATTCTGGGACTTTTCGATAATGGGACTTTGGGATAGTGGTTTCTCCTTCTTCAGCTACGTTGTTTGGACCATCTTTCTTAACATGGTGTCTTGGAATCGCTGTAGATGGCGCAGTATACCATGAGTGAGATGGGTAAGGAGCGCAGTACAGAAGTGCTTGCCATAAAATTCACTTGTAAATGGTTTTAATCTGCGGAATAGAGCAGGCGACGACCCAGTTCCCTTCGACTCTTCTCAGGATGGCCTTGAACTTCTTTGAACATATAAGCATGTAATTGTTTTCGCGGGCTAAAACTGGGATTGGAGACGTGTCTTCTGTCCGCATTTATATGTCTTGCCGATAATGCTCCGCAAGTAGCTCGGCTTGTTCGGTATGAGTTAAAAGGCGGTACCTGACGTGCAGTTGGATAGTTGATGTTTTCTTGGTCGAAAATTTGGTAAGTTTCCAGAATTTGCAGAAATCACCGCGTGCTGCTTGAGGCGTTCGTGTCAAGTCGTCGTTTTCTATTGGCGTAGCAGATTCTTGACGTGCATTGTTATTGCATTCAGAGCCTGCTTGATCTTGGGGTCTTTAGTGCGACACCAACTGTTCTTCAATGTCCGCCGGCTTTGTATAAGGCACATGAGTAAGGACGATGAGCATGAAGGGCGTCTTTCGGCCATTCGCGTCTGTCCTATGAAGTCTTCTGACATCCTTGGTTTCGATGACCTCAAATGCTTATTGACATCGATCAGTGGTGTGGATGAATCCAGATTTTTTATGACAAATCTGTTGGGCTTTTTTTTGGCACTTCGGGTGGCAAACGTGTGATAGCCTGTAGGTGGTAAGAATGGGGCAATCCGCCAACGATTCTAGATAGAGGTGTACATCCGATCTAGTTAGGCGAAGATAACAGTTCTGTACGTTACATTGAGGTAGAATATTAATTACTTGTGGTACATTTTGTTCCTAGGAAATAACGGTGGAAGCTTGGAGCAATTTGTTGATAGTGCTCTCTTCAGAGGTGTGTTTTAGCTCCGATAACAGCGTGAAACTATTGTTTGTTGTCGTTGGTTTTCTTAGCTTGTTAACGTTTCTTTGGTGATGGTGCTACATCGTTAGCCTCATAACTTTTCCTTTTATCAGATTTGGCTTCAACACCAATTTCTTGTACCACCAGGAAGGTGGTGTGCTCTAGGTATTGCTGGTCCCTGGGAGTTGATCCGTCCTCAAATGTGGAGTAGAATCTTAAATAGGTGGGCTGTCACTCGCCATGGACTCTGTGGTTCAATTCAACCACGCCAAAAAAATTTCTCACCAAGATGTTTATCAGTTTAAACGCTATTAACTTTACGAGAAGCAAGTCCAACAGCAATTTAAACGGATTGTCCCTTAAGCCAGAATTCAGTACTCTGATATAATAAATCAACACAGAGTACATGTTATGTACTCTTCGTATATTTTTATAGTTGGGCTTTACACCTGAATATTGATTTATCATGTATCAACGTACGGGCGTAAATTGTCGTAATTTAAAAATGTTCATTAAAAATACCTAGATTTTTTTATATTTGTTCATATTCTCATTAGTTTATTAATTCAACAAGTAATTTGTTTGAATAGGTATCTAAAACTGTTTTTAGTTCCATGGCTATAGGAAGTGAAATTTTAATCAATATAAACGTTCCTTGAGGAACAAGCTGAAGCGTACGAGTAGTCACTTAGCTGAAGGAATATCAACATCTCGAATAGAAGTTTATAGAAGAGCACATTATGTAAAATGGGTTGTTCAAGAAGTTATAACTTGACTGGAGGATGTAGGGGAATACATTATGATAAGATGCTCCATGCAACGTATATACAACATTCGTTGTAAAATGAAGGTGGTTTCATAAGCATGTAAGATTAGTAGATTATTTATTCATTATTCGTAATGAAGGGCATACTGATGTGATGATAACAACGAAGCCAATGCCCATCACTGAGAATCGATAAATATGCATTGACGTTCATTGCACTAATCGTTTTTTAGTATATTTTCTATTAGTGACTGAAAATCTTTTATCGTGATTTTTAGACAGAGGCTTTGGTAGCCGAGTGTGTTGCGGCGCACAGTGGATATTGTTTTCGATTTAGTGGCCAAAATTCTATAACTCTTGATTAAAAACCATAAACGAAAAATTCTTTTTTTTTATTTATGACCATGGGATGCCCTTTATTAGTGAGAGCTAAAAAAATATATACAATATGTCTGGGCCTTTGAAATTAATTTTTTTTTTAAATTATTTCTTCACTTCCTTTTAAATAAAACAGTTTATTAGGTATAGGACCATAGAAAGGGGGAACAATGAACAAATATCATCCTCTATAGAGCTTTCTATATATATTATTGCCTTACTCATTTATTTAATACGTTTTCAAGATTCATAAATAATTATTCTTCGAAGAGAAAAAAAATTAAGTTAACAATATACTATTATTTTATTTTTTTGAAACTTATCGTATGTACAAAATTATAAATGACAAATAAGATAGCTTGAAGCATTTTTTAGGCTCTTCCTAAATTAATGGCCTAAAATTATATGTAATGTTTAAAAATAGGGCTCTTATCTACATAACACTGATTGATCGCATTAGATCGATCAAACTGTTTCATCGTAGTTTAGTACCATATCCATATTATCATCTACCACTGAGAAAAAATTAAAACCACATGTTACCAATTAAAATTTTAAAAGATACCTAAAAGCATATTGGACATTGTTTCTATATTTTTAGTGCACGTTCCCATGAACACCCGTTCAATTTTTTTTTTTTTTTTTTTTTTTTTTTTTAGTAGTTCGGAGTCTATTCATTTCACATGCACTCACAAATGGTCATTTAAAAGGAAGGTAATTGAATTATCAGTATAATATAAAAAATATACCACTCACTCATTGACTGATTTAGTAATTACTGTATCTCAAAAACAACTCTGCTTAAAAATATCGAATTTTAAGTAGTGGCTCGCCTTATATTGTATATATGCAATATTGACGTGATTTGAAAATATCTTGCTCTAAGTCATTAAACAAAAAAATTCAGAAACATAAAAGAAAAACTTTTTCTAAAATCTAAAATACATGTATTGACTTCATCCACGGGTGGAAAGAATTGCATTTCTATTAAAAATGTGTTACGGCAGTATACAATGTTTAGAAGGTGTATCTTAATCTTTTCAACTAGTTTTTGGTTGATATCTATCCCAAGGAAAACTATGTTCATCTTAATGATGCCATGTGTAAGGAGGATGGATGGTAAAGTTTCAGATATTGAACAGATGTTTATATTGCCATCCTATTTTACTGGTGAGCGCCATTATATGCATGAGAGAACTCGAGGCGTCATGACATATTTTCATCGCTATGTTCACTATGATTTGTTTATAAAGTTTGCAAGTAACCCGAAAGGGCCTGAAATTGGAGATACTTTAAAAGACGGAAAGACGGACAAAAGCTTCTAGCTCCAATGTTTCATTTCAAATTTAAAAAAATGATGCATGTTTTGACAGAAGTTTTCATTTTCAGTCCGAATAAAGAGTTAGATGCTTACTGTGGAATGGGCAGAAGGCAGGCCTCGCGCACACACAATGTTTAACGCTATTATTATATAACTACAATATAAATTAAAACCAAATGGCAGATATGAAATATTCGCGTGCGAAGCTATGATATATCGATTTAGTATAATATATAATCTGGTATATACAATAGTATAACTTTAACCAATATAACTTATCGTTCTAAATAAGGAGAGGATGATTTATTCAGTTGCTAAAAAGTAAAGCTATCTTTATTTTCCAGAGCGTTGCCTGTTAACTAATTGCTTCCTGCATAATAAATTAACATGTGACCCAATAGTTTTTTTAGAATCCTACAACTAAAGTTTCATCAAAGGTTGATCTTGAAATAATAAAGAAATTTAAAGATTTGTTCACGTTATTTCTAGTTAAAACGGAATGTTCCTTTATTTCACAGCCTGTGATAATGCGGAATATAAACAGACCAAGAGTGAATATGATTTTATGACTTGAATTTTTAGCTATAACTTCTAAATAAGCCGACCGATTTCAAAGGTTAAACACACATTTGCAAAAAGTAACCTGTAGTAAATAAAACAACGATATGAAATCTATTTTCTGACCAAATTTTATACTGAAAAATCTGTTTCAAAATGAAAAACCGAGTTAGTGGTCATTGCTTCCAAAACCTATTTCTGCTACCTTGATGCTACAAAAAGGCTATTTTTTTTTTTTTATTATCCTTATATAATGGTTTATATCTGTAATATAAAATCTGATTTCTTATTTCCAGCAAACATTAAAATAGTTCGGTTTCTGGAAGAATATTATACTGATGTATTCATCAAAAGAAGTTAAAGCTTGTCTGAGATTCACATTTTACAATCTTCATTGAATTATAATATTGTGGAATATAATTGAAATATATGTATTGAAAAATATCTCATGTGTACACCGCATGACTTCCTTGTACTATAAATCGGTAGAAAGTTATTCTGAATTTGATTAGTAGTTTTCAAAGAAAGCATTATCTCAAAAACGACACTCGGCGTCGCGACTTCAAACACACACTCACGCATAATTATAAAAATGTTAAAAATGGTTGGTACGGACGTTGAAACGTGATTATCTAGGAAAATCTCGATTTGTGATTTTTATCACAATTCAAATTCCACCCTTGTAAGATGGCGGAAGGTAAAAACACACAAAAAATAATTTCAGGTAACTACAATACTTCCTCTACTGCGTACAAGGAAATTAAATCATAGGAAGAGGTGTTTTAAACTGTGAGGTAACATTGACTATATTGGTTGCCTCATATATGTTCTTGTTTTATAGTTGCTTCAGGTATAACTTTTCTGCACGTTAAATGTAGTACAAATTTTCTGAGACAACTCGGAAGTGCTGCGTACACTTTTACATCGCTTAAATAAATAGATGCAGGTTAAGAATTAGCAGGCTGCTCATTACTTGGATGAGTCGTCTATCAGGTTTGAAAAGGGTCCGAATTTGTTTTGAGTACTAACTTCCGTGGGGTCTCTTTCCGATATTATATGTCGTTTTCTTTCAGAAGATAACAAGTTCCTAAGAGATTTCATCATGTTCCGTGACATTAGAACTGTCTGTCACTAGATATAGCATTGGAAATCGACGTTTAAGAAAGAGAACCCGCTGCAGAATTATTCCCCTGAAAACTTGTTCTGCTCACAAATGTGTAGGAAAACAAAATTGTACACTCAATTTTAACCCTTAAAACAAGTAATAAAATTGTTTAATTAGAATGGAAAAAAAATCGCGTTTGTAACCTTTATCAACGAGCCATATGATCTCTGGATTTAATTTTAATATAATTTTGTATGTAAGTTTATTATGACCTTCAAGAAAAGTACCCCTTTTGGCTCTTCAATTTCAACCAAAATCTATTATATTATTTTTATTGATGTAAAAATCTAATTTACCAAATTTGAGATGTTTTACATTATATTTGAATATCATTTTTGATGAAAGATTATTATGACCTTCAAGTAAAGTAACGCTTCCGGTTTGTCAATTTAGACCAAAATCTAGTATTTTATTCATTCATGAGTATTTTTATTCAATTTATATAAGCCATAAATATAAAATTTGAAAAGTTTTTCATTATATTTCAATATAATTTTTGATAGAAATCAATTATGGCCTTTTAGTAAAGTACCATTTCCAGTGATAATGCAGTGACCAAAAAGGGGATTTAACAATTAGATTTTACAACAAACTTAAATACAGAATTTTTAATTTCTACGGCTAACCGTTTTTAAGTTATGCAAGATAAGCACGAATGAACGAACCTACGTGCAGACCTCACGACGAAACTAGTCAAAATGGTGCAGGGATGGTCAAAATAGATATCCAGTTGAAATCTGAAAACCGAAAATTTTCGCGATTACAATACTTCCTATACTACGTATGAGGGAGTAAAAATAATTTTTGTTTTAATTCGCTAGTCTGTAGGTGTACACCACATATACTTGTCACACAGAAGAGGTCTGCTCATGCTCTCACTGTCATGTTACTGTGGACAAGCGAACAAAAAATAGAAAACTGTCAAGAAGATGTGTTAATCACAAAGTATTTAGAAGTTTCTGCTGTTTCCGCTTACGACAAAAAAGGCCTACTTGTCGATAAAACCGATGTACTGCAAAAGTTAAAAGACCCAATTTTATCAACTATTATGTTTACAACTCTTTATACTTAACCTTAGCGAACTTTCGTGGCTGATTTCGGGCTTCATGCTCCGTAAAGGGCATTACTAGTTGAGGGTTTGGATTTAACGAGACAACTACGCACTTATCCCGATAACTCACTTACCCCATATCAACCTATAGGAAAATTAATTTTTCTGAATGCCTAGATGTCTATTGCCCCAATCAAGTTTTTTTCCAAACAGAAGATAATTGTTTTATTATTTACATTGTTGTACGATGGAAAACTGGGTTCATCTCATTTCGAAATCAATAACTATTAATTTTAAAACATAGAAGTTATAAGTTAGCGGATCCATGCTAATGGCCTAGCCGGTGACGGGAGGATTAGTATCGACATGGACAGGGATTGTTGGCGCGGGAGGGCTCGAGAAAACATTAAATCCTAAAAAATATAGTTATTCATTGATATAAATATATGAAATATAGTTGTGCAAGTTATTCTATATTATACGGTTTTCTATTATATGCTGACATCAGATATATTTTATTGATTTCCGAATGGCTATTACAGCTCGTAAAATAATCATTCCCTCATTGCCGTGAAAAAGTAGTAAAAATTTCTTAAAAGCATTAATGCGCCTAACATAAAGTTTGATGACGACCTATTTAGGATTTCCTACCCTTTGTTGGCCTCTATTGGTTGATACCCGAAAGTAGCCCAAGGCCTGGCCACTTGTCTTTACCCCTCTCTCGCCCCGTTTTGCAGCCGGCTTAGAATAGTCTCCTCTAACAAAGATTCTAAATTTGTTTCTGCCAGACCCAATCTGTTTTCGAATATGACGCAGGAACTTCTGTATCCCTTATCAGTCTGTTGAATTTTACGTGTTAAACGTCTTAAAACGGATAAATAAGGCGGCATGATTTTTATTGGTGTACGAGATATTGGTACTACATCAACTATAGAAAACATTTATTTCAGTTCCATATGTGTTGATCACTGCTTGATTATATTCCGCTTTGGTCGCTAGCAATTGGATGATAGATATTTCCTCACTTATCTCTTGTGCTTAAGGATACGCCGACCTCCAGTTATTTACGTGTCCAAACTAAATTGTCTTTCCCGATAACTCCATCTAACTTGGGTTGACCCCTGGTGTCTTTTGTGGTTAGGTATTCGAGACTTTACCATAATACATGCCTCATCTAATGGGTTTCCAAAGTGACAATAAGAAAATCCGATTTTTTTCACATTCGATAGTTGGACATAGTAGATACGACATTAGGTATTCATATTATGGATTCATTTGGTTTTATATGTTTTTAAATGTTTGTTAACAATATTTTTAATATTTTATTAAAAAAAAAAAAAGAAGCTTGTTATTGTAAATAAAAATTCATAACTAATTATAAAAACTCGTAAGACTAAATATATTATTAATTCTATTAATGAAGATAATTGAAACTGCTGGAACAGGGATGAATATTTATGTCTCTCCTAAATGTTGCATGTTCAATATTTCTTGTGCTGTTGGTCTTAAAGTTTAGCTATTGCGCAGTGAGAGGCAGCATATCATTAGTATAAACAGATACCGCTTCATTAATGCTCGGGGCTTAAGCATGCGTGCTCTTGGTCAGTTGAATAAAGGAGCCTTTTCATGCTCGAGAAGCTATGTTGTTATGAAGTCATTGCTTCCATTTGTCGCGTGGGATGTCCGAGTGGATTATTATCCATCTTAATGTGCATCTTCTTTAGTAGATGCATCTAAGCCAGTAGTAATTATCCATTATTTTTGGTGACAGTTCTGCACATTTGATTTTGAGAGTTAACATTCCTCCTAATCATTCATAATTTTAGGTGTTAACGCTCTATAGGGGGTCAATGGTTCTCATTTGAATTCAGTATATAGGTCCAATATGAGAGACAGCAAGTCCTTCATTTCTCGACAATGGTAATGTATTAAAAATCAAACTTGGCCTAAGCTCGCCACTTCCGTCATTTCAATGTAATATGTAATAGCATTCGTTTAGAGATCTGAAAAACTAAATCCAATCTTTGAAAAAATCATCGTTATTTACTCAATCTCGTTACTTGCTATTCAGAAGACTAGTTGAGCAAGCCTGGTCATTCTCGAAAATACTGGAATGTTATAGTTGTGATGATTAGATCCACGAACATGGTCTTTGTCAGAGGAGGACAATAAGTACTTGCGATAGAATTCATACAAAAAAATTACAGAATCTACCTCAAGAGAATTCTACGTCTAAAGTTTCATCAAAGGTTGGCAACAAAATTGTCCATTTTTTATATTAAAAAAAAAAGGTACAAACTTTTGGTAAGTTTTTAGTTTCAGCGCAATGGATGTAGCACATTTATAACGTGAATAAAAAATAAAACAAATATTTTTCTCTTAATTCTACGAGAAGTATATAGGGTTAGGAGAACACAATTTTCCTAAACTATAAATTATTTACTATATTCCGTTTTTATTTATCCACTATTTAATTATACCTAAATTTACAATTGTGCCTTTAGTGGATTTTTTTATGACGGCTTGAATTGTTAAATGATCATTTTCATTTTCCCGTTTTGAGATATTAATAACGTGGAAGATCTCTTGACCGTCGTCTTTTCATCCTACGATCAGGTTTATGGAATTTGAAAGAGAATGAAATGGATCGCATTTGTATTAAACTGGGATGATTATGATCTTATCCTTTTTTCCCCTTATGATGCCTAAATTAGCGAAACGTTTACTGGTTAGTTATTTGCTGCTGTTCGAGATATTTTTCAAAATATTTTTAATATATTGGTAACACTTTTTGAAAAGAACGCAAAAAAACAAACAAGAAAAAAACATTTTAAAATTGCTTATGTTGTGACAGCCAACGTTATGCTCCAACTTCATGGCTAGAGTAGGAGGGTAAGTCTGTCAGAATTTCAAAAGGTGTTGTTAATTATTAGTTATATTGTTAAAATATATTCTTATTCACAATATAATTACAGATATGCTATTAATATTTCATTATACTACGATATTTAAACTATTGGCTTCAGAGATTAAAATTAAATATTTTTATTTTAAAAGAATTAAAATTTGGTGTCAAATTAATAACTATTCTTTGTTTTAAAGTTAGGTATGGTTATCGTTCGATGGTTGAATTACTTTTCCAATATTGTATCCTATAGATGTCACACAAACATCAATCATGAATTGATTTTGAGATAGCTGAAGCAATTAGGTGATTATTGCTTCGACTGACAAACGATTCTCAGGATATTTGTTTGTAGGAATGTTATTTTTATATTTTCACATTATGGTTCAGAATAACATATTGTGTACGGTGGGACTGCATCAATTACATCGCATGTCTCAAGTGCAAAAAAAAACCGTGTGTATACTTATGTACGCACGTAAGAAATTATACTTCTTTGGAGTAATTAAGAAAATATATATTTTTTTTTATTTGGATTCAAAGAAATATTAACTGAGCAAACGACCAATAGACGAAAGGAATGATAAAAATAAAAGTTTGAATAAAAACACTTACATTAAATTAAATAACATTTATTTGATATAGTTTTTATACATGGTTTAGGAAGGTATTGAAATATTTTTTGAAATATTTTCCGCCTAACATTCACAAAATGTATTGATTTATTGATATATAATTTTACTCAAAAATAATACTTAAATACAGCCTCAAATCTTGATACTCAAAATTTCTAATGTTTTATGTAAATAAATCAAATGAATGTTAGCCTCCAGATATTTGTTTATAAACATATATATTTATAACGGCATAATATTGGTTAAGTTTAAAATACGTGCTCTTTACTTGGTTATATTGAACGACTAACTAAATGACTAAATGCGCATGTACAATAAGCTTCTATACTCAAATGCAGCAATGAGATCCGTTTGCATACTCACTATAGCACTGTGCAGTCTAAAACACGTGGTTTAAATTATGTGTTACATCGGCGTGCGCAACTTCGTCACACGCTAAAAATACATTCTGATCTATTCCCAAACGCGTCCAAAAGGAGTATACCTTCAAAAATACTCTTCAGCATTTTTACAAAATCACGTGATTTTTTTTACGTACTTAGAAATCATAAGAAAATAAATACTCATAAGAAAGTAAGCACTGTTTTTAATGGCCATCTTAAAAGAATAATAAAACTTTAATGAAAGTTCATTTACACTTGAGACCCTGTCTACGGTTAACTGTTAGAGGTTATATGATTTTGAAACAGGGACCCGGATCAAATTTAGATAGGAGCTTATACAGATTTTTTTTTGGGGGGGAGAGAGGAATCACTAAGTCAAGTAATCACCTAAGTGTCTATAATCGCCCCTTCGTCTCTTATTTTTTTATAACACTCATTTTCCTCTCCTAGTGCTGCAATCTAGTTTTAATTTAAGGGTTTTATGCTGTAATACAATGTGTTATTCATTTATAATCATTAACTCACCAGGTAATGGGATTTGCCTTATGTTTGAACATTTCTTAAAACAATGTAATCATAATATGTATATTGAATTATTTTATTTTATGTTTGTCATCGCTGGAGAGAAGGGGGGAGACTCGGTGTAATTTCATAAATTAAAAAACAAATGCATTCACTTAATTTGATGAAAATAAATGAAATTGTTGGGAGAAGAAAGACCTTATCGATTTTCTTATGATTGATTACGTTCCTTGTAGCCTATAGAATCCCTTCAGTAGCCCCACAAAGGTACTTCATCAACTCCATCCATGCACTAACAATGTTGCTAGTTATAGAGTAATTTCTTGTGCTGATTAATTGTTCATTCATTAATTTATTTGCCCTACATGATATAAATCTATCATAAAGTTATACCGGATCGAATGCTATGCATTCCCATATTCAGGACTATCCGGGAATGAAAAGATGGCGCCAGATTGGAAGAGCAGATTGGACTTTGGAATTGGGCAGCTACAGACGGTATGTGTCCTTTGGCTTGAGGGAATTTTAGACATTTGAGTACATCGACCTCACGTTCGTCTTGTCAAGTTTGTTTTGTCGCTATTCCAGGTCATTTGTCTTTTTCTGGGCAGTTGCTCTGATTCTGTTTGTGTTGGTCCTGAAAGCAAATCCTTAGTGTTAATTTTTAATTATTATACTTAAGCTCGTCTTGAAATTAACTCAACAGTTCATGAGGTAGGAAATTAAGAGCTTCCTTGAGATTTATCGTAATTGTTCACTAGTTCAGGTACGCGAGTTTGGTTCCGAAATTAATGGTTTTTTTCAAATGAATAGATATTCAGCCTCATTTGAATAATTGATTAATTAATAAATGATTGCAAATGAAGCATATTAAAAATTTAACTAATATTTCAGCCTGGGGCACACATATTTTTGGAAAAAGAGAAAGGTTAGCAACAGATTTTTTTTCTGCTTTTAGGTTTAATACACAAACTTCCTGCAAAGTTTCATGATGATATCTTGAATAGTTTTCAAGAAATATATTTTTAAACTTGTGAGTGCACGTTAAAGACGCGATTTCCGAGACCATGGATAGCGCCAAATTAAAAAAACAAAACTAATCAATTAATTTAAAAAAAAAACTATAAATTATATGGCAAACATTATTTGTAGGCATTATCAGGATAGTTATAGAATGAATTGTGCCAAGTTTCATCTTTCAATCTGAGGAAGTGGATATCATGACTCTAGAAGGACTCTAATACCTCTTATTTTAGATGATGTAGATTATGTTAATAAATAATATTATAGCAGGGTTGTCATTATTGTCGAATCAATTTCCTGATTGGACTTTTGATGAGCCTTGAAACAACTAGTTTATAAACCTGTATAAAAGTTTTTATAACTGTATAAAATATAGTATATATTTTTAAAGGAGCGATCTAAATTTAAAAGATACAGAAATTAGGATCCAGTTTGTAGCAGGAAAAAATTAGCCAGTAATTGGATATTGAAAAAAAAAAAATTAAATTTATTGACGATTACATCACCTTCCGTTATCAATTCTGTACCAAAACAAACCTACTAGTTTTTCAACCTTACTTCCAAATCTGTTCCCAATATTACTCCAAGACTGTCGCTGGCCTCGGGACAATCTAACATAAAATAATAGAGTTTATTATTCATTAATGATTTTCTCATAATCATATTACTTTAATCAAGCTATTTGTACTTTGGAGTACAGTTGTAAATTTCAATAAATGAATACGTTTTGTTAACTATCGACAACGTTTTGAAACTTTTTATAACTTAAAGACAAATTGGACGACTTGACTTTCTTATAAGGCCTTCTTGGATAAAGACAGGCTCAAGTGAATTAGACGGACTACTCGAGTGAAAATAATCTTTCAATAATATTATTTTTTGCATGCTGTATTGTGCTTAAATTCACATTGGCATAATTTAAGGTTTATAACATAGTTATACTTCTTTGTTTAAGTGATTAATCAAATAAGAGTTAGTAGAGTCATTCTAAGTCATGATACCCACTTCCTCAGATTTTTTTTAAATTTGGCACAATTGATTCTATTACTATTCTGATAACGCCTACAAATATTGTTTGCCATATCATTTATTGTGTGTTTTTTAATTTTATTGATTAGTTTTTTTTTTAATTTGGCGCTATCCGGTGTCTCGGAAATCGCATCTTTAACATGCACTCACAAGTTTAAAAATATATTTCTTGAAAACTATTCAAGATATCATCATGAAACTTTGCATGAGGTTTGTGTATTGAACCTGAAAGCAGAAAAGCAGAAATCTCTTACTAACCTAAATTTAGCTAAATTTTTAATATGCTTCATTGCTAGAGGTTTGGTCTCTTCAGTAGTTTCATTGTTCCACAATCTAGTGTTAATGTGACCTACGACTTGTTCAGGCCAACATTCCTATAATTTTTACAAGCTTCCAGGGGTACACCTGCACCCGACGATAGTGGAATAGGGGTTTCTTTTTTTCATTTACTTCCCTTTTATTCCTCGTAAGTGTTAGTGTTTACAATTTAATCTATTTCTTATTATAATTGATAAATACAATTTGGTATTTTGCAACATTAAACCGCCGATTTCTTTTTTTTATTCAATTATAATTTATTTATTTGTATTAATTTTTGAGGTATAAAAATGTCCTCTAAAAATTCTTTTGATTTATCAAGAGAGGAAGATATAAGCGAATTATTAACCTAAAAAATTATGACGAAAAGGCATTTTTTCTCTAAAAAAAAAAATTATCTGAATCGGATAAATAGGTATTAGCTAAGATAAATCGTATACGGACTACAAGACTAGACCCTAGATGTAAATCCTAGCGTATCCGAAAGCAGACGGATGCGGCCGAACCACCTCCCATCAGACCCCATCCTGTTGTCAACAATGCAATCTGTAATAATTTAATGGAATAATATAAAAGTATAAATTAACTCTACAAATATCTGCTAATAGCTCAGATTTTTCTATGTCCGACACGGCCTTGAAACCATCTTCATTACGGAGAGGTGCTGGCACAACACGATGCTTATAAGTTTCTTGGTTAGTCTCCAGAAGCTTCCATCGTCAGTCGCAAGATTTCTGATGTAATTGTCACAAATTGTGCTTTTGAAACATTGAATTTGTCGTTTGAGTTCATTGTCAAGTCTTTTAATAGAGTTTGTCAGATGGAAGTGGACCATTCTGCCATACTTTGCGAACTATTCTCTTAGCTTTGATCAAATCTGTTATGTGGGAATAGTTTGGAAGTTGCCCAATTTTTCTGAATCTGGGCACAGACAAAGATCATACGGCCTGAAGAAGTGCATGCAAAATATATTTCAAGTTTTTATGTGAACATTTAATGTTATTTTAAAAAATTGATTGTTATTATAGGGTGACAGGAGAAAGTTGTGTGATGCGGACACCGCACCAGATATTTTTTCTTTACCGTTATTACCTAAAGCTCAATTAATTTTATTAAATATTTATTCTTCAATTTTACATGATCTAATACATTGTATTATATTTTATTATTCTTATATTATTACCTGTACAACATAGAACCCATGAAGGGTCTTGGTTAAGTATTGGGCCGTACTGTTTCTAGGCCAACGGTTGTAAAGGAGATGATTCGGCCCATTCTATAGGCGCTCGGTGTCACAGAAAGGGCCGATCCACGCCTAATAACATAACTTATTTACTAATAACATAACGTTTTATATAAATTATTATTTGAAAAAAAATATATATATTTATATATTTATTATATAGTGCGAGTATTACAATGTAATAAACCTTATGGCAGGGTTATGGAACATCATAGAAAACAAGAAAGCTGTTGCTGATTCAGATAATTTCTGAATTAAGTCAATTAAGAAAGTTTAAAACACATTTTTTATTTACTTTATAAGAATAATTGACATAGGTTTGCTCGTGCTTTATTGTCTAACAAAATAATAACGTTATATAAATTTGTTTTGTTTGTTAATTTACTTAAAATTAAAAATTTAAAGTAATTATTTAATTAACCGCACTTAAAAATAATAATAAATCAAGGGTTTTTGATGTATCAGGAACCCAGACCAGAAGATTAAAAATATGTTGTCTTCCTGTGTTTTGGAATATTTTATTTTATTTGCTTCCGGTCTCCCGACTAAAATCAATTATTTATCAGGCTAAAAATATTCTAAAATACACGATTGCATCTTTTTATTCTCCTGATATAAAATCATATAATGTGGAAAATTTATGGCCGAACTTAGAACCGGTACAGTACCGAGAAGAGTACACATTTGACTTCAATCCACTCCACGTTATTTCAAAGATTATTTATGAAATAAATTTTACAGCTTATATAGTGTTCGCAGGACTTGCAGTCCAGAAAACAATCTCCTCATATATTGAATTTTGTTTATACTGGGAACCACATACCAGGCTACGGCGGAGCCAGTATTATATCCTGATATTAAGTTCCTTTCCCCTCGACTTCATATTAACTATTTTCTCTCCTGGCGTACCAAAAAAAAAAAAATAAAAAAAAAAATAAAAGGAAATTATAGTGAAGTACATTACTGAACTCAGTTTATCTTATTCTTTATTCTTTATATTATTTCTTTATATTAAACAACTTTTATGAAGTTATGATTTCATGATGTATCAATTTTGTTATTTAAGTGTTCTTAACCTCTTGTTGGTCATCGATGATGATAATACTGAGAAATCTGTATTGATATCTGCATAATCTTTATTCATCTTTGTTTGTGTTTTATTGTTGATTCTTTAACATCTCTGTTTTGGGTGTTTCGATAAATTCTTGCATTATTTTTTCTGAAAATTATTCGTTGTAGGATAATAAATAACAAACTTACTTTTTGTAAAGTCTTATTGTTTTAGAGGATATGAAAAAATAATCCGAGTAGTTAGTAAAAGAACTAAAGAATTTATTTATTTTTAAAGTAGCTGTCCTATAAATAGGACCCTGGTCTGAACTAGTAGCATTTCTGATATTTGACTTTTTTTTCTCCCAATGTTCGGTAGCCCAGTATGGTTCAAAACAAAGCATTAACCGCTGTAGAGCAAGAATTAGAATCTTGATTTTTCTCTGAAAATAAAATTCATTTGATTAAAAAAAAAAAAAATCCCAATTCTCAAATGGAACAATAATGCTTCCTTTACTCCAACAACTAACTAAAATTTCGTTGAGCTATTGGTATCTGCTTCAAGTCGTGAAAAATGAGACAAAGAATATAATAAAATAGCCTTTTGTGGTTTCGCAATATAATAAACATATGAGGAGGGAAGAGGGCGTAGAGCACCCAGATTGGCTATTGGAGAAATTTTTTTTTTTTATTTACAGAAATTTACAACTGTATAAGATTATACAACAAGTAAATATGATAAAATGTACATGACACTTGATAATGACGTGAGAAGGAGCTACCCATTGGTAGCACTTCGATGACATCTATGTTAGGAGGTCCCGCGGCCATCTTCTTTTAAGACGCCTCGGAGGATTATCGGGAATATTTAGGGATGACAGACTACGTACTAGGGGATTAGTGTGGGCAAGGAGTTTGTAATTAAAAGAGGTATATCTATGTCGGGCTAAATCTGCAAAAAAGGGTATATTTAGATCTTTATTGATAATTTTATTTGCAACAAAATAAGGAGCATTGAGGATTTTTCGAAGGATTTTGGATTGTAAGGATTGGATACGGGATGAATTTGATGGCTTCGTGGAGCCCCAAAGCTCAATCCCACATGTCCAAATAGGCCTGATAATGACAATGCATATGAGCTTTTTATAGTAAATCGGAAGTTTAGAGCGTTTGTCAAGTAAGTGTTGTAGTAAACGGTATCTACGAGCAGTTTCTTGTCGTTTCAGTCTTGTATGAGGATTCCATGTAAGGCGTTTATCAAGATGAAGTCCTAGGTAGCGGATCTGTTCGACAGGTATAAATAGAACATTATTAAAGGATACAGTAGGACAGGAAGTAGTGGGTTTGCGGTGAAGGGTAAAAGTGAGCTGTCGGGATTTGTTAGGATTTATTTTAATTCTCCAGTTCTGACACCATTCTTCAATGGAAATTATGTGTGATTGCAGGGTTTGGTATGCAACAGTTGGGTCATTATTCATAGATAACACTCATGTGTCATCTGCGTATGTAGTGAGGACAGTGTTAGGATTGGTTGGGATATAAGCTGTATACACCGAGTAGAGAGGGATACCAGCGGACTGGGAAAAGAGGGGGTTATTGTCATTATTCTTTATAATAAAACAAAGAAAGAAGAAATACCCATAAAATAAATTATAATAAATGTTGGCCAGTGTTAAAATCCTTAAAAATCTATTCTAATAATATAAGAATTGCCGCCTGAATAAACTCCTACTGAACGCAATAAACAATAAAATTAAAACCAAAATCATTGTTATTTGGGGGAAAAACGTTTCATTTGTTTCCGGTAAAGTTTGTTAAATGGTGTCATCTTACACCTTCTTCAAAAAACGACGTCGATTTCAATGGATTCCTTAAAGAAATAAAGGTTATCCAACTGCCCAGCGTCCTATTTATAGGATTATAAATATGTCTTCACTTATAGCATACAGTGAGTGGAAAGCTATTTCATATATTAGTAATGTTAATATAAGTAATATAACTAACAAAAGTGACAAAACAATTTGTATTAGAAATAAATTTGGCCACTAATGGGTTAAGGTATTTATGAATTAATATAAAATTTTGCAAATTTCCAAGTTTTAGATCAGTTCCATGACATAAGTTGAGATTTTATTATTTCTAGATAGCAATTTCTGTATAAAACATAACCAAACCTTTTCAAGGAAATTCTGAAACATAGATTCAATCGACTGTGAAAATCGATTAGAATAAAGGAGATACAACAACATATGCTCATGGAGACCTATCACCATATACCACAGGCCAACGATGAAAAAACTTTTTCACTGAAAATACCTTATTCCCATAGTTTTTAGGGTGCTGAATTCAAATATGATATTAAAAAAGCTGTATCGCACACAATTTCTTCACATTTTATAGTTAAATTTATTAAATTAAGCGATTTTTAAAGAATTGAACAGCTTTCAGTCTTTCTGAAAAAGGAAGACCTACATATAAAGTTAGGCCTCATGAAACAATTTGTTAAGGCTTTACCTAAAGATGGACTACGTTTCAAATATCTCTGCCTAAAGTTTCCACGCCTTTCAGAAGCAAAACTAAAAGAAAGCGTCTTTTTCGGACCTGACATTAGAAAAACTACGTTTGATGTTAACTTTGAATCCACAATGACCTTAAATGAGAAATAAGCATGGGCATAATTTAAGAAAGTCGTTACAAAGTTCTTGGGAAATGAAAAAGACCCAGAATATGTTTCTATTGTAGCTAACATGTTACGGAAGTTTAAAAAGTTAGGATGTTTGATGAGCCTGAAAGTTCACTTTTTGAACAGTCACCTTGATCACTTCCCGGACAATTTGGGAGATGTTAGTGAGGAGCAAGGTGAACGTTTTCACCAGGATGTTAAAGTGATGGAAAAACGCTACCAGGGCCGCTGGAACACATGATGGGGGACTACTGCTGGTCACTTCACCGAGAAGTTCAACAAGCGACTCATCGTAGAAAATGCTACACAAGAAGCTTCAGAGAAAAAAGAGAAAGAAAGTATCACACGTCACAGAAAGTGCACGCCAACACCATAGGGTCAATCATCAATTGATAAGGCTCCTTAGAGAAAAGGACTTCACCTTCTTTGATGAGGTCTAGTATGTTGATACGGACAGATCCGCGAGATAAGCGGATATTGTCGCATTCCCAAGGACCGGAAGGACAGCATTAGACCTGGATTCGACCGTGCTATAATTCATGGGTTTTCTTGCACACATTTTCTATTTTGTCCTTCTTTTTGATTCACAGGTGAGAATAAATTGCGGGATAACATCTAGTTTGACCACATAAGAGCGTTAAGCCCAATAAAAAAATCCACTAAAAATTTGAAATTTTTTGAGTAAGGATTTTATTTTATAAATAAACAATAAACAAAACAACATCTGCATTAATAAGTCGAAATTGAAAAATTAGATAGGTATGTTTAAGAATCAGAGTTATTTTAAAATGTCTGTGAACCTCGATTACTAAGTAAAAATACATTGTACCAGAGCTGTAGTTTCAATGTTTTATAACATTTAAAAAAAATGTTCTTTTAGGAATTAGCTTGAAATTTAGATTTTATGTATTTATTTCTGAGCCGCTCATATCAGAGTACCCGAGACCAATTTACATTCCATGGAAAATTTTGAAGCCCAGTGGCTGGACTATACAGTTTCTTCATATAGCTTGGCTTGGCCAGGTATTTACAGGGGAGAGAGTTTTACTGGTGCTGGTACTGGTAGTAGTGGGGAGTCCGGCAAGTGGGCATTGTGGTCGTTTTTGCCAACCTCTGATGGCTACTTAGAGGTCGTCGCCCCGTATTAATCAGAATGGTTGTGTCAAGATTCATTTTGCGGAACCACCTCGTAATAAATGTTGACTGACCCAGGTGGGAATCAAATCCGCTTCTCGAGTTTCTGGTGTCCTCACCTACAAGCGCTCACCCATCACCAGGACCAGAACTAGCGAGGGATGCAAGAGTCTTGCATTGCAGAGACTTGTCCCGAATGGCAGAATTTAGTGGATGTCAAATTACGGATGAAATTTTATTTTAGCTTGAAAAATATTCGGCTTTTTGATTGTTTTTATCTGAATTCAGTCACTGAAATGAGTTAATGCTGATTGATGATGATATTTATTTCGAAATATATTATCTAAAATAATGTTATCAAATTGTTGGCTTTTATTGGAGGGAATTTAAGAAGTTAGGATAGACAATATTCTAATGTCCCTCTACTCGCTAACATAGTCCGTTCCGATTTAATTACAAGGTAGGATCTTGGCAAGCCTTTAAAAATGTTAAAAACGACTATTTTTGATATAAGGACCTCTCGAAGGACCCCTATCCTCGCCAAAAATAGTATTATTTGTAGAGCTTTACAATATATGTATACATTCAACCCTCCTCCTCCCCCTTACCCGACACACCCTTCCTTATGACATTCCTAATAGGCTTTCTGGGCCTAATAGCATCAACGGGTATGAACTCGGAGATTGTTAAAAACAGTGGCTTTTCGTAGCGTATTCGTAATTTCGTAGAAAATTAAGTTTGCCCCCTGACATAAATCCTAGACATAAATTCCGGCCCTACCCGTCAAAACTTCTTTCTCTTATTAGCTACTTTTAAGTATTCTGTTCAACCTGAAAAATTTTCTGAGGTAATGAATTTGATGCAGTAACTTCCTTAAGCCCTTCTTGCTCTAACGCGTTCGGCCTCCTTTATAATACATAGAAAATATAACCCATTCAAATAACCCGTTCAAAATCGCATATTTTATAATTTTTGTTACCATAAATCCTATCAATTTATCATTAATTCCTAAATCCAAGTTCAAAGTTGAATATTGAACCTTTTATCAATTTAGAATACGATCAGCACTTGATTAAATTCTTCAAAGGTTAACGAATGCACTTAATTGAGCATAAAAAAGGCGCGTTCTGATCAATAAAGAATGTAAAATAGAGTTCCTTTCACAGTGTGAGGATATAAATTGGCATTTTTAAAATTAAATTCTCAGGGATACTGTAAAACGTACAAGCGTTAATTACAAGCCAAGAAGGTAGGTAATCAAATAATGTTCTTCATTGAAAACAAAATAAAATGTTTTGATATTTTCTTCTGATGAAGTAATGGATCGTAACTTTTCATAAATTATGGCTTAACTTTAAACAAAAAATTAGAGCTATATTAGATCTTGCAATTATAATGTTTTCCTGAATCTCTTTGAAAATGTTCGAGGTAATTATTGCATGTTGATCTAAAATATTAATTATATTAAGCATTTTGTTCAATGTTTGAGTTTAGAAAGTTCACACGTCTACAGTTTTTACATGTTCCCTTTTTTAGAACAATAAAAAATTTCGGAAAGCGTTCCAAAGTTCATTTTTAAAGTTTTTTTTTAATAGAATGGAAATAATATTAAAAATGACAACATTCAAACTTTTCTAATTTTTTTACTTTCCCTTACCTATATACAAAGTATATATGAGTTATAAGTATATAGGTAAGGAGAAGTATTAAGATCGTGAAAATTTTCGAATTCGAGTTTTCAACGGAAATAAACGTTTTAAGGTTCCCTGAGTCCAAATAACCAAGTCTCGCAAAATGGTCTGTGAGTCTGTGTTTATGTGAACAGTCTACACAAAAACGAAAAGTAGTACGATACTGAAATTACGTATTCAAGGTAGCCACATGAATGTGATGCTACCGTAACTTTTTCGTTAAAATCGATTTACCGGAAGTGCCACTTTATATAATCGATTTTACAACTTTTTACAATTTTCTCGAAAACGGCTCCAACGATTTTGATGAAATTTGCCTAAATTATTCTTCATAAAGGCCTTTAACTTTTCATGTATGTAGTACATCACCGAGAATGATGAAAAGAATATTTTATTTGCGCTTAACTTAAATAGCATGCAATTTATTGTAAATTATCTATAGAAATTTATGAAAGGCAGTTAAATTATCTAAAAAACAATAAAAGAATCATCAAAATCGGACCAGTATTAGCAAAGATACTGCGATCGGACTATCCGGAAGTAGCTATTACATCATGGATTTTACAATTTTCTCGTAAACGGCTCTAACGATTTTGATGAAACTTGCCTAATGTCTTCTCCTTAAAGGCCTTTATCTTTTCATGTATGTAGTATATCAACGAAAAAATGCGGGGAAAAAGTTATGATGAAAAGAATATTTTATTTGCGCTTAACTTAAATAGCATGCTATTTATGGTAAATTATTTATAGAAATGTATGAAAGGCAGTTAAGTTATCTAAAAAACAATAAAAGGATCATCAAAATCTAATCTCTCTTCCTGAAAATTTAGGATTTTACTTTTGAAGATAAGTAGAATCTAAAAATAGAATAATATCCGAGTCATTGAGCCTGTGTGAGAAATCCCGGGAGAGGACTATGAGCCACCAAATTTTTAGGAGGTTCAAGAAGCAATAAAACGCCTTAAAAATGATAAGTCACCAAGATCAGGTGGTATTCACGGAGAACTCTTGAAACATGGAGAAGAGAAAGTCGAAGGGTACCTGTATTATCTTTGAAGGAACATATGTCAAAGCGAACAAATGCCAGATGAGTGGTGTATGATAGTCATATGTACCATACACATGAAAGGACACATACTAGATTGCAAGAACTACCGAGATATATTTCTAATCTTTAATGCCTACAAAGTATTCTCAAGGTTACAATATCATTGGTTCCGTCTGATCGCAGAAAGATAAACCGGATTTTACCAAACAGGGTTCATGGTAGGTCGAGCAACTGTGAATCAAATCTTTTCAATAAGATATCCTAGAGAAAAGGAGAGAGTTCAATATTACCACGCACCACCACCTTATTGACTTTTAGAAGGCTTACGACAACCTTATGAGGGAGGAGATATACCAAAACCTACTAGAATTGGGAACTTTCTCCAAGTTAGTTCGTTTAATAAAATGACCAAGAAGAACAGTACATTGTTTTGGCAGATAGAGGTCTGTCTAGAGATTTTGAAAAGTATAAAGGCCTCAGACAGAATGAGAGTTTCTCCTGTTTCTTATTTAATATGAATATCCCTGCAGTGTGCAGAGATTAGTTAGGAGCTCAGGTTTACAGATTGGGAGCACTTTATTTAACAGATGAGCTCAGATCCTTGGTTTTACATTGATTTGGACATAATTGGAAGAAGTATGACGTCTATGAAGGAGGTATTTCTCGCACTCAAAGAAGCTGCACAAAGAGTAACGCTGACTGTGAATGAGGCAAGAACCATGAGAGTAGGTCCGCAAGGACTGGTTCAACAGGACGCAACCATGAGAGTAGGTCCGCAACCATTAGAGTAGGTCCGCAAGGACTGGTTCAACAGGACGCCCAGATAAAAAACGGAGACTTCACATTTGAGCGGATGAAGGAATTCATTTATTTAGAATCTCAGGTGAACTCTAAAAATAATATGCAGCAAGAAATGAATAGAAGATTATTGGTTGCAAACAAGTGCTATTTCAGGCTCCTAAAAGACTTCAGAAGTAAATGCCTCTCACGAAACAACAAATTATAACTTTATAAAACCATCATAAAGTTTGCATATGTTCTGACCTATGCATCTGAATGCTGGACAATTTCGTTTCAAAATGGCTGTCGATTTAAGGTTTTTATACACCAACAAAACTTCCTTTATTTCGAATAGGACTGAATTAAAAAAAAAAATGTTTAGTACAGTTTATAAAATAATTACTGCCTAAAATAGTTTGAATATTCAGTTACTGGATTAGGACCATCAATCCGAATACAAATATTTTTGACCTCAGGCTGAGTGCTCCATTAGCTATTCTAGGATCTTTCAGCCGCCGAATCCTCAGCATGCACTCTCAAGCGACGGCCTCTATTTGTTTTGCGTTCTCTTTAACTGCTGCTACTGTATTTTAAAACATTCAGTATTCTTTAATCTGTCCTAAAAGTTTATGCATCGCAATACTATTGTGATCAAAATAGTACCAACTCGAAAATTATCAACATTTTGGTACTCAGTAACTTGGTTATTAATGAAGGAAAAGATTGAGATAATGAATGTGAGGAGATGGAAAGGATTTTTTTTGCATTCAATTTAATCCTTTTTTTTGTTTTCATATTTCCCACTCAATTTTCAATCAGTTTTCATATTTCATATTCCATATATGTTGAAACCAGTAAATATTGAAAATTCGTTTAACACTGAAAGGATCTGTAACATATGAAACTGAACAATATATTATAGGTTATCATTTTAAAAGTTATTTTGTATTTTAGGGGTCAATCCAAATTTGAGTTCTCCGGTTGGATAAAGGGATAAGGTCCTTACCGGTTTCCGTCAGTTAGCGCCAAATGAGGCATCCGGTCGTAAAACGTGGTATCTAACTTTTTGTGAATTGAAGTTTTTGGCAACCTACCACGCCGGATTTGTTCTAATATAATTCAAAGGTTATTGAAAGACTGTGGAGACTACATTTCTTAAAAGTATAATGTTTTTTATGATAAAGGTTGAAGATAAATCATTGTAATTAACAAACATTGTTAAGAAAAGAACATTGTTAAGAAGTTTTCATTTTGTCAGTTACTATGTTTTACGACCGAGCGCCTCAAATTGTAAATATTATTTCATGTTTTGTTTCAATGCAGGCATGAGTTCAGCCATGAAGTACTCACATGTTTAAGAAATGTATGTTCGACCTTATTAAAAAAAATAAAAAATAAAAATATATATATATATATATATATATATATATATATATATATATATATATATATATATATATATATATATAGAAAGGAAATACGTTCAAGGCCGGTTACCTGGAGAGCCCGGAGCAGGTCGAGATCTCCGACAGACCGCTAAAGGAGTCATAAAGATAAGCAAAAGTGAAAGCACCATAAAAACTAGGCCCGGTCGACGAAGTATAATAAAATCCGCCACCCTAGAATACAGAAAATAGGAACAATAGAGAAAATAGTTCAAACATTTCCAAGGCCAAACCAGACCATCGAGAGGCGAAGTGGCGAAGCGACCAGTCTCTGAGCCAGCGAATGCGACACTAAGATAAGTGATAGTCCTTTCATTCAAATGTGTACATAAATGTCTTATATTATGTGGCACCCGAGTAATATTTTAAATAAGCAAGTTCTTCCAGTATTCTCATATACATGTTAAAGTCCACCGATTTTTATAATGAAGTTAATTCCGGTTGTGAATTATTAACCAGCAGTATAGTTAATAATGTATCTTAAATAAAGTAAGATCTACAAAAATCTCCTATTCCATTTACCCTACATGCCATCATATAGTTTAATTAAGTAAATTGGTAAACGCGACCATTCTGGAACCGATGCAAATAGAGAATAAATTAGATCAGTAAATTAAGTAAATGTGGTTTCTGGAAACCCCACCTGCCTTAGAAAAGCAGTTTGCCAAAAGCATAGCAATTGCTACAAATAATTGGTGGGAAAATATATGGACTATAAATTGAATTTTCTTTTGAATTGTCCAATCAGAAACAGGATGAATTTCTTATCTGTCCTTCTTTGCTGGAATCCTATTAGTACTCCAGTACATGATCTGGAAGAAGAAGAAACCGCCATTCTATTGGACCATTCCGATGATACCTTTAGCTATTGGGGGATATGTATTACTGTCTAATTATTGTTTATTTTTACAGGGTGCTTGGGCATGCTAAACCCTGACAGCTTTGAAATGATAATGAAGTAATTAAATTGCGTTTTCCTAAGTTTCATTGGCTCAGTTTTGGACATTTCGAAATATTTCTAAATTTTTTGTACAGATGGTTTTTTAATAGCTCGTAGATTACGTCCGAAATTTTATTTATGTCTTACAGCGATAAAATTAATCTGAACACTATGTCCTGGAAAGTGCGTTAAGGCATGAACGCTTCTATGACGGTTGATAAAACATTAATTAAAGGTCATACTCTATTAGTTTAAGTTAGAAAACTTTATTCTTTCTCCAGCCATTCGTCCAGCATACAGGCCTAGTTTGTTGGGTCATGAATTGGGGAGTATAAGACTACAAAATAAACTGCGAACTATTCTTTTTACTACTACGTCATTAACTTTTATCAATATATGTTTATTATTTGTCAGTGTTGCCAGGTTGGGAATTTTCTTCCTAGATTTAGTTGTTGTTTTTTTTTTTTTACTTTCTGTAGTGTTTTTTTTTTACATGGTTAGAAAGTTTTAATGATTTTTTTTTTTATCAATTACTTTTTTATCAAATTAGAAAGATTGAAAAAATAAATTAGTTTAAAAACACAGCTCGAGTGTTTTTTTTTTTGTTTCTTTTTTAGAAATAGAGATGTAGAATTTTCTTATTTTAATTTTTATGGTGTATTATGTAAATGGAAACTAGAAAAATCAATTTGACCGTGTAGAAACTAATTCCCAATGAAAAAAAAAGTCAATTTTTAGATTAAAAATTTTCCCCTTAAGTTGTAATATAAAATATAAAAAAAAAAAAAATCCCGCCTGTTTCTTAATCTAACTCTTACTGATAAACATGAAAAGTTTAAATTGAATAGCTGTTATATATATATATATATATATATATATATATATATATATATATATATATATATATATATATATATATATATATATATATATATATATATATATATATATATATATATATTTTTTTTTTTTTTTTTTTTTTTTTAAATCAACATTTGTTGAAAAACTTAGTTATTCATAAAAGCCAAAAAGTCTATTTGTATTCAAAACACTGTATTATAAATTAGTAAAAACTATTGGCTTGCCTGTATTCGCGAGCATTTTTCACTAGCTGTCATAAACATGTATCAAAACGTTCAGTAAAAGTTGTACCTAGTATAAGAAAAATAAAATATCTGATGTGGAGAACACATGACTCCCTTGTACGCCTATTAAACTATAAATCGGTGGCTCAAAAAGTGATCCTGAATTTGGTTACTAGTTTCCGAAGATTGCAGTGTCTCAAAAACGACACTCGGCGTCGCGACATCCATTTATTGACACACACACACACACACACACACATACACAAATGGGGTGGAAAACCAGTATTTTACACTAAATTTTAACACTTAAAACAAATAATATAAATATTTAATTGGATTGGAAACCAAATTGCGATTGTAACCTTTATTACCGAAACATATGATTTATGTATTTAATTTTAATATAATTTTTGATGAAAGTCTAATATGACCTTCAAGTAAAGTACCGCTTCCGGTTTAACAATTTAGACCAAAATCTAGTATGTTATTTAAATCAATATATAAGTTGTAAATACCAAATTTGAGAAGTTTTGCAAAGTATTTTAATATAATTTTTGATGGAAATCAATTATGACCTTTAAGTAAAGTACCACTTCCGGTCATCAAGCAGTGAACAAAAAAGGAGATTCATAACTAGATTTTACAACAATCCTAAATACAAAATTTCAACTTTCTACGGCTAACAGTTTTTGAGTTACGAAAACTGTTAGTTTGAGTTGCGAAATACGAACGAACGTACGTAGAGACGCCACGTCAGACAAGATTTGAAAAACGACATAGCATTCTTTCAATCAATATTGTTATTTAAATTATTAATAAATCCAGTCAATGTTTTAAACATTATCTTATATCATCAAAAAATATCAAAGCTTCCATTAAACTTTCCACCCACTTTTAAGCTTCTCCATAATCAACTTACTCCAATTAAGTTTGGTTTAATATAAAGCCATTCTTAAAGCTTTGTTTCATCTTAAATTTATATCTTATAAAATCCAAGGCTGTATTTCTGTACTTTGGAACCAAAAGGATCAATTTCTAAATCATAGAAATTTGATTGACTGCACGTGTAAAATTAGGGTAGGATTTACATTGTTTTGTTAAAAGGGTGATTGTTCTGTCGTGGGAAGACAATGTCCTTCTGTACTGTACAGTTTATTTTACTTCGAAATACAGTTAATTAGAGTTTCAATATCTTTCAGATTTTTAAGGTCTCCTTCTAGTCAAGTAAAGTACCACTTCCGGTGATTAAGCAGTGACAAAAAAGGGAGGTTCACAACTAAATTTTACAACAATCCTAAATACAAAATTTCAACTTTCTACGGCTAACCGTTTTTGAGTTATGCGAAATACGAACGAACGAACGTACGTACAGACGCCACGACGAAACTAGTTAAAATGGATTCAGGGATGGTCAAAATGGATATTTCCGTTGAAATCTGAAAACCGAAAATTTTCGCGATTACAATACTTCGTACAAGGAAGTAAAAAGATTCAATTTAACTATAAAAATTAATAAATTGTTACAATTACGTTCGCCTTAATTTTCAGTTCCAAAGCTACAGCGCTCCCCAAATAACGTAATTAATCCACATTACCCGATACCGGAAAATTACCCGCTGAGGCCAGAACCATCTGTACGAAAAATTGAGAATTTATTTCGGAATGTCCAAAACTGAGCTAATGAAAAGTATTAATTGGCACCAAAAATCTCTCTCCAGTGTTTCATTTGCGCAAGATTCTGAAACTTACGTTCTTGAATATATTTCGTATATTATATTAAAGAAAAGCTGAAACAAAAAAAAAATATCATAACGATCGAGTAAAAAGATTGTCTAATTTATTTGAATTTTTATGGCTTATTATTTGCTTATAAATTGATCTCAATATCACATCACACATCAATGAAATCTGATGATAATAGCCTAATCGGCAGTACTGTTTATATGTGCTGAATTGTGAGAGCTTTTGTGTGCTCCGATTATTGTCCACGAATAGCTTAAAGATGCATATAGAAGGTACGTAATGTTTTTTTTTTCGTAATTGTTGTTAGCATTGAAGCTATTGTTCAGAAATCAAATCCATTAATGAATCATCAGGCATATATTAAGATAGGACACAATAGGAGATTGTGACAGGAGATGTTTAGCGTTTACTAATTGATTGGTGTGTGATATAACGAAAGATTTAGTAACTTAAAAATACATTAAGCAGCCATTTTATGCCTAATCACTTAAGTGTGCTGTATGAAGAAAATAGGTATTACAATAAAAAATATTTGTATTACTCCAAACCGTTGCTTAAGGAAGAAGGAATTTAGAAATTTAAACTTTAACAGAAGAAAGTATTATACCAATTAATTCTATCAAATCAAACATCGTTATCTTAAAATATATTAAAGACTATTTTCTTTTAAAAGTATTCCTAGCAAATAAAGGTTACTCCTCCCGATCGCTTTAATCGATCATTTCTTCACGTTGTTTTTTTTAAATCCCATCTTCAGTACTTTTTTGTTCATATTTATCTTTTGTCATTCATATCTCCTTATAGATAACTTTCGGTCTGTCACTATAAAATATATCTATATATATATATATATATATTAAGAAACACCATTACTGCCTCCACTTGTCATTATATGTATAACTATGTAAGAGTTATAACTAAAAATCAGGAAGATGACACCCTTGTAACATAAGATTATCTAAAACTTTGTTTTTAGTGGCCGAGAACGAAAGAGAAGATGTGATAAGAATGTTGAAAAATATTTATTTGTGGACACCGACATTTTGAAACCTCCAATGGACCGTTGTGTCCTAATTTACTAAAAAATGTTCATATTACACGAAGTTAATTTCTTCCTCGTGAAAATGCTGGATATGGACACCGTGGCCCATATCCCGAATCAGTGTTCTAGTTTCTCACTGACCAGTCCCGAAGTTGCCATCAAAAGCTTGCATAAGAACATTAACCGTAACGCAGTCCGTTTTTCACTCCTATGTCGTGCCCAAAATGATTGAAGCTTTCAGCCTCATCGGAGAGGAACATTTTAGGATAGCCTTCACGGAAGCTGCAAAGAAAAAGAAACTGCCAAGATTTGTTCAAGGATAAAATTGCGTCGATAAGCTGCTTGATATAAAGAAAGCCACACTCATGTTATGGCTTCACCGAAATACCAGCATCCGTTCTCTTCGGAAACAGCGTGAAGCTATAAAAAGCCTATCAAAGCTTGACATTTCATCCAAAACAGCGGGCAGTTGTCACTAATAAAACTATAAATCATTTCTGTATGGCTGATGTATCATTTTCAAGTGAACATTCGTTTAACTGTAGCGAGGCATTACCTGGTGATCTTGACGTCCTCACGTGGCATTTGATGCTTCATTTTAGTTTACCTTAGTAAGTTTGACCTATAATATTTCACGTAATGCGCAATAATTAAGTTTGCTTCATTAATAATATCAAACAATAAAATCCTTGACAGTGAAGTACATTTTTTCGATCCAAGAAATAAATTTTGATCTTTTTACCTGGTTCCATAGTTTGGTAACGCACCCTTTACTTCTCTTATTGAAGCACCCAATTACAATATACAACAATTAAATTTTTTTCAGTTGTCAAAATTATTCAATCTGTTCAACGCAGAGCAAGAAACGTTTAAAGGAAAATTCAGATTATTAGTGGATTGTTCTCTGCAATGCCTTCTAATTAATACTTGTGCGTTCTACATCTCGTTTCAGATTCTCTCTAAAACTCTGGCTTTACTGAAATCTAATGCAATCCAAAGTTCGGTGTCGGCTAGATACTGGGCACTAGATAGATTTAAAATGCATAAAATATAAAATAAAAATAAATTGATAGTTTAAATAACAGACGTAGATACTTAACGAATATAATCCTGTTTTGGCCAAGACTGTATGTGATTCTGTTCTACCTCCTCCTCATGGAATACTTAACATCGAAATAACATTAGAGAGTGTGGAGAAACAGAGTTCATTTTATTTCAGCTGGTGTTGGAACAATGGGACCAACTATCCAGGGCATGCCCCGCATATTTTGCCTGGATACTATAAGGTCATCTTCCTTGAGGAAATTTCTTAAGCAATCACTGGTGGAATGATCAAGGAATTTATTTTGAGCTTAGGTTACATAAGAAAATAATTTATTTTTGAAGTATTTGAAGGATATTCTTGGGATATTACTTTTTTTTTAATAAATAACATTTTTAAAGTTTAGTTTCATACTTATGTTTTACTTGTTTCCACCTTAATCTATCTAATTTAATTGTCTTGATGCTTGGAATCTTTTAGTAACTTAATTTTTGTCGATAACAATTATTTCAACTTTCAATATCTTATTAATCCTGAAGTCAGGTTGCTGTCCTTAACGTTTTATTGTTGGTGCGATATTGTATTGAAGTTATTTGGAAGTCAAAATGAGTGAATAATTACTGCTTTATTTGGTGTAAACACGAACTTCCTATCATTTCTTACACGATTTTATGATTACTTTGACCGCATAATGCGCAATTTGTACAAATGGTAATAACTTGCGTGAGCATAAACTCTCCGGAGAAGATCATCTTAACTAGCGTTGTAGAGTACCGTTGCTCAAATTGTGCAACACCAGTAGTATGTGCTGGAACCGTTTATGTTTGTAACAGTTCCAATAGTTCCAGTTCCCCTTAATGGGTGCATGTCCAAGCGGGTCCATGTCCTATTAGCCCGTTCGACATCTTTGCCTTAACAACTTAACACACTTAAATAGTAGACTGATTTTTTCTATACTTTTGAAATTATTATTGAAAAAATAAAAAAAAAGTGTCGAAATTTTGAACTTTTGCTTGAATTTTTTTTTGATAAAATTCTTTTTTCTTGAAATACCCACAATTTCACATATATAACGCTCCGTAGGGCGATTATCGTTTGTTTTAGCTTCAAATATAACCGGACTTTTTTCGTAGGTGATCTTAAGCTAAAAACTTGTTTTGATGAAATCCATATTTCCTGAAAAATAAAATCCACTTAAAGCATGCTTTTTTTTTTTTTTTTTAATTCAGAAAATTTCATAGATATGATATGGCAATTTTAAGGGAAACTACTTTTGTTTGAAACTTGCTTTTGATAAAATTCATAGTTCCTGAAAAAAAAAAATAAAACAAATGTTTTTTTTTTACAGTTTATTTTGGCTAAAACCATAATAAAGCTACCGATTATAATATCCGGATTATGATATTCGTTATCTATGCAAAAAAAAAAAATGAAACCATACTCGACTTTACTGCAAAAGTGTACCAATTTTATCCAGTAGCTAATAGAATATATTGGACCTGTTGGGCTCGGACCCGGTAAGCAGGTCTTCATGGAGCAGCTCCACATTGAGACCTGGTTCCAGTAACAGTTCCACAAGATTCGTCCTATCCTTAAACTCCAGGACTAGTATATCAATGACATACATTAAATACCTGGGATATTTACGTTTCGTTTCGATTGATGAAATACCACCAATTAGTACGAACTCCAAGCATCTATATTTTTTTAAAAATCCCAGTTCTACATTAGATAAATCTAATCATGTAAAAACGCATTTATTTTTTCACTTCATGCGTCCAATTTTATAGGTTGCTTCCAGTGTCCTCTTTTAATGACGGTGGGATGATTTATTGACTTGACTTAACTTTGAATCCTTTGGAGCGATTACATATTCCTATATCAAAAATAATCATGAATCGGTTAAAAATGTTTTAAAGGGTCCAACAATTGCTTAGAAATTGCTATTTTATATATATCCAATGCTAGAATCAACTAATATAATTCCTTATCGTCAATTTGGATTCCGATCGTGCCCATTCTTCTATTCAGTAGTGTGGTGGATGTTGTCTTCTCTAAAATGGAGCGCGTATTGTCTTAGTAGTTACGGACTAAGTGGCACATGGCGAAGGCCACGCTGCACTACCTCTCAGTGTTTGAGTCTTGAGTCAAATTGCAAAAACGTTTTCTGGCCTATCTCTTCCACACTTCGAACCGCCCCAATGTTCACAACAAAAAAATACTATTTAGATAGTAGAAAACCGACTTACCATTTGGTTTTAAATCGGTTTTTACTATATGGTCCATCAATTAAGCCGCAATCCATTCTACTCAAGTTTAGCGTAAATTTATAGAGCTTCCAAGTATGGTCTATCTGGATGACCTCAAAATTTTAAAAGCGAAATTTGTACTCTTTGCTCTAAATGTTAGGGAGTTAGGCAAAGTCTGGAATCCGGGATCCCATGTCCCTAGCACATTTTCTAATAATCCGTCCCTATCCCTGAGAAAGGACCTTCAAAGTGAATCATAATTTCTACTGTTTATCCATCTGTCCTTATTCTAACGGTGTCCCTTAAAGCAGTTCCCGTTCCCTACATCCCAATTCATTCTAGTACTTTCCTCACTGCATACGCGTGTTGCCTGTCTATAATAATTCATTTGCGGCATACCAAACCGTGCAGTCTGCAACACATATATTGCAGAATAGCATCAAAACTGAAGAATCTAAATAAATCCGAACAAATCTGATCAAATCACTTTTATTCTTCATTGCTTATCGCTCGACATCCTGTCCTACAGTATCCTATAGGATACTGCACCCCTGATCTCTGTCGAACAGATTCGATACCTACAACTTCATCTTGACAAGCATCTTGGAATCCTCATACGATTTTAAAATTACAAAAAACTGCTTGTAGATTCTGATTACTTTTAGATTAACTTGGCACTTCAAACTACCAATTTATTACAAAAAGCTAATTTACGTTATTATTATGTGACCTCCGTTGAACATACTGAGTTGAACTTTGGGGCACACTAATTTGTAACCCGTCGTCCCAATCTATTCCTGATAACCTCCACCTTCCCCTCTATCTCCAAGCGTCTGAACAAAAATGGCCAAGGGATATCCTAACGTAGAATGTATATTCTTATGCTACCAATAGTTTCTTCACCAATGTCATGTAATAATAATTTCTAAAGCACATTTACTGTTTGTAGCTTTATTACAGTTATAAATCAAAATTAATAAATAAAATAAAAAATAAAGAAAAGTTCATTACATTTTCCCAGTGTAACTGAATTAGTAAAAAAAGAAAAATATGTCCATGTTTCAGTTCGCTATACCAAAACTTTTGTTCATTTAGTTGAGCCGAAATCACTACTATGGATGAGAAAATGCCCGGCGTATTTGCGGTTGGAATAAAGTATTTAACGACAAATCACATCACATTACTTCTAATCTTCGACATGAAACGAGTCCACCAGTTTTTTTAGACAATACTATACACTACCTTGGTCTGACATTTAACCGAAGAATGACATGGGGGTCCACATATCAAGAAAAAACCTAAATTAAACTCTTAGGCTTCCTTACTCACTTCTTTCGAAACAATCAAAACTAAAACTTGGACAGAAATTGAGCACATACACTTATTTACTGAAACCTATTTGGGCCTACGCATCACAGATACACGGGACAGCTAAAAAGACTCACTTTAACAAACTTCAAACCATTCAGGAAAAAACTTTCAGACCAATTACAAAAGCACTTTGTTATGTTAGCAACATAACTTTACATACTGACGTATTGTAAACGAATACGAATACGTAAGTAAGTTTGTACACTACAAACGATTCCATGACCTACAGACTACAGACGATTCCATACACGGACACCCTATCGCACTCATAAATAACATGACCACAACAATCAAGCCAGATAACATAGAAGACCGTAGAAGGCTGAAGAGGAGCTGGATGAGGTACCACCTCGACTAACAATAATCTGGCTGAAATCACGCCAGGAGGTGTCGCTGGGTACTGCTTCCCCTCATGCCTCTCATGCATGTTCTTAGAGAGACATTTCATCCAATTCATTGATTGTTAATAAGATAATTGACAGTTGTAAATAAAGATTTAAAGTAAAATAGAAAAATACTCGTCAATAATGTATTTTAATCTCCTAAATAAAACAGGGTCTTTAACTATTTTCTTTTTCCAGACGGCTGGAAGCTACCTGTGCGGTAACGGAAGCACAGAGCTCCTTGAACTGTTGCTCAACTTTGAGGATGTGGACCTCACCATTCCTGACAACGAAGGCAACACCCCACTCCACTTCGCCGCTCAGGCCGGTAACTGGGTTACTTTTTGTAGATTTTTTATAACTATAAAATTAATTTATATATATGTTACCTATTTAATTGTTGGTGTAACGAAAATATTCTTAGTCTGAAAACACAGCTAAAAACTTTCACAGAATGAATTAGTCGTTTCTCTCTAAAGGGTCGTTTAGGCGGGCCATTTTGCCGACAATATGTAGCTGCAATAATGTTGCCGGCATTGTTTCAGCAATATACAGCAATGTTACTCAAATATTTACGTATGGCTCGGCTATATTTGGCGGCCACATTGCCTTGTTGCAGGATATTGTCGAGGTGCTGCCGGTGTTGGCAAGAGGGGTTGGAGAACATATCATACCCGCCTCTGTCTCTGTAAATTCTTCTCTCATAATCAATTTTTCCTTTAGAGGCAATTTTGTATTATTAGGTTATATTTCAATTGATTCTAATATAAATGGTTATTTCAAAAATTGTTTTACTACAAAAAATATTTTACTAAAAAATTATCATTCGCTCACATTACTTCAAATAAAACATAGACTCTTTAATATAACAATAGGTTATTATTATAACTAAACAATAATTAATAAGCTAAACATTTGAAATAATTACTATAATTTTTGTTATCTTAAATAATTACCTAATTGAATTCATAATAGAATTCTTAGGTTATTTTTGTGAAACGAAAAAATTTATGTCATTTTTCAAATCCAGATTTTATATCCAGTGAATTTTCATATTAGCTCTTTTAATAAATATTAATTTTAATGCATATCTCTTTAATGCACATTAGCTATTTTAATAAACATTTACTATTTAAATACATATTAATTTTAATTTATATCTTTGTAATACATTTTACCTATTTAAAATATATTAATGAAGGTTTTTTAATACCTATCTGTTCAATACATATTAATCCATATTAGCTCTTTCAATATATGTTAATGAAGCTCTTTTAATACATATTAATCAATATTGCCTATTTTAATACAAATTAATTTGGAAAACTTACTGTATAAGATACAATTATTTTATCAACAAATGCAGTCAAATATAGAAATATGAACTATTTTATTCTTATTAGTACCTTTATATTATATATTATCTTATTTTTTATATTATATATTATCTTATCTTACTCGAATTATTGTATGGAGTTATAGGTCCATGTGTTAATGTTCATTCGATGTCTTACATCGATTTTTTTATCGATTACGGTTAGATATCCAGAAAGAAAAGGTAAAAAAAAAAGTTTCTATGATGTTCACCTATAAAAAAAAAAAACCTGAGCAGCTGAGCTCGGTCGTATTTTCACTAAAGGAATGAATACCGGAGTGTTCACTATACAGTGAATACCACATGACTTCCTTGTACGCCTATTAAACTATAAATGGGTGGCTCAAAAAGTGATCCTGAATTTATTACTAGTTCCCGAAGATAGCAATATCTCAAATGTTGATAAAACTTCTTTTGCTTTATGCGTAATTTAATTTCCTTTCAAATGCAATAGGTTTTCAGCCCCCTGACTCAATTTGGAGGGGTTTTAGAGGTGCACAAATATTTTAAAATAAATCGAAAAACCCTGGAGGGAGAGGTGGAGGAACCAAGTTGAGACCTTCAAAAGATACTTTCCTAACACCAACTGAATTCACATACAAATTTTCAGCCCTATAAAGTAATTTGATGTTGCTGTAGAGATGCGCAAAACTTTAAAAACGCCGAAATTTTATGTATATATGTCGAAATTTTGACTACAATTTATCCATTCTTTAATGGCATCGTTCTGCCTGGAAGAAAACTCTAAAAACCGAATCACATTTGAACCAAAGATCTCCAAAACTTCCATAATCGTGCTCTAGGGGTTCTGAAACGGATAGAAAGCGCAGTCCCGCCCATCACCGCAGACCTTCGACCCAGTGCAATTGACTATTTTATTCGGGAAAAATGTGACTAATAACTAGGGAGATTAAAAAGAGCTGGAGAGTTTTGAGGCAGGTTCTTTAAAAGCATTTGATTTACTGACAATTAAAAAAACAAATAAAGCTATCAAAGACATTGCTGTCAAGTCCAGGGACCTGAAAGGTATTAGCGAGAAAGAAGCTTGAAATAATAAAAAATGTATATTTAATGAAATGAACTTCTACATTTCATTTCATTAAATTAAATATACAAGATTTGATCATTTGAGATAAATTAGTAGGATTTACAGCCTTTTTCTTGTTTTATATATATATATATATATAAGTTATGCGACGGCGAACAAATTGAATTAAAAAAAAGGAAAAGGACTGAGAAATAACTATCACGACTTCTGAGACAAGACTGTTTATTCATAAAAGTAATCCTCCTTATATACAATCGGAATGTTGTTTACATTCCAGGATGGTATTAAGGTTGATACTGCCACGCTCCGGTCTTTAACTCCCCCCCACCAGTTTACGGGGATCTCCGTAAACTCTATATTCAATCCTAACTTGTTAATCTCCTCACCTCACAGAGCGGAGCGGCCAGTCAATCTTAATACCTTACATCTGATCTTTTAATAAAACAACCAACAAAAAGAAAACAACTCAAAAGTCCTTCTGCAGCATATACAATAAACAAAAAGAAAATCACTATCACTGTTATCAATTATCACTATCTTATACGTAAGGCTCACAATTCTTCCTATTTATTATTACAAAAACAAAACAACAAAAAAAAACAACTTCTTCTATTTACACACTACTATTCACAGAAATTAAAACAAAGGGTTCTTACAGCTACACTTGCACTAAAAAAAAAACTTTCTTATGCTCTGGTACAATTACAATTGTGTTATGGTTACAAAAAAAAAATCCGTGTGCAGAGACGGGGGTGCTCCCGTTCACACTGGTTTTTCGGGTTCTACCAAAGGGAGTTTCAATTGTTCAATGTGAACCGTTCGTCTCTTTCTGGGTTCTTTGACGCTCTCAATGGTTACTATGTTGTGTTCCCTTATAACTATAACCCTAAACGGGCCCTCATACCGCGTCAATTCTTTCCCTCTGTTAGACCCCATTCTCCGGTATACGATTGTCCCTATCCGTATCTCTCCCATCCTGTCTCGTACCTTTAGGTTCTCTCTCTCTACCCTCTTCTGTTTCTCCCGTTCTATTTTCCCCCGTACTTTCTCCCAAACCTTCGCTATCTCTAACCTATTACTAACGATTGCCTCCGCCGTTTCTTCATCCGCGGCCGTATTCCCGCAATCACGTCTCCACCCTCGCACTCCGAACAAAACTTCGATGGGTGAATACCCTGTGATCGAGTGTATTGAATGGTTATATGCAGCTACGGCTTTTCTCATAGCTATATCTGCTTCATCTCCCTGTTCTCCCTGATACACACGTAGATGGTCACTCAGGGTACTATGCAATCGCTCGATATTTCCCCTGCTCTTGGGATGGCCCGGAGTGTTGAGATGCCACGCTATATCCAATCTTTTCGCTTCCTCTCTAATAGCGACGCTATCAAATTCCCTACCTCCGTCGGATGAAATTCTGTCGGGCACCCCGTAAAACTGAACCCATGTTTGTAGGGCCTCCAACACTGCTTCCGAAGATCTGTCGCATACCTTATACGCCATTGCTACTTTGCTGAAGAGATCTATCATGGTGACCCATTTGAATCCCCTCCACGTGAACGTGTCGACCTGCAGCTCTTTTAATGGCGTGTATCCTGTGGGTGTCTCTTCTTGTCTCCCTCTTGGAGGATGCCGGTCGTACTTCGTGCGCATGCAAACTTCACACGCCCCTATAGTTTCCTTGATGGTCTTCTTCATTCCATGCCAAAAATATTTCCTCCGCAATGCTTGTAGCGTCTCGTGCACCCCCCGATGGTTTGTTTTTCCCTGATGATACGCTAACGTCACTTCCTTTTGTTGCTCTACGTCCATTATCGTTTCTACCATGTATTTGCATCGGATAAACGTTCTATCCACGCCAATTCGTTCAGCTCTCCAAATTCTTTTAATTTTTTCCCATATCGTGGCATTTCCTACATAGAGATGATGGGTTTTTCCCGGTTCTGACGCGTCCCTTAGTGCCCTACAAATTTCGTCTTCTCGCGCCCCTGGTTGTGACCAGATTGTATTAATTTTATTCCTCCCATATTTGCTATATGCTATTTTCATCATGCCCGAGGTCCTCGTCTTCCAGATCACCTGACGCCGTTTGTCGTTAATGATTTCCTCGACTTCTTCCATTTCTACCGGCCTCTCTTCCGCAGGGCTCTCTTCTTCTGGGGACTCCTCTCCTCCCTCCGTCTCTGCCGTGCCGTGGTCACCCTCTTCGCCTGGCGTCCATTCTCTCAGAAATTGCCGTACGTTTCTTGATGTTTCGCCGCTATCCTCTTCGATGGCGTTGACCATGATGGCTCTTGACAACCAGTCTGCCACTATATTTTCCTTCCCCGGCTTATAACTAATTTCCATGTTGTATTGTCCCAGAAACTCCTTCCATCTCGCGACTCTCGCCGAGGATTCCTTTAGCCTTCCTACCCATTGAAGCGGTCTGTGGTCGGTGTGGACGCGGAACTTTCTTCCAAAAACGTATGGTCTAAAATGGTCAATAGCCCATACTATCCCTAGTAGCTCTCTCTCCAAGGCGCTATACCTTGTCTCCGCGTCGGTTAGACGCCTGCTAGCGTATGCTATGGGACGCTCTCCTCCCACACCCTCCTGAGATAAAACGGCTCCTAGCGCATATTCGCTGGCGTCCGTGGTAACGGTGAATTGTTTGGTGAAATCCGGAAACGCCAATACCGGCTGCTCTTGCAATTTTTCCATGCATTTTCGGATATTATCCTCCATCACGGTTAGTTTGGCCCCTTTCTTTAGTAAATTATTAAGCGGCACCAAATATTCCGCCATTTCGGGTACAAATCTCCTATAGTAATTTAGCGTTCCCAGGAGTCTGCGGATCCCTTTTACATCTCGCGGCACCGTCATCCTCCTAATCGCTTCTACCTTCGCCGCGTCGGGCTTTACCCCTTCCCCGGAAATGGTATGGCCTAAAAAATTAATCTGTCCCTGTCCCAACGTCGATTTTTCCCTGGACAGTTTTAACCCGAATTGCCGCACCCTCTCGAATACACTTCACAAATGTTGTATGTGCTCGGCCTCGGTTTTGCTGAAAACCAGTAAATCGTCCATATAGACTTGACACACCCCCTCATCTATGCCTCTCAGGAATTCATCCATCAATCTCTGGAAGGTGATTGGGGCGTTTTTTAATCCGAACGGCATTCGGGTAAATTCGTAATGCCCCCTTTCAAAAGTAAACGCTGTTTTGTGTTGGTCCTGTGGGTGCATCCTTATTTGGTGGTATCCCGCTTTGAGATCTAGAGTGCTAAAAATCATCGCCCCACTAATCCTGTCCAAAATGTCCTCAAACCTGGGGATAGGGTATTTTTCGTCCACAGTATTTTCGTTTAATCGTCTATAGTCTATGACTACCCTATATTTCTCTTTATTTTCTCCTGGCGCGCTCTTTTTCCTTACTGCCCACAGTGGACTATTGTACGGTGACGTGCTATTAACGATAATTCCCTGTTTCTTCAGGCTCTCTAGTTCTTCTCTAATATGCTGTCTCAGAGCCTGCGGATACCTCCTTTCTTTCACATAAGACACTCTGTCTTGCTTTAACGGGATCTCATGGACCGTCCTCCCTGTCACTCCTAACGTACTGCCCTCCTTAAAGAATATATCCCCAAACTCTTTCTGTACCGTTTCTCTCCAGTCTTCGACCCTATTAACCGCCCCTATTCGTGCTTTCTTATCCTTTGCAATCCCCCGGCATTTATATGTCGTTTCTCCTAACCTAATACTCCACTTCCCTTTACTATTCTTTACTCGTGCGCCTGCCTGCCCCAATAGATCGCACCCCGCTATTGCCTGGTACTCCCGAGTCATTTCCCCCACTATGTGCACTTTTATCTTTCCCTTTTTTGCCACCCACCGGTTTAGACCGATTACCGCCTCTCCTTCTACCTTGCACGGCCCTCCCAGTGTGATTAATTTACACCCGCATTTCTGAACACGGAGTGCCCCTTCTCTGCCACACAGTTTTTCCAGTGCATCTCGGGTCATAACAGTGTTTGAGCTCCCTGTGTCCACCAGGCATCTCACTCCCCCTTTCAACTTAATAATTGGCAACCAGCATGACTTACCTCTGATTTTGTTGCATGTCGCTGTGCGGTCGCCTCTCTGCGGGCACTCCCCTCAGATTCCTGCTGGCTTCCTCCTCTCCGCTACCGCTCGTTGTCGCTCACCCCATTGACGGCTCCTGCCTCCGCTGCTCCCTGGTTCCTCGTCATATGTCTCCGAAGTTCCCGACGTCTCCTTCGCCTCTTCCGAAGTTCCACTCCTCTGGAATGGACCCGCCTTCCTCCGCACCTTCTGGGTGTTGACCTCCATCGGCTCTGCCCGTGGTGTTTCCCTCCTCCGGTAAATGTATGGGCATTGCCTCGCAACGTGCCCTTCTGTGCCGCACTCGAAGCATCTAGTGCGCGGACACTGGGCCACTAGATGTCCGGGCCTCCCACAGCCATGGCACTTCCTCTCTTCTTTTCGAGGACCATTCCTCGCTTTCGCTTGTCCCGACCTTCTCTCGCCTACCGAGGGTCTCTCTCTGCTCGTGTACGCGGGTTCTTTCCTCCTCCAGCCCATTGGTGTGGTTCTGGGGCGTCGATCGGTCACTCTGCTCCACCCCGTTTCTTCCACCTCCATCCTGGTTTCTTCTTCCCTTGCGCTCGAGTCGATCATCTCCTGGGCGCATTCGATGAATGAGCGATCTCCCGGCAAGCCTTCCCTCTTTCCCGTCTCTTTCGCCAATTGGACCTTGAGGATGGTCGCCAAGAATGCCATCCTGCCTTGTACCTCGCCTATGCTCAAGGTTTCACGCATTTTTTCCGTGATCTGATTGAATCGTGCTAGCAGCGCTCCTGCGTACTGTCCGCTCGTCTGTCGAGGAGAACGCCTCTCTCTAAACATTTGATAGATGTCCTCTTCCGGGGTCCACCTGCCACCACCGAAAGCTTTCTTCAGCCTCTCCTTAATTACCGGCCACGGTGTCTCCTCATCTGCTTGGATTAAATTTAGCACGTTCCTTTTTACTCTGCACACCAGAGCTGCCTTCAGTGCTTCGGCATCCCCAGCGTTAACCAGATTCTCCGATGTCTTGGCTTGTATCCTCTCCATAAGGCGATCACCACCCTTCAAAAAATGGTTTAACTCGCCAATTTCGCCGCCGAAGCGCTCCAGATCAGAAATCGCCCTCCGGAGGTCCTGCGATGTCGCTGTCCTTAGCTTCATCCACTCCAGAGCGTTGGCATGAGCTTCCGCCATGGTTTCTCGTGGTAGTGAAGGTAAGTCAGGTACATTAAGCACTGCCGGTCTTACTATGCCTTCTGATGCCATCTCGATTTTTCTTCGTCTTCGCCTGGTTCGAAAAGTAGCAGAAGAAAAACGAGGGCGGGCTATAAAAATTTTTCCAAAAAAGCAAAAAAAAGAAAAGAAAAAGGTCTCGCGTTACAGTTCCCGGGTTTCGGCACCAGTTATGCGACGGCGAACAAATTGAATTAAAAAAAAGGAAAAGGACTGAGAAATAACTATCACGACTTCTGAGACAAGACTGTTTATTCATAAAAGTAATCCTCCTTACATACAATCGGAATGTTGTTTACATTCCAGGATGGTATTAAGGTTGATACTGCCACGCTCCGGTCTTTAACTTATATATATATATATATATATATATATATATATATATATATATATATATATATATATATACACATGATAAGTAGTGTATGTAAACAATTAGTGTAAATAAACAATGTAAGACTATATAAACCCTTGCAAAAGATAAATAAAGTCAGTATTATCCAAGCACCCGTGTAGTTCACTTCGTGCCCTTTCCTTCCTTTTTTTTACATCTTATTTTCTCGAGTATTTTAACTGGTGCCGAAAGCCGGGAAAAAGTAAGTGCACGTTATTTAACGGTCGCGAAAAGAAAAAGAGAAAAGAATTTTTTCAAATCTCATGGTTTTGCGACCAAGTCAGACAACGTAGTCAGTCAACTTCACGGTAGGCCCCCAAACAATCAAGGTCAAACAATGGATCCTTCAGGTCAACCTATGGACCAGAATAGTGGCTCAAGCGCTAATCCAGAGATCGTGCAGATAGTTAACAATGATCCTCAGTTAATGCAATTAGAATGGGCGAGAGTGAAAACGGCTACTGCCACATATCTAAAAAACACCGTCTCAGAACTGGAGAGATTCGGCGGAGAACTAGGTCACCTTAATCACTTCCTGAAGAGAGGAAATCAGATCCACAACCTGATCGAGGCAAGGATCACGGCTGGGTGGGTAGATCTTTTGGACGCTACCGAACTGAGAGCATCTTTAGTGGGAAGAGTCAGAAGGAACGTACTCAACGCTATACAAGCGGATGAGTTGACTTCTTGGGAAGAGGTTACCAGCAGACTAAAAAAGGCGTACGGAGGAGGGCGTTGGACACCAGAAGAAGACGTTTATCGTCTCTTCACTGAAAGCAGAGGATCCGGGCAGTCGGATTACAACTTCGCAGAAATTATGCTGAATCAGTTCACGGCAATCTCATAAAAATTGATTGAAACCGTAGGACAGACCGAGGCGATCCAACAACTGTCAATTTATGAGAATGTACTAAAAGTACAGCTAGGAAGAAACCTAAAGGCCAGAGAAAAATTAGCTACTGAAAAGTCTTTCGTTGAGTGTGTCCGTGATGTAATGGATAAGGGTGCCAGAGAGGAAGAAGAAGCGGATGAACTACAATGGCGACAAGTGTCGTTCAGAAACAGGAGGAGCAATAATAGAGATCGGAATAGGGAACGGTTCGACCCCAGGCCTCAGCCATTATACCCGTCAAGAGTCGAACACCGAAGGAGTCCTAGAGATGGTAAAGACGTGCAGAGAGGCTTTAAACCACGAGTGTCTCGAAGAGAAGAAGTCCGTAGATTCTACGAATGCAACCGCTCAGGGCACATCGCAGCTAATTGTCCCGCAGTTAAATGCTTCGTATGCGGCGACAAAGGTCATGTTGCTAGAGCATGTCCTTGGATGTTCAGGCGGAACCCAGCCCCAGAACCGATGGAAGTGAACACACACAGAACAAGACGACATAGGGGCACGTCAATGTCAAGTTCTGAAGATTACTCGGAAAAGAGTTCTTCAAACGAAGAAGACGAACAGAGGCCCAGCTGGGCGAAGATAGCTGGAAGATCGAGCATGCAAGCAAACCGGAAACTCAAATCCAAAAAGTCAGACGCGGAAAAGGAAACTGCTATCTGAGGAGGCGAGGGCAACCCAGGCAGAGTAGAGTCAGTAAATAGTGTTTGTGGACTGTGGGAGAGGTTTCCTATAGTGCAGGGGTGCAGCGACGGATTTAGGGCGCTAATCGATACTGGGAGCATCAGTACCTTGGTCAGTAGAGGGGTGTTGAAGGAGCTGGACAAAGGTTTCTCACTTAAGGTATGTAGATGTTCTGTTATCACTCTGAGCAGTCCTTGTAAAGTGTTGGGAGAATATATATGGGATCTAGAAAATCTCACTGATCATTAATATCATTATTATCCGAATACACAGATATATTTTACAAGGAGGGCTGCCCATTACCTGCCACCGAGATGACCAGACACGAAATAACGCTTAAAGAAAATAAAATTTCCTACACGAAAGGCCGGAGACATCCCTAGTCACTGACGTCAATTATTAATGATCAAATTGATGACCTCCTTCGTCAAGGGATCATACGGCATATCACGTCACCATTGTGGAAAAAAAAGAGGTTGAACCCACAAGCAGACCCCTCTTACCGACTGGTAATTGATTACAGAAAACTAAACGAGAACACCGTAGAGGAGAGGAATACCTACACCTAGACTCGAGGATATGTTAGATCGTCTGGCGGGAGCCCGTGTTTTTTCTACACTCGACCTAAAATCCGGGTACCATCAAGTGCGGATGCGAGAGGAGGATATCGAAAAAACGGCATTCACCTTCGGCAGAGGTCATTACGAATTCACCCGAATGCCGTTTGGGCTTAGAAAGGCGCCTCTTACGTTCCAGCGCCTGATGGATGAGTTCCTCCATGGGCTAGGGCAAGAGCATTGCCAGATATACATGGACGATCTTATCGTCTTTAGCTCATCCCCATCGCGCCATGTAGCTCTCCTCAAGAATGTCTTTGAGCGCATCCGTGAATTCGGGCTTAAGCTATCGGAAGAGAAGTCCCAGTTCTTTCGTACAGAGATAAAATTTTTGGGTCACCTCATCTCGGAACGGGATGAGGTCGAAACCATCTTCCGCGTATTACCACCGGCTAACCAAAAGAAACTTAAGAGTTTCCTCGGAATGGTGAATTATTATCGCAAATTCCTACCGAACGCAGCTGATATAATTCACCACTTACACAACTGTTGAAGAAGGGTCGGTCATTCCTTTTTACCGATGAGCATATGACGAGCTTCCATACGTGCAAGGAAGCCCTTACTGCGGAACCAGTGCTTGCATTCCCAAATTTCCAAATGGAATTCATATTGACAACCGATGCTAGCGAAAGGGAGCTCGGGGCGGTATTATCGCAGGAATCCGATATCGAGGATAGGCCGGTAGCTTTTGCGAGCAGGCAACTATCTGATGCAGAGTCGAGATATAGTGCGCTCGAACGAGAATTCTTAGCTTTCGTCTGGGCAATTGACCACCTTCGGCCTTATATATATGGGAGGCGGTTTACGCTCCGTACAGATCAGAAACCGTTATTATGGACCGACGGATTAAAGGAATCGTCAGCCAGAATCGGACGGTAGAAAGAAAAACTGCGTGCATACAGCTTCAATATCGTACATCAAAAAGGCTCACAAAATTTCGTCGCGGACTGGTTGTCTCGAGTCCTGTATACAAATCTGCTTCAGCAAGCAGGTTCCTCTGGAGTCATTGCCGGGTAAGAGACGTTGCGCGATGAGGAGGATACGGTAGATGCAGACGAGATTCCCGAGGAAATTCGACGTACCCCCCTCAACGAGATGGATACCATTGTGAACCGACACACGCGCCAGATCATCTGGAAAACTCGTGCCGAAGGAATGTCGCGAACGGAACACACGAAGTACTGCCGCCACAGTATTGTAACAGTATTGGACAGTTCCCTCAGTGCCACCGGCGGATGTTGCCCGCATCCTTAACATGAGTACTAAACCGGGCAAGACATATTATCTTTACATAGGAAATAAAACGGTCCTAGACCGCATCAAGCATCTATTAGAAACAGAGCGCATAGGAGCCGATAATTCGAAATGTTCGAAAAAGGTGGAAACGGTTAAGGAACCAGACCGGCAAAAAGACTTAGTTAAGGCCTATCATGAAGGGAAAACTAATCATCGAGCAGTACCAGAAACTCTTGCCGCATTGAGCCGCAGATATTACTGGCACCACATACGCCGAACGATCCGAGAGGTTCTGCAAAGGTGTACAATATGTCACCGTGCGAAATACGACAGACATCCCGTCAATGTCCATCCCGAAGTGTCACATACCCCGAATTCGCCATTGTTAGAGGTACAGGTAGATATCTTTACTTGGGAAGGTTCGCAATGGCTTACTATTCTTGACAACTTTAGCAAGCTAGCCCATGGCTTACGGTTACAGCCGACGCCGTTTGGGATGGCATGCTCAGCTGGATATCATGCTACGGAGTACCACAAAACATTACGTCGGACGGTGGGAGGGAATTCAAGAACGCTCGTACAACTACGGAATGCTCGGACTTGAATATAAAGTGGCATTTTAATTCCCCCGATAACCCACAAGGACGAGGTGCTATCGAACGTCTCCATAATACATTAGGGGAACATCTTCGGTTATTTCAACTAGATAGGGGATTAGGAGCCATCGCAGCAATGCCTCGGGCAGTAGTAGCGTACAATAACACGATACATTCCGCTACAGGTTTCACACCGGTGGATGTGGTATTCGGTCATCCGTTACGGAATAGGGGAGACGTTCTTACCACCGCGTATACACATCTGCGAGACGCAATAATCCACAAACGTAGACAGTTAGCCGATATCTCACAAAAGGTGTATACTAGGCTTACAAAAAAAAAAATTTCGAGGGCAAATCGAGTTTGCGTAGCGGTACCAGATAAATCTCACAGAATCTCATTAGGTATGACGGACGGTATATTGCCGACCACCGTCGAGCCGTCGAAAAGGGGATCAGCGCTTTGAAGGACCTTTCAGAGTGGTAGCGCTACGAGAGCATAACATAGTTTCTATCCAGGAGATGACAGGTGCTCAGAGGGTGAGACACACCCACATCCGGCACCTTCGCATCCCTCTCAATCCAGGCAGTTTGGAAGTGTAAAATAACAAAGTTATTCTTCTTTATTGTTGTCGTTTCTTTTAATATAATTAGTACAATTAGTTCTATTATTAAGTTAGAGAATTATGTTAATTGTCGAACCATTTTGAAAATTTTGGTGTCTTTGTAAATATGATGTGCATACAAGGTTTTATTTTTGTTTTTTGTATAGTTTAGAGAATAGTCCAAGTGTGTGTTGATTATGTTTGTCAAAAAGTTGTTTTATTTTGTCTTTAGTTTTACTCAGAGTTCACTTTGTGAATTGGGGCGGAGGTGATAAGTAGTTTATGTAAACAATTAGTGAAAATAAACAATGTAAGACTATATAAACCCTTGCAAAAGATAAATAAAGTCAGTATTATCCAAGCATCCGTGTAGTTCACTTCATGCCCTTTCCTTTCTTTTTTTACATCTTATTTTCTCGAGTATTTTAACTTACATATATATATATATATATATATATATATATATATATATATATATATATACATATATACATATATATACACACATACTTTTAGCTTACCCCCTAAAGGACATGATTCATTCATAAACTTCAAAAGTTCATTTTACTCTGTGCTCTCAAGTATAATTTTATTATAAAATTTTTCTTTTAAAATTATTTCTTAACTATGTACAGGTACCTTAAAAAATGTATTAAAAACATTGATAGCATAATATATAGTTCAAAGCATTTTTATGGTGTATTCTTTCTCCGTTAAGCTTTTCAATGTGTCGAAAAAAATAATCCACCCATCTATTATCTAATGAGCAGTTAAAAACAATTAATCACAGAGGCGATGAATACCTGAATGATTGTTTTATTATTCAGCGATTGGAAGCTGCATATAAAGCACCGGAAAATCCAACGATTCCGATCCAGGGCTTAAAATGTTATCTGGTTGTCAATTCTTTTGACTGGAATGTCAACGGGGACATTTAGTTAGAGCGGCCGTAAAATGTCATCCGAAATATAAGCCGGTTTTTCTTTGATCAGCGCCACGTAACATATCGGAGCGATCGTCGGAACCGAAACTACCATCATAAACTGTCATAATTTATTAGGATCAGAACTAATCTCGAATGAGCAGTCATTTATCTCCAAATTGGCATTGGATTGCGTATCTCTATTCTATGTTTATTTATAAGATTTAAATGAAAATTAAGAGGCGCGGGTAGGTGTGGATTCAGATTTGATGATTTCATAGATAGTGATCTCCAATATGTGTTCTGATTTTCAACTTATCTAGTGCCAACTATTTTAAAAAGAAAATTTTACTATAAAAATAGATGATAAATTTATAAATAACGGTTTTAATTAATTTTGCGGTATCTATTGTAAATGTAATGAAATATGTAGGTCTTCTACTCTGATCCGATTTTTCTTTTTTTTTTTAATTATTTTGAAATATTACATTCTGTCTCAGTTAAGAAAAATAGTAATAGTGACAAAAAAAAAAGGCCATTAACGCCATATTTAAAAAATAAATTAAACAATAGCAAGCAGATAAATAGAAAAATAAAATAAATCATTTTAAACATATTATAAACGTATGTACTATATTTACACAACCCAACGAACTCCGAATCAAGGTTGTTCCTCCACTTGTGGAATGAAAAGCAATAATCCAGCGTCACTGGCATTAGTTGATTGATTATGCTGAAATGTTAGAATGATGGATTATGGTTCTGATGAAACCTGGAAAATTCGATTAGTATTAGGTCTAAACCAAATTGTATGATGTTTTGTTTGTTACATAGAATGGAGCATTGACTGTAGTGTTCGAAGGTGACGTAGAACTGCATGCATTGCTTCGCAGGTGGTTAAAATCTCAGACCACAGAATTTTACAGGAAAAACTTGTATATCGTTTTGATAAGTGCCTCATTTTGAATGGTGACCATGTAGAAAAAATGTTTAAGAATATGCCTTTCAAATTTATATAATATTTTGCTTTTCTTTTCATATACATATATAGGTCAGAAGTAAACTGCCATCTTTGAAATTTGCTGATTACGATTTTAATTTGGCATTTGCTAATGAAAAGGATAATTCCTAGGCATATTTTCGAGTATAATTATTGTAAATGAGCTTAAAGGGTAATAAAATATGCATCACTTCAAACATAAAGATAGATATTTCCACAACAAGCAATATCGTGCGAACTGAAATTTCTTTTTGCTCTCCTGTAATATTTTGAAAGTGTTATGACAGTTTACCTCTGACGAACAAATGCATATATAACGTACACTCGATGTGGTTTGAGCGGGGTGGCGCGCCTGCAATATGTATGTGAACTTGAGGTTGTCGAATAAGGTCAGATCATGGATGAGTGACCATCCTATAAGGACGACCATATTGCCCGGATAAGGCTTCATTACACCCGGCTCTCTTAGTTAAAATCCTCAGAGCTTCTCCCTCACCAATGCTTATATCCTCGTGGCGATCCTTTCTAAGTACTTTCATTGCCTTATAAAGTCTATGGTACTTGTTCTTGAATCTAAGTCCACTACTCATTAATGTCAACTACATATCCAACAATATAGCTTCGTCCATTCTTTTCCCTCTATGTCAGGCACTTTCTATTTTCTTTCTTTATAGCTTACTCTGCTTTCTTTATCGACTTGATTTCGTCTCTTCACTTTTTCTCTTAATCATTAATTTTAACTACTCTCATTTTGCAGATGTATTTTATATTTTTGGCCTCTTTACCACTTACTAGCACTCCACTGTCTTTCTTCTCGGTTGTAGAATAAACAAACAGCGTTTACGTATGTAGTCACAAGTTTCTTTTTTATCATATTTTCATAGTATGAATAAACTCGATTGATAAACTCTTATTGCCCACCAGGTATTACACGAAGTGTATTTCCTGCCAGTATCCGTAACTGGAACATATTTTTTTTTAGATGGCATCGGATCTGTAAAAAAAAAGAATAAAGAAGTTAATCCAATTTTCCAATTTCAAAAAACAAAATTATTTTTGTAAAGTTTCAGTTTTTCAGTCCACAGCTCATAGATTTAAATATGCATTTAAATTAATGAACTCTGAACATTCATTGAAATAAAAGCTTTACGGAAACCGTAGTGTATTATAACCGAAGTATAATTATAAGTTCAACCGTCAGAATAAAATGTAAAGATCTGAGCAGTGTATTTAACGGTTATGATTGATATACGATAAAAAGTAATTTTAAATTATTTTTAGCTCACTATACTATATCATGTTTGAATCTAATCTAATCCTTATCTAGAAAAATGTTAAGCAATTACTAATTTGCATTCCACTATGCATGCAAAAATTACATTACTTAAAGACAATTTAATAGGTAATTAAAGTTTTATATTAAAGGTAATTAAATTAAAACCAAAAATAATTACTGATAGGTACTGTATTTAAAAAAAAATATTACTGGCAATACTCAGCTGAATACATACAAAGTTACTACTAGTAGTGTAATTTTAAAATACATCTAAATGTAAATATAATTTATAAAAAACGATATCCAAAAAGTTGAGATGTAGTCTATAAATGAGTTTTCAGTCCATTCAAGCACGTAAATTAAAGTTAATAGCTGACTAAATAGCGATTAAGAGCTGTGCTGGTAAGATTCCAACGACGCGTCGCGACGCTGAGAATCTTGGCGAGGGGAAGCACCCAATCAGTTACATCTGCCTGGCAACATTTCTCCTGTTTACGTAACAGCTTCAAAAGTCAACAAAATAAGAGAAAACCTTATAAGAGTTTATATTTTATTTTGGCGAGATTCCCAGGATTAAATTAACTTTCAGCGTAATCTAGACAGCAGTAATCTGTGATTATTTGCTTTAATTCGCTGTCCTCTTTTCAAGGTGATGCAATTAGACTATAAAGTAATTCTGATTATTTAACAGATCAATTGTTATTTTATGCCTTATAAAGATGCTACAGAATATTGGAACATCGACATATTTTGTCTGATCACCGAGACTATACTTTTTTTGGCATTAAAGGTAACGAGATGGCTGATAGAGCTGCTAAAGAAGCCCTTACACATCCAGGACGCGGTAAAGCTCTCCTGACACCATAAGAGCTAGCGCGGCCACTAAGAGATACCATACTCAAAGAGTGGCAGGCATTATGGGACAACAGCCCTCCTAATAAACTGAAGGCCATAAAGAATGAAGTGAGACCATGGAGCAGCTCCAGTCGCAATAGCCGTAGAGAAGAAGTGGTCCTTACACGACTCAGAATAGGACATACAAGGCTTATCCACGTTCACTTAATAATTAAAGAAAATCCGCCCTGATGCCAGAAATGTAATGAGAGATTGAAAATAGGATTGTGCTTGCTTATCTTTGAGGATTGTGCTTTATACATGAGAACATTGAATGAAATAGGAATGCCTACCAATATGTCAATAGCGTTGGGAAATGAAGAAAAATATGTGAATAAGGTAATCTCCTTTCTCTCCAAAGAAGGATTTTTTAAAAATATCTATAATTACTTTTCCCCTTTTTTCTTGTCTTTCACTATATAATTTATTTATTTATTTCTCTTTTCCTCTTTCTTATTTAAGCTTTATTCTTATTTATTTATTTCTCCCTCTTATTTTTCTAATTTTTATTTATTTATTTTTCTTAATTTATTAACTTTTAATCTACCCTTTTTTGTGCTCATATCCTTATAATCTTTTCTCATCACTTCTATTTAACCATCCCATCTAATGTCCTTCAATAATATAATATAAATACATAAGCATTAACAAAAGCGTTGATGACCAACAGGTTTTACGCCTTAATCTTTTTAAAACAACCAACCAACCAGATCAATTGTACAATAGATAATTAAATTGGAGTTATAATTTTTATTTTTCGAACAAAAAAATACAATAGTTTTAGTTAAGTATAAATAATAACAATTAAGGGAATCGAATATCAAAGATCTAAGGGAAAATCTTCCTGTCAAAAAAGGAAAGAAATTTCTACAGTGGCGTAACTAAGGATGAACGCGCCCCAATGCACAAGCGTTTTTCCTGGTGCCCCTTCTCTCTGCAGACAAAAAAAATTATCCTTACCCTCTGTACTATACTTAATTAAATTCTCTTCTCTCAATTCTTTTGAAGTGGGAGCGTGATAAAAACAATACTGATTAACACGCTCACTATAAATAAATAAATAATTCTTGTTTGAAAAAAATGGGTTGCAATATTTTCCAGTATATCCGTTTATGAACTTCTCTCCCCACAATCTTTCCGCACTAATGCATCGCATCGATTGCATTGCCATAATTTACGCTACTGAATTTCTAAAACTATGATTAAGAAGCCACAGATCATATCGACGTCGTTTTTTTAAAAATGCTTAAGCACCAATAATTCGAAATTTAGGTTTCAAATGATTAGGGAACATAAAAACCACCTCTATCTATTCCCGCTCACTATATATCGAAAAAAAATTGGAAATGGCCTGAGAATCGAACATTAATGAGGCATCAAGTACTTACGACTCTCCGTCGTCACTATGGCCTTAACCAATGCTTGAATCCCCTAAAATATATTGTAATTATAAGGTTTTGCCAAATTAATAAACTCCTACTGTATACAATAATTTTATTTATACAATAAAGAATAAAATTTAAAAAATATATATATTCTTATTTGGGAAAAAATCGTTTCATGTATTTTCTGTAAAATTTGCTAAATGGCGCTTACGGCTTTTTCAAAAAACGACGTCGATATATTTATAAAGATAAGTTGTATTCGACAATTGTTAAGCTTAAAATATCTTTTTACCTCCTTGTACGCAGTAAGTTAAGTATTGTAATCGTGAAAATTTAGGTTTTCAGATTTCAACGGAAATATCTATTTTGACCATCCTTGAATCCATTTCTACTAGTTTCGTCGTGATGTCTATTCGACTTATATCTTAAGTTCATAATAAACTTACATCAAAAGGTAAATTTCCATTTAATAACAACAGAGATCATATGGTTCTGTGATAAAAGTTATAAACGCGATTTTTTTTTCCACTCTAATTAAACGATTTTATTACTTGATTTAAGTGTTAAAATTGAGTGTAAAATATTCCTTCCCTCCCTCCCATTTGTGAGCTGAAGAAGTCTGCAGCAGGAGAATAAGACATAAGTTAAGCGGGTTCTTCCGCTTAAAATCTTGAAACCGTCGATTTCGAATGCTTTATTTATTGACAGACAGTTCTAATGTTGTCAAGAAATACGAAGAAATCTCTTAGTAACTTGTTAAGAACTGAAAGAAAACGGCATATAATAACGGAATGATACCTCCAAAAACAAGAGCTTGTGTGTATGTGATTGTCTGTATGTGTCAATAGATGGACGTAGCGACGCCGAGTGTCGTTTTTGAGATACTGCTATCTTCGGAAACCAGGAACCATATTCAGGGTCATTTTTTGAGCCACCGATTTAAAGTTTAATAGGCGTACAAGGAAGTGATTGGGTGTCCACATAAGATATTTTATATAGGCATTACATTGTGATAAGAGATTTTTTCTTGTCGTTGAGGTTCTGTGATCCTATATTTATACTTGCATTATCGTAAAATAGAGTTTGATTTTAAAATTCTGAAAATAAATGTCTGGTGTATCCACTCACACGAGTTTCCTTATCGTTTTGAGTTAAAATAAAAAAAAAATAAAGTTTTATTTTCTTCATTACTTGTTTCTGTTTTTTTCGGGAATGTGCTGTATAGAAAAATTAAAACTGCTTTAGGAGGACGATTTTAGGAAAATTTCGTCATCATCGTTAGAGACGTTTTGGTGAAAAGCATTTATATTTTCTTACATCATTGTCCATTTTCAAGACCTTTTTTCATACATCTACAATTACATTTTTTTTAAATTAGCTACATTTATTATCAAATATTTTGATTACTTTATAATATATATTTACTTGTTATTTAATCCTACCATAAGCATATTACTTTACAATTTTTTTTTTGTTTTTTTATCAAAATTAAAGCAACTGCATTACTATAACAAAATGTACTGAGAAAATAGCCATTCATATACAAATGAATAAGTGTTTGTTTATTGTCTCATTTTTAGCGTAGTAAAATAATACTATCAAAAACATATATTTTGGATAGGGTCGGGGGCATACAGTATCCTTGTAGAAGCCTTTGCTGTTTCCAAATTCTTTTGACATGTTGATAACTGTCTAAAAAATTGGATGAAAAACTGCGGCAAAATGGGCATACCAATGAAAGACAGACACTTGTGATATCCAAGTGATAACAGTGCAGAATGAATTTGACATTGGTTACATGTTTATAAAAGTAACCGAACTGTACGAGTAATGGGGCTTGAGTATGAATTACGAGTATATGTCGTATAAAAAATGATGAGGTGAGTGATCTTATTTTAGCAAACGTGAGTAGGATACATCAATTCTGATAAATTGGCTCAACGCTCGAAAGCAGTGGAAAAGCGAGAAGGAAGTAGAAAAAAGGTTAACAAACGGACGGAAAGCTATCAGTATGCTAAATCCAGTGCTCTGGAGCGGGAACATTTACGCGAATGTGAAAAAAGTAATATATAAGGCCATGGTAGAACGCGTAATGCTCTATATCGCTAAAACATGGCCTATATAAAAATCACAGGGCAAAAGATTCCTGGCTGTGGATGTGGATTTTGGAGGAGATCGGCCAGAATTTCAAGGACGCAGCGAATAAGAAATGAGACTATTAGAGACAGAATGGAAGTAAGAAAAAATGTCCTCAAGGTGATGGAGGAAAGGAGACTGAGATGGTACGAACACGTTAAAAGGATGGATGATACACGAATCCTCATAAAGGCATTGTAGTGAGAAACCGAGAGTAGGGGAAGGAGAGGGAGACCGCATATCAGATGGAGAGATGCTGTGGCTGAAAGTATGGCGGGAAGAGGACTGACAGAAGAGGAAGTTATGAACAGACTAAAGAAGGAATTTGGCTGAGAGAAACTTTGATGGGCGAAGAAAATTCCTAAGAAGAAGAAAATTATACTATTTGTATACACCATATACTTATTGATCTCTTGTCTTAATTGAATTCATAATTCATAAATGCTTTATAATACTAATTTATATTACATATATTTTAATATGTATAATAAATATCAAACTGTATTTTGAATTGCTTATTTTTGAATTTTTGTGTGTTTTTAGAACTGAAGATGTAAGTATAACATTCGAAACTAGTTTTCAAAAAACAAAATTATCGAAGTGGCAAATAATTTATCAATCCCTAATCCAAAAAATAGTACTATCAATCACTCAACTTCCAACAAAATAAAGCAAAAAACAATTTAAAAAATATAAAGCATTTTAACTCTCTTACTTTCATACCATACATTTCTCTCTTATATAAACAGACTGTTTCAAGTCTGATTGTCCATTGACCTATTTAGTCTAGTTTGTAATTATTGTTCATTCCTATAGATAATAACTATAACTATTGTTTATTATTCTACACTTTGATTTAAATTTCTTTTTAAAAATTAAATATTAATTGTATTTATTATATCAATGTACTACAATTGCTAAATATAGTATACAGAATAACCAAAAATTCAATTTTTACAAAATAGAAATTACAAATAAGGCTAGTCATAATGAAATGAGAACACATAAAGATTCTATTTAAATAACCAAAAATATTAACAATAAAGTAAATTTCAAAACAGACACGCAAAATATTGGACAACATTATGTTGATATAATGAAAAAAAATTAATATTTAATTATTTTAAAAAATTTGATTTTGAAAAAATTATAAAAAAAAAAAAAAAGAAAAGATGTATGTAAACAGGGCTTGAAAATGGACAATGTCGTCTGAAACGTCCCCTAATTGTGTGTGAGAAAATATAAATGGTTCTTAAAAAAAGGAAATATATTTTTTCTTGAAAATTGATGACTGTTATGAAATTGACTTAAGCTTTCATAATAAATCTTGACCTTCATGTTTCTCCTATGGGCTTTCGACCTCAGATGCCTCAACAGTACAGAAATAGACGATCCTTGGAGACTGTGCAGACCTAGGATTGCAAAACGCGGCTGTAGCGCCACCCATCGGAAAAGATCTAAATCTGGGATTAGCTTAGAATCACTTTTAACATTACTAAATAATAAAATATCTGATATGGACAACACATGACTTCCTTGTACGCCTATTAAACTATAAATCGGTGGCTCAAAAAGTGATCCTGAATTTGGTTACTAGTTTCCAAAGATCGCAGTATCTCAAGAACAAAACGGCGTCGCGACATCCATCTATGGACACACACACCAATATGGAGGAAAACCAGTATTTTACACTAAATTTTAACACTTATAACAAGTAATAAAAATGTTTAATTGGATTGGAAACCAAATTGCGATTGTAACCTTTATTACCGAAACATATGATTTATGTATTTAATTTAAATATAATTTTTGATGTAAGCTTATTATGACCTTCAAGTAAAGTACTATTTTCGGCTCACCAATTTTAACCAAAATATAGTAAATACATTCACATCAATATAAAAGTCCTATTTACCAAATTTGAGAGGTTTTACATTATATTTTAATATAATTTTTGATGAAAGTCTAATATGACCTTCAAGTAAAGTACCGCTTCCGGTTTTCCAATTTAGACCAAAATTTAAAGTTATTTAAATCAATATATAAGTTATAAATACGAAATTTGAGAAGTTTTGCAAAGTATTTTAATATAATTTTTGATGGAAATCAATTATGACCTTCAAGTAAAGTACCACTTCAAGCAGTGACCAAAAAGGGAGGTTCACAACTAGATTTTAGGACAATCCTAAATACAAAATTTCAACGTTCTACGGCTAACCGTTTTTGAGTTATGCGAAATACGAATGAACGTACGTACGTACAGACGCCACGGCGAAACTAGTCAAAATGGATATTTCCGTTGAAATCTGAAAACCGAAAATTTTCGCGATTACAATACTTCCTTTACTTCGTACAAGGAAGTAAAAGTGAAAATTACTTTAAAATATAAAATAATTTGAAAACAACTTTTTATCGATAATATTACAATCTGCTACTTGTGAGCAATAGATATTAGTGATATTGTCGTTCCCATGGTAAAATTACGCATGTGAAAATCACTACTTTTCAGGAGACCAAAGAAAACTGTTACATTCCTTTATGTTTAAGGAGCGATTTCGATTATTTAATTTTTTATTTTTTTTCGGTGTTGTGTTCCTTTCATCACATAGTTTCATTTGTAATTATTGTTTTACCTTTATAATTATACGCATATTCTTTACTTCAAAATGAAGGCTTTATACTTCCAGACATTGTAAAAATGTAAATGCGATTTCAGCTCTTTTTAATGCCGTAACAGATTTGTAACTTTAATAAAGGCTGAATCGACCGAAATACTATCGAAAAATAACAACAAAAAAAATCGAATTTTTCACATTCATAAGATTAACATGGAACTGACGATATTATATATTCGTACCATATATTCTTGAAAAAACTTAATGAATGAAAATAAAGTTGTTGTTTTTTAAGAAAAATAATTTTATTTTTATCCTAGTCGTGCACTAAATAAAAATAATAAAATAACTTTCTTACTACTTTATTTTACATTGTACTGTCATATTTTAAGATATAAAGTTACTTAAATATTAATGCTTAAACGAAGAAATAAAATACAAAATATGCTAAAAATTTTGGATTTGTCAGTCTTTATCGCATAAGTATGCTTACATAATGGTGAATTGTTTTAGATAATCTTTTGTGTTACCAACTTCTGACAGTAGTTGTGTTTAGTTCTGTAATTGTGTAGTGTAATGTGTGGTATAAATCTATGTAAGCTTGGTGACTTGGTAGAGGTCACCCACATTTGGTCCCATCTTTAAACATAATCAAATGTTAGTTAAACACTCTTTATAGAGTGTCGTTATAATGATTGCCCAAATGTTTGTTCCAATTTAGTTTTCTGTCAAAGATATATTGTAATGTGTCACATTAAGCTATTCTTACTGAATTGAGTCATATATCTGTCCTTTTTTTGTATAGCTGTCCTTTTTTTGGTAAAAATTAGGTTGGTATTTTGTAGTTTCTGAAAAAAGTTTGTTGCGTCTAGTCCAATGTCTAAGACTTGATAATGTTAGTTTAGCTGTTGTCTGTGATTCGCCGTAATCTCCTCGTTTATAAGTAATAGCTAATCGTCAGCGTATGCCAAGAATGTAGTATTTTTCTTTTAGTTTGTATCGAAAAACTGTATTTATTAAAATGTGTGGGTGATAATACTGATCCTTGAAGAGTTTCTGATGTCAGTTTCTTGCCAGTTTTGTAAAAGTTTGTCTCAATGGCAAGTTTTCTATCGGCAAAATATTTTCGATTAATTTGATATAAGTTTCTCGGACGATCACCATAGATGGCAGTTCTACTAACAAATAAATGTGAAATAAATCCCAATTTAAGCACTTGCCCCGGGCATGCACATACCCCGACTTAGCTTAGATTATTCAGGACCGCAGGCCACCAGGCGATGTCAAAAGCATCAGCTATATCTAATGATAGAACTATTAATTAACTAATTAGGGATTGATAAATTATTTGCCACTTCTAAAATTTTCAATATTTGCAAATAGTTTTAACAATCTCTAATCCTTCTATAACATCATGCGGACGCCAGCTTATTAATTAGCTGTTACTGAATATATAACATGTTATAGAATATATTATATATATATATATATATATATATATATATATATATATATATATATATATATATATATATATATATATATATATATATATATATATATATATACTATATGTAAATATCGAGAAAGCGGACATTCCACAATTAATGAAAGTAAATAATGAGAAAAAGAGACCATAAATACTGTTTATTTTAATTGAAGAATGCAAAGTACCTCAAGTATTAGTAAATAACTAACCAGCTCAACGTTTCGTCAATTCAGGCATCACGAGGACAGAAAAAGATAATTAGGGATTGATAAATTATTTACTACTTCTATAATTTTGTTTTATTGAAAAATAGTTTCGAATGTTATACATTCATCATCAGCAGAAGATTTAAATGAAGATGAATGTATAACATTCGAAACTAGTTTTCAATAAAACAAAATTATAGAAGTGGCAAATAATTTATCAATCCCTAATTAGATTGATCCTTCTATACTAGCATGCGGTTGTCAACTGAGAAAAAGATAAGGTCACATCAAGGCAAACCAGAGAGAGCACATATCAAAACAGCTAATTTAATGCATTACGTATTTTTTTTTGTTATAGTCGAATAGTTATTTATATATCTTAATACGAATTAGCTTTGGGTCTAAAGGTAGGGTGTTGTACACAGGTCAGCACGAAGCGGTGAGCCTCCTCCTGACGAGGATCCAAGACATCGAGATCGACGCCAGGAACAACCTCGGGGTTACTCCGCTCATGAAAGCGGCAATCCAAGGGAGGACCAAGTGTGCCAAGTTACTTCTTCTGGCTGGTGAGTCAAGAGCAATTCATACCGCTTTATTTATTCAGCTATTAATTCTACTTTATTTATTTATTGTCTTTTGTATCATCTACGTCAGTAGTTCTCAGTACGTTAGGAAAGAAGGATGGGCTATGGAAGTTGGAGATGATGATTGAGTGATAAGTCAGGAAGGAGTCAAATAACCAAGTTTTTTTTATTATTATTTATTTACTAAGGCAATCCACGACTAGGTGATGTCTGCCTACGCTCAACTATGCCGACTATCCAAGATTGACCGCCAATACAGTTGGCAGAAACCAAGTTTATTCATTGAAACATAATTGAACTATTAAAAGTTATCGTCAACCAAGGTGAATATGGCCGTAGAGGTTATAATGGTCAAAAGTAGTTTTTTTTTTTAGTTTTTTTTTTTACTTACTGGTGGTTTATGGGAGATCTGGTATTTTTATACTATACGTTATTTTAATAATTCTATTCTAACATTAAAATTCAGAACCAAATTCATAACATTTATAATGCCAAATAATCAACAAATTATTAATGGGTGTTTATTTATTTATTTTAATTTGCACAATATAAAGTAAAGAAAATGAAACTCGGGATTACTCCAGCACTTTCCATTTAAAAATGTCGGAATTATTTCTTTCCGGAGGGGTTGGTTTGGAATGGGCTCACTAAGCCATATAGGTTAGTTCTAGATACTTAATCAAGCTAAAAAAGTTATTAAGGATTTTCATAAACGTATCACATGGTGTCTACCAAAACTGATACGTGTATAAGTATTAGATTAATAAATAAGTTACTTTACTGGTTTCTCTATGAGTTACAAACATTTCATTATTTATTTATTACATAATCAATTAGATATTTTTTTTAATTAGTTGTATAAGTTAAGCTTGACTTTTTCATAAACAAGTTTCCAAGCATAAGATATATCTACTATGTATTAATTTTACGTGAATAACTGATTATATTAGATAGCACCAATTTTATTATTACTGACAAAAAAAAAAAAACATGTATTATTTCGTTAGTATAGCGACCTTCAGTTTTCAAGATAGCGACAAAATTAAATTCTTGTCAATAGTTAATGGTAATTTAACACACCTCATTTAAAAAGATTGTCCCATTAAATGTGTATACAAGCTGAAAACACATTTAGGAAGTATTATTAGTAATTTTTGTGAATTTTATACATTCAAAAAAATATTGACATATATTACATTGTTAAGCTTTTTAATGATTAATAAATTCTTTTCTTATTTTTATCTCCAACTCCAACTTATTTTTTTTTTGTTTTTTTTTTTATTGATTGCCAATTAAAATACCCACTCAGTTGAGTATATAATGACTGAAGAAGCCAATTTTAACGCCCTCCAGTTTTTTTATGTGAAAAATCCTCCTATTATTTCACAACTTGTGGATGAGCTTGTCAAGCTTTAAAATTCACGTAAAAAAAATAAAATAAAAAATAAAATACAGAAACAAAATAAAATGCTGTTGGGATACTGTCAATAAAAACTGGATATGATGGCCTGTCAGTGTGCTGTCTGTTTGGGATTCAAATGGGACTCACCTATCAGATTTCTTCTCTCTACTGGCTGAATTATTCAATTAATTCATGATTAATAACCGTTTTTAAAGATCAATTCTTTACTAACTAAAGTGAGATTTGGAATGTGGTATGCATTAAATGCTCTCCAATAGTCATTGCTGTTCTTCAGAAACGGTTTTTTTCTTTTAAAATACTTTCTGTATTACAAAATATTTTCTGTATCACAAAAATCATGGCAATCACACTTTTTTATTATTTTTATTAGTAATAAAACTAATTTTATTATTATATATATATTAATTTTATTATTATTCTTTTATTATAAAAGATTATAGTAATAATTTAAAATAGTAATAATTTCGGATCTTCATCTGCATCTTTAGATATAAATTTCTGTAAGTATTATATTATATAAAAACTTATGTAATCAAATGACTTTTTGAAATTAATAATAAGTTACATTTAAATATCAATAATGAGAATAATATGACACCAAATAAGCAACCTGATAAAAGGATGGTATTTAATGACAACAAAAATTAAACCAACACAGAAATTTATAACAGAATTACTTGAAGAAAAATGTGTAAATAAAAAATATGTAATATATAAAATTAGTTAATAAATGGTCTATCATATTCCTATTCCGAAATAGACGGATATTATCAAAAAAATATTCTTGACTTGAGGTGAGGATAAAGCGCCGAAACGTTATTATTAATTAAAAGTTATTAATTAATAAAACAAATAAAGGAAGCCTAGTTAAAATAATTTTAATAATATTGAATAAAGTCTCTATAAAATGCGTATAAAGATATTGTTGTACAATTTCTTCATCGTTGCTAAATATCTTCTGTATGCTATAAAATTCTTCTAGCGTAGATAAAGTATATACTTTCTATGTAAATATACACTCATGGATCCATCTGAGGTAATTAATCCAGAAGTTTTAAGGGTGGAGAAGATGAAACGAGTTTGAAGGGTTAGTTAGGAGATGAAAAGCGTATGATCAAAAGGGTTCGGCCATAGTGTATGGGTGTGGGAGGGCTTCCGTCATATCATCACATGCACTTGTGTCTATATAGAGATAAATTCGCCTTTTCTCACTTTATAAATATTAGTTCGAAATAAACGAGATAACTTGTTATTCTATAAAATCAACTCAATTTGTATTTTTATCTATATTATAAATATAACAGATCTCTCTTCGTTGAGGTCTTCAGGGAACATTTCTAAAAAGTTATTCCTAAAACGAAACTAAAACTCAATTTTATTATTTGGAAGTGTTTAAATCAATTCTTTCCTACGCTACCAGAAACATTATCGTTCTGAAAATGTATAGAACTCTTCCTAAATTGAAATAGTACAAATTTCTAAACTGCCTGCTGCAACCTTCTTGAGCGAATTCCACAATCCCTGAATCTTCCTCTCGAAATATCTTCAATAGCTAGGAACTTCAAAACTGAACTTGACTCAGTTGTAGTTCCAAAGAAATCTAATAAAGTTAAAAGAAAAAAAGTAAACAAAGCAACTAAATGAATCGTTGAGTTGAGAAATCTCATTAGTCACTGTTTGGGATATATTTAAAATTTGGCGAATTTCCATTGTGTAGAGTAGATGTGTGTTTTGGGAGCATTACCGTGTAAGTCCGGCGTGTTTCCGCTGTTTTAGAATGGTGGTTATTTATCATTTAGTTGAAAAATCTTAAGCCAGTAAACATAATGTTTACCAGATGTTTTCCAGTGGCCCACATGTGAAAGAGATAAAGAAATATATATATATATATATATATATATATATATATATATATATATATATATATATATATATATATATAATATTTTTTATGTCTAACTTTTAAAAGATAATGTGAGTAACAGAAGACAGAATATTGTTGTTATCATTACAAATCAACATACTGTAGAGTTTGTACAAAAGTTTTACGAACAACTTTAAAAAAAAAAGAAAAGACATAAGTTTAACTTTGATTTTTATTTTATTTCTTACACATTATTTATATATTACAAATTTCATCACACTTAATCCTATATGATATGAATGAGAAAGTAAATAAAAGTATAATAGCGAACGTAAATTCACTGAGGAAACACATCATTCAATTCAATACTCTATTTTGCTTTGCCGTGGCTATGTGGAATGAACGGAAAGGAAGAAAAAATATGTTTTTTACAAACAAATAATTTTTTATTGTGAAACTATTACTATTTTAAATGTGATTTTATTGTTTTATATAACCTTCTGTTATCAGAAAAAAAATGTGTTTTTTTTTTTTTTTAATTAAGTAATATTTCTTCAATACTTTTCAAGTTGAAATTTTAATTCTGAAAACATTTTCTAGGGGCCCCAGAACTTTCAACGAAACAACCGGTTATCAACAAAAATTCCAAGACCAAAGGGATGAAAATATTTCTCGTTAATCGACTGCATTGTTTAGAATTCGTCTCATTTCGTTTAGATGTTTTTTTAGGAAGAGGATCGAAATGATAATACATTTGTCAAAACGGCAATAAAGCTTCACGTTTTTATACTTTTACCGATTTTCATAACAAATGAGGCTTTAACACAATAATTTCACTCTTGTAAAAATGCTTTCATTGTGTATCAATGAACTTGCTTTAACGTGTATCAACTTGCCATGATAACGATTACAAAATTATCTATTTTATTAATAGTTTTCCTCATTTATCTTCTTAAGGGGAGCATTTCGAAAAATTTAATGCAAATAAATCTTCTCAAAGAAATTCTCTAAATGCCAGAGAAAACCGCATCAAAATCATCTGACTACTTTTCGAGTTGTGCGATCACAAACATAAGCATGCTGAATTTTCATGCATATCGATTTCATCATAAATCAACAATTTTAGATATTTATTTGTAATTATTATTTTCACTATTTCCGTTGATTCATTTGAGAAACACCAGAAGTCAATCAAATTTAAATTCAAACACCATAATGGCTCTTATTCTATTAATTGGAACACATTAATAGGTTCAGAATAAATTACGTTTTAATTTATTTTTTAAATTATATTATTATAAATTATTAAATTGAAATTATCGTTTTGGGTCACCTTGATCAATTACACTTTGCCCTGGATTGATTTTTTCTTCTTTTACCTAAAATTTGGTCTCAAAGACTTTACAGTTCCTCAAATCACTGATTCAAATTATGGTGTCATATTTTAATAATCTTAAAAAGATTTTTAAAAAATCTATCTTCTTTAACACCTGTCGTGTAGTAGTATCTAATATTTTAATCTGTGATAATGGAGGCATCATGGAAGTCTAACTTTGAATTTACAGATGAAACGCTACTATTTATATTTAATTTTCCATAATTTTAATTTAGATTGACGAAATTTCAAATCAACATTTCTCCAAGATATCTTATTACTCTTACGCTGTAAATGAAATTAGTAACTGTGATTTCAATATATTGAGATTAAATCTTATTTTTCAGAATTTGGTATACGTATATTTCACAAATACGATAGTTCAGGATAAGTCTCATTAAAAAAAAATAAAAACTGTGGCTAGCGTTCCTTGGCCACGCAGAGATATTACCAACCGATATAAGCATCGGAGCTAAATTTCTATCATGGGAACATGGCATTTCTAGTGCTGTGGGAAAGCTGGCCCATATGTCTCGCAGATTGGGTCTGATATTTTATGAGCTTCGGATTGAATTAAATAGTGAATGTAAATTGAAGTACAGTTCATTTGAATACTGACGGGAAATATATGTTCGTATCAAAAATAGCTTCTTTTTTTCCCTCTCTTTTTTCTTATTTCTTTAGCAGTACCATCATGTTTTTAAGTGTTACGAATTTCTAGAATAATAATCTAAAATTTCGCGAGCCTTCGCTCAGACAATAAGAGGATTTTCTTCAAGGACGACTGATTGTCAGCCACACTGGTGAACAAGATAACGGAAAATTCGGCCTCATGGCCAAAAAATATTGAATTTCCTTCGGGGTTTTTCGGCATCTCTCATCCTCCGCGGCCTCAAGGAAATACCACACAGGCTAGGAAATTTCTCAAGGCTTAGACTGTTCGGGCTAATCCTTGAGGAAATCCCCTTCGTGTATGGAGGTGTTGAATCAATGAAGCACTATTCCCACTGGAATGTTTGAAAAAAAGAAGACTTGTACCCCTTTAACAAAACACCACAGCTGTACTCGTGTTGGGTGTATGTACTGCATACATTAATTCTTAAAATTTGTTGGAGTGTATAGTAAATAGGTATATCACACACTCAATTTCAATATAAGCGAGGTATGCCCTTTTTCCTATTTCATATCACGTAAATCGTGATTTATATTTTTTATTTCGCAACAAAACGTTTTTTGTTTTAATGAAATATATTTTATTGGCGCAGTTAGTGGTCCCTGTTATACCATACCGCATAGTAAAACCGATAGGTTTATAGATGTATTAAGGTGAAAAGACATAGTAAGTAAAAGACAGTCGTATTTTTCCCGAAAATAATAAACTTTTGCACTGTATCGAAGTTCAATGTAGGGAGGAGGGGGTGCTTTTTAAATCCATATCATAATCTCTATTATGATCTCTATTATATATATTTTTTTTTCTTTTTGTTCCCACTACATTTGGGCACCACCAACAGCACCCTTAGGATCAAATGAGCTGAAATTCGTTGAAAATTGAAAATTGAAATGAGGTAAACTGAGACGGAGCGTTGAAACTTTCTATGTAAATTGGGTTGGTGTTAGTGCCTTTTGGGGGTTTCAACTTTTTGTCTCCCACTTCCTCCATTTTGATATTTGAAATTTTGTATTTTAGTTACTATTAAAGATAATTTAAAATACGATCTTAGTGACTGAACTCCGTTGCTCTTTTTGTTGTCATACTTAGCTTTTTCTTGACAGAGGCAGGGGTCTCAGTTATACCTTACCGTATAGTTAACTATCTATTGGATATTAAGCTAAACTGAACAGATTATTGTTACACTTACAATTTCGAACTTCGGTAGAAGTTCTGTATCAATTTCCGTGGTATTATTGTACAAAACACGCCGTTTTAGCAAGCCTCTTTCTACTTAGTAGAGCCTATAGAAACACCATGTTGTTATAACAGAGAATAATTTTTTTTTTAATTATAAGCCAAAACTAACCCAATTATTCAGTAATTTATTGTTTTTCGATGAAATGAAGATGAATAAAGATGTGATGTCAGTAAAGTTTCCTCTTATAAAGCATGTGCAACTTATTATACTTTTTTTTTGCTTTATTTTAATAATCTGGAAGTCATTTATTTTATTTTTTGTTCTTCTTCATTTAGTTTAAAAAAATTAGCTAGTGTTGTAACTATCTATATTGTTTTCAAAATGGTATTCAGGGACATCTTCATTGGAAGGATTTGAAGAACGGTGTCACCTCACCTCCGCCCCAATAATTTGATAACCTACTTCAAAATTCGAAAATTATGGTTAAAAGTTTTACTACAATTTAAAACCTATATCAATACATTTTGAGTTTTAAAAAAATATGATTTTATCGATACACTATTATGTTTGAATAGAAAAAAAAAATATTGTTGTCAAGTGTTTATACTTGTATTAGGTAAGAGAAAAGTTCGAAAAGAGTTGGAGAAAATTACAATATTTCATAATATAGTTTGGAAAATTGAAATATTTACTAGAGTTGGAAAATACGAAAAAAAATAATTAATCGTGTTGACAAATTTTATATTCCCGCCCCAATAAATTAGCTACGTCCCGGCTAGTATTTCTTTATCTTATTTCTTCATTAAATCTGGAAACTGAGACACAGTCGGCGGTCTTAGCAATCTAGCTGAGCAAAAGTTGCTGTAAATGAATTAATCGTGTTTTTTAATTCAAAAATATTTTTACATAGTTAGAAAAAGATCATTTTGATTCATAATTGTTTTTGTGCGCGATTAAAAGACGAATTTCAGAAGATGTCAGACCACATAAACTAAAATATTTTATGGAATATGAAAAAAAATAATCACATTTTGCAATGAATAAAAAAAAGAAAAACATTGTTTAGATATATACAATTCACCTAAGTAATAAATTAATAAATCACCTTACTAAAACTATTTATGTTCACAAAAATTATAGCGACTTTAGTATGTCCAAGTCGCTTTCAAATATGAAGCAAGCATTCCACACGCCTTATAAATGTAAGAAGATGCGATAAGCACCATAAGAATGTTTGTTCATCACATTTTCTTTTCCGCGCTTCTTCTAGGCTGTTCATATCTTTGATTGCTGCTCAATGTAGCATTTTTGAATGGTACGATTAGAAGCCAAAGCGTTAAAAATTCGTCCATCAACTATTGTCTCTAAGAATTCTGATTTGACTCCAAATTTTTCGCTTGCAACTGAAGTGGTACGAATGAAGATATCAGAACAGAAGAGTAGTCGAAAATACCTTCAAAACTGTTTTCCTTGAAACGAGCAAGGCTTCTACAACAATCGCATCCTCACTTTACAATAAGAGTAATGTCAGACACTTCTTTTTCGATCGCTGCATGTGTTATAGCAAGATTTGAGCCATAAACATCGTCTTTGTAATCAGATCGACATTAGCTTGGAGATTAGTCTCAGCAGCAATATCAGTTATCTGAAAAAGATAAAAAATTATTCGAATATAGCTGACATCTAAAATGGCTAATGAGTAAGGAAGACTAAAAGCTTACCTGTAGCTCTTACGTTTGTCTGTAAAATAACTGTTTACTTTTGGTTATCATCTGATATGATGGCTAAACATTCGTATATTTTTCTAATGCGCCTTGTCGGAATGTAGAAGAACTCATCAAATCCCAACCTTTCTCGGGTGAATTTCCTGATCGCAATAATTATTCTGCAGTGTTTTTTTTAAATTGAAGTGGCTCTTTTTGGTGATGTCAAAATTGTCTTCAACATCAATGCAACATCGTTCCTCCTTAATTTTTTTTCAGCTGCATAGCAATTCCCTTTCTGACCACTGTCTCAGTAAAGGCTCGACTTTTCTTCGTTTTGACTGGGAATCGCATTAAATGCAAAAACTTTTTGAAGACCTGCCAGGCAAATTGAGATCGGCTAAAGCTAGGTTCGAAATTTCAATATCTTTATCCAACCAGTTTTTATGCTTCAGCTGCAAATTGGTAAAGCTACATTTTTGTTGCACTGGATCCAGTTTAGCTTTAAAAGTTTAAAAACAAAAGCATGAATTGAAGCAGTTCCTCTCTTAGACAGGATGGTCCTGAAGATTGAATTTATTAAATAATCATACAAGATATCACGGCATCTCTAATCTGGTTTATTAATTTATTTTTGATCTCTTAAATAAATACAGAATTCACTCCTTTTAATCATATATTTCTGCAACTGAAATGAACAAAATTATATAATTGCAAATAATCCAAAGGATACAATTGAATTCGGTAAATACGTAAAATACACGACTTTTATAAACAGAAAATATTCGGACGTTCTGAAAACGTTGTAACATTTTAAAATTTTATTCTAGTGGTCAGCATTTCAATTTCTATTCAATCGCAAAAAAAAATTAACAAATCTACCCCAACTTTTTATGAATTCAGTTTTCCATTATTAACATCCTGAAAAGTTAATCTGGATTTTTTTAAATGTAAAACTTAAGAATAAGAGATTAATTTAAAAGCCAACTGACCGGCCGCGTGCCACTTCCGAACTTTCCGAAATTTCCTATTGGCACACGTACCTTGGGTTGGGCACCTCTGCTTTTTAGGTTTGAATTTAATATCTGTTAACTCTGGCAATCAAACAGATATAATACCAGTTAAGACGACCTACAGGAATTAGGCATCGACTCTTCACTTTTTACTTCCTTGTACGAAGTAAAGGAAGTATTGTAATCGCAAAATTTTCGGTTTTCAGATTTCAACGGAAATATCCAGTTTGACCATTCCTGAATCCATTTTGACTAGTTTCGTCGTGCCGTCTGTACGTACATACGTACGTTCGTTTGTATTTCGCATAACTCAAAAACGGTTAGCCGTAGAAAGTTGAAATGTTGTAAAATCTAGTTGTGAACCTCCCTTTTTGGTTACTGTTTGATCACCGGAAGTGGTACTTTACTTGAAGGTCATAATTGATTTTTATCAAAAATTATATTAAAATGCTATGAAAAACTTTTCAAATTTAGTATTTATAACTTATGTATTGATTTAAATTACATACTAGATTTTGGTCTAAATTGAAAAATCGGAAGTGGTACTTTACTTGAAGGTCATATTAGACTTTCGTCAAAAAATATATTAAAATATTATGTGAAACATCTCAAATTTGGTAAATAGAACTTTTATATCGATATAAATGTATTTGCTAGATTTTGGTTAAGATTCGTGAGCGGAAAAGGGTACTTTACTTGAAGGTCATAATAAGCTTAAATCAAAAATTATATTTAAATTAAAAGAGAAATCATATGTTTCGGAAGTAAAGGTTACAAATGCAATTTGGTTTCCAATCCAATTTAACATTTTTATTACTTGTTTTAAGTGTTAAAATTGAGTCTAAAATACTAGTTTTCCTCCCCATTTGTGAGATCAACAAGTCTTCTTCATGAGAATAAGATATTAGTTAAGTGGGTTTTTCCGCTTAAAATGTCGAAACTGTCCATTTCTAATGCTTTATCCAGTGATATTGACAGTTTTATTGTTGTCATGAAACATGAAGAAATATCTTGGAAACTAGTTAGTTACCTACTGAAGGAAAACGACATATAATAACGGAATGAGACCTCCAGTGACAAGTGTGTGTGTGTGTGTGTGTGTCAATAGATGGATGATGGGACGCCGATTGTCCTTTTTACTGCTTAATACGGAAATCTTCGGAAACTAGTAACCAAATGCAGTATCACTTTTTGAGCCACGGATTTATAATTTAATAGGCTTACAAGGGAGTCATGTGTTGCCCACATCAGATATTTTATCTTGGTTTGTTTGCTTTGAGGGAGCGGGGTAGCTCAGTGGGTTAGGCACTGCGCTACTAATCTCAAGGTCCTGGGTTCGAGACCGGCTGAGGCAGATAATTATTTATTCTGTATTCAGTCGCGGATCGACCCTGTGGGATCGGGGGACCCTCCTGGGGCTCACCCAGCCTCTATAAAGTGGGTACCCTTAATTGGGGGAAAAACCTGGCGGTTGAGCGTGATCTCGGCCAAATCACCTCCTTACACAACCGTTGGCTTTGAAACAGTACGGTCCTTACCCAAGTATTGAGCCCAAGACCCTTCACGGGTTGTAGTGGTACAGGTTTTTTTTTTTTTTTTTGTTTGTTTTGAACTCGGTTAGTACGATTATTTCTAATATCCCTGGGCCCTAATCTCACTTCAGAATTAAATGTTATACCAAATATATTTCATCAATTTTTGATTTCTGATCCGCTAGATTGTGATAGACAGCCCACTGATCGAATTGTCTTCGTTATCACACGAATTGTCTTCATCGACCATCTCGGGTCGACTATTATCCATAGCTTCAACTAACTGACTGTATGCTCATGAAAAGAACAACAAATAAAAAATGAAATACCGTCAACTGCGAATCGTACTATTCTCAAAAAACTCGCTTTTAAAATAGTTGATTAATGTTTTAACTTTAGGCTTAGGATTTCACCCTCCGCTCTTTTGAGTGAGAAAGACAATAGCCCTATTATAAATCATAATCACAAAGCAGTTTTTGTTGACATCCGTCCCTTCCTAACTAGTTATGACGTTGTATGCGGCCAACTATGCAACGATTTGGCTTTTTTTTTTAAGCTACTATGTAAAATGTATTCAAAATAGTAAATGTGTAAATCATTTGCAACATTAATCATTTTAGATTAAGAAAACAAAAACCACTTATAATCCACATTTAATGATTAATAAAATAAAATTATACAAGATTTGTTTTAAAATATTTTGCCAATATAATTTAAAATATATGGTCTTCTATTTTGGCCATTTCCAAACGTGTATTGTGCGTTGACTCCACAATTTTAAAAAAGCACTTTTTGGAACATGGAAGTGTCTTTTTTTTTCTTAATTTAAATTGATTAATGTTATAAATACATAAGACTTCCGACTTATTATTATAAGGACAACCCAGATAAAGTTTGTTACCACAAGTGTGTAAATTATTTTGTATTCGTAATATTTTTTTATTTGTTCTTTTACAATATTTCGTCCCAGCCCCTTAAATAATAAAAAAAAATATTCGGAATGGGGAAGTTGAAATGAAAAGTAAAGTTGTTTTTGGGCTCCTGAAAAATAACTGTATTCACATTCCTTCAAAATGGTGGTGACAATATTTGCAACTGCGTTGTAACGCATCTAGTGAATCTGTTGTAGTTTTGTTTTCCTCGATTAAAGTCTTGGCTTTATAATTTTGAATTATCAGTGAATAAGGATCTCGTGTTGTCAGAGTTTAATATTAAGTAAGGAAGTAATGAATTCTAGTTTTATATAATAATATGAAGATACGAAATTTCATTTACGGAAAAGGGCTGCCGAGTTGGTTCTATTCGCCATAGGCATTCAATTTTGAGATTGCTGAGGGTTGGTCAAAGTAATTCTAAGCGAATTCAACTTATGAGCATTTGTAATTTGAATAAACTACCCCTCGATTTCTATCTTCTAATATATTTCTTGACTTGATTACTGCAATTATTTTATCTTGGTGAATAATTTAAAACCTTTTATTCCTTATGAAGCGGAATTATAGTTATAATTCCGTGATAATATAATGTGTGAAATATATATTATCAAATATTTATAAAATTGTACTCTAATCTATTGTTTGTCAACAGATCGTTTAAATTATTATTTTAGATTATTTTAATCTTTATTTCATGCTTATTTCAACGTTCAATTTATTACACATGGCCTGAGCTAACGCTTGAAGGAAAATTTATCTTACCATGAAGTTTATTGTTACGGCCAGTGGTTTCCAGAACTGGCTGTTATATTATTCCAGGCTCCTGGTCCCGAGCAAATATCCTCAGTGGTAATGTGATAACACTAGTTTGGCCAGGCAGGAGCAGTTCCTCGCTAACTACAAAAGATTAAGAACTTTGTGCCGACTTGACAAATTTCCCGGCGTAAGCGGTTGACTTATATTATACGAATATAATATAAGTCAACCGCTTATGCCGGGAAGGTTGTATTAAACCCGAAGGCTTGTATTAAATCTAAGTACTATTTCGAATTAGTATATACAGACTGTATCGTTTTTTGAAAAAGGCTTAAGCGCCAAAAACTGAAACTTATATCTCAATTTATTATGATACCTCGTCTCTCTTGCCTTGAAAAGTGCTTCAGCCTTGAAAATAAATTGTGATTATAAAGATTATACTGCTTAGATAAACTGCTTCTGTACACAGTAAAGAATTAAATTTTTAAACAATATATTGCCATTTGGGTAAAAACGAGTGGCGTTTGGACTGAAGCCTCCCCCATCACCCTCCAAAAAATATATATAAATGTGTTGTAATATCTTTTTTTGCAATTTCAACATTTCTGAGTCCTTCTAGATGTTCCTGAGGTTGGTGCGTACAGCCGAAACATTGTAAAATAATAGAATAAAGTTGATGAAGAAAAATAAAGCCCATTATTGTTAATCTAAAAATAGTTTTGTTAATGTACGATTACATTTAAATTTTTTTACTCATGTTGTAACATTAAAGTTTTTATCTACGATAATTTTGTATCAAATGCTCGTATTTGCTTTTCTCGCTCGTAGTAGATTTCGCCCGAATCGATGTTCCAATGTGTGAAGGCCGCTTTAGAAAGCCATAATGTTCTTAACAACGATCTTCGATATGTATTTTAGGGAAACCTAAATTTCCGCAACAATTGAAAAATTCACATATCAAAGTAATATCTAAAATCTTTCTTATTCCATTTGTGATTAATAACTTCCTCGTAGTTATTAATATTTTTTAAACAATCGTATATAATCTTTATTATATGTAAGGTTTCGGGATCATCCCTCCATTATCAGATATACAACTCCCATGCAATGCGGCAATTTTAATATTAGTCTAATAAGCAATTCACCACTCTATTACTTAAATGTATTCTAAAAATATATAGGTAACGCAATTTCCAATACGCAATTTGCGTATTCAAACCATTTTTTCTATGAGGAGTGCTATAAACATTATACCTATTAGTGTCGTAGGTGGGTCTCTAGTAGTAGGTCAACCAGAATAAATACAAATCCTACTAAATGTATCCTTGGTTTTTTATGATTTTTTTAAATATTGAAATTTTTTAATTTTTTCAAAATTTGGGCTTTATAATCTCCGAAGGGACTTGAGTTGAATTGAACTCTGAAATTCATACAAGTTACAGTGTTTTAGAAGAGGTTTAGGCTAAATATAACCGTTACATGTTTATTTGCTTGGTTAAAGCTTCGCGACTGTTCGAAAATGGGGAAAAACATGAAATGCAAGCATTGTCGGTTTTGTCGATAGTTCAAAAACTATATGACTTAGAAAGATCAAACAAATCACATTATAAAGGCAGTTTTATAAGCTAAAACATTTATTCTTAGTACATTTAATTTATTCCTACAACCACATTATAATTTATTACAGAAACACGTTACAAAATTCATTTAAGAAATACAACCAAATGTGTCAAAGATAATTCATTTCACTAATGGTACCTCAAGCCAGTATAAAGAAAAAAATAATTGCCAATGTCAGTAGTCTCAAAACTTATCATGATTTTTTAAATTTTCAAATTTTTTCATGTTTTCAAAATTTAAGCTTTAATATATCCGATGGGGCTGAAATTCAGAAAAGTTACACTGTTTTAGAAGAGGTTCGTGGTAAATAAAAACGTTACTTTGTTATTTGTTTGGATAAAGCTTATTAACTGTTCGTAAATATGGGAAAACACGTTTAGCAAACAGCAAGAAAATAATGTCTGAGTAGTGAAAGTAACATTTTACATACTAAAATTAATAATTAATATTTTTCAAGCAAAAAAATTTGATTGCGTAGTTATGAAATATGATATGAACTATTTTGTATCAGGTTGAAGAAGGCATAATTAATTATATAAAATTATATTTTTGTTATCTGAATTGTTTTTGCATTGCAATTTTTTTTTTAGGTAATATTTATTTGACTTATCCGTATTATTTTTTATTACACTTATAAGTAATAGCTTAATAATGTGTTTTTTATTTTTCTTATTTTGGATTTCGGTTTATTAGGAGCTTTGATATATCTTCACAAAGTTTTTTTTGTAAATGCATGAAAACGTTCGGTTTCTGTTCAATTCAGCATAGCAAAATGGACTAATACATCATTATTTTCTGGGCTAATGTTGAGAGCTTCACCAATTTACCATTATTCATCGTAAACACATGCAATCAGATCTTTGGCCGAAAGGGATATTGGTGACAATTTGTTAATCGAGTGGTCTCCAAATCTGTCAAAGCTTGGCACCACATAACATCTAATAATACCTTCTGAAATTGGAACAAACCTCTGAAAACTCCTTGTTCCAATAATTAGCTGACAGGAAACAAAACGGGTTTAAAGTAAATAGTAATTTCTGAAAACATCTTCTTTCCTGACTAATATAAATTTTAATAGATTTTAAGTATTCATTGCAAAATTTATACATATCGTCTATTGTTAGAATTTGATCTCCAGCTGGTCCTTACAAACTCGCATTAGTAACTTCTCTTCTTTTATTCCTCCACAGCCGTCACAGGTTTTTCTCCATGTGCAGAGGCAAAGAAATTCCACTCCGCGACTAACTGAAAGTAAGTTTTGTGACTGCAAACATTGGATTTTTTTTTTTTTTTATATTGGCTTGAGGAACCATCAGTGATATAAATGAATTGTATCACATGTTTCTGAAAGGCATGAACAGTTGCGGTGTAATGCTGAAGATGGTCACAAATTGAAAAAAAATTAAAAAAATCATAATAAAAAATCATTGGTATCTATTCAGGTTGACCTACTATTAAGGACCTACCCACCACACAAAGAGGTAATTTGTTATATAGTACTCCTTCTCACAGAAAAAATGGTTTGATAACGGACATTTTTAAATTTGAGCGTTTACCTTCGAGTCAATTTTTATCTTAATAAGAATAGGAATAAATCAAATGGACTAAGAATAAATTTTTTATCTTAAAGCATATCCTTTAAAATGGTGTGTGTGTTTGATCTTTAGGATTAGGAATAAATCAAATATACAAAGAATAATTGTTTTAGCTTATAACATTGCCTTTAAAATGTGTTTTTTTTAATCTTTCTAACTTAAATAGTTTTTGAACTATCGACTATAATACTTGCATTTCGAAAAGTCGCCAAGGTTTAACCAAGCAAATGAACAAATAACGGTTTTATTTACCGTAAACCTCTTATAAAACACTAACTTTTTTTCAGATTTTTATCTCCAGTTCCATCGGAGATATTAAAGCCATAATTTTGAAAAATTTCAATTTTTAAAACATTATAAAAAACCAAGGATACATATAGTAGGATTTATATATATTCTGGTTGACCTACTAGAGAATTATTTACCACACAAATAGGTAAATTGTTTAAAGCACTCCTTCTCATAGAAAAAATGGTTTGAAAACGCATTTTTTTTATTTGAGCGTTAAATTTCAGGTCAATTTTTATCATATTACGAATAGGAACACATTACATTAAATGTACTAAGAATAATTTTTTTTAGCTCAAAGCATTAACTTTAAAATGGTTTGTTTGATCTTTGTAAGTCATATAATTTTTGAACTATCGATGAAACCCCATATGACTGGATTTACTGAAATTGGCGGGTTGAACTGAAGAAAAATGGCTGCCATTTATAAACGGTCAAGGAAAAAAATATTTCCCCAACTGTTTTGATCTCTAGAAACACGGATGAATCAACATGCAAACTATAAAAAAAAATTAAAAATCAAGGTCAAGCAGCCAAATTAATTTATTTGGTATCACCCTTTATCATTCACATTATTTTAATTTTCACAATATGTGGAAAGTAGGAAAACAGATTACAACAAAAATGTTCTAACCATACAGAGGTGAAATAATGTAGAGATAGAAAGAAAGGCTCAGAAGATAAGAAAGAGACCTTATTGATATGCATAGACTTTTATTGGTGTGTATATATTACGGTGCTGCTCTATGCAAACTATATTTTACACTCTAAGCTTCTCTTTTTTTTGATATATTTATGGATTAGGAAAGAGAAGCTCAAATGTAACATATAGGCACATAAAAGAGATTAAAAGAGAGATACAGATATATTTCAAATTTCAATCATAAATGGTCGAACTTCAATAATCAATAATTAGAAACAAAAATTGTGTACAATAGAAAGAATAATGATCTAAGAGGTTTAGAAGTAAAAGTATAGACACAATTTTCATGATAATGTATATTTATATGTTTGTTTGTTTTGTTTTTATATTTCACTTATTATACATATTTTAGGGCATTCAAGATTTCAAAAAATTAGTAAAAAGTTATTTTAAAAATAAATGGTTCTGTCGTTGTTTTTTCCAGTTTTTTTAAGGACTTTTCCTATCCTACTGATATGTTGCGATATCGTACTGATGAACCATTATTGCTAAAATTGTATGTATATTGTTAGGTCAAAAAGATGAAGAACGAAAAAAAATCGAGAAAGCTTCATCCAGGGCATAACTAATCTTTGTCCAATCAATACTTTTGCAGTTTTTTCTGCCTTGGTATTTCAATAGATATGCTTATTTAAAAATAATAAATAGTTTATTAGCTATTGTTACATTTATTAGAAAATGGACAAATTCCGTCTGTGTAGATTATTGACTTCTTCCTCAAATGTCTTCAAGAAACATATATATTTTACTTTTTGTTGGTTACATTGTGTAATACGTTTTTTAATATATATTTATATTTTAATATATAATATATTTTTTTAATACATTTCCACTGGTTCCTCAGCTCAGCTTATACCTTCATAACAATTTATGTTTATGTTTCAATTCGTTCCTTATCGAAAAGCAATAATTGTATAAGAAATATAGTACGATTAGAAAATTAATTGTATGTATTAGAAAAATTACCATTCAGGTTTTTTAAATAATAAATAATACCTTACTGCTCATGGTAGAAACTAATGTAGTTTATTTTAAATATTGCTTAAGGTTTCTTTCCAAAAAACGATTCAAAACAATCAGTTTTCCCACTCTTCCTAAATTACTGAAATTAGTTCAATAAAAAATCTCGGATTAATTTGCAATGAAACAGGAATATTAAAATTATAAAATGTTTCCCATATACTTTGGATTAATGTTTATTGGTGATAATCGAGCTGCGATATGCAAATAGCTAATCACCCTCATAATGACAATTAGTGACTACTAAGCACATCATTCGAACCGAAATGGGCCATTATATGATTTGCGGAAATCAACCAAGCTTTACTTAACATAATGCATGTCAAACTGACCATCAACCAAGCCACACGACATTTTCAAAATATTTACAATTTAATTATTTGTGATAACCTGAAAATATCTAGTTTTCGCAGAATACGTCTAGGGAGGTAGTTTTCTGCTTACCATGATTAATTCTTAAAACCTGAATATAATCAATCAAACTTATATATAAATTTGTTTTTTATTTTAAGTTTCATTTGATTGCATGTGAAAACTTTCATTTCTATTTATCTCAAATTGATATTTTTTAGGGTTGTTAAGATTTTTACATAGCGCTGCCCAATTTTATTCACCTTATATTTCTACTTTCACTTATCTCAATGTGAAATATCTAGTAAGGAAAAAATGTTTAATCCGAGTTTGCTACGGAAAAGCATGTTTAAAAGCATGGAATAGTCTTCTGAGTCTAAATAACCAATTACACAGGCCAACAAAATTATTTTTTTTGTTGGCCTGTTTTAACTTTAATTGTTGATCTAATCTGAATATAAATCTGGCCTTAGTTTTTTTTGTATCACCCATAGTTTTCCAGCAATATGCTTTGTATTATATAGTGTAAACCCCGATCTAAACCCCTATACGGTATACGGGGTATTAATGAAGCACTATGTTACATCATAAGCATGGTTTGTATTTACAGTGGCTACTTAAAACAGTGATATGATGTGCTAATACAGATTTCACTTGTCAACTGGAATTGGTCTATACTTTCTTTCTCCTTTTACTTTGAAGCTTCTTGTGTAGCTTTTTCTATGATGAGTCGCTTGTTAAACTTCTCGGTGAAGTGACCAGCAGTAGTCCCCCATCATGCTGGTGTTCCAGCGGCTCTGGTAGCGTTTTTCCATCACTTTAACGTCCTGGTGAAAACGCTCACCTTGCTCCTCACTAACATCTCCCAAATTGTCCGGGAAGTAATCAAGGTGGCTGTTCAAAAAGTGAACTTTCAGGCTCATCAAACATCCTAACTTTTTAAACTTCTGTAACATGTTAGCTACAATAGAAATATACTCTGTGTCTTTTTCATTTCCCAAGAACTTTGTAACGACTTGCTTGAATGATACCCATGTTTTTTTCTCATTTAAGGTCATTGTGGACTCGAAGTTAACATCAAACATCATTTTTCTAATGTCAGGTCCGACAAAGACACCTTCTTTTAGTATAGCTTCTGAAAGGCGTGGAAACTTTTGGCAGAGATAATTGAAACACGGTCCATCTTTAGACTTAGCCTTTACAAATTGTTTTATAAGGCCTAACTTAATATGTAGAGGTGGTAGAAGCACGTTTTTTGGATCTACGAGGTTTTTGCGTACAATGTTCTTCTCACCAGGTTTTAAAGACTTCCTCATAGGCCAGTTCTGTCTGCACCAATGTTGATCTCTAGCCCTAGTATCCCATTCACACAAGAAACATGAAAATTTGGTAAAACCACCTTGCTGACCAAGGAGCATGCATGTTATTTTTAAATCACCACATATCACCCAACTATGAGCAGAATAGCCTCTTCGATTTAACACTATTTCTAGATTTTCATAGCTTTCTTTCATATGTACAGTATGACCAACAGCAATAGATGCGTACGTACATGTTACCATTGTGTAATAAATAGATAAACAGCCTTTAAACTAGTTTTCGATGAATCAATAAACAACCTCCAGTCTTCCTTTTTGGATTAAATATTAAACTCATTCATCACACCGGAAATGTCTGAGCAGTACACTAAATCACCTTCTTGTTCAAAAAACTTGGAAAATTGTTACTCTCTCTTCCTGTACACATAAATGCTGGTTCCAACCACCAACAAGTTCTTTTCTTTTAGTCTAGAACCAAGCAATTCAGCTTTTTCTTTCGTTAAGCTCGATTTGAGTAAACAGTTTAGGCTCTACATTTTATGTAAAACATTGGAATTCTTCATCATCTTGTTCATCTAAATCCGATTGTACATCAGAAAATATTTCCGTTTGAATAGAATTTAAATCATCTGGTGGTTCAGGGATCGGTAAATCTACACCGTGCCCTATTGGTCGGATGGCGGACGGAAGGTTAAAGTAGCTTAATACCTTCTTGTTTTTTGAGTTATGACCAGTAATATCGACACTGCAAAAGTAGCAATCATCGGAATGATTTCTTGGCTCCCTCCATATCATAGCAACAGCAAATTTAAAGGTTTTTTTATCCTTTTTTGACCATTTTCTTAGATCTTCGACACATACATAACATATCTTATGCGGGGCCCAAGATTTATCCTGATCACCAAGTTTAGTTCCAAAGTATAATAGATAAATCTGATTTTAAGTAAATATTCGATAGTCTAGATCGAAATTACTCTCATTATGGACTGGAAATATGAACGCCTGCCAGCCTAGATCGGTTGCAATCAATTTTTTTAGGTCAACGAATTCGTCATTTTCGTCACATTTTTCAGATTTTCCTCAGTTTCTCTCTCCCTGTGCATTTTAGGTAAAACTTTGTCATAACCAATTTTAAAGAACGTTTAATTTCATGTAAGTTTCATATTTAGTATTTTTTAAAATTCGAAACAGCTACTGACATACAAATCTGCAAAATAAGCAATAAGTTAAATATTCAATGGTTTCGCCTTAATAACTGTTTTACAGTGCACTTTAGTGCAAAATGCATAATAACCAATCTTGTAGAGGATTAAATTTTCTATAAAATTCATACGAAAATTTGTAATTACTCTCAACAGACGCCAAGAAATATTGAAATCACAATGTTAGTGAAAGTGGACTTTTTTCAGATTTTCCTCAAAAGCTCGTTTCCAGTGATTTTTAGGTAAATTTTTGGCATATTCAGTTATTAAGAACGTTAAATTGCCTGCACGTTTTATACGCAATATTTTATAAAATTCGGAACAGCTCCTGAGATGCTGGACCGTAAACATCTACAAAATGTAAATAAAACGCAAAAATTTGGATATTCAGAGGTATCGCCTTAATAACTATTTTCTAGTGAAAATTTAGGATATTGAAATAACTATTTTCCTTACTCTAAAATTGTTATTTCAATATTGGTTGTTGTCTGTTGAGAGTAATTACTAATATTTTGTATCGATCTGTGTCGGAAATTTGGTCATATACAAGATTGATTATTATGCATTTTGCACTAAATTGCACTAAAAAGTAGTTATTAAGACTAAACCACTGAATATCCAACTTTTTGCATTTTTTTTTAATTTTGCAGATGTTTTCGGCCCCGCATTTCAGTAGCTGTTTCCAATTTGAAAAAATATTACACATAAAACTCGTGGTAAATTTAACGTTCTTTAAAATAAGGTTGGCAAACGTTCATATTTCCAGTCCATAATGAGAGTACTTTAGTCCTAGACGATCAAAAAGTTTCGTAAAATCAGACACGTTTTTTGGCCTCAGCTTCCAGACTATTTGGAATATTCGAATAATATCCTAACAATAATTTTCGTCGCTTTTTTTCTCTCGTTAATGAATAATAATTTTTTTCTCTCAATAATCAATATTTATGATTATAAGCAGTTGACGAATTAAACGGTGTTTGAAGGAAAATTTAGAGGACACTCATGACGGGAAATGGAAAAAGAGTTCCAGAAAGAAGTAGGACAAATATAAATGAAAGGAAGGGCTTAGCTTTGTTGTAAGCCGGAGCAATGTCCTCAATTATCCTGTTGATCCTGTCGATCACCCTCTGCAGCAACCTTGTCACGAGCAGACAGGCAGTTCGTCCGCCAACCCACTGAGTACTACACCTTTTTTTCACTTTTCAACTGGCCTTTGTCCATCCAAATTTCTTTTACTGAGTAGGTCGTGGTAGAGATGGTCTATGGCCTGACTGGGGGATGCTTGTGTGTAGTTTTAAACTTACAGAAGCTTAAAACGTTTCATCCCTTAACTTTGTGGCAAATAACTTTATTCAATAAGAAAATATTTAAAATATTACACTTTGCAATAAGCAAATTTTTTTTCAACTTGGCCAGCGCCTCATCCCTGCAGAATCAATTAATTCAGCGATAGCCCAGAGATCTGAGCATCGCCTTCTTAGTCACCCTGGGCTGGTTTTAGAGTTTCTGTCAGAGAATCTATGTTGTAGCTTTGGTCGAAGCTATTGTAATGATATAAGGGAGTGCCTGAAATTGAGTGTGTCTGAAATTGTTGTGAAAATGTCTGAAATTGAATATCTGCAATGAAGATGGCCACGCACGGTTAAGCATGTTTGACAAGTATGCATTATCAATCAGTCTGATCAAACATACTTGACCTTGTATGGGGTAATTTTGTTCAACCAAATTTTGATGTAATTTTGGTTTGAACAAGCCGCGTGATGATTGATTGAATTTGAATCATACGTGCTTGGCCACGCCCAGCTTTTCAACCAAAACTGAGCGTGTGTAGCAGTGACTTGCAGTCTTGAACAAGCCTGTGTTGCCAGATTGGAATTTTTTACCATTTGGATTTTTTTTTAGGGTGAGGAAGTTTATGGGAAATAAATTAATGCTTTAATACCATTACATGGTATTTAAATACCGTTTTTAGCAGATTAGAAACTAAAAATTAAAATAATGATCAGTAGAACATATTTTTTTATTGTATGCTAACGTTTCGGCCTACATTGTAGGCCTTCATCAGGGTAGTTTGTAGTTTTTAGATCGATTGATAATTTCGGACTGTGTAAATAATTATCATTTATCGTTCACCCTTATCTTATCCTATGGCGATAATTTTGGTTACATTCATAGAAATAATAATTAAATTAAATAAGTATAATTTGTTAAATTAATTATAATTTATTATTTATTAAATTAAATAATTGTAATTATAATAGATACAATATCAGCAAAATATTTTACTTATCCGATTTAATTTTTTTTTTATATACATTTTTATTTGATTTTATGCATATTTCTCAGTTATGCACAAATAAAATGTAAATGAAATTTTTCTCTGTATTTTTCCGTTCTTTGGTGTTTTGTGAAGTGCTTTGGTCACCAACGCCGTTTATTTTTTTTTCCCCCATTATAATTTTCTATTTAGTTTTTAAACATATGCACATACACACTAACAAAGGAATTTGTTTACTATAACTTTCATCCTATTCATTTTCACTTTTGTTCTAGGCATTTTCTTATTGATGCACTACATATACGAAAAGTTAAAGGACTTTAAGGATGCCTTAAATAACGCAAGTTTCATCAAAATGGTTAAAGCCATTTTTTAGAAGATTTAAAAAAAAAGAAAGTGTAATATCCATAATATAAAGTTACACTTCCGGTGGGTCGATTTTAGCGAAAAAGTTGCTGTAATATCCGAGGTATATAGCTAACTTAAATAAGTAATTTCTGTTTCGTACGACTTTTCGTTTTTGACCTAGGCTGTTCACAGAAACATTGGCACATACCATTTGGCGAGACTTGGTTATGTGAACTCAGAGGACCTTAAAACATGTTTTTTTCCGTTGAAAACTCGAATTCGAAATTTTTCACGATCGAAATATATAAATATTATATAGTTATAAATAGGTAAGTGAACCAACAAATTCTGTATGGTTATTTAAAATAGACTTGAATATAGTATAGTATAGTGCACTGTTACACAAAATATTTACAAAAAAAAAAAAATTAAACCTACATTTGTCCTTTGAGCATAGTACAGGACCGAAAACACAAAGAGATTCATTTAATGACCCGACGAGGAGAGAGGCTGGCGGACAGGAGACGATGAAGATCTGTGGTCAGTGACACCCCTCCCCCTTCTGACAGCGGAGGCCCCTTGATAGTGTCAGTCCTATCTGGCCCCATTGTTCGGTCCCACTCTTACACAGCTCTCTCTCCAGTATCTGCCCTTCGTAGTAGGGCTGTAGTAAAGTTGTTCAGTCGAAATAGGGGGTGCATTCCAGTCAGAAAAATCTGGTCCTGTACGCGCATCACTTATAGTAACTTTCACTAACGGTCCTATAGTAACTTTTAAAAATAAACGCTTTTTTTAAACTTTTTTAAAAATAATTATAGAGAATTCTCATAAACATTACTTATTTTCAGCAGCATGCACTTCTTCACGTCTTTTCTAACAAATGTTCAATAAAATAGTTTTTTTATAAAATAGTACTACGATAATGCGCACTATATATTTCCTTGGAAAGTTGAAAATAAATTTTTCTATTTTGTTTCTATGAAAATTCTATTTAGTTTCCATTAAATAATATAAAATTAAAAATTATTTACAAGGTTCAGCAATCACTTACGTTTATGCATTTTCGTCACAATACGTTACTTAATACCTTAAATGTTAGTTATTAATTTTTCTAAAATGTTTAGCTTTCCAATGGTATGTTTATACATCTATAGTATATAACTATACTTATTTTCGAAAACTAGTTTCCAAACTGAAATAATTATTCTCATTTTTTCTCCTTAGTTAATGATAGTATAGTATTTCATAGTTTATATCTATTCATCATTTATTACTACTAACAACAAAGAGAGACGGATTATTATTTCAAATCACGCCTTTAAAGTAATTCGATGATCTCGATAAAGTATATTTATCCTCATTAAAGTATATTTATTTATAAATTTATCGAACTGTATCGTTTAAATTTTTATCTTTCCTAGTTTCAACAGAAATAAACCATTTTCGAATATCTTTCTAAATTAGAATATAAAAGGAAATAAATTAAAAAAACTAGGTTAAATTTGTTTACTGTTTTGTTGCTATGTATCAATAATGCAATTCATTTGTACTGAAAATTAAGGATACTGAAAATAAAAACTCACAAGAAATTCTGTGTATAAAAAAAGATAATTTTTTTTAAGTGTCTGGGACACTTGTGCTTTAGCTAAAGGAAGATGAACGCGAAATTTGGAATAATGCAGTATTGAAATTGGGACAGAGCTTTATAACAAACAGATAACAAAAAAAGTAAGCATATAATTCAAGAAAGTATATAATTCAACAAAGCATGTAATTCAACAAAGCATGTAATTCAAGAAAGTATATAATTAAAAAAAACGCGCGAATTGTTACGCTATAGTTTCTTATTTTTAAATAGTTGTCTTTCCAAAAATAATTAAAAATTTGTTTGGATTTTTTTTTTTTTTAAATAGGCTATTGTATAATGATTCCAAAACACTTTATATTGTCCTATGTTATCGTAAACGGCAGAGATATGGTCGTATTAAACCTTTAATCGGCCGTCATTTTGACACGAAATGGCGGATGGTTATATCTAGGGTTAGAATTTTGAGGTATTTTTACCAAAAAAATTTGTTTACGATTCTCTTCGACCGAAATCCGTTGGAAGCAATTTGAAGTAAAATATATCACTTTTAATTTTTAAATATTTTACATTTTTCAGATGTTTGATGCTAAATTACATATTTTCATAAATATTTTGGACATTTCGGCTGAGAAAATATTTGTTTTTCTTTTTTGGCCTTTAATTGTTTATTTTTATAAATACTCTGGAGAATTAGGACGAAAAAAATTACTTTGGCATGAATTGTTGGAGATAGCGAAGAAAGAGGGAAAGGCGTTAGCCCTACAATTATTCTAGAAAGGTTAAGTGTTCTCAATCAACTTCCGAAAAACATACGGGCGATTCCCCTCCGCTCGGTATGCTTGAAAAATATCGATGTTTTAAAAGAAATATATCGATATTGAAATTTGAGAATCGAAAATCTATATTTTTTCTGGAAAAAAAAATTAAATATAAACCAAACAAAAATGTCTACAAGGATGGCAGGCTTGTCAACCAAAAAAACAAAACTAACGTGTTGAAAGTGGACAAGTGGTATCAGATATTGTTAATTTTTATTTGTTATTGTATTATACTATTTGTATTCCTTATTCAGTTTCGTTTCAAATTTTCTCTTAGCTTTTATTTTTCAGAAAAATTAGGTTATTCCCTACACTATTCAGTTTAAATTCTCCGAGTTTACGACTTGACTTCTTACATTTGTATTTTCTTGTTTGTGTTCGGTCACATAAAGCAATTTCTAAAAACGCACCAGAAATTGCATATTTAGCCTAGAATACTTGAGTAATTTGAAATTTTGTTGTTGTGTTTTTTCAGTTTAATTTTCTTTTTTGCCTAATTTTGTTCCCTGTTCCTAATGCGTTTTTTAAAAATCGATTTAACATGTTGGTTGGTGTATTTGTAGAATATGTTTTAATAAATATTTTTTTGAATATTTCACATTTTTTTACATATATTTTAAATATTTCTGAAATAAAAACATATGTAAGTAGATATTTCGGATTTTTTTTTTCCACATAAAAATCCTTACCTTTGTAATGTCGGTTCTCGTGGATCATCGCCTGTTAATTTGGTGGCAATTCTAAATAAAAATCGGATTTTTTTTAGTTCGATTTTCGGATTCCACGTAAAAATTATCTTAAAACGTAAAAACGCAAATTTTGAGAGGGGTTGGTTACAAAGATTCATTGACTTGGTTGATTACATAGATTCATATTTGAAAACTAGTATATGAGACATTAATGTGAGTATAAGATTCAGCCTAATTTGTTTTTATTATTTTTTTAATACAGCTTCAAAATTAATTTACGAAGAGAAATTTTCAGGCATTGTAATTAGTGTTAAAGGCATTTTGTTAGGCTTTTACAATCTTTATTCGTTTAAAAAGATAAAAGGCAGCAGGCTTCAAGATTATCACAAAACTGCAAGTTGATCGTGAAAATTTGTCCTGCGGATATAAATGGAATTCCTTTCCTCAATGTATTAAATGGTCCAATTCCGAGATTTATAGGCGTACTAATGCGAGGATGCAGAAGAAGGCTTGTTTCTTTCCGTATGAAGGAGGTGCCATCGGGATCGGCTTCATTGGCCGTGGCAACAAGAACTAACTGGTACCATAAACAACTTTTGATTTAATGCATTGTCAAAATTTATATTCAACGTCCTCCAGAAACCGAATCTAAGTTCAAAGAAGGATGTAATTAATCACTTTAACGTCCTCACATCTCTTTTTCAACCAAAAATTATACCCCTCATTAAATCTGTTAATGTATCTCATGACCAGATATTATTAGGGGATTAGTTGCTAATTTGGAATCGATTTATAACTCTTCTAGGTATAGTAGCATGTTCGTCTTATGGGAACATGAAAATGTTTTCTCATGCGTTTTTTCAGTCCAAGCATCCCAAGAATGCTTTAATAACGGAGGTATACCTTTTGAATATTTTTTGTGAGATATCGGTCTCCTCTCCGAATGTTTTCTTACATTCTATATTGTTAGGAAGGGTTGGGAAATCAAAAGAAAACATTGCGGGAAAGACATATTGACATACTCTAACTCTTCGATAATATATTTTATATAGCTGCTCTATTTATAAAAAATTTTTTAGCCCCCTCTAAAAATATTGTAGTACTATATTATAGATACTAAAATTTTAATATTAATACTTAATGTTCAATAATAAACTTAAGTACTTCTATTGAATGTATCTCTTTATTATCTTAATAATTTTCTCCTTTAATTAATTATAAAATTCTTTCTTAGTTTACGTCTATCCATTTGTTTATTAAATGATAAAGCCTTAAGTGTCAAAAATTTGAAATATAGGTTTAGATTTATTATATTAAATATGTACCTCTATCGATTCCCGCTCACGATATACAAAAAAGAAAAAAATTGCCATTTTGCCCAATTGGCCTCAGGAGCTGAGTGCTTTATTTTATATCTCGTGTTTGAGGACTGATATCGACATGATTTTTTCAGCTAAACATTTTTTTTTTTAGAATATAAAAAAGGAAAAATAAACATATTATAAAATAATTGCTTTTTGGCCAAATAAATTTTAAAAAAGTGTTTACATTATGATGTAAACCAGCCTCATAGGTTTTTCACACATAAAATGATTGCAGATTTGGATTCAGTATATCTAGAAACCTTAATGTTGAAAAAATCATAGAAACTAAATTAATAAAAAAATTTCACCACATATTGTACTCAAAATGTTTTAAGCCACAAAATTACTATTGGATTTGAAGTTTTGTATCTCCTCTCCAGTTTACCCTATTTCGACGTTTTTGGACTAAAAAGAGGGGAGGTTCTGCTTTCCATACGTATAAAGAACTATTGCATTAAACTATTTAATAATTCATTATTAAACTATTTGCATTAATTGAAGTTTTTGGCGGATAGCTTTGGTTCTAAAGCACGAAGGAGCATCACTGTTAAAGCTAATTGCGTAGTTTAAGAACCTTTACCGACTCCCCAAATTTGGTTTGAATTTATGAGCGATTATTTAAATTTTTGAAAAAATTTGAAGGGAAGATCCTTGGCAAAATTTTTTATTTTTAGATTCACTCGAAAATTTGAATAACGTGATTATTCACAGTGCTAAAACTAAATCTGACGCCAGTTTTGAATAAAACAATTCTGATAATATACTTCGCTCCGTAAAGAACGATAACGATCACTACATATAAGTCTATACACCCTTGAGGTCGCTCAATTTTTTCGGTTTAAAAAATGTATCATTAAAATTTACTTTTTTTGGGTCACAAATAATGTTTTTATATTGCTCATGACACTTTTAATGTGGGCTTAAATATTCAAATTACATTTAATAAACTATGATCTCCATGGGTTCTTAACTATGTACATATCGTAATATAAAAACATTATTTGTGATCAAGAAATATTAAATATTACACTTTTACACTACCGCCATAAGCATTATCGTGGTAAAAGAAATATATGTTTACTCTATTATAATACTGATCTATCTTATATATAACTCAATAGACCTGCCAGATCGCTCCAAAATATAATTATTTCATTTAAATAAATTTGCTCTCTCTGATAATTTATATTACTTTCTCTTATTTTTTTTTTTGTCTATAATAATATTTATAGAGGTGTTATGAAAGTACAAAATGAAAAGTAAATATTGATCACAAATAATGTTTTTATATTATAATACGTACTATAATATGTAATGTGTCTATATACCGAATTTATGTGTAATATAACAACATTTTTCGTGATCCAGAAATAGTAAATTTTAATAATCCAAGTTTTTAAAATTAAATAATTGAATTTTAGAGCGGCCTGAAGGGTGTATGGATTTATATGTAATGATAACGATATTCTCTACTGAGTGAAGTATATTAACAGATTTTTTTAATTCAAAACTGCCGTCAATTTTTTCAAATTATTTGAAATGCGTTCAATTTTTTAATTCAAATTCGAAATTTTCGAGCGAATCTGAAAATAAATATTTTTAGTCTAAAAATTGTTTTTAAGTTTTAAATTATCGTTCATAAATCAGAAATCCCTTGAATAACTCAACCAAATTTAGGGCATCGGTAAAGGTTCTGTAAACAGTGATGTAACTACGCGTTTTAGCACCAAAGTTAGCCGCAAAAAACTTCAATTTTCTTTTTACATGGCTTGAAGTAACCTTTTTTTACCCAGTCCATCTAAGATAATGTAAGAGTTTTATATTATATATATGGAAAGAAGAAACTTCCCTCTTTTTAACAAGTTCAAGAACGTCGGTATCGGGTTAACTGAAGAGGATATACAGAGCTTCAAACCCAGACGTAAATTTGTAGCTTTCGAAATTTTGAGCACACTCCGGACTGAAATATTGTCTATGATTTATTTCTATATTATGTTTTTTTGATGTACTGAATCTAAATCTGCAATCATTTTTGGTGTGGAAAAATCTGTGAGGCTAGTTTACTTAATAATTAAAACAATATTTTAAATTTATTTCGCCAAAAATCAATTATTGTTTAATGTTTATATTTCTCCTTTAATATAATCTAAATAACAAATATTCAGCTGAAATAATCATGTCGATATCATTCTTCAAACGCGAGATATAAAATAAAGCATTTTCAGCATTTTTTTTTTTCTCAGCTCCTAAGGCCCATTGGACAAAACGGAAGGATATGGATCAACTTTTTTTCACCCACAAAATGTTGATCAAAATTGGCACGACACATCGTGCACTCCCCTTGTCGTCAGTCGCCACTTGACCAGTGGTAAAAGCATATGAAAATATATTATTAAAAATGAAATTTTATTAAAAATATATTTTAATTATAAAAGCTTTGCCGCCTTCATAAACTCCTTCTGTACACAATAAAGAATAAATTTTTTTTAAATATAATGTTTTTATTTGAAAAAAACGTTTTATATGTTTCCTGTTAAGTTTGCTTACGCCTTTTTCTAATTATGGCGTATAAGGTATGTTTATGAAATTATTAGTCTCCTCCGAATTAATTCTGCGTGTCTGATCTTGCATAAATATAGTTCCGTTAAATAATTTAAACTCCAATATTGAATGAGTTTCATGAAAATCAATCAGTTCAATCAGCTGGAGTAATTTAATAAAGATGAATAATGAGATAAATTTCTCATTACTGTAGGCCTCAGCTGTGTCCTAGATGGCTGCACCGTCAGACAGACTTTCATTCAATATCCATAATATGCCTTAATTTTTAAAATTCATTAACATTTTAGTAAATAATGCGATTATCTTTTTAAATCATAAAATTATTTTTTGAATTTATAGTATTAAATGTTTTTAATAATTGAATGAATTATTTAATTGCGTCTTTTTACGATTACTCTCTTACTAAAAATTCTGTTACTATTGATCTAACTTCAAACTGACGTCTACGTAGACTAATACAGAGCTACGGTGCAGTGAACAGAAGATTTTATTCTAACAAATAAAAATAAGACACTTAGGCCTTATTAAAAATTAAAATGATGATATTTTCGCTATAACATAACCAATAAAATTATTTCTTTTCAGGTGATAATAATTATTCGCGATTCCGAAGGTTCGATACTGATACCACTAACAGTCGCTATGCCTACTATTACCTCAATTATAGTTAGTAGTTGCATGTCTGGCAATTCTGTGTTGAGTAGTCAGCCACATATATTCTCCTTTGGATTCGTCTTTCTTCGTACCAAATACTTTATTTTCGAAGAACCTTAGGCGATGTTCTTTAACCCAAGCGGCCAGACGGTTTGGTCTGGATTAGAGAGAGTCTACTTTATTTACATACAGTAAGAGAAGGAACATTGCGGATTAGTAGTGCAATAGAATTATGTCAAGAGTATCATTTGGGACTCATCTAGCTTTACACTTTCATACTATTTAATTATTCATAAATCACATTTAATATTTTTAATGGTATTACTTCCGAATAGTGGTTCAGCTGTCCATGTTCTCCAATTGGACTTTTATGGATATAATAATACTTATACTGAAATAATTTCTTTTCCCCAACTGAGTACTCACCCTTTTTTTCCTATATACGATTGTTTTGTGCATTCAACATTTGATGCATGAATTGTATACAAGTAAGTTGGATCGTATGCCAGTTAATCGAACCGACACACCAAAATAATCCGTTTGGCTCACTGCCGGCCTCTCTACTCTGTGCTTGCTAACAAGGATAGAGAATTCGGAACAAGTTCCACGAAAAAAAAAAAATGCAGGATGTTAAATAAATCTTAAAATACGACTGTAGAGGTAATAAATAACCCTGACAGACAAACTATTAGTGAAACAGGGATCGGTGGCTATGTATGGGAGCACATAGAAAGTTTATTTATGGAGTTGAATTTCTACCTGTATATTGACTCCATCCCTTGTATAAACTATTCACTAAAATCAGTTGCTAAATCCCTTGTAATTGAATTGTTGATTATAATTATAATTACTATCGACATAAAACGACTAAAATAATTTGTAATACAAAAAGTTCTGGGTTTTGAGTGCATAGAAATGATTTAACTGATCTTAATTATCGATAATGTTGATTCTTCTTGTGTATCTGGTGATACTAGGTATTCGGACTCGCAACTTTTTTTAACTCTTCTTCCATAATCCAATCCTTATACTATAACTTTAAATTAAATACTATTCTAAGATCTGATGAAATGTGGCTGAAAATATGTTTAACGAAAACCTACTTGGGTAAGAGTCCGTCGATACTCAGGAACTCTGGAGAAAGAATTCACTTTTTATAGCCAAATCGAGTTCAATAAAAACTAAACATAAAAATACATTGCGCTTCTGAATCGCAAGATTGTCAGTTCATTGTTTGAGGATGAAAGCATGTTTTAGATATGTCACAATTTATTCATTTTTTATTGAAAAATAACTCAATCTGTCATAATCATATCATAAGGCTATTCAACTATATCAATCATATCATAAGGCTATTCAACTATGAAAATTTACTAATTTTCAGATGAATCAAGCATGAAATTTAAAAAAAAAAATATTACCTCTCTCTCTCTCTCTCTCTCTCTCTCTCTCTCTCTCTCCACCTCATGTTGAATTCACTTGTGAAGAGTTGATTAATGCTTATTCTTGTGGTGGCCCTGTGGAATGAATCATGGCTTACCTGCCTCCTACTTTGATTAATACTAGGTGGTAAGCTAAAGTTAGATGTCTGGAATTGGCAAAAAAGATCAATTGGCCAATTTGCTAGACCAGTTTCCCCACCAATAAGATACCTTAAGCATTTGTGAAACTAAAACTTCTATGTTCTAAAACTTCTACACTCAAAGGAAATAACTATTAGGGCTGTAATTATCCATCCATACAATTGTACATGCTATAGAAAAATAAATACAAATGGTGATTAAAATAAAACAATATAAGCACGTCACAGATAAAAATAAATTAAGTAATGGCAAAATGAAACCAACACAAGGAAAATTAATGTTTATTAAAAGTAAAATAAATCATCTTGAACACATTCATACATATGTAGAATATTACATTCTGCCCTAGAAAACACCACATGTGGAGGGTAAAGAAGGATTCCAGGAAATCCCAGTCGCGTCACCGGTATGAAAGCCAGAAAATATATTATTGGATATAATGTCCATCCACAGCAAACGTTTCGTAATATTGACAACGCACTTCGACGTCCTCGTGCCTACGCGAAGGAGTCAACAAGAGTGATTAATAAGTCAGCACTCAACTATCACAGCTGACAAAAATATTCATGAATAAAACAAGACGAATGTAAATCCGTCATCGGGGAGGAGAGGGCAGTGTAGGACTGGGCACAACCATTTTATTCAAGGACAAAAAAAGGATCTATATAGATCTGCCATCGTTGGAGCTGATTGAAATTGATCTGCTATTTGCAATTCTTTGCAAATTCTTTGCAACACTCCGTGGTTTCCTGTGACAGACCGATTGACACCGTTTAGATATGATTTTCATAAATGTGCAATATTTATGATATTAGCTCTTGGCTATTTATCCAATAGCATAAAGTGCTATAAAAGTAAATCATTTTCTGTTCCAAGGTGACATCTCTTAAAAATATTCTTATGCAATCCGACAATGATTTACTTGTTTTATACTGTAATAATGCAATTAAATTGAGCTTCAAAGAAAACATTGACTAAATTGTACTTAGAAGCTGTTGGCAATTAATTTTCGGTATATAGACATATCTATGGCCAATTTCACAAACGTTGTGAAATTTCGAAAAATTAAAATTAAAAATTTAAGATGTTTTTTTAGCATGCATTAATTCCTTATTTAGTAATTCTCTCTTTGGTTTTTTATATATTAATATTCTTTGATGTTATTATAACACTAGTTACTAAGGGATATGTATTGTTGATTAAACATTTTCGACAGTTCACAACTACTCTCGGTGCCAAATTGTACTTACAATATCTGTGAAATTGGGCATCGATATATATATATAAATATATATATATACATATATATATATATATATATATATATATATATATATATATATATATATATATATATTTGGGGGGGAGGACGGGTAATGGTTTCTTATTAGAACTGGTTTCAATATGATTCCAGAGAACCATGTATAGCAAAACTTGGTTTCCTAATTATGTTTGAATGTCGGCCAAGCTTTGCTGTTTCATTTCGTAAAGAAACTCAGAACAGAGAGGTTTGATATGAGGACTGTTTAACAACTTTAGTGCCTCAAACGGAAAGAGAATCCTCTTGAGAACAGAGCTTCTCTTTGGAAGTTAGACTTATCAGTTGTTTTGTAAGTAATCTCATTAATAGGTAGCTTTTGCAGGTGAGGTTTCCAATTCTTAACAATTAAAATTCCCACGTAATCTGTAACTTTTTAACATATATGCATGCCAAATATATATTTTTATATTTGATCTCGGATCTAGAGCCCACTCGTTAAAATGAAAACTAATGACTCTAAACAAACGACTGAAAATAACTGTACTCTTTTTTTTCAAATTGTCAAAACTATAATTAGGTAGAAACTAAATTTATGCATGAACCTACTTAAGCCCACGTCGACTTATGCCTCACAGGTTTGGCAATAAAGACACTTACAAAAACTGCAAGCTGTTCAATCCAAAATTTTAAGACGGAAAACAGAAGCACCTTTGTACGTTACAGCAACCAACTTTCAACTAACATATGCGTAATCTTTATTCCTGTTTTCATAATAATCTTCATGGACATCACAATAGACTGATAGACGATCACTACTGTTCAGAGGAGAGAAAAACTGTTACGTTCTTCTATGTATAAGGGCCGATCTTGATTACTTAATTTTTTTTTTGTTGGTGTTGTATTTATTTTATCTAATAGTTTCATGTGTAATTATTGTTTCTCCTGTATAATAATACGCATTTTCGTTACTTAAACATGGAAGCTTCCGATTTTAAAATGTTTATCGTAACAATATAACTGCGATTTCAGCACTAAATTACACCGTAACTAATGTGTAACTTTACTACAGGCTGTACCAACCGAAATACTATCGTAAAATAATAAAAAAAAAATGAAATTTTACACATTCGTAAGTTTACCTGTGACCGACGATATGGCTTCGACTGACATGACCATTTGGAGAAGGCTAAAAAGGAGCAGGATGAGAGACCTCCTTTCATGAATTAAAGGACTAATTCAAGACCGGGAAGAGGTGCTGCTGGATATTATCCTTCCTCAGGCCAAGTATATCTTTTATACCCATAAAATTTGCTTCTTGTCACTCTTCTGTTAGACAGCTGCGAATAAACAGTTGAAAGATGAATAGGTAAAAAAAAAAAATTGATCTCCGAATAATATATTGTTGTTTATATCATCATATCTATGGAGTTATTAAGTTAAAAATTAATGAATTACAAAATTATAAAACTTACAAAACGAGAAATAATAATTTGTTTCTTGTTTAATTAATTATTAGAATTTATGTTAATTAATCTTTATATGTGTGTCAAATTAATATTTATGAATGGAATTTTATTAATACAAGTTTAAAATGTTCAGTTTGATACACAATTAATAATTAATAATGGAGAGAGGGAGCTTGGCTAATAATGGGGAGGGAGGCTGCTATGAAGGTTAAAATATGAATTTGAAGGCAGTGGCGCACAGTAGGTAATATGACCGACCTAGCTTGACAGAATTCGGAAAGAAATGAAATCCAGAGGATTGCTCGCTCTAAAAAAAAATTATTTATTTATCTAATTAAATATATATTTATTAATTAATTTTCATTCTCATTCCTTTAGAAAAAAAAAGACGATATCCACTTATTTTTTGTATTTCTATGTCGTACTGTGGCATCAGTTACATTCCAGAATCCTGGAGGAAATCTGTAATAGCTTTTATCCCGAAGAACAGTAAGGAGGATTATAGTGTTGCTAAGGCTTTTCGACCTATCAGGCTATCCTCCTTTCTTTTGAAGATCCTGGAGAAGCTGGTAGCAGTATACCTTACAAGTAAGGTTCTACCACTCCATTCCCTTCACCCTCAACAGCATGCTTACCTCCAGGGAAAATCAAGAGAAACCGCTCTACATTCCCTAGTAGGAAAAATAGAAAAGGCCTTGGTATACAAAGAATCCGCCTTAGGGCTCTTTTTCGATGTTGAAGGGGCATTTGACAGAACCAGGCCTGAGGCAGTTTGCAAAGCCTTAAAAGAAAATGTGCCCCAGCTGCGTTAGCCAGATGGGTCACATTTGTTTTGAAGAACAGAACAATAGTCGTCTCAGAGGAGGGCACCAGACTAGAGGCGCAGGCCTTCACAGGTTGCCCTCAAGAGAGTTACATCTCCCCACTGCTCTAGTGCCTTGCAATGGATAAATTGTTAAGAAGACTAGAGAATTCTCTGCCCAGGCGTTTGCAGATGATGGAGTAATCCTCATAACTGGTAAATTTATTGCCACCATCTTCGAGCGCATGCAAGTTGCCTGCGATATTGTTCAGACTTAGTGCAATGAAGTTAAACTTTCGGTAAATCCAACTAAGACTGAGTTGATTCTCTTTACCAAGAAACGGAAGCTGGACGCTTTTAGGACTTCTACCTTTTTTGACAAACAGCTCCAATTAAGTCAATAAGTCTAATACCTCGGGATTATCTTGGATTCCAAACTAAACTGGGGTCCCCATTTGACTGAAACCAAAAGGAAAGCAATAGCATCCTTTTGGCATGTTAGACGCGTTGTGGGCACAACCTGGGGCTTTAAGCCTAGCATCATGCACTGTATATACACAGCGATTATTAGACGTAGAATTAAATATGGAAGCATAGTAAGATGGACAGCCTTGAATAGGGTCTCCCATGTTCGTACACTTAGCCGTATTCAAAGGATGGCATGTATGAGCATTAAGGGAGCGTTCCGTACCACACCTACCAAGGCTTTAGAAGTCCTCTTATACCTAACACCGCTTCACCTATGGCAGAGGGGCGAAGCGGTTATGGCCTATCTAAGGACATTACGTGAGGAGGCAGAATTCATTTTTGAAAATTTGTCTGTCTGTACTTGTAGAAAACTTATTCACAGCAGATATGTCTAGTAAATATTTAAACTATTTTGTTTCCGCTTTGCACAGATAATAAAGATCAAGTTTAGATTTATTTAAAAACAGTGTGCTTCTGAACATCGTTGGACTTTTGTCCTGCTAGGACGGTCAAATTCCATTTTGTGGTGGTTGACATATAAAGGCAGTGGGGGCACACATAAATAATCTTTAAAGTAATCAACTCAAAAATACAATGTAAAATATGTATCACAAGAATCTACACCTTCAGTTTTATAATTTTACTACACCAGTAAAGTCAGTGTTGTCAGGCTGTTTCCAAACAGCTTGAAGATTGTTAAACCGACTAATTGTATACAGCGTCATTTTTCTTTGCGAAATGAAGACTAATTTATCGTATTTTTTTTAGCATGCTTATTGATGCTATGAAAATAAATAACTAATACATGATTTGGAAATAAAATTAACTTTTGTATGCTAAATTAGTAACTTTAGTCCGCACCCGAACTGGTTAGGTCAAACATTGACCTTATAGGAGACCATGCCGCCTCCACTGCGAAATCTGCAGCTCACTCCGCCTCTCTGCCTGATTTAGGGGGATCACTGCTCAAGCTGTTCGGATTGCATCTGTGAGAATGCGTTCCTTTTCTGTTAATTTACTCAATCTTAAATAAGCATTTTCTATGCCTTTCTACCACTATAAAATAATTGTAATTCTCTATTATAATGCTACGTGGATAGAATGCTCAAGTGCACAAGTAGAATTACCGCCATTGAATGAAGGTATTACTGTATCGACACTATATTATTGGAAGAAAGTATCGGATATAACCAATATATCGAATGAAAAGTATCGATAGATAATATTGGACGAAATATTGGACATTGTCATACTGTGGCATATTAAATTAACAGGTAACATTTTATTTTGTGGCGGTCTAAACTGTTGTTAGTTGAACTACCACTTTTCAACCGCATTGCTTTAGTTGGTCTTCAAAGTTGCGTTCGAATTTCTCAACTTATGTACTAATATTTATATTTTTTTTTCATATCTCCTTTTTAAAACCATTTATAGCCCAAAATATTGGACGAAAAATATTGATAGCATATGCCATAAAATATCGGAAATATCTAAATGTTCCTTATCACGCCCTGAAGGAACATGAGTAACTTGTACACCCATAAATGGGGAGACAGTAGATGAGAAATCTCAGAAAACCGAAATAAGTTTATGTCAAGCACAGAGACGAAACAGATGGGATGTGGATATTGAGCAGGCCGATAAACGAGAGTCGTTTTATGCATCTTTTGCGCTACTGAAAGAAGAATGAAGACAATTTCGATGGAAAAATGTATCACTAAAGTAAAAATAACAAAGAAATTGTTAAAAAATAAAATAACAAATAAATAGAATGCTCAATAACAGTTTTAATATTCGTACTAATTTATAAACATATATCATATTTATATAGACACACACACACACACACACACACACACACACACACACACACACACACACACACACACACACACACACACGCACGAACGCACGCACGCACTCACGCACGCACGCACGTACGCACGCACACACACACACACACACACACACACACACACACACACACACACACATACACACACACACACACACACACACACACACATATGCATTTATATATTTTTATTAGTTACCAAATTATAGTGAACTTAAACAAAAATATAATAAATAGCATAAGAACATATTATGTGCATTGCTTGTTTCCACGAATTTATACAATTCATATAAATTAATTAAATTAACAATTATATTATTAAAGGGCAACAAGACAATTACTAGATATAAAATTATAACAGCATGCTCAAATGAAATGAGCGAATAAGGCAAAAAGAGGATAAAAAAAATAGTTCTGGGAGATAGTTTTATCAGAAAATGGCTATTTTCACTGGCTAACTGTCATCATTAAGTAATATCTGTTCTTGTAAAAAATGAACAATGGCAGAATATGTAGTTAAATGATTGTTGACTGTCATTTTTTGGCCTGTCCTTGTTCCATCAGAGATTTTGTGTTTGTAATGTTTACTTTTGATTTATAAAAGTACATATTAGTTTATAGAAAAGTTTCTATTATACATTAGTTATATACTCGTACTTATATTTGTGTGTGTGTGTGTGTGTGTATATATTTATACCAGCCATCACGTCCTGCTCCGCCCAGAATCAGATGGCCTTAACATAAATTTCATTTCTTGGAAAATAAACTTGCATTTTTCGGTCATTATAATTTTTTGGCAAATTAATTTTGTATTTAAATAAATGTTTGAATATCCAATATTTATGCCTTTAATGAATATTAGTAATACTTAAAATACCTTCAAGAAGAGTACCAACATCCGGAATCAGAGATTCCGATAACTTTTATATATCTTATAGCGAAGGTCCCCTATAGGCTTATGTAAAGTGGCAAGACGCAATTCACTTCCATTTTCGATAAATGCATCATGCCACTTTACAGATGGATTAAGGGAACCCTCCCCTATAACATTCATAAAAGTTATCGGAATAAGTGGTTCCCAAGTTTGGTACTCTCCGTGTTAATTTTACTCGTACTGCTCAGAATATTTAGAAATATTTCATGAAAGAGACATGCTTCCAATATTTTGATATTAATAATGATTTCATGGAAAATATATTATGAATAAATACATCTGGCGAAATATAACAGTTTTCAATGGATCAGGTGGTGGATTCAATGTAGGCAATTCAATTAAATGTATGGCAATATTCACTCACATTATCCATTTCGCAATAATAATTGTGGAATCTAATGAATATTCTATATCTGGCTCATGTCTAAATACAAGACAATTGAACGATGATTGTGTTAATGCACATTGTATTAGTCGATTTTCGTAAAGCGTTAATGTAAATGTTCACTAAGAAAAGCACGTAAATTGACAAATATTGTCATGTTTGTAACATGACTAAAACCATCGTCTCGAATACACAAATATATTTTGTGAATATGACACTAATCGGTCAAGTCGTTCAGAAATTGCACGATCACAAAGAGACGCACCAATGATTATATATGTAAAAATATATACCATAAATATAGGTGTATATATATACATACATACACTTACATTTGTTAGGGTTTTGTATTGCGTAATGGACTATAGCTCATATTTAACTACGCCAAGATCACTTATCCCGGGGCTCCTACTTCCAGAACGGCTGGTCCCTACAGGTAGTCTAATCACCCCATAATTAGGGTGGCCTGCGGATTAAAACACTTTTATAAAAGATTAATTATAATAATTTTAAATATATTAGCATAGGATGTTATGTATATTAGCATAAAATAGTTCTATCATTATAAGGAATTTTAGAGGCGTTGTGCTGTTTCGGAAATTTTACAGTTATTTAGTCAAATTCCAGCATTTAAGGGTTCGCCGCTCTCCAATTTTAATTGAAACTACAAAAGTTGGCTGTGGAAATGATAAAAGGAACTACAAACTGCACAGAAAATAAATCGGTGCCCCATTGCAACACGCAATGTGTATGTTAAAAGGACGTGGTCGATTTCTTTATATCACATAGCTTTTTTTACTTCTCCTTGGTTCTCTCAGCACATGCTCCTTGGTGTCCTTTTGAGAAGATTAGATATGTTCTCTTGCTTAATTTAACTGAACTATTCGGATGCGCTTCCCTGACTCGTCAGAAACATGTTCGATTCTTAAATTTCAGTTTATGGTTAAGGCTTCGATTTATTTAAGGTGCTTGATTATATTTATGCAATTACAACAAAAGATTATCAAGCTTATACATAGAAAAAAATGGAATTATGGATGATATAGCGTTAAAAAATTATGGTGTAGTGTGCGACGTCAAATAAAATAAATTGTATTGCTCATTATTTTTCCGAAAAATATTAAGTGTTTAGATTTAGATACTCCTCTCAAATGTTGATTTTATGATTTATAATTTTGAAATGAATTTCAATAAAAGTTGAAAAGCTGAGTGTGAGCAATAATGGCAAGATAATGAATTGTGCTGAAACTACCTACTGGCTGAAAAAAAAAGTCATGCATTTATAAGTAAATATAATTATTACAAATGTTATTATTATTATTTAGTATGTAGATATATTATATAAGTACTTGGAGATTAATAAAAGCTTTAAAGTAGATTTTATAACGGGGGTCAACAACAATGTGCCAGTTAGCGTCCTGTTTTACATGTGCCTACTGCTGTTCGGCCGCCAGTTTTTAATAAAATATTATATTTTTTCACTAATATATACTAATTTATTATGAATATATTTGTTTGAAAATAGTTATTTTGTTTTCAACTATATTTGTATTTGGTACTGTGCAGTAAATTGATTTGAGACACCATTCTCTAATCTATTAAAATTATTTATAGGTTTTTTAAAAACTATACGATTTGACAATGAAATTTTATATCCTTTCCAATTAGTCTTATGAAGTCTTGGTTGTAGATCCCGTTATTTCTTAAGTAAGTATAAAATGACCTATTCGTAACCTTGTTATCGTTATTTTTCTGTATATTTTCATTCTTGTTTTGTTTTATCTTATTTTTTTAACCTTTGGTTTATGAAATTCTGAGTTTATAAGATTCTGGTATGGGTATTATCAACAGTGTTTAACTGCCAACATTCCTTTAAAAAATTAATTATGCCCGCCGGCCCTACCGACATCTTGTTCCCAGATCGAAGGAGGTGGCGTACTCCTTATGTAGAACATATGATTTAGAATCTTCATGCTAATTGCTATTAACACCAAATAAACGCCTTTATTGCTAATTAACAGTGGCAATAAGGAGTGGCGTTGAGGCTCTTGGAGGGTGAAAAGGGTCATCAATCAGGCTGAGCGACGTGTACAGCTGCCACTGGACGCAGGCTCTGAGGAACACTTAGTGGCTCTTTTGCCGTCGGAAATCGACTGGGTCACTTATTACTGTTGCGTATTTTATAACTAAATAAGCCTAGAACAAACTTTTTCAAGAAGTAATTCTTCAGGCAGTTTAACCTGTCTTTCATTATATATTGGTCAGCTTGTCACTACGATCAGAAATGTTCAAGATAAGCTATTTATAAATGTTTATGTTCTTATGTTTCTATTGAATATTTTCATATAGATCTAGAAAAAAAAAATTTATAAAATTATATTCTGCTTTTTTGATCTATTGAATGTCATACAATGATCTGCTCTGAAGATACACACACGGTTTGGCCTATACGTCGGATTTAAATAAAAGTCACTTTGACACAGAACTATTATATCTACATTAATATACCTCGATAAGTACCTTAATAGACCTCGACATATATATAGCCCGTACATTTTGTTTCAATTTTTTATTTTTTTTATTAATCTACTCATACCATTTTGGACTTTCTGTTCTTTTTGTAATAAAATGCAAATGAAACAAAATAGAATATATTATTTTGGCTTGAAGCAGATAAATTTAAATTAATAGCCCAAGTCCTTTAGATGGCCATAGCTTAGGGGAAACGTTTGCTGTTACTATTACAATATTATTTCATATATTTTCACTTAACTGTTCCTCGACAAATTACTTTTTTTTTAATTAAAAGTGTATACAATTTTAGAAGTTCTATATTCAAAAATCTTGAAATTTGTATTACATGGTAGCACCAAGGTTCAAATTTTAATTCGAACAGATCGTTGATTAAAATTTGGAGGATATGATTACTTTACACTGAAACGTAGAAAGATGAGTAAGTGAAGCCTGTAACATTCATTTATATAAAAAATTACAAGTAACTAAACTATTAAAGGACGGAAGACAGGAACCGGTTGGATTAAAAAAGGCTAAAGAAATGTTATGCAGTTACAAAATATTATGTAAAAATTAACTTTGTGATTTTCTATTTGTAATAGGTTGTTTATTTTTAAAAGTTTGGTTGATTATTTTTAAAATATTTATAATAATTAATCAATCATTGATTAAAATAGGACCACTATAAATCCCCAAAAAACAATTTTACTGATAAAATGCCATCATATTTTATTAAATTTTATTTTTTAATACATTGTAACATTTCGACCTTTTAATTTTTGACTATTTTAAGCCTATGTTTTTATTTATATGCATACACAAAATGTGAAGTATCTGGATTACTACGTGAAGTAGCTATCGTCTGATGGAGGTATCATTTCAGCATAATCCAAGCCATAGGCGCAGACTTCCTATTTTGATTGCAAAGGGGCGGCTACCATCCCCCCTCGCCCTCTTCTATGACTCAGTAAGCATCGGTAGTGAATTGGAGCCGTTGAGTTGAACATACAACCAGTGTTGGGCATAACGTTATTTCAATTGCAATTACAATTATTTTTAAATTATTGTAATTTGGAATTGCAGAAATAAAATTACAATTACAAATTATTGTAATTGTAATTGCAAATACCTAATAAACCACCGTAATTGTAATTGTAATTACTAGTTGAACCAAAGTAATTGCAATTACAATTATAAACTATTTGTAATTGTAATTTTATTTCAGCAATTCCCAGTAATTGTAATTGATAACTGTAATTACCTACCGCCGAAACGGCACTAAAAAAAGCTATTTCCACGAATGTGCTAAGATATATGTTTCAAAATGGCGAGTTTACAAAAATTACGAAAAAATTGAAAATAGAGTAAATATTGTTATGACTTGTAATTGTAATTTTAATCACTTAGCCTCAAGAAGTTATTTTAATTGTAGTTGCAATTACATGCCGTCAAGAAGTAATTGTAATTATACTTGCAATTACTCACCGTCAAGAATTAATGGTAATTACACTTGCAATTATTTACCATTAAGAACTAATTGTAATTAAGAACCTCGACGACACAGTAATTGAAAGGAATAATTGTAAATACTTAACACAATTACAGTAACTTTAATTGAAGATGTAATTAAATACTCATGTAATTAATTACTGCCCCACTCTGCTAGCCCATACAAGTGTTATTTCCTATTGGAATTTTTTACTGCTTAAACGTAGTAACGATCTACGGGCTAATCTGGATTTACAGAATTCGATTTTACTTCGAATTTAAGCTTACTTCTACGCCTAAGCCTGCCCAGCTATTCGATTTTTCCTATTTCCTTGATCGGTTTTAGTTCACATATTTTATTGGTTCATGTTGATTATTTGTTATAATTATAATTTATAATTTTTATAAATTTTTGTACATCAAATTATTGAATGATACCCTCGCCCTCTCTCTTTCATTATTGGGAAAGGTAGCGATCGCCCTCATCGTCCCTCCTAAGTCTCCGCCTATAATCCAAACTATTCAACCAGGATGCGGCTCCAGCGGCGGGTTGTATTGTTCTGGATTATTCATCGCTTGTAGATACAATCCTGAGGCCAAGTATTAAATTTCAATTGGCTAGACTATAATTAGTGATTGTGAGGTCAGACGTGAGGAAACTGCAAAATAGCGGAAAATCAGCGCTACAACTGCTTATAAGGTAGTTAGTTCTTTGCGCATAATTATGCATATGTATGAGTAAATTAAAAAAATAGGCTTAATATAAGCGAAGAATTTAATGCTTAGTTGTTTGACCTTATTCCAAAATAATTGTTTTTTTTTAGTTTTACAGGTATGAGCATTACATAAATGGTAAAATTTTCCTATTTTGACTTTCGATTCTTACCAAATTTAGTATTTAAGAAGAGCATTCCTGTAATTTATGTATGAGTAAAATTTTCTGTGCGATGAAGCCTTAAGATCATATGAGAAAACTGAAATAGCAGGGTGATGTGGGATAAGTTCGTTTTCGAGGTAATTGCGTAATAGTCTCGTTAAATCCAAACACTCAACTGGTAAGATCTCCCTTTTACGTTGCATGAAGCCTGCGAACAGAAGCTGTTCTTCAAAATACTTAGTGATTTACATTTCTTCTTCACAGTTTTCTATGTTTTCTGCAGTCATCCAGCAAAACATGATAGGGGCAACTGCAGACCTCTCATTTTTGACAACTGTGCATAATGTACAGTTACCCTTACTACATATTTTGTCGAGGCAACTACGGACTAGCGAATTAAAACAAAAAAATTTTTTTTCAATACATTTACTCAATCATATTCCACATCCCACCTTCATAACTCAATAAATATTGTAAAATGTGAATCTCAGACTAGTTTTGCTAGTCATTGCTTGAATAATGAGTCTTCCAGATGTCTTGTACGCACTTGCCCCTTAAGGTTGGTACTACTGAACTTTCGGTTTTGTTCAGTTCACCTCAGAAACCGTCTCGAACTACTCTTTTATTAGGTATGGCCAGAGTGGATTAAAATAATTTCCAGTTTTTTAAAAATTAATTCGTAGTCTTAATTCTAATTTGACTGGTCTACTCTATTAGGATGGAGGATAAAAACAAAATAGACCGAAAATGGAACGGCAACATCCGGATTATTAATTTTTAAGCTATTCGCAGCTATTCCCCTTTGACAAAATGCGGTCCTCGGATTTTGCAAACTCAAATATTTCCTGCTCCAGCTCTGGTCATACGTGAAGTTTGGTGCAAACAGATTATTCTCTGAAAATAAAACAGAACCCATGACCACTTTTCTGCCCTAAGTGTATCATGTCATTCATTCTTCATTCCCTTATTCACCAACTATACGTTATTCAACTAATCGTTATCTGTTTATAGATTTAAATTCCAAAGTCATGTTTGTGTTTTTCTTAAAGCTGAGTTTATTTATTCTTCAAGTATTTACGAAATGCTCGTTTTAATGTTGTACACCTTCCGAAAGTGGTTTTTGAAACTTATGGCTGTTTAAATGGTTACTGCAGGAGTAAATGTCACACCAGAAGAATTCTAAACGCTTGCTCCAACTGTCTAATGCCGGGCGGAGCCGGTGCAAGACCGGACTCACGAAGACAAACTGTTCTCATTAAGGCTTCTACCCCCTCTACACTTAAAAACTGACAGATATTATATATCAGTGCTAGTCCTCTGGCTTGTTTTTAATGTTTTAACTGCAGATACCACTAATCCTTGTATCTGGTTATACGGCTTTGCGTAGCTGTTTGCGAAGTTGGGAGTCACGTTTGATATTCGTTTCATAAATGTATTCGGTAAACATTTCGTGAATTATCTTCTTCTTAGACGGCATCATTTATCTCCGTTTTATCTAATGTTAAAGTAACCATATGAGGACTGTGAATGAATCATGATTCAACCAACGTCAGAGATGTCTTTAACCAAGCCCATTGCACTTGAAGATTTAAGACCTCTCCACATTAGAGAATTTCTTTTTTGAGCAACTTTGCAAAAGTCATTGCAATATAAAGTCATTTGAAATATTTGAAAAGTAAAAAAATAAACATTTAAAAGAAAAACCAATGTTACACATTAACATCCCTATGGATCGGATAGGAAAATCTCAATGGAATGTTAAACATTAATATATATGGCTCGCAGGTCTCTGGGCCAGGGCTGAGTGGCTCTATGGGGTAAAGATGATACTGACTAACGTATGTATATATCAAAATTGTATTTGACAAGAAAAATATTAATACGCTTTATCCGAACAAACCTACGGAACTTATCTATGTGTGGTATAGTTATGTGCTTGTTGCTTGCACTGTTATTCCAGCAGCTTCTTGTCTATACTCAAAATATCGACATTGCAATTATGTTTTCATGCTTTCGTTATTCCTTACTTCTACAAATCATTTCACATACATGCCTGAATATTTTAGTTAACCGGAACTCTCTGTACAGAAAATAACATTGTTTTCGCAAGTTTTCACAGATGATTTTTAAAATAAAAATTAGGCAATACTTCAGGAATATAATTACAATAGCCACAATACAGCGAATCAAGCGCAACCATTTCTGTATTTTTTTTAATATCGATTTTGTTCTATAATTTACTTTAATATATAATCAATCAAAATTTGTTTTTTCATAGTTACTTAACTTCTGTAGCTTCAATTTTAGCAGACAATTTGTATTCAAAGTCGAATAAACACATAATGAGAAAAAATACAAGGATTTTTGTTTTGACATGTCTTATTGGATATAATCTCATGAGTCTAATATCAATAAATAGTCTAGTTTTGATACGAACAATTTCCATTTCAATATTAAATATTCAAAATTTGAATTTTTTTCGTGCTAAAATCGCTGTTTGACCCATTGTGCTACGCCAATAGATGTCGCGACACCGAGTGTCGTTTTTGAGATACTGCTATCTTCGGAGTCTAGTAACCAAATTGTGATTCAGAATTACTTTTTGAGCCCTACAAGGTCATTTGGTATCCACATCAGATTTACAAATACGTTACGGTTTATGTTATGGCTACGTTTTCACAAAGAAAATTGTATTATAAACGGAAAGGTAAAAGATTAAGAAAACGTTGATATTATTTGTTGTTATACGTAAAGAGCAGATGTTGTATTTAGACAGACCCTACATTTAGTGCTGCTGGAAGCGTAAAAATAAATTTTAAAATTCGTAGATAAAAATAAACCAAGGTTAGCCATTAATTTAAATGTTTTGGCGTTTTCTAGTTTTCAACTCAACGATATTTATGTCCATCTTGAAAGAAATATAGAAATCTTCTGGTATATAAAGATAATCTATATTCCTCTTCTTTTCGCTATATATATATATATATATATACACGTGTGCAATAGACATTCGGTTTAGCGAACAATTCGGGTTACTGTAAGGAATAAAAGGTAACTTCATAATTACAAGTCAATTTAAAAATCTTGTTTGCAATTATAAATCATTGTTTATAAGTTCATTTTTAATTATTTTTTGCATAAATTACCTAAAATTTTCATTTGTTTGGAAGATGAAAGCATCTTTCTGACCGATAACTCATGACTCATAGTTAATTAGATATTTTAAATAGTATAAACTACTAATTGTACTAACAATTAACTTTCACACTGAAGATTGCTTTGCCGAAAATGTTAAATAATAACCACCGATAAAGAAATTCAGAAAATAAATACGCTTCCATATATTATAAGCTATTTATAGCTTATTCTATTATAAGCTATTTATAGCTTATTCTATTATAAGCTATTTATAGCTTATTCTATTATAAGCTATTTATAGCTTATTCCATATAAATTATTTATTATATAAGCTATGTAGCTTATATAATAAATATCTTAATTTTTAGTATTTAAATATATGAGTAAATAAATATTTTATTATTGTTATTATTATTATTATTATTATTATTAAATACTTCAAATCAAATCACTTTTTTTTTTTTTTTTTGGTGTGTGGAGTGAAGATGGTTCGGATCACAGAACGATCCAGATTAGCGAGAGTCCAATGCAGATTTTTCTTTTTTTGTTTTTCACCAAAAACTAGTTAATGCAAACAAACCTAAATATCAAAGATAGATAAATAAACAAAAAAGGGTTAGCGAACCCGAAGGTTCGATGCCGATAACTCCAACGAACTTTGATCACAAATTTCCATCTACTCAACACCATCATAAACCCAATCTACGAAATCCTCTCAACTACGTTTCAGTCGACCTTTTTAATGATTCGTTCATTACCTATAAAGGCAACTTAACTCCTCCGTTTAGCTCGCCTTGATACTGTCACTTCAATTCTGTAAAAAAATATATAAAATTATATAAATATAAGCATTGATAATGCCCTGTCTGTTTTCAATCCCATATTTTTTGCCGTTGTCCAATTAGAAAATTATCCTCGATATCCGTACAACGATATCGGTTACAGCATTATCCTACTGTTGCCTGGACAGCCAACGGCACATTCCGAGGTAGCTAATGATCAAGACCACGCAGTCCCGAGAATCGTGTGCCGCAACCGATCGTCAGGTCCTGTCATCTTAATATATCAAGCACATAATTTGTTTCCTCGCCTGGTTGACACCGTTTCGCAATTCTTTGCCAACTGAACTTTTGCGTAATTGTGCGGGTTTTGATTGGGTTCTCTGCGCTACAGCTGCATGTCACTAAAGCGAATGTTACAAATATTATTTTTCGCTGATAAAATACGGTTTATATATCGGTGATAAAATAAGTGGTTGTTATCGGGAAACTGAATTCTTGGAATGTGTTTTCTAATTAGTTTGTGTTACAACCTATAATTGTAAATAACAATAAGAAAATGTTTATTAATTTATTAAAATGTTTGGATTTGCGCGTTCATTTTGAAATGGTACTAAATGTTTTGTGATAAGTAAACTCCTTGTGCATGCGATTATGATGTGCCCGTAGAATCTGTGTGATGACTCCTAGAACAAAACCTATCAAAAAATAAAATAAAATGGAATAACCTCGTCGTTAATATAAAATAAATAAATAAAAGAACATACTATGACATTATTTAAATAAATCTATCAATTATGTATATTTACTTCTACACCTTATTTATTATATATTTTTATAGCTACAGAAAAGCTTAAGTTGCTAGGAAGCTAACGTTTAAAGCGTTGCAGATTTAAGCAGGACAGTTTGTCAAGGATGGTAGTAATTTCTCAGGCAATGATTTGCCTCTTATTTTGGCCAACGATAAATATAAACTATTAGATACCCTATATATATAAACATAAGTAACATTTTTGTATGGCCTTTAAAGTGTCTTGGTACAACTTATCTTTCGTTCTCTGAAAATTATTTTCCAGTAACTTAATTTTGGTCCTGTTTGGATCATCCGGTAGTTTGAGTAAGATGTTATTCAGTGTAATTTCACAACTATTCGAAAAAGAAAAAATCAACATACTGTTTATGTGCTTTCGGAATATTATCAAATAATTAATCCAAAACTGAATTCATCTTTAAAGGTCGTACTAAGGGGGTTGGGTTTTGTTTACGAAAGTATATTTAGACAGGAGTTTTCCTCTCTAACTAAATGAACGTAAAGTAAACCAAATTTCAGCAGGAAGTAGCCAAATTCCTCTTTCGATGAGAGGAGGGGAAAGAAGGTAGATGGCTGTTACTTTTTCAAAATCTCATGTATACAGTGATCTTTTTTTTATTTAAAATGTAAAATGAAATTTTTCTCAAAAAAATTTCGTTGATTTGTATAAAAGAAAAGCCTACAATTGTAGTTTAGAATCTAAGGCAATTCAGTTTAAACTTCGTCCTCTAGATGAAAAGGTTATAACATAAAATAAATGATTAAATTATTATTATTAATCTGTATTATAAAATTAAGGCAAGAAATACACTTTTATTTAGTTGACGTCCGCTTGATGGTATAGAAGGATCAATCTAATTAGGGATTGATAAAATATATACATATTGTAATATAAATTTATATTATACTTAATATAATATGTATAATAATACCAAACTGTATTTTGAATTGCCGATTTTTTAATTTTTGTGCATTTTTAGAACTGAAGATGAATGTATAACATTCTAAACTAGTTTTAAATAAAAACAAAATTAAAGAAGTGGCAAATAATTTATCAATCCTTAATTACACTTTTATTTCTTCAAGGTCTTCAAAATTATCAGAAGTTCACTTCAAAAGGGACCTGAAATATTTCCTTGAACTTGAAATTACTTGTATACGTTACATAAGTACCGCAATTTTAACGTTCTAACGTGGCGTTAGTTGTGTTACATTATACTTGTCATATTTTCTTTTAATTTAGTCCTCGCCATCTATATATAAAGTAGTAGTATAGTATAGTATAGTATAGTATTGATGGGGTTTTCACTATTATTTAGAGAATTTCTTCAGGAAGGTTTATAGAAACTAAATTTTTCGAAATGCATTCCCTTAAGGGCAGAAATGGGGAAAAACTATTTTAAAAAATAGGTAGTTTTGTAATAGTTGTCATGACAATTTCATACATGTGGAAGCGAGTTCACTTCAAAAACATTTTAACAAGAGTGAAATTATTGTGTGAAAGCGTTATTTGTTAATAAAATCGGAGATTAAGAAAAAAAAGTGTAAAAACGCGAAGCTTTCTTGCCGTTTTGACAATTTTTTTATCATTGTGATCCTGTTCCTAGAAAACGTCTGAATGAAATGAGACATTCGATTACCGAGAAAATGTTCACCCATCTGGCCTGGTAATATTTACAGTTAAAATTTTTGTTGGTAACCGGTTGGTTCGTTGAAAGTTCTGATAGCCCCCCTCCTTCCTCTAAGAGTTCTAATTATTGAATCCTAGAAATGCAAAAGAGTTCAAGTGCCTCTAGAAAATGCTTTCAAAATTCCAGTTTCAACTTGATATTAAAATATCAAAGAAATATGACAATTAAAAAACAGACATTTTTTTCTGATAACCTATAGTTGAATAAGTGATTAAATCACATTTAAAATAGTATTAGCATTAAAAAAAAATTATTTTTTTGTAAAAAGCACCTTTTTTCTCCGTTTTCTTTCATTCCAGATAGTCACAGCAAAGCAAGTCAGGATATTGAATTGAATGTGTTTCCTCGGTGAATCTATATTCGCTATATCATTTTATTTACTTTCCCATTCATTTCATATTGCAATAGGTTTAGCGAAATGTGCAATATATCATTAATGTGTTTAAAAAAAATCAAAATTATTCTTAAATCTTTTATTGTTTATTTTTAAAGTTGTTTGTAAAAGTTTTGTAGAAAGTTTACAGCATGATGATGAATGATGACTAGGAATGATAAGATAAGAACAATAGTTCTGTCTTCCGTTACTCACATTATCTTTTAAAAGTTAAACATAAAAAAAAAAAAAAAACGTGAAATTGGGGATGGTATTTAACTCGCAATTCTTTTCAACGGCAACGCCGTGTGGACTTATATAAGCTAGTTACTTATAATTTGCTGTAAAATTATTATGGATCAGTGATTCTATTGAAGATTTTTTTTTCATTTTGTCATTTTGAATTAAAAAAATATTTATACTACAGTTTATAAAAATAATTTAGTAAAACCCATTGTTCTAGTTCTTATTTTTATTATTTTATTTAAAAAAATTAGAATTAACAGATTTTTGTGGTGGATGATGCTCATGTTTAAGCATTAGTGGATATTGGCTTTGCTTTTGTGAGTTATTTGCTATATTTAAAGATGCTACAGGTTTAAAAATTTCTCGCTATAAACCGTTGTTTTCCATTCATTTGAAGCGGAATATGAAACTAGTCTCGCGTATCCAACGAAAGTGCAGCAGTTGTGAGATAGACAGCCCTGCCTGCCCATAACTGGGACAAGTATATCATAAACGAACAAACATGACACAAGGTGATAGATATAATGCATTATGTAAAAAGCATACCTATGGCGAAATTGGGGCGAAGTAGTTGGCAAAAACGAAGGTGGCTTACTTTATAAGTGGAACTGTACAAATGGAGCTGAAAGCCTTTTAAAAATGTTAAGATAGTCCTAGAGGCAGTAACAGTCTAAGCTAGCATTCATCAAGTTATGCAAATGGAGGGGCGTTGCAATTCTCTTTGCATTATCCCTAATGGATGTTAAATACCTCTAATAGCATATGTAGGTTTGGCGAGTGAATATCTGGGCGAAATCGCTGACCCTTCCTCAACAGCAACACTTCCTCAACAACTTAGGTATTTTACTTCGCGACTCTCCGAGAGTATTGTCATTTCATAAAACGTGTCCCTCCCGAAATGGACTGACACTCCGTAATGGATTTTGGGTGTCGGGTTTCGGGCACTTTGAGGATTTCGGCCCCTCTGCAGCCTCGAGGATTTGCTTAATTAACTGGAAGAACCACTTATTTAAAAAGCGTTTAAGCCAATATTTCTACTTTTTGCTTTCTTTTTTTTTTCCTTCTCCCGAAATTAAAGATCGAATTTCATGATTATTGTCCTGATCCGGGTTCACCCAATTTTTACATTAATGGCCTATTAAGATAGAGACATTTTGAGCGGAGGAGACAATCGAACATTAATTGACTGATCCGACATAATTAAGCAGGGATCGCGTCTCCTTGGTTCCTATTCGTTGGCGCTAACCACATATCTATTGAGACTGCCTGATAATGAATTTGGTTAAGTATTGTTAATACTGCTGAAAACGTTAATTTATTTATAAAATTTATAGGCATATAGATAGATATTTTTTTTTATTTCGTTGGCTTTCGATATTGAATATTCTTGTCTTATTTTGTAAGGGTTATAAGTACTAGAAAAGCATTCTGACTGATAACTACTCCCACATTGTAGAAAAATATATGTGTTAACATATTTTAAAGAAATCTCTAAAGAAAATATAACTATTTGAATACTGCATAAAATAAAAAGCCATTGTAAAATTACTTCCCAGTATGGTTGATCCCGACAAGAAGTTGGACCAAAAATTTCCTTAATTAGAGAAGCCCTACAAAACATCCAAAAATCAAAATTATTATTATATTGTATTAAACAAAATATTTATTGTATATTTTTTAATTGGATCCTTAATACAGAAGATGTCTTTATCTAACTCATGGCTATTGTTAAAATTTTATTATCTCATTTTGGTCACTGGCATAATGGGTTTCTGTCAGAGAAAATTAATACAATAAATTAATTAAGATCTCATTTAAATATCTTATAGATTCACCTTATAAATCCACCTACATGAATTGAGAAATTTTAATATTCCCGGAAAATTTGATTGGAATGCTAATCAAGTTTTTACTGCTAATTTAACAGTCTATTTTATGGCAATCTATATATTGGTGAATCCTGTAATATGAATTATTATTGCGGCATGGATAATAATTTTTGAGATCCTCCCTAATCAATTTCAAAAAAATTGTCAGACTATTATTTTTTTTTTTTTTTTCCTTAACCTTATAATTTTGTCTTTTAAATTAAGAATATAAATTGGTTATGTTTATTAAAATGGCCTGGTTTATGAAAATAAGTAAATAGATACTTTTTAGTCTGATTTTTACTTTCCCTTACTTATATATAATAAGGAAGATATTGCGATTTTGAAAATGTTCGAATTCAAGTTATCAACGGAAATACACACTTTAAGGTCCTCTGAGTCCAAATAACCAAGTCTGTGCGTGAGTATGTGTATGTGAACAGCCAAGCTCAAAAACGAGAAGTTGTACGAAACTGAAATTGCGTATTTGCGGTAGGTATATATAACTGTGATGTTACAGCAAGTTTATCGTGAAAATCGACTAACTTTATATTTTACGCTTTTTTCAATTTTCTCGAAAACGATTTTGATAAAACTTGTCTTAATTCTTCTCCTTAAAGCTCTTTAACTTTTAATTTATGTAAGTACATCACCGAGGAAGTGCAGGGAAAAATGTTATGACTAAAAGAATATTTTATTTGCGCATTACTCAAAAAGTAACAATTTTATGGTAGATTATGTTTAAAACTATATGAAACGTAATTAAATTCTATAAAAAAATTAAATGGACCAGTATTAGACCATACAGTGTATCTTATAAGGACTACAATACCCTAGATGAAAAGCTGAGCGCGCCCGAAAGAAGACTGATGTAGCCGAACTTTCTCCAAAAAAACGCCAACCTTTTCCTAGCAATAAGCTCTGTAATAATGTATTGTAATCATGTAGAAATAGAAATTAACATAGGAATTTTTACTTTTATATTATTTAATGGAAACAAAATGTTTCCATAGAAACTAAACCGAAACTTTATAATATATTTTCAGCTTGACGAACCAAAAAAATTATAGTGTACAGAATTGTCTTACTAAAATTGTTTGAAAAAAAGCTACTTTATTGTGCTTCTGTGAGAGGAGACGTGAATACTGTTGAGTTTATTTCAAGTAGTGTTTATGTGAACTCTTAAAATTATGTTAAACGGATTATTATTATAGGATGGTAAGGGAAAGTTTGTGATGCGAACATCACACAATCTTTTTTATTTTTAAATCTAATCAAAATCACAAAAAAATAATTTCTTTCGTTCTTAAAAAAAAAGTTGTTTTTTTTTCGTTTCGGCCTACCGTGGACCACGTTGATTCAACTGTGTCGTGCATTTTTTTTCTTAAATTATGTCTCTAGGTCTCCCTTATTAGACTGTACAAAAAATGGAATACCATTAAGAACATAGTTAATGTGAAATATTGCTATCTTTCCCTTCATGAATGGTCTAAAACGTTCTTTGGTACATGAATGGAGAATGTGAAATGCTGACAGCCAGTTGTTATTTATGGTGGCACCTTGTAATGTATAGTGTTCATTTATGTATGGAATGCTCAGCTCAACTAGCATTTGTATTTTTGAAATACTGAAGAAACTGTGTGATGTATTTATAATACAGGTATAAAGATAGAGTTGGATGTAAGTCTGTGCTAGGGTTCAAGTTACTGCTTCGGGAATCTTCGAAATGGATTCGATTCGAGCCTTAAAGACGAATTTTATGTTGTGCCTTTTGCTTCATACTTTAGTTTTTTAAATAAATGAATGATATGTTGATGATATATGATTATCTCCTCGCAAGGGTCATTCCCTTGAAAACTGAAAAAAATATTGCTTTATGATTCACTCTCTTGGAATTTTTGATTTAGTATCAGAAAAAAAAGCCTCCAAAATAATTGTATACAATTGCATAGTTTTTGTGATCTTAATGAAGCATGTCAATACGAAAAAATATTTCAAATTTTATTTTGCATATTTTTTTCATATTTGGATGATAAATGCATGTATTATCATATTTGAATAAAATTCATAATTTTGGTTTATTATTTCCAAATAGTAATATTTCAAAAATATCTGGTCTGCCTATTAACAGGACTTTCCGAATTGCTTTGTTTTACAGTTCAGATAATTGGATTATCTTTCAAATGAGCATTTGGAGTGTTTCGGGAAAGAAACATGTGCAGAATACTTTATAAAACATAACTGCCAAGTTCAGCAAAGAAATTAAGCAGTAGGCACCATAGGAACAGAAATTTTAAGCCGTGTGAATGCCGAACTGGGAGTGTTAAGAAGAAACTATGTCAATGCAAGTAGGCTGAGATGGTTAGGACATGTAATCAGAGATTAATATGGTACAGAGGAAATAATGGATGTGCACTTCAGTGGAAAAGAAAAAGGGAAAATTAAGTAAGCTAGAGGAATTGCAGAACTAATCGAAGGAAGGATAAAGTAGAGAGATGCGAGGAATTCAGAAGCCCAATTGATAAGTCAGGAGGCCTAGGGCCACGATGACCACCAGCGTCTACGTGGTCCGATTTTAATGATTTTTTTTCATAGGTAGGGAATTCCATCAGCTTTCGATTGAATAGAATAAAACCCTAAAATTTTGCGGATGGATTTTTTTTTTTTTTATTAGATATTTGGATTATACGTATCTTGGAACGTAAAACATCGAAGTTTGAGAGGGTTTTTTTTTTTTCTTGGTCGATTACAAAGGTCTATTATTGAAAATAATAAACCAAAATAAGATAACCGGCTTATTAGATCTCTAATCGGCCGCCATTTTGAAACAAACAGACGTAACAGATGGTAATGTCAAGCTCCGAGGATCATCCTGGAGTGACCTGTGACAATGGTGCCGAATTTCGAGAAAATCGGTCCAGTAGTCTCGGAGAAAAGCTGTGGACGGCGGACGGACGGATTTTTTTTTTTTTTTTATTCGATATTTGGATTTTACGTATCTTGAAACGTAAAATCTCAAATTTTGAGATGGTTACAAATTTTTTTTCCTTGGTCGATTACAAAGGTATATTATTGAAAATAATAAACCAAAAATTGATTGGTCTTTTTGTGAATGTTCTTTCAAAATTGTTTTATTATAGTTCTAATAAATTTTTAAAACAAATTGTTTTTTAATTTTGTGAAATACGTTTTTTCCTTGTTCTAATCTGAACAGATAAATGCATTTTTTCATCAATTATATATCAAATTAAAAGAGATTTTAATTGCATATTTTTCAATTTTTGCTAGCATATAAAATGCCATATTTAATGTGTTTTTAATGCATATAAATCCGGTTCTAGTCATTGCAAAATCTTATCTTATTGTTTCCCTAAGCATCTTGTCCAGTCTCAAAATGCCTATATGGTCACATCAACCCTTTCTTCTTTCCATTGGATACAGCTAATCCACTAGTTAGTGAATATTACTCTTGACTTAAATGTTTCATACCTTCTTCTTTCGTTTAATGACGCATTTCTTTCTATCTGGAACAAGCATGTATATTTGTTTATTAATAAAATACTCTCCTGGAATTATGATCCATTGTAAACAGTTTATTTCTTATCAAAAAACAGTTGAGAAAAGTTTTTCCATAGTTTTTTATTTAAGTTCTCAAGCATATACGAGTCAAGGCCCACTAATAAAAACTAATTAATTAAAAAATATTATAAGAATTTCAAAATTTAAAAAGACTGGAACTGAATTAATGTATTTATTTTTGAAGTGAACTGTAATTTATGGGATTTATGAATAGTTATCTTTTCGCACTTTTTTCTGTTGTGAAGAGACAAAATCAAAATTTTAGTAGCAGAACAAAAATGGCAAACATAATACTGAAATATATAATAGTTCACGGAACAGCCTTGCATTTAGGGCCAAGTAGAGAAGCTTGATTTTTGGCATTATGGTTTTGAGAAGACGGAAGTGGTTGAAAGGCGGAAAAAACTATTTTTTCAAGGCATTGGAAAAATCATTTTGTTTTTATTATCGATAAATAGAATAGTTACCTAAAATATTATAACTATTTAATCAGAAATATTTTAATTTTTACAATTGTAACGAGCCTCCAAATCCAACTATAGAATAATGTTTGATTTTTAAGAAAAAATCGTCGGCATTAGTGTAACTATAGCCACTCATGCATTTTTTTCTTGGTGTGATTTTCCTTTGAAATCAATAACAGCTATACCAGACCATTTAATGAGTAAAAAAAAAACAATCTTTGTTTATTTAAGCCCATAATAATTTTCCGAATTAGCAACAAAAAAAGCTATAAAAGTTTTTGTTAGTATATATTTTCCGAAAGCAGCCGACTGCAGGTCTGAAATCTATTTTTTTTCTTAACACAAGATTCCTAAAAAAATATTTTAAAAAATGCCGCTTCGTCCGACTGTGCCTGTGTTTATAATTTTATTTTAAAATGGAATTACTCATGTTATTTGAATATTGTTTCCTCGCAGCTGAAGCTTTCTAATCCATATGACAGTCATAAAACCTATTACCGTTTATCAAATTTCAAAAGATGAAATTTTAAGCCGTATCAATTTTTTCAAATTCCATCCACTACTTTCGCATACACATGCGAATTTGTTTTCCTTGGCACACCCCTATATTTCAATAACGGCCCGATGTTGGCCGATTTGGCCCAATGTTGGAGACTTGTGTAGAGTAATGGTCTAGTATCAATTTTGCCCAATTTCCAGCTATTAAATTTGAGCATACATATTTTCCATGACGCCTACATTTCAATTTCATGAAATTACATATGTGTTTGTGTGTATATATCTATATATATATATACAATAGCCCAGGCTTATTGCACGCACATATGGTACTATATAGATGCTTACCACTAAAAATTTCAGCTTCTTAGACATTGATATATAACGATTAACTCTTTAACTGAATTCCTCCGAAGCAGCTTGCTCTCCCACATGTGAGGAGTAAAGCAGAACTCTTTGAGATCCCAACGCATCTCTCTCGCCGCGTCACTTGTACTGAAAGCCACTTGAGGCCAAGTGAGAGCTCCAACTTCTAGGTACGTCAAGTCTCATTATAATTTATTTTCGAAAAGTGGATGATTTTCTATTTCAAAGGTTTCTTCTATTTCCTGACACCAATATAAATTGCGAGGCGGAAGGTCGGCTCCGTCTGAACCTCGGACCTTTCGCAAACTGGCTCCTGTTTCAGGTGAAAAGGTTACCCGTAACAAGGCTCATTAGCTTTGCCCCAAGCCAGATGTAAATCTTGTTGCAGCAACCGATGGCTAATTTTCACGAACGCCTACACCGCGGCTACCGCTAGCCGCTGTCCACTCCAGCTACCGAGGTTCCGGCCCCGATAAATCTGCTACTCGCGAGGATAATCTATTGCGGCTCGGTGGAACATCTCCGAAGGGGCTATTAATTACTGCTAACTGACCCTCCGTACTATCAATAACTGACAATATCCCTCTCCTTCCTCTTCCCATAAATAGAGGGTTTTTTTTTTTCTTATGAACTTTGTGGTTGCTCTTATCTCGTTAATGAACCGAGTCTGGAAGGTCTTTCGTGATCATATTCGAGATAAATCTTTTTATTAATTTATCGCCTCCGTTCCCCTTTGAAAATGACCCGCTTCAAAATTTATTTTTAAAGGAGTAAAAGATAAGATAAGAATGAACGAAACTTAAGAAGCAAATGTACGCTCTAAATGAGAATACTATATTCAATTTTTCTGTCAATTAAAATACACCTATGATATGTTTTATTTGTTTGTTCGGGTTTATAATATACATCCTTATTGTACTTCTACTAGAGATGGGAATAATCATAATCAATGATTGTAATTACATGATGTAATCGTAATCATGGCCATGATTATGATTTAAATCGTGTAATCATAATCACCATAATCACAATCATGTAATTATCACTAGCGCATTCAAGGTAGTGAGTGGCTTTTAGACTGAAGCCGCCCCAGACAAAAAAATATTTCTACATTTTTGTTTCTATGAATGATCTGCGCCAAATAATTATATTTGTGTAATGTGATCTCTTATTAAATCATAATTCATAAAAAAAAATAGCTTTGTCAATGTAGAGGTACAATTAAATTTTATTTCTCATGTTGTAACATCTAAGTTAACTATTTGCAATAATTTTGCATTCAATGCGTTTCATCGCTTTTCTCACACGTCCTTTTAACGGCTAGATTGTTCAAATTTGTCTTCATAGTACCTTGTCTAAAATTATATCAATTTTTAATAGTAAGTTCAAAGAATAAAGAAATACAATTGAGAAAGTATCATCTATTTGAATGATGTGTTGTCAAGCCCCATATCTTGGATAATTAAATCTTTAATTGGATAATTAACTCCTAAATTGAATAATTAAAAATTAAATCTTGAATATGCTACAGATAATTATAATCACATTGTACACTTGACTGCACAGCGCAAAGCCTACGATTTCCTTCAATTTTATATTGATTTATTTTTGCTGTAATTAGTTTGTTTTTTTAATTTAATATGTAACCCACCTGTTAATATCATTTTTGAAAATTCACCACCCGAAATCTCCACAAAAAACAAAACATATACAACCCAAATGATTAGATACCCTACTTGCTGACGTAATATATGGACAGTTACAAGGCCCGTTTACACGTATGCCAAACAATGGCAAGGACATGCACGCACAAGCGTTGTTAGATGTTTGGAATCGATTGCAAGTGCCAAATATGTAAACCCGGCTTTGGGTATTCAATTTCTTTAAGTGTTTCATAATCATTGATTAGAATTATCCTTCGCTTTACACACAAAACTAAATGGGACCAAGAAATTCCATTATCATTAGAACAACTTATCAATTCACTTTATGTGTACTAAAAATAAACAAAATATTTTAAAACAAATCTCCTTTATTTTAATATTTAAAAAATCGCAAAACAATTATTATGATTACATTGTGAGGTCGGATTAATGTTTTATTTTGAAGAAGGAATACTACTTTATATCAGTAAAAATAAAAAATAAAACATTAATAAATAAAATTTAAGAAATTGATAAATCAGTAATATCATTATATTTTGAACGTAAAAACTATTTTTAGGTCAGAAAAAAAAAATAATATTTTTACATTATTTAGAAAAAAAAACAATCATTACTCGTAGTAGTTAATCTGCAATTATAATTACAGTAGTTGGGATGATGATTACAGTGATTTTTATCGTAATTACGATTTTATCGATATATATACATATATATATATATAATTTATAGCACTATTCTAGGATTAATAGGATAATATCCTAAGTGTTATAACGTTGCTTTTTTGTAGACTCAAAAAACAGTTGAACCTATTGATAACTTTCAAATTTTACAATATTTATGGCAATTATTTAGTTTTCTGAGTAGTAAATATGTATAATTCTTCCTCAATAAGTTTTATTTCAAATTAATTAAGACACTAAAAAATTATACAGCATTAAATAAATTAAATAAAATTGATATTAAAATAAAAGGTTATAGGAGTAAATATCATCTAAATTTTTAATTAAAAAAATACATCAATTTTTTTATAGGGTCAATCCATATGAAGTGGTCCAGTGCTGGCTGCTTGGCCATTTTTAATTTTTCTTACATTTTGAATGTTGATTCTTCCATGTTCCTAGAGATAAAAACAGTTGGGGAATTTTTTTGTTCTTCGGTCGTTTAAAAATAGCAGCTTTTAAAATGGTGTATATTTGGTCTTTCCAAGCCATATAGTTTTTTAAACTATCGACGCAACTACCAATGCTTGCATGTGCTGAGATTGTTCAGTAGAACCAAAAAAAATGGCTGCTATTTTTAAAAGGCCTAAGAAAAAGAAATTCCCCAACTGTTTTTATCTCTTGAAACATGGAAGAATCAACAAACAAAATAAAATAAATAAAATAAAAATGGACAAGCAAACAAATTAATTTAATTTGGTTAACTTCGTATGGAATGGCCCCTATAGCATTTTTAATTTTGATAAAAATCTCAATTTTTTTCGTTGTAATTATTAAGAAATTATTCCAAAGTTTTGGAATAAATAATAATTTAAATTTTAGGGCATCGTAGAATACTCTGGGTACTTTTTCAATGTGTTTTTTTAATTCCTGCAAGTGCCCATATTTACTTTTCGATATGGGAAATGGGCTACTGAACAGGGGAGGAACTGTGTTCTCAAGAGGAACAATGGCTACTTTTCTGAGGGAGTTCCAGCCAGTCCCGAGTAACGCTGATGGATCCATCCATCAGCTGAGTACCTCAACTGACGTATGTCCGTCACTGATATATGTGTTGGGATCACCATTTTTTTTTCCTGGAAGCAGTGACGTAAGCGATGAAATGGATTCGAAGTTTTTAAAAAACTGATAGTCCAGTGCAGTTACGTTGTAAGATTGGTTTCTTCTAGCCAACTCATCTGTGCCACGTAGTCTGAGGGTGAGTAAATAGGTCTGAAATACTTTTCCAAAGCAATTTGCACAGAATCAACCTTCATCGTGATGTGCCCTTTCTCTAAGTACAGTTGCTATATTACGATACCATGATTTTTTGCTGCATCTGTGACTGATGAAGCAAAGAGTTTGTTTCGGTTCTGATAATTGCAATCGTCTGAACTGAAAATGATTTTGTTGAATTTAGGTTTTTAGGAAATATAATCCATGCTGAAACTGGTTAATTCATTAGTTGAGATCCCTCCGTACATAGCATGTCCATTGACCAGCTCATAAATGGAAAAGTTATGGATAGCCTTGTAGTTTTTGTTTACAATGTCAGCAGTTTCGGACAGAGCCATTACACTTTGGAAGTCCATACTTTGTTTAGATTTAATTAATGTTTTTAAATCATTTTAATCTAATATCACTTTAATTAAATGTTTACAAACAAAATAAAAATAAAAAACCGACGCAAACAAGATAAATTAGAGATGAACATGTAATAATTAAAATAAGATTCGAAAATTATTCCTGGCCCTCTGGCGTCTATTAAACTCAAAATTGATTGTGTCTACTGGCCCGCCAGTAGGTTACTGATCTGGCGGATTCATGAATTTTCTGAGAGGAAAGCGCGCCTATGTGCCAGGTTGATTCCATAAACCTAGGTATAGGATCATCCTACCCCTAGAAAATTTAAAACATTAAATTCTTTGTTCACGTTTCATCAAAATTCTATTATTATTTCAATAAAAGAGCTCGTTGTATATATTCTAGGAAACGGTTTTCAAGAAAACAAAAAATTTACACCTTCCAGAGGGAAATGCTGAATACTTCCGCCATAAAACGCTGCAGTAGTCATAACTTTATGTAAATTTTAATTTATTTTTTTTACTAAGCTTGTTTCACGCAGCTGCTAGATCGGTATCTTTGCAATTATTATCGTATTTATTTAATTTCCATTATGTGGTATTTATTATACATTTGATGAAAAGTATTTTTATGTTTCTGTGTATAGTTTATCGCGATATAATCAGTTTTGATTTAAATGTAATTATGATATTGGCGGCTGTTATCTTAGGATCATTATCTCGCGTAATTAGGCCCATTTCTGAATCGTTTTACAGCACTTTTTCTCCTTTGCTGATTCCTAACGTTCTGTTTTACCAATATAAAATCGCATTTTATGTCTTTGAAGTGTCTGTTTTTCTAAATTTATGTCCGTCAATTAAACGATAAAACTTCCCATTCTGTTTCATTACTCACATTTTTATAGCCCGATCTTAAATGTTTTTTTTTTTTTGTTTTTTTTTCTGTCTGTGCTCCATTTTAATGGATCAGGGTCTCTTTTTTATTTCAGCACTTAAAATGAAAGCAGATATGATGACTGGTTGATATTTGATTTCGCATTTATTCCCGCTAATAGTCTTTTATTAATTTCCTACCGCCACTAAGTAAATAAAGTATCGTAATCAGACCAAATTTTCGGTTTTTAACAGACACATTTTTCGGCCATTCATTTGTGTTTCTGCATATCTATATTAATACCCGTTCCACGACTAGCCCGCGAACGGAAAGACCAATTCCGTTAATCTTTTAATTTGTTTTGTAGGGTTTCGAACTCCGATGCCTATTAAACAAAAGGGGCATCGTTCGCGCAATAGCTGAAAAAAAAACCGTTCCGGCGAAAATAAAATTTTATATATTTTAAAGAAAATTCTTAAATAACTGGAAATGCGCATTGGATTTGGTATCTGTGTCTTTTAAAGTATTCTGCGCACGTTCCAACGAAAATCCGTTCACTTTGTTTTTTTGATGTTTTCGAATAATTCGAAAACTATACATCTCCCGGAACATTCCAGATGCTCATTATAAAATATAATTAAACTCTCTGCAAAGCTAAACGTAAATAAAATAAAAGCAAACTAATCGGGCCAATATTAGCGAAGATACAGCAATGAATTTTTTATTGTAATTAGCACCCAAAGCGGTAAGGTTGTTTAATTTTAAGGATAAAGTAGTTCCAATTTAATAGATATTTTTTACTCTTTAGTATCGGGTTGCAGATCGTTGTAAGCAACACTAAAACCTTTCTGGGCACTTATCAAGCCATAACCTGCGCCTTTTCTGTTTGTTAAATGTCTAATTGGTTTTCCAACTTCTGCTGGAGTGAATAAAAAATCTGGTGCGGTGCGCGCATCACACAACTTTCCCTTACCGACCTATCTTTTTAATATAATTCTAAAGAGTTCACATAAACAATGCTTGAAATAAACTCAGCAGCATTCAATTCTTCTCCCACTTAAGTATAATAAAATAGTTTTTAAAACAATTTTAGTACAACAATTCTGTACACTACCTCTATATCTTAACTTTGTCAAGTTGCAAATATATTTTAAAAGTTGCTGGTTTAGTTTCTATGGAAACATTTTCTTTCCATTAAATAATGTGATAGTAGAAATTATTAAGTTAATTTCCGTTTTTGTATTCTTAAATTACTTTGTTATAGAGCGAATTGTTTACAACAGATTGGCGGATTGGTGGGATGAGCTTCGGTCGCATCTATCTCCTTTCGTATGCGCTCGGTTAACAATCTATTTTATGCTCCTCATAAAATGCACTGTATCTTTGCTATTATTGGTCCGATTTTGATGATTCTTTTATTATTTTTTAGATGATTTAATTACCTTTCATAAAAGACTATAGATAAATTACCGTAAAATGCATACTTTTTACGCTATGCGCAAATAAAGTATTCTTTTCATCATAACTTTTTTCCCTGCAATTCCTCGGTGATTTACTTCATAAATGAAAAGTTAAAGACCTTTATGAAGAATAATTTAGGCAAGTTTCATCAAAATCGTTATAGCCGTTTTCGAGAAAATTGTAAAAAAGTGTAATATCTCTAATATAATAGCTATTTCCGGTTAGTCCGATGCGCTGTATCTTTGCTATTATTGGTTCGATTTTGATGATTCATTTATTGTTTTTTAGATAATTTAATTATCTTTCATACAAGTCTATAGATAATTTACCATAAATTGCACGCTTTTGAAGTTATGCGTAAAAAATATATTCTTTTCATCATAACTTTTTTCCCTGCAATTCCTCGGTGATGTACCATATATATGAAAAGTTAAAGGTCTTTATGAAGAATAATTTAGGCAAGTTTAATCAAAATCGTTAGATCCGTTTTCGAGAAAATTGTAAAAATGTGTATAATCGATTATATAAAGTGGCACTTCCGGTTAGTCGATTTTGACGAAAATGTTGCTGTAACATCACATGCATGTGCTAACCTTAAATATGTAATTTCAGTATCGTACAGCTTTCCGTTTTTGAGCTAGACTGTTCACATACACACAGACTCACAGACCATTTTGCGATACTTGGTCATTTGGACTCAGGGGACCTTAAAAAATGTATTTCCGTTGAAAACTCAAATTCGAAAATTTTCACGATCGCAATAGTTCCCCTTGCTATATACTTCGTATATAGGTAAAGGAAAGTAAAAAGGTAGCAGTGTCAGTTCTAATGGCGCTTCTAATGTATAATTTGCAGAGCTTTCGTGTTTTACGTTTGTGAAGTCAATGTGTGGTGTAAATATGGGGAAAAGATGGTTGGCATAAGCAAAGTGAAAATATTAATTTATTTTTTGTTATCGATGTTCAGTAAATTCTAACTTTTAAGTTTCCGAACAAAATGTACGATCTAAATAATGTGGATACCAAAAAAATAAGCATTTCCCGCCTTTGACCGCGCCTTTATTTCCTCTAGAATTTCATTGTTTCTAGTAATCATCGACCCCTAATTGTTAAATATCTCGACATGTTCAAACCTATTCCCTCCTATATCTGTATCATCAAAATTGCCACCGTTTCTAAATTGCTAACCATATATTTCGTTTTATTCGTATTTTTTTCGAGGCCAACAACTTTACCGGGTTTCATGAACGTTGTTGTATTCAGTTTCAGTTTCCGGGTACTCGTCTAACAATACAAAATCATCCGCAAACCCAACCACGGATATTTTACCACTCAGATCTAAACCCCTTTCGGTTCGCATCACCTTTCTGATGACATACTCTAGTATTAAAAAAATAGGACAGGTGAAAGGGAATCACGCTGTTTTAAACCAGAGCGATGTTCAATTTTCTCTGTAAAATAATTACATTCCTACTCCTTATTGAATTTTTCGGTCATGCACATCCCTACTAGATTTACTAACTTCTTCGGAATTCCCTGCGCAATCAAAATATTATACAGTCTTTGGTGGTTAATGGTACAATAACCCTTTTTGAAATCGACCAAAATCTGATGAACTTCACCGTTGTAATCTAATTTTTTTTCTAATAGTTGCCGTAAGGAAAATATCCTACTGTTCTACACTAGTGTTAAACGAAGCCGCTAACCTTGAAGGATATTGCGTAGAGGATTTGGTCCGACAAAGGATTAGTTCACAGAAGAATTTAGGAGGTTACTCAACGCGGAATTGCGGACATGCACCCTGTTAATATAATCAAAGTGATATCATAGCGACGGTTGAAATGGGCTTGTAAAGTTGTTGGGCTTATTAACGAATGAATTCTTGAAATGTTAATAAACACTGAACCGATTGCTTTTAACGCCCGATGGGTAGACCGAAACGTCTGTGGGAGGATTGCGATAAGAGTGACTTGCTGGATTTAGACAGCAGTCGGTGGACCGAGGTTTGAAGATATTAGAGGTTTCTGGTTCGTTAAGCCTTTTATTTTCGGCACTTTCAAAAAGATTTTTTCATGGAAAGGGGGATCAACTCCAACCAGTCAGGTCAGTTTTTTTTTTTTATCATTTTAATTGTATATTAAGAAACCTCTTTAAAATCATTGCGGTGTTGAACAGTGCAGCTTTCTGGGCTTCATTTATAACAGCTGTCGAGAGGCGCAGCCGTTCAGTCGCTTCCACAGTATCAGACCATTGCTGGAAATCACGAGAGCCCTCACAATCACATAGAACCTTTGGGTTCGCTAAGGATTTTATTATTATTATCGATGTTCAGTTGCATACAGTACGTATTGTTCAGTCGTAACAGTATTAATTCAACCATTGAAATTTTTTAGATAATTGCTTTATATTTATGGTGCCTTCTTTCTAATTCCTTATCTTTAGAAATCCTGATCAGTATCTAGCAATTGATTCACATTGATATTATGATTATCATCAACTTAATGTAATAATTTCAAGTTATACGAGCCATTCTTAGACGATATTAAATTACGTCTGCCATCTTCTCGCCCAATTGATAATATGAAGGAATTAGCAGATCAGTTGATGTTTAAAACGAAAATCTTTGTACCACATAAAAACAATGATATCTTTATTCACTTGCTCAATATTATCATCCAAATCTATCATCCCCTCCCTAAACCGAATTAAGTGTAAAAACAATTCACCATCGGAAATATATTCTGTTCTTTGACTCAATATAGAGGTTATGATAAAAAGTGTCTATTAATAAAGAATTGCCTTATTTAGCTTGTCTCTTCTGCATAAGATTCACCAAGGACTAACATTTTATTGCAAAATCAATCCTGTTTTTTTTTATAATTTTTTTTTTCTTTCGTGTTTTCGATTTAAATATTATTTTAATAAATCTACAAAATAAATATTTCAAATGGCTTCTTTCTAGCTGAAGAAAAATTATACTTTTAAAAAAAAAAGGATTTGTTCTTTCTATCCTCACAAATTAGTTTCTGTTAAATAGTTATGTGGCTAGTAAGTTGCCTACTTTTTGGTATGGAAAGCCATTGATTTGGAAAATTAATAGTAGTAATTCCGTATTGAACGTAATTCAAAACTATGTAAATAAAAAAATAAAATAAATTAACGGTTTTTGTCTTAAACCTGTAGAATTTCAATTGTATTTTCGAAAAAATAAAATAAAAATTACATTACTAAAACCAGGGTCAGGGAGAACATTTACTCAAGAAAGTATTGATAGAAGAATGTGGCTGTTTAATGTTTTTGCGTTTAAGGATCGTATAGCCGAGAAATAAATAATAAAAAATAATAATTCCTTTTCGTGTATACAGAAATTTAGGGATTGGTAGAAACAACAATAATTATTTTTAGGATTGATTGCAAAAAGATACCAACAGCACGCGGTTTTCTCAGGCGGTCATCCATCCAAGCATTGCAGTAGCAAGCTTCTTACTACGCACCATCGAGGCCAAATCGTTTTCAGAATCAAACCAATAGCCAAATTCATAACAAAACCTTATTCGTTTATTTTTGTTACCTAAATACCTTTGAGGTTTGTGTTATAAACACCTTAAACTACGTATTAGGTTTCTAAACTTCCTTCCTATTATCCACTGTCCTGGGCATAGTAGTAAAGGCAGAGAAACATAAACAGCTGTAACATAAAATATTTTATTTTGATTTTGATTGGAAAAGAAATGTTTTGTAAACTTTGAGAACCCGTGTGACCATAAGTTTTTTTTTAATCTATTGTTGGCCTACTAGTTTGTCTCGTGGCAGGCCGATATAGGTAAGAGAGTTCCCGAATGATTTTACTATAAGCCTTTCGGTTGTTTCTGAAATTGCGCACGTTCCCATTGAAATTCGTTCACTTTTTTTAGTTTTTCGAATAACTCGAAAACTATACTTCTCCCGGAAGATTCCAGATGCTCATTCGAGTATAGTAGTATAGCATACTAAACTAACTCGATTCAAATCCCGTCTAGGAAGATAAAATTTTCTCTTGAAAGAAAATAAACTGGCTTTAACAGGAGGTAAACTCTGGATTGATAGACGCTTTCTGTGTTTAATCAGCCATTAAAAAGTTATGTTAAAAACGTGTATTATGCCTATCAAAAATACCATCAGATCATTTTTGAGATTGGTTGTTGGTTGCATACTATACTTCTCTGTTATAAGATATTTGTATATTAAATATTAATCTTTATTGATATTTTTGGACAATATTATTCTTGGGCACAAATTATAAATAACAAGCACAAGGTGCGAACAAAAGGTAAGGGACCAGCAGGAAGGAGGGCAATTCACCACAACACTTACCACTCTAGGCTTTACCCTCAGATATAAGAAATAAGTTAATTTAAAAACCTACTGAGAAGTGAGCAGTGTGACAAAGGCAAGAATGGCCCGTCCTGGAAGACGTAATAAATTTTAGGAAACCAATAACCCTGGAATCCCGGCTGGCATATCGAAAAAAAGGTGGAGGCCTGGGAAGGACAAAATTCGATTAGAGGCTACTAATGGATTCGAAGAGATCATCCCACCCCGGACAAGGGGTGGAACTATATTCTGAAATCCTAGAATTTCCTCCCTCTATAAAACTAGTTGGCCAATCAGGAAAAAGGTACCGCCCAGTGACGGGGATCTAACTAACCAATAACGTCTTCGATCCCGTCTTAAGATGAACAAGGAAGAAAAGGGGGACCGAAGTCGAGGAAGCAACGAAAGGACACTTCTTCTCTGATCTCGCTTGAGGACCGAAGTAGCAGGACAACTAGTCTTCCCTCTGAAGATGAAAGATGCTTTGGCTCTGATTCCATGACTTAATATTTGCAGAGGAACCCGAAGGAGAGATGCTGAAGGACCACCAACACCAATTATTACAGATAAGATATTTATGTTAGAAGAGATAATGGCTAGGTCTTGTCTGAATCATTCTATGGTTAAACTCTTGGTTCAGTTTATTATTTTAATTTTGATGAATAAAGATAAATGTTAGGATGGAGGTTGTTCTTTAGTAACCACGCCCATTATTAATTTGAATATATTTGATCAAGTATGATAGCAATAAACTTGATTAGCATGGTTATTAGCATTATTATTAAACTTAGGAGGTGGAACATTATCTTGGTTAATTATTAAATAATGGTAATCACAAATCAGGCCCTTGGAAAGGTATCCGATTTAGAGGACAAAATAAGTCATTCATATTTATTTATAATCTTACATAATTTTTGGATAATCATCGTCAATGATTGCCCAATGGCTTATGGATAATTTAAGTAGTTGCCACTTAATTTATTCAATATTAAAATAAATAGGTTTCCTAGACTGACAAGGAAATACCTGCAAGTGGTGGCTATACCTAAGAAGGCCGAGTTTCCGATATATAACTCAAGGAGTCATAAGGACTCAAGCAGTCATAAAGACAAGCCAGAGTAAAAGCACCATAAAACTCAGAGATATGCCAGGTTATAATAAAATTTGTCGACAAAGACAAGTACAATAGAGAAAAAAGTTCAAACATTTCGAAGCCGACCTCCAAGGGAACGCCTGTGTCGAGAATTCTTATAAGATCAACCAATAGAAAAGTCCATATGGAGAGTGGGAGCCAGATGTATGAAAAATGGACTTTTCAAGAAACAGAAGGGGAAGGAGAGAGAGCGGGGAGCCGACACGGTGGTACAGTTAGTTAGAGCTGAATGGTTGGACAGTGAAGTTATAAGAGTAGAAGCAGAGGGTCCAGCTGAGCAGTCCATCCGAGACGCAGTTGTTATCTATCTTATCTTGTTTTTTCTTAGCCCTGATAATGGTCTAAAACTTAGGCCGAAACGTTGGCACGCATTACATAAGTTTTTCTTATTGTGTGTTCATTTATTGATCGCACCCACCACAACCAAGACTCTCTTTCGAGAGTAATTTAGGTTGTAAATTATTGAACCAACAGTTTAATTAATAAAATCCTATTAAATAAAGTAAGATCTTCTATCAAAATCTATTATTCCATTTACCCTGAATGCCATCATATACTTCAGTTAAGTGAATTGATAAACGCGACACCCTTGGAAAGGATCTCCAATGGTATTTATAATATCCTAACCTAGTGACCATAGCAGGTAGTTCTGTGGTTCTAGCCTTTTAAGTTAGTTTAACTAAATAACCAAGTTGATTGATCAGTTCCCTTCTTGAACCGATACTAATACAGAGTATATTAAATAAGTAAATGCGGTTTCTAGAAACCCCACTTGCCTTAGAAAAGCAGATTGCCAGAAGCGTACCAATAATCTAGCTTTAGTAGTCCTAGATGATCGAAACTGCTTGAGATTTGCATAATGTGCCCGGTTTCCATCCATGAACCTTTTCTCAATTTCATTCATCGTTTTATTTTCGTAGTTAAGGCCTGCAACATGGTATGTGAATGAATGAACCCTCCGAAACTTTTTGCCGTGCTTGGTTACATTATATTTTATAAATAACAACTCATTATTTCTCATATTATATAATATAGGAAAAAATAATTCTATTACTCAATTTTTCCTATCAAGGATCTTTTGGGAGTGCATAATTGAATATTCAGGCAATTAATCTGGGCGTTTTATTGTGTTTTTTTAAAGGTTTTCGTACTACCCATTTTAGGTTTTGTTACGGTATGAAAATACGGTCTTGAACAAAGCTATCATTTTCGTAGTAGTCAGGACTAACGTGACCCATCGATGCGCTAATTGGGATGCATCCATTCTCACTATTGTCTGGTATAATTGAGTTCAGAACAGTCAAGTTCACGTCCGTGTCCTATCACGTCCGGAGGTTAGCAGCTCTTCAGATTGTCCTCGTTAACATTGAGGTAACTTCATTAAAATTCACAAAAATACATTAGCCGCCGGATTGATTTCCCAAGAGACCTTAGAGACGATGATAACAAATGGTTTAGGAAAGACAATGACACCTGTGGCAACTGCATTAATCCAGCTAGCTACTTGTTGGAAAGTTAGTGCAGCTTTCGGGGCCATTTGAATGTGCCTGTGTCAGGAGACAGATGGCAGGCTTTGAACCCTACGCCTGTCCTAGATCTCTCTAATATCTGTATCGGGTTTCATACAAATGATCTTGAATATGTAAATGGGGTATGTTAAAGATGGCGTTACGCTTTGCGTTATTTTCCTAACAAATCGCCAGCCCTAACTCGGAGCTGTAATTAATCCGATATATTTATTAGAAATGTCGCGAGACCTGTACTTTTGTCCTATTGATAAATGGCTAAGAGCATTTTCGTTAAAATAGCGAGGTCATTGTTCGCTAAAAGCGTCGATAAGTCAGTTATTATAAGCTAAGCTGTCAGATAGCTCTGCAACAACTTGATGACTGATTTCGGCTAATGTTCGGGTATCAATAGTGCCCGAGGCGGCTATCCCAGGATCCACGACCAACTTTATTTGTAGGTCATTAAGCTCTAAGCTCGGATGCGGAGTTCTGAGATCGAGGGGAAATAATGGCTACTGTTGTACTCCAGAGTACATTATCTAACGTTTTTTTCCTTTGATTGGATAGATTTTTTGTTGCAAATCTCATGATTTACAGAAAACTTCAACCAATTTTTTTCTCTTTAACTATTCATTTTAACACAAAAAAATTATATCATATTATTAGCTAGTTATGGAGACCCTTCATTATAAAACGATCTTCAATTAATGATTATAATAAAATAAAATTCATATCTTATAAGGTTTAATGTGGTGCATAATAGAAAAAAAAACACTGACAAGGGGAGTGCACGATGTGTACGTCGGTGATTTTGATTTCATTTTTTTTTTTTAAATGTCGATCTGTATCCTACCGTTTTGTCCAATGGGTCCTAGGAACTGAGAAAGTTTGATTATTATTATGAATCCTGACAGGGTCAAAAAGATGGAGTCAATAGCAAATTAGATATTTATTCAATAATTTACTTCATTGAGCTTCCATTTTTCTTTTTAATGAATTGTATTGGATTGAAAAGGGAATAGGGGGCCCATGATTCGCACAGACTAACCCCCACTTCGCTTAATCCGGTCCTGCCTGATAGTTCCCTTCCCTAAAAACTAGGTCTGGATCATGATTGAGGCATGCATGATTGAGAACGACACCCATTTTTTCATCTCCCAAATATCGCATTTCTTTTTATCCTTAGATATGTAATACCTGGGGTATTTATTGGGATGGTCATAAAGTTTATCGCGAAATATAGTTTATTGTTTCTTCTGTCTTTGAAATAGCAAAAGTAGAAGTCTGAGACGTTTATTCGAAGTTAGACGTGTCTGTTTATCATAAGCGTCCCATTTCATCCTTCCATCAAATATTAACTCTTTAATATCTAATATTAATTTATAAGTTTTAACGTGTTTGGTCTGTCGAAGGGTACAAACGGATTCAATTTTATATCTAGCGAGTTATAATTTAAAAACTTTTCACAATTTTTTTATCACTTTCCTGTCTTTCTAGGTTTAAAAGCTCGTGGAATATGCCGTTTATAAACATGTAAAGGATAGATGTCATATTCTGAATCTTATTGTAATGATATGCGGTTATGGAAAGTTGAAATGGCATGGTAAATGTACGAAATAGAGTGTAGTACGAGAAATACAGTGATACTATTTCTTGTGTCTTAATTCGGAAAAGATTATCCATAGGGATGGGGAGAGGGATAGGATAAGCAAATTTCAAGAATTAGAGAGTACTTAATATTTTTTAAAAAATGAAGGTAGGTATGTGAGGTCATTGCGATTTCGGGATAAGTGCGTAATCGTCTCTTTAAATCCGAACCCTCAACTGATAAGACTGCCCTTTGCGGAGCATGAAATCTAAACACTGAAGTATCAGAAATCAGCCACGAGTATTCGCTAAGGTGAAGTATAACGAACTGTAAAAACATTATTTCCAACCTGTTGATAAAGCTGTGTCTTTAAACTTTTGCAGCACAGCTGTATTGGTGTTTATCTAACAGTTGGCCTTTATTTCTATTTTTTTGTAGAAGCTTCAAAATACTTTGTGATTTACTAAATTAAATATTATCCTTCTTATTTTTCTAACATTAGTAATTTTTTACCCACAATCAAACCAACGTTTCGAAATTCTCTTTCATCCTCTTGGTTTTCCTTTCTTTTTTTCTTATTTATGCTATTAATTTTTTCATAATACATTATTTCGTCTGTTGTGTCGACTATTAAAATTTTTTGAAAGCTTTATTGAATTAGAGAGTGTTAGCAGACACTCTCTTGTGCAATAATGTTTTTAAAAATTTTTAATAGTGGACAAAACAATCGAAATAATTTATAATGGAAAAACAGACCTTAGAGAAGTAGTACTAACTATTTATATTAGAAAAAAATAGCATAATTAAGAAAAAAAGAAAAGAAACCCCAGCGGACGAAAGATAATTTCGAAACGTTGGTTTGGTTTAGTAAAAAAAAATTTTACTGTTAGAAAAATAATAAAGATATTTTAAGGGAAGTGTCTTTGTTGAAAAAAAAAATTAATTTAATAATGTCAACTTCCGTAAGTAGTAGTAATTTTATAATATAATTTGTGATTTACATTTCTCCTGGAGAGTTTTAGTTAGTCCGCAGAAACCTAGCAAAATATGATATTAGGGACAAGTACACACCTCTGTTGTGTGACAAGTGTGCGTGGTGTACACTTTTTCTTACTTTTCAAGGCAACTACATACTATCGAATTAAAACAAAAAACATTTTTTCAATTATGTATTATATTCTTCACCACATCCCACTTTCATAACTTAATTTAGATTGTAAAATGTGATTCTCAGATAAGCTTTGACTTTTTTTCGATAATTACACCAGTATAATAATCCTCCGGAAACCAAAATATTTTGCTCTTGTCCTAAAACCGCTCCTGCTTGAATAACGAGTCTTTCAGATACCTTGTACGCACTTACCCCTTAAGGTTCCTACCTATACGTACTATGTACTTTTAAATTTAATTATCACTCTCATATAAATAGGCGTGATTGAAACGTTGCCTTGAATGTAATATTTAAACATAATCTTCTAAGGAATATTTAAAAAAAAAAAAAAAAAAAAAAGAGAAAAAAATACAGATATGTAAAGTTAAACTTAGTAAAATTTAGTGCGCATGATTTGCCACAAATCATCCAACTTTTTTTTATATTTTATTCTCAGCCAACGCTCAAACTTGGCTTTTGAACCAACTTTTTTTTTTAAGGTTAGACATAAAGTTCCTTTGATTTCTGAGACGTCATAGTGACAGTATTGTATGTTGTATTTCAAAATGTAATTTATTAATCCCTAAAAACAAAGGCAAATTTACATGTAAGTAGAGGGAAAATGGGGGAGCTGGCACACTCCTGTGCGCGCCCACGTGACCAGTCACGTGACCTATGGCGGGAAATTTGAATTTGAATTTTTGCCTCGACCTAACCTTAACTGCCACGTGGCCTTGCCTAGACCTAACCTTAACTACCACGTGGTCTCACCTCGTCCTAACCTTAACTATTAGGCCACGCCCCTTTTTAGTCATGTGACCGTTAGGCTCCCCCCCTTTTACTCTTATCCCTCTCCAACCCGCCAATCATATTGCTTCATCCTGATTACCCCCACCCTAAGCCGCTATTTTGTTTACAATGACGTGGTCAACATCCACGCCTAACCACCAGGTTTACCCCCTCCACCCATTGAAGGGTCAGGTACCCACCTTATAGAGCATGAGTGTACCCGGCCGCCATTTTGTTTCTCTACCGTTTGAGAGACTTAAGGTTTTGTCGAAGGGTCAGGAACCCATCTTATAGAGCATGAGTGTACCCGGCCGCCATTTTGTTTTTTATACATCGCCATTTTGTTTTTCTACTGTTTGAGAGACTTGAGGTTTTGTTGAAGGGTCAAGTACCCATCTTATAGAGCATGAGTGTACCCGACCGCCATTTTGTTTTTTATACTTCGCCATTTTGTTTTTCTTATGCCGCCATTTTGTTTTTCTACCGTTTGAGAGATTTAAGGTTTTGTTATATGGTCAGATACCCACTTTATTGTCTGTAACCTCCCCTACGGTTATATAATCATAACCTATACGACGAAGGGTGAGGTATCCACTTTATAGTATGTAACCTCCCCTACGGTTATTTAATCATAACCTATATGATGAAGGGTTAGGTACCCTCTTCATACTCTGTAACCTTCCCAAAGGTTACATAACCTTTACATTGTTTTCGTGTTTGCGCAACCTTCTCAATGTTTACGCAATCTTTGCAATATTTAACTTTAGCAACATTTAAACAGGTTGGATCGTGTATAGACAAGTTGGATGATGTCTAGGTGAAATACAAATATGGACTTTGAACTATCTATCTCTAAAACAAAAATAAATAGTAGGGCTTCTTAATCCTATAACAACTGTTGGACTTTGAACTGTTTATCTCTAACATATAAATAAATAGTAGAGTTTCTAAATCCTATAACTGCTTTTGGACTTTGCACTCTTAATCTCCAACCATTCTTATCTCGCTGAAACATAAACAAAACAACTTTTCAATGTACTACGTATTTTTAATAGTTGATAGTATAAATAATAGTCTTAAAAGGATTAACTTGTCAATGTTCTACGTATTTTTATTCTCTCATAGTTAAATAATGGTCTTAAAAGGATTAACTTTTAATCCATTAAGTTCCTATCGAACTTTTAATCTTTAAAATATATTAACAAATCGAAACGATGGTATCACGTTGGCCAAAGAGGTTGCACCTTTTCATAGCTTTGAAATATTTTCAAAGTACACGAGTCGGTATTAATAACTGCGAACATGTCGCAGTAAATTTTAATTAATGAATATTAATTAATACTATTTCTTAATCCCTTAAGGGCTTTTGGACTTTGAGCTGTTAATACCAAAACATAAAGAATGATTTAGGACTTCCGCTAAAAAGTAAACAAATTTAGCTTTCGCAATAATGCTCTATCTCTTAATCCTTCCTTTAAAAGTAAACAATGGACTTTGAACTGCTAATCCTCTATCATTACTCATCTCGCTGAAACATAAACAAAACAACTTTTTAATCTTATATGTATTTTTATTCTCTAGTATAAACTATTAAAACGCCGTAAAAGAATTAAATATTAAATCCTTAAAGTTTTTTATCATTTACAAACAATGATAAAGAGCCTTTTAATCATTTCATAATATCTGGATAGATGACGTCATTATTATTAGCTAAAGTTTTGTACCTTTTTCAGTTCTCAATGTTTACATTTTATGCAATTTTTCCAAATCTTTACCTTTACCTATCTATTTCTTTTTTAAATTTTCTATAATCTCCTCAATGTTTATACATTTTCTGTCCGCTAGGGCGCAGCACCTTACTCCAGTAGGGGATTTTCCTGGCTAGTTTACATAATGTTCTCAATGTCTATTATGCAACCTTCCCAATGTTTACGTTTACCCACCTATTTGTTTACGTTTTCTTTAACCTTCGCAATATTTAAATTTTATGTAAATATAGTCTTCTCAACTGATTTTTTGCCTTTCCTAAATTGTTTTTCCCCTTTTCTGAACTTGATTTAATTATAATTAACTACCCTGGTTCCTAATTGCACTCGTATCAGACCTTTTCCTACGGTTCCAACCATTCATTTTACTCAGCACGTAGAGGTCTCTCTCTCGTCTGCGTACCCCTTGATCAACCAATATATGTTTCATAACTTGAAGTCCCATAATTTTAGTGGTTTTTAGTAATTTTAGCGGTTTTTATTGATTTTAGTCATTTCTTATCAGCTTCTAATGGCAAAATACACTCCGGCAATAATATTATGCTTAATGTTTAACCGAATCCATCATTTTCTTTCAATTCATTGATAATATTTTTTGAGTAGGTCTTTTACTGCTTTACTGGTCTTTTACCTCTAATTTTTAACATAGCTTTATATTTTTTAGTATATTTTAACCAATTTTCGATATTATTTTTTGTTTTTATAATTGATTTTACATGTTACATTATTGATTTTAGTCAATTTTAATGATTTTAGAAATAAAATAAAACGTTTTATTAGCAAATATTTGTATATAAATCTGTTTTGAGATGATTTATTATCTAGAGTTGATATTATTTGAGAATATTGATGTAAGATGTGCTATATTTGGTCCCCATTTGTATGATATTATATTGTTGTTTTTATTTTCAATCCTAATGATGCCCGAATTAGCGAAACGTTGACTGATCAGATATTTACTGCTGTTTAAGAGACTCAAAACTTTATTCAGGATTCTTCCAGAAATATACTGATAATTTAGAATTAGAATTTAAGATAATTTTGAATATTAGAATGTTTGCCATCATCGGATGATAGATAATATTAACAGTAACTAATATGAGCATAATCGTGGCAGTTGGAGCACAATTCTGATCACACTTTCCCCCTTTAAAATTCCAAATATTTACATTATTCATAACTTGAAGTCCCATAATTTTAGTGGTTTTTAGTAATTTTAGCGGTTTTTATTGATTTTTAGTTATTTCTCATCAACTTCTAGCGGTAAAATACAATTCGACAATAATACCATGCTTAATGTTTGACCGAATCCATCATTTCCTTTTACATTATTGATAATATCCTTTGAGTAGGTCTTTTACTGCATAGACTTCGATCTCTAATTTTTAACATAGCTTTATATTTTTAGTATATTTTAACAAATTTTAGATATTATTTTTTTGTTTTTATAATTGATTTTGCCCGTTACTTTATTGATTTTAGTCAATTTTTAATGATTTTAGAAATAAAAAAATTTTTATTAGCAAATATTTGTATATAATACTGTTTTGAGATGATGTATTATCTGTAGTTGATATTATTTGAGAATGCTGATGTAAGATGTGCTATATTTGGTCCCCATTTGTATGATATTATGTTGTTTTTTTTTTTCACTTCTAATAATGACCGAATTGGCGAAACGTTGACTGATCAAATATTTTCTGCTGTTTAAGAGATTCAAATCTTTATTCAGGATTCTTCCAGAAATATACTGATAATTTAGAATTATTCATATTAACCCTTCTCCATACTCGCTTCATAATTCAAATTATTTGATTTCTTTCATGAAATAATAACTATTTAATAACTATTAGATATTTCTATATCGTCTCCGGGTCAAAATGTCTTGTTTTCTGCAGGTGACTGTCAATATTAGAATGTTTAGCATGATCAGATCATAGATAATACTAAAATTAACTCATATGAGCACAATCGTGGTAGTTATAGCACAATTATGACCACACTTTTTCCCAAAAATACCAAAAGTTCGCCTATGAGGCACCACTATCAGTACTTGTTTCCTCATCGAAGTTTGTTTATCGATTAATCAACAATCAGTTCAATCAATTTTGACGAGTCCATCTTGCTTTTGCACACTAACTTTCTGTTGGACAGAACATTTATGGACTTCACCAGGATGAGAACCATTGTTAAGAGGTGTTTCATAGCACCCTAGGATTTTAAAATGAGTAGCCGATAGAGGGAAAATGAGATAGTTCGAGCACAATGCTGATCACACTTTCTACGAAGAATAGCATCAGGTCTCGTCTATGAGACATTTTTTCCCAGTTACTTTCTTTCGCCTTGCCGAGGTGTGTTTATTGGTAAACACAGCAATCACATACTAGATTTTATTTGTTTTTATTAGATTGATATTTATTTTTTTATTAAGAGGCGGAAGCTCATTAAGACTCCTATATCTTTTGGTAATCAACTCCAATCAATCCAAAATGTTAAATATTTCCTCGAAAAAACATAAATTTAACGGAAGGCATTAGATCCGTCCTCATTTCATAATTCAAATTGTTTGATATCTTTCATGAAATGAGAACTATTTATTAGATATTTCTATATCGTCTCCGGATCAAAATGTCTTGTTTTGTGTGGGTGACTGTAAATATTAGAATGTTTACCATCATCAAATGACAGATAATATTAACAGTGACTAATATGAAAAAAATCGTGGTAATTAGATTCTGATCACAGTTTCCTCCAAAAATACCATACGTTCGTCTGTGAGGCACCTCTACTAGTGTACCTGTTCCCTCATCGAAGTTTGTTTATCAATAAATCAACAATCAGTTCAATCAATTTTAACCACTCCATCTCGCTTTAAGACTCCAATATCTTTTGCTAATCGACTCGAATAAACTCATAATATTAAATATTACCCCGAAAAGACAGAAATTTAACAGAAGGCATTAGTCACTTTCTGAAAAGTTATACGAGTTGCGGACATTACATGTGACTATAATCCAAGAGTCATGCCCTGGATAAATTCTACTGTCATAATATTAATCATGGATGGATGACCTTAGTAGTTGAGCTCCTCTAAATACTACACTCTTAATACGAATATAAAATTTTTAATCCAATTTATCACTTTTGCAGGGGAAGTACTGCAGTATATCGATGATTATTAAAACTATCAACACAACTGCATGCGAATCTGCTGACCTCTATTGTCTGTTTTAAGAGCTATTATTAAGCTTTCATGTCACACGAGGGGGTGTAGATCGGTATGTTCAAGGTATGGCTTGAGGTAGTGATGGAGGGTAACGGATGATCAGGAATGTGGTATAGGATGATTTAGGGATGTTCAGACATGGTTTGAGATGGTTAGCGATGGTATGGGATGGTCAGAGATGGTTTGAGATGGTTAAGAGTGGTTTGGGGTGGTCAGACATGGTTGGAGATTATTTTAAACCATCTCCAACCATGTCTGACCACCCCAAACCACTCTTAACCATCTCAAACCATCTCTGACCATCCCATACCATCGCTAACCATCTCAAACCATGTCTGAACATCCCTAAATCATCCTATACCACATTCCTGATCATCCGTTACCCTCCATCACTACCTCAAGCCATACCTTGAACATACCGATCTACACCCCCTCGTGTGACATGAAAGCTTAATAATAGCTCTTAAAACAGACAATAGAGGTCAGCAGATTCGCATGCAGTTGTGTTGATAGTTTTAATAATCATCGATATACTGCAGTACTTCCCCTGCAAAAGTGATAAATTGGATTAAAAATTTTATATTCGTATTAAGAGTGTAGTATTTAGAGGAGCTCAACTACTAAGGTCATCCATCCATGATTAATATTATGACAGTAGAATTTATCCAGGGCATGACTCTTGGATTATAGTCACATGTAATGTCCGCAACTCGTATAACTTTTCAGAAAGTGACTAATGCCTTCTGTTAAATTTCTGTCTTTTCGGGGTAATATTTAATATTATGAGTTTATTCGAGTCGATTAGCAAAAGATATTGGAGTCTTAAAGCGAGATGGAGTGGTTAAAATTGATTGAACTGATTGTTGATTTATTGATAAACAAACTTCGATGAGGGAACAGGTACACTAGTAGAGGTGCCTCACAGACGAACGTATGGTATTTTTGGAGGAAACTGTGATCAGAATCTAATTACCACGATTTTTTTCATATTAGTCACTGTTAATATTATCTGTCATTTGATGATGGTAAACATTCTAATATTTACAGTCACCCACACAAAACAAGACATTTTGATCCGGAGACGATATAGAAATATCTAATAAATAGTTCTCATTTCATGAAAGATATCAAACAATTTGAATTATGAAATGAGGACGGATCTAATGCCTTCCGTTAAATTTATGTTTTTTCGAGGAAATATTTAACATTTTGGATTGATTGGAGTTGATTACCAAAAGATATAGGAGTCTTAATGAGCTTCCGCCTCTTAATAAAAAAATAAATATCAATCTAATAAAAACAAATAAAATCTAGTATGTGATTGCTGTGTTTACCAATAAACACACCTCGGCAAGGCGAAAGAAAGTAACTGGGAAAAAATGTCTCATAGACGAGACCTGATGCTATTCTTCGTAGAAAGTGTGATCAGCATTGTGCTCGAACTATCTCATTTTCCCTCTATCGGCTACTCATTTTTCAAAATCCTAGGGTGCTATGAAACATCTCTTAACAATGGTTCTCATCCTGGTGAAGTCCATAAATGTTCTGTCCAACAGAAAGTTAGTGTGCAAAAGCAAGATGGACTCGTCAAAATTGATTGAACTGATTGTTGATTAATCGATAAACAAACTTCGATGAGGAAACAAGTACTGATAGTGGTGCCTCATAGGCGAACTTTTGGTATTTTTGGGAAAAAGTGTGGTCATAATTGTGCTATATCTACCACGATTGTGCTCATATGAGTTAATTTTAGTATTATCTATGATCTGATCATGCTAAACATTCTAATATTGACAGTCACCTGCAGAAAACAAGACATTTTGACCCGGAGACGATATAGAAATATCTAATAGTTATTAAATAGTTATTATTTCATGAAAGAAATCAAATAATTTGAATTATGAAGCGAGTATGGAGAAGGGTTAATATGAATAATTCTAAATTATCAGTATATTTCTGGAAGAATCCTGAATAAAGATTTGAATCTCTTAAACAGCAGAAAATATTTGATCAGTCAACGTTTCGCCAATTCGGTCATTATTAGAAGTGAAAAAAAAAACAACATAATATCATACAAATGGGGACCAAATATAGCACATCTTACATCAGCATTCTCAAATAATATCAACTACAGATAATACATCATCTCAAAACAGTATTATATACAAATATTTGCTAATAAAAATTTTTTTATTTCTAAAATCATTAAAAATTGACTAAAATCAATAAAGTAACGGGCAAAATCAATTATAAAAACAAAAAAATAATATCTAAAATTTGTTAAAATATACTAAAAATATAAAGCTATGTTAAAAATTAGAGATCGAAGTCTATGCAGTAAAAGACCTACTCAAAGGATATTATCAATAATGTAAAAGGAAATGATGGATTCGGTCAAACATTAAGCATGGTATTATTGTCGAATTGTATTTTACCGCTAGAAGTTGATGAGAAATAACTAAAAATCAATAAAAACCGCTAAAATTACTAAAAACCACTAAAATTATGGGACTTCAAGTTATGAATAATGTAAATATTTGGAATTTTAAAGGGGGAAAGTGTGATCAGAATTGTGCTCAACTGCCACGATTATGCTCATATTAGTTACTGTTAATATTATCTATCATCCGATGATGGCAAACATTCTAATATTCAAAATTATCTTAAATTCTAATTCTAAATTATCAGTATATTTCTGGAAGAATCCTGAATAAAGTTTTGAGTCTCTTAAACAGCAGTAAATATCTGATCAGTCAACGTTTCGCTAATTCGGGCATCATTAGGATTGAAAATAAAAACAACAATATAATATCATACAAATGGGGACCAAATATAGCACATCTTACATCAATATTCTCAAATAATATCAACTCTAGATAATAAATCATCTCAAAACAGATTTATATACAAATATTTGCTAATAAAACGTTTTATTTTATTTCTAAAATCATTAAAATTGACTAAAATCAATAATGTAACATGTAAAATCAATTATAAAAACAAAAAATAATATCGAAAATTGGTTAAAATATACTAAAAAATATAAAGCTATGTTAAAAATTAGAGGTAAAAGACCAGTAAAGCAGTAAAAGACCTACTCAAAAAATATTATCAATGAATTGAAAGAAAATGATGGATTCGGTTAAACATTAAGCATAATATTATTGCCGGAGTGTATTTTGCCATTAGAAGCTGATAAGAAATGACTAAAATCAATAAAAACCGCTAAAATTACTAAAAACCACTAAAATTATGGGACTTCAAGTTATGAAACATATATTGGTTGATCAAGGGGTACGCAGACGAGAGAGAGACCTCTACGTGCTGAGTAAAATGAATGGTTGGAACCGTAGGAAAAGGTCTGATACGAGTGCAATTAGGAACCAGGGTAGTTAATTATAATTAAATCAAGTTCAGAAAAGGGGAAAAACAATTTAGGAAAGGCAAAAAATCAGTTGAGAAGACTATATTTACATAAAATTTAAATATTGCGAAGGTTAAAGAAAACGTAAACAAATAGGTGGGTAAACGTAAACATTGGGAAGGTTGCATAATAGACATTGAGAACATTATGTAAACTAGCCAGGAAAATCCCCTACTGGAGTAAGGTGCTGCGCCCTAGCGGACAGAAAATGTATAAACATTGAGGAGATTATAGAAAATTTAAAAAAGAAATAGATAGGTAAAGGTAAAGATTTGGAAAAATTGCATAAAATGTAAACATTGAGAACTGAAAAAGGTACAAAACTTTAGCTAATAATAATGACGTCATCTATCCAGATATTATGAAATGATTAAAAGGCTCTTTATCATTGTTTGTAAATGATAAAAAACTTTAAGGATTTAATATTTAATTCTTTTACGGCGTTTTAATAGTTTATACTAGAGAATAAAAATACATATAAGATTAAAAAGTTGTTTTGTTTATGTTTCAGCGAGATGAGTAATGATAGAGGATTAGCAGTTCAAAGTCCATTGTTTACTTTTAAAGGAAGGATTAAGAGATAGAGCATTATTGCGAAAGCTAAATTTGTTTACTTTTTAGCGGAAGTCCTAAATCATTCTTTATGTTTTGGTATTAACAGCTCAAAGTCCAAAAGCCCTTAAGGGATTAAGAAATAGTATTAATTAATATTCATTAATTAAAATTTACTGCGACATGTTCGCAGTTATTAATACCGACTCGTGTACTTTGAAAATATTTCAAAGCTATGAAAAGGTGCAACCTCTTTGGCCAACGTGATACCATCGTTTCGATTTGTTAATATATTTTAAAGATTAAAAGTTCGATAGGAACTTAATGGATTAAAAGTTAATCCTTTTAAGACCATTATTTAACTATGAGAGAATAAAAATACGTAGAACATTGACAAGTTAATCCTTTTAAGACTATTATTTATACTATCAACTATTAAAAATACGTAGTACATTGAAAAGTTGTTTTGTTTATGTTTCAGCGAGATAAGAATGGTTGGAGATTAAGAGTGCAAAGTCCAAAAGCAGTTATAGGATTTAGAAACTCTACTATTTATTTATATGTTAGAGATAAACAGTTCAAAGTCCAACAGTTGTTATAGGATTAAGAAGCCCTACTATTTATTTTTGTTTTAGAGATAGATAGTTCAAAGTCCATATTTGTATTTCACCTAGACATCATCCAACTTGTCTATACACGATCCAACCTGTTTAAATGTTGCTAAAGTTAAATATTGCAAAGATTGCGTAAACATTGAGAAGGTTGCGCAAACACGAAAACAATGTAAAGGTTATGTAACCTTTGGGAAGGTTACAGAGTATGAAGAGGGTACCTAACCCTTCATCATATAGGTTATGATTAAATAACCGTAGGGGAGGTTACATACTATAAAGTGGATACCTCACCCTTCGTCGTATAGGTTATGATTATATAACCGTAGGGGAGGTTACAGACAATAAAGTGGGTATCTGACCATATAACAAAACCTTAAATCTCTCAAACGGTAGAAAAACAAAATGGCGGCATAAGAAAAACAAAATGGCGAAGTATAAAAAACAAAATGGCGGTCGGGTACACTCATGCTCTATAAGATGGGTACTTGACCCTTCAACAAAACCTCAAGTCTCTCAAACAGTAGAAAAACAAAATGGCGATGTATAAAAAACAAAATGGCGGCCGGGTACACTCATGCTCTATAAGATGGGTTCCTGACCCTTCGACAAAACCTTAAGTCTCTCAAACGGTAGAGAAACAAAATGGCGGCCGGGTACACTCATGCTCTATAAGGTGGGTACCTGACCCTTCAATGGGTGGAGGGGGTAAACCTGGTGGTTAGGCGTGGATGTTGACCACGTCATTGTAAACAAAATAGCGGCTTAGGGTGGGGGTAATCAGGATGAAGCAATATGATTGGCGGGTTGGAGAGGGATAAGAGTAAAAGGGGGGGAGCCTAACGGTCACATGACTAAAAAGGGGCGTGGCCTAATAGTTAAGGTTAGGACGAGGTGAGACCACGTGGTAGTTAAGGTTAGGTCTAGGCAAGGCCACGTGGCAGTTAAGGTTAGGTCGAGGCAAAAATTCAAATTCAAATTTCCCGCCATAGGTCACGTGACTGGTCACGTGGGCGCGCACAGGAGTGTGCCAGCTCCCCCATTTTCCCTCTACTCATGTACAATGTTGAGAAAACCCCGGATCACATACCCCTATGAACTCGTACATGAAACTATCTTCTTGTTAAGTAATATTGCGTGAAACCATACGTCATTTTATAAAATAATCATTAAGGTCACGATGCCATATTAGAAAGCTCAATCTAAAATCCAGTAACACCTAAGTTATGTTTAAACCATATATTTATATTTCCATTGAAATAAAAGCTGTTAAGAATATTATTCACAGGCGAAACTGTAAGCAAGTTCAAATAAAAATTGGTTTAAGAAAATTATATTATGAGTTGGTTGGCATCCGCATGATGGTATAGAAGGATCAATCTAATTAGGGATTGATAAATTATTTGCCACATCTATAATTTTGTTTTTATTGAAAACTAGTTTCGAATGTTATACAAAATATGAGTTTATTTGGAAAACCGTGATAAAATCCGGGACTGTCCCGGAAAATAAGGTAGCATTGAGACTTTTGCTCCGACCATTTTGAAGAAGCGTCAAAGCTAGCTTCAATTTCACTGGCAATTGGCACCACTTCTGTTTCAACTGCAGAATCAGTGCCTCATTCCTTAGACCTCCTGAGTTTTGTCAAATAAGGCTTGAATAATTTGACCATTGTTTAAATTTTGAAATTCAATCTAAATTTGTAGCAAATAGTTTATGCCTTATGAGCTGCCCTGATAACAATAATGTTCAAGAAGTATTCTGTCAATATTGAAGAATCTATTTCTTGATCCTTTCTTTCCAGATTTGTTCTTTTCTCGAAATTCTTTTTAATTTAATTTTTTTTTAATATAAATTATTTTTAATTAATTCTCTTTCTCTCTTTAATTAATCATGTTTTAGCAGTAACCATCATCGACTATCTCGGTTATTGTAGTTCTATGAGGAAACATCCTGCGAGGTATTAAATTTATATTAATATATAAATTTATGTAAAACGATATCGAGAGATTTCAGAGGCCTCGGTTTTTCACTATGTTGTTGACGTTTTAATTAAGATGTTTCCATGATAATTCCTCAACTACGTAAGATAAAGGAATCTACGTTAATCCTTTAGAAAAAAATATTTCGAGATCACACTTACAATTAGTTACAACGAGTCACGCACCATTTTTAACCCTTCTAGCTTCCAAATTTCTTCGTTATTAATTTTATTGTTCATCATACATTGTTTATATGTACTTAAATAATTAAAGCATTAATCTTAATTATACAATTTAAACTAGAGTTATTTATTATTTTCAACAGCTTGTGTGGTAAGAGGAATTCATTTGATTTTGATGGTGGAACAAAATAATAATTTGCCGGAGGAAAGCATGTGTGATTACAATATAAGAAAACTAACCAAATAAACAAATTCCTTTTATTTATTATACAGCACAATGTTTCGGCCAAGCTATATCTTCCTGAAGCAGTTTGAGAAGCCTAGTATACTAACTGCAACTCAATTGACTGTGATGAAGATTCAAAGTACTAAGCTGTTCAGAAACAAGGGAGATTAAACTACAAAAAAAAGAAAATAAACAAATTTCTTTTGTTTATTAAAACTTCCAACGTTTCGTTTAAGTTAAGGAATTTCATTTTAATACCCGTTGGACTGACATTAAAACTTTTATAACATGTTTACATAAGCACTTATCCCACTCACCTTATATTCAGGGTAGAAGCAATGCCAAGAAGAACTCAAAAATAAATTATTAGCGGTGTTAACTAGTGGTTAAGAAAGCTTAAAACGTTTCTTTCACAAAGTTTAAATATTCAGTCATCGTACATTCGTATTTGGATGAAAGCTATGTGTTATATTTGTTTAATAATGCTGCAACCTACTGTTGTATTACATTTTAAATTGTTCTTTCTTTTGCAGGTGCTAACGCTACACTTCGGGACCACAGCCGAGGCCTCCGCGCTGAAGAGTGGGCACGGTATTGCGGTCGCCACGTAACAGCGGACCTGATCGCTAAGCAGGCCAGAGGAGCCCTTCTATCGCGGGAGAGTGGGGGCGGGCGGTGGGGTTCCGACCCCGAGCTGTGCCCGCATATGGTGGGTGGAGTCCTGCTGCCTCCCAGGACTCCCGCCCCCAGAGCAAGCCTCGGCGCCCGCCTCAAGAAGGTCCTCCGCCCCAACAAGCCCACGTCCTACAACCTCGTGACCCAGCTCTCCACCGCTGCCTTCTGTGCCTCCAGTCCCGTCCTGCCTGGACCATCCGCTGTACCGCCGGTCGTCAAGTCCCTCATCAGGCCACTCACCGTGCCCAAGCTCCAGGTCACCAGCGCTGAGCCGCTTCTAGAAAATATCAAGCCCAAGAAGAAGTAATGCATCATTGCATTCTTGCTTCTCCTTTCATGTCTGTGGTACATTAATGTTTAAATCAAATCTCACCTGTAAACAGAGAGGAATTTTGTTGTTATTGTTGGTCATTGGGCAGTGAAGTTATTTCCATTCCTGTTATTCTGAAACTTGTATATGTATATATTTTTTTTTTTATGAACTAATATTACTTTTACATTTACTTATTCCAATTTTCATATTTCAAGTCTTTATGCACTCTTTCTAAAATCAATTACCAATGAAAATGTGCCATAATTCTGTCTGCTTATGAAATCTGAACCAATAAGAAAATTGATATTCATGCATAATTCACTTCATTTAGAATTGGCTATTATTGTTTTAGCACTTTGAGGAGATATATGTTCATCAAATATGATAAATGACGTGCCTTTAGATCAGTTCCTTTCACAGTATTCTTGGATATTAGGACTCACCTCTTTTCTTTCTAGCTCTAATTCCATCCAGGTGGGTCATAAATATGTTGATTTAATCCTCCTTCAGCAATATACTTAAAGTATCCAATAGAAAATAACATTTTAAATTTCAGTCTAAAATAATACTCCTCTTTTTTTATTTGGGAAATGGGCATATGCCAGTCTGAAGTTTACTAAATTGAAGGCCTGAATAAAGTTTTACTATCTTGAATTCAGTGGTTAAGTCAGTTGGAGAAGTTATAATAATAAATATTGTCTTTAATCCTGATTATTTCATACATTGTAATCCCATAAAAAATTATACCTGATATTTAATATTTAGTTCTGTCACATCAATATTCCACTCTTTTTTAAATTAAAAATAATTTATTTCTGTCATATAATGATGCTTTCTTATGCCTTTTTTTTTTTCAATGATGAAAAATCATCCTACTTATTTTTTTAAAATGAATAATCTTCCTTTTCTTTCACAACTTAGAGGTATTTTTATATCTTTTCAAATAGTTAAATTTTGTATACACTGCTGAAACAAATGAATATAAATTTTAATGACGAGATTACTAATGATAGCAATCAATACCATTTTTATATTAATATTAACCCTTTTTTCTTAGAAAATTGTGTTGATTTATCCTACTATTTTATGTTTTCATTTTGTTAAGCAATTTTTCAAAAAGATTGAACAGTCATATATCTTTTTAACAATAATACATTAAAATTTAATTTTTATTAAAAGTCTCATTTCATTTATGTTTTTTTTTGTTCTAATTAATTTGTATTTCTAGAAATATATGATATAAACTTTCCTCTATGAAATAATACTAATTATGTATATATGAGATAAACTATCATTGCATTTTCAAAGTTTTTAGGAAAGCAAAAAGAAATTTCAGATTGCACTGTATTGCTTTTTGAATATAATGATTAATATTTACATTTACATGAAGTCTTGTATATTTTATTGCCCTTTTAGCTTATTTACTATAATTACATATAATCGGAAAGTAAAGCCTGAATAATGAAAATAAAATAATAAAATTGGACTCGCAATAGTTTACCTCTGAAGTACAGAATTATAAAATGGTTTTAAGAAAAACAAAATTGATAAATATTCCTCAACTTATATTTTCATAAATGCTTCAAAACTATATTAACTTAATTCCGAAGTAAAGAAGGATTTCAAAAGTTTGTTGAAAACTTAAGTAACAATTAAATGATTAATTGTTAGCTCAATGATTTCATTGTACAATAAGCTTTACTTTCATTTTATTTCTTTAATTTTTTTCAAGCAAAGTAAAAATAAAAAAAAAACAGAGACTTATAGTTTGGCTTTAGGCATTTTAGTTTGACATCAAGCCTGAAGATAGTAGCACATACCTAGGTTGTTTGAATTGGTCTGAAATTCCATTAGATTTTTAATTTATTTATCTAAATTATTATATTGATAATCGGAGCATAACAATTGTAATTGTTTATATTTTATTATCATAAATTATTTTCATCTATTGGTTTTATAGTTTTTTGGCTACTGTTGGTTTTATGTGTTGTATATGTTGTTTTTTTCGCTTCTTTATTTTTTGTTTCCTGGAATATACTCAAAAGTAGTTTTAATTATTGCATTCATTGAACCAGTTTTAAAATTGTGAAATTCAAATAATCTACTCATTGTGTAAAAAATAGATAATCATCTCCATTAACCATTAGTAAATAAGATGCTCTTAAACTACTTGCCCACTTGAAAGTTTTCACTTTCGAGAGCTGTACTTGCTGATTTTTTCGGCTTAGAAAGTCGGGCAGAAACAGGTGGCTCTCAGAGAGTTATTCCTGAGATTTTTTGCATGATTTACTCTCAAGTGGGCACTTAATTTCATAGTAGATTATGATTTTTAATAAACTATAATATAATTGTATAATTATGTGCACCAACATTATTTTTCAAAAATAATGTTTATTTTTAAGTACCTTATTGTTCGAAGAAAAATAATACTATTAGTTTATGGTGCTTGTCCCTTCTAATTTTATATGACTGGGATACCAGTTTTTTTTTTTTGTGTTTTTTTTCTGTGGATATGGATTTATTATTTAATAATAAATAATATTTAATTAAATTTTCTATTTTCATGACTTTGAGTATTTTATTTTTAGTTATTGAAGAATGGATCAGTTCTTTAACACTTAATAATAAATTAGTTGAAAAATTAATTGTCATATACACAATCATGGTGTCTGCAAACTTTGGTTTTGTTAAATTTATTTAACCCAATTGCCCATAAGTTAAACAACTAAGTAGTGTCCACATTTATAGTGTGCATGCTTCCAAAAATAAAATTAATATATTTTTTTATTATTAATAATAATTCCATTGGCTTATAAAATTATTTAAAATTTAATTGATAATCAATTGTATAAACTATTGAATGGGTAAAGTTATTCTGGTAAATTCAAGTACTATAAGAACTAAGGATAATTAAGAACTATTTCACTTATTGAAATATACGATTGTCAATGAATATTCTTCACTATATGCATATTCTAATAATTTGTTATAATTATGATTATATTTGTTATTATCATAACAAATCATAATCATTTTATGATAAATTGTTTTATAATTTATAATTATAATTTTATAATTTTATTTATTGATGTTATCATTACTTACTTCATGTGTCCTTATTCTTATGGCTAAAAACTAAAATTAGTAATAAGGAAAATAAAAATACATATACATAGTAAAACAAATTATTGACATATTACAAGAAGAAGAATTTAAAAGTTACATAAATATCAATGAAATTATATCAGCTGATCAGTTTTTAATTATAAAATTCAAATTAACATTATTAAATTCTTGTCATAACACTCCTTAGCATTGCAGGACTGAATGTAGAGGAAAATATATCTTTGAAACCCATATAAGAAAAAAGTTCTAAGTCACCCATGATTCCATGTGCTTCTTCTTTAGGTCCAGGTAAATGAAGAATTGTGTTTTTGTAGAGTATCCTAGAAAACTTTGAAAATGAGGATTAATTTTTCCAAATAATCTGTCCAACTAAAAATTTAGAACACTATCTGAGTCTTGAGAGGTTGTAAAGTGTATTTACTATTGCTTTTCACTGTATCAAAAACATCTTAAAAATAGTCATTACTTATAAGAACACATCACTTGTTTGCAGAATTTGATTCATCAGAAAGAAAAACTTAGTTATCGGATTCATCTTGTTGACGTCGCATTTCTTCTAATACTTTCACTGAAAACGATAAAAATGTTTTCCTGTTCATGACACTTCAAATAAAATAAAAAGTTCACCATGATTCAAAATAAAAAATTGTTACTTAAAGAGTAAGGCCGTATCCAAATGAGCAACAGAGATTGTTGTAAGAAAACGTAATAATTAAAACACAGTAGTGGCTAATCGAAAAACTGTTTCCGGCAAAGTGTGAAACAAGATTGATTTTTTAAGGTACCTAAGGTGCAGTGACCTTGAGAGTGACTGGATAGTCCATAAATGAAAAAAAACTGATACCTCGTTCGGATTTGACCCCAACCTTACCTTAGGAGGGTTAATATTGTATTAAACCATGTAAATTTTCTAAAAACTAATCAAAACAGAACCTTGCTAAATTAACATTTTTTCATGTGATTAGTGTTATGTTTTAGATCCTGGGCCGTGAAAATACAAATAAAGAGATTTTAGGAGTAAATTGTTTTCCCACGGGAGCTTATTAAAAAAAAGTATTACAATGTATTTTTGATTTCAAACAAGATATAAAATGTTAATTTTAACTGATAATACTTATTGATTGTCTGGTAAAATCAAAATACATGAAGTGTACTTATCATTATTATTTTATAAAAAATGTTAAAAATTAATCATTTCGAATTCAGTTGCCTATTCTTTTTATTGAATAAGACGATTATTAGGTGACTTATTACTGCCCAGTTGTATATGACAGTTGCATATGACAATGAGATATAATAAATAATTACATCTGTAATAATTTAAATATTATAAGTGCATCAAAATTTGGTGTAAGGGTATGTTATTAAGTTTTGATTTTTTATCGAAAATATTTATTTATTTTAATATTTAAAATGATTATTTATGTCTTCTTAAAATATTATTTATGTTAACTTAAAGTACATATAAGATATAAATTAGGTTGAGCCAAACTACTTGTTCATTTTATTATTTAATTTTTGAAGAGTATTTATTTCTTTTTCTACTTTATGCTACATTTTAATAAATTACATGGTGTAATATATATTTATAATTTTAAGATAAAAATAAAATAATCCTGTTCCCCAGAGGAAAATAAATCTTGTAAGTTTTTGGATTTTTATCGTAACAGACTATATTCACATTTTTTTAAGTAAGTTTACAATAATAATGTGCCAACAAGCATAGTTTTGAAGTATCTTATGTTGCATTTACACCAGAGCTGGCGATACTATTGCCAACAATTGTTCAAAACATTTTGACAAAATCAAGAGACACATGTTGCCAACATTGCCCATAGGCTGTTGGTAAATATCGAAGAATGTTGCCAAGATTTGTTCCCAACCAATGTTAATAATAAAATATGTTAACATTTGGTGTAAACATGCCTTTACTTAATATAAAGAAAAAAGGCCCTTTATATATTTATGCTTTAATACAAACTTACCTAAACACTTTATCTTTGAGATACAGAACTTACAATTAGTTAAGAGTTTATAGTATTTCTTGATGCTAACTGATCTGTACAACATTCAAACCAAATTAGCTCAACTCTTTAATTTTTATTTACTTAATAAAATACATAAAAAAATTTTTAATTTTGTTATTTCTATTATTTCAAAATATTTTTTCCTTAAATCACTCCACCTTGAACAGTTTTACAATTTTATAAATTAGTGTTTAGTAAGTGTCTCTGTGATTTTAAAGCTTGTCAATTTTATTTTATATCGTTATCAACCTCCCTTTGTTACAATAAATGTCTTCCAAAAAAAAAAAAAAAATCATAATATTTGTTTTTACAATTTTAGATTTATTTATTACTTGTATTATTAAATCTTAGTTGATTCTCATAAGACTATAAAATTACTAATTATAAATAAATCATATATTGGTTATGTATAATGTTATATTTGTGTTAACATAATATAGTGTTTTATTCATCATTTTGTAAAGGATGCTGTTTAATCAATAAATAATGACATATATATTATTTTTGAGGTGAATTGTTTTATATTTAGTCCATACCAAACAGATTTAATTTTTACTATTTAAATTTGTTTTTAATTTTCGGCATATCTATCTCGAACTATGACATTAAAAAATGAAGAAATGTTCATAGTAAATTATTTTATATAGAAAAGTGTTTACTGATGCAAGTTAGGAATTCTCAAAAAAACAATTGTCTCTACCTGTTAACTTCATTTATTTTAATTTTTTTAATCCACTTTCTATTGTTAAAAACAACAATGAAATCTATTGGAAAAGTTTAGTGGGATAACTATTATTCCAAAGTTTTTAGTAAAATTTTTTTTCTGCAAACATTATATAATTTTGATTATGATTACTACTTCACTTTAAATGAACTCTTAAATTTTGATCCAATTCTATTCCATAATTCTGATACAAAACTAATTCTGATAAGATGAGTATGAATGGTGCCATACATCTTATTGATTTGAAAGATTTTTATTCTCAATCTTACCTTGAATTATTTGAACTCAAAGCTCAGAAGATGTTGGAGTGACAATGTTGGAATAATAATAGCCCAACTACTCTAAATCATATTCCTAATGTTACCGTTCGTAATAAGTTTGAATCGCTGTCTGCCAAAATGGAAGATGAACCTATTGCAACACCAGTTGTGTATAAGCCACCTCTGATAAAAATAAAAGATATGACGAATTTCCAGACATTCTGAATGGATTTAGTAACTCTTATAGGAGAAAATAATTTTGAATGTCTTTCGGATAAAGCAATAGTTACCCTAAAAACTACAACTAGCAACGCTTACAGAGCCTGCATAAAATATCTAGTCTTAAAATTTTTACTTTCATACATATCAATCGAAAGATGAAAAACCATATAGATTAGTTATCCGAAATCTTCAATACTCAACTCCCCATGATATGATAAAATATGACCTTGAGATCAAAGGATTCACTCTCCGTCTTATCTCAAATGTTCTACACCCTAGGTCGAAAGAACCCCTCCTTTCTTTGTCGACTTAGAGCCAAGTCTGAACAATGATCAAGTCTTTAACATCACCAACTTAGCATATACTAAAGTTAAAATTGATAATAAAAGAAGAGACATTGTTCAATACATGAGATGCCAAGAATACGAAACATATTCGAGCCTTTCGCCAACCACAAACCAAGATGCGTCAAGTGTGGTCAATCATCCTAGTGATAGATGTCAGAAACACCTGTTTGTGCGCTGTGCTGTGGCGATCATCTAGCAAACTATAAAGGATACTAAGTGTATCTCGAGTTACAGAGAAGACTGCATGTACGAAGTCAAGGAACTGCGAGGCGAGACCTGATGGACTTACAAACAGCTACTCCCTTAGCACAAGAATGACGGCATATAACTTACGCACAGGCAAAAAGTACTGATACTCCATATTATTCCACATTACCCTAGTACTCCATTCCTCAATGAACAACTCCTCAATATATAACACCTCAATATACAACACCACTATACACAAAATCTCAATACACAACACCTTAATACACAATGCCTCACTACACAACTCTTCAAACTATGGGGATAACACCTCACCTCTCAATGCCTCATTATACACAATCTCACTACACGCCATCTCCAAACTCAAGACCGATTGACACAATGCCTCATTCACAATCTAGTACTCCAGGTTTCTCATTATATCTTACATCCTTCTTAAATGATTTTAAATCAATGATAACTCCGCTCATTACTTTACTCACCACGCTCGTTATGAAATTCATTCTATCTCAGAACAATCGCTAAAACTCCTTCTTTGGAATACAAACAGAGTCCTACACCGAAGAAACAAACTTGACATATACTTACATGAACATGACATAGGCATTGCACTACTTACCGAAACTCATTTTACTCAGATCAAAATTTTACATGCAGGGGTATGTGGTATACTGAACTGATCATCCAAGCAGCTATCCTCTACAAATGATTGCCTTACCTGAAATTCAATTATCAGCTGTCTCAGCTGAAATCGATCATACCAATATTTATATTGCTAGTGCATATTGTCCTCTGAGGCAATGACTTTCCCAGGAGACTTTTACCAACATATTCACGACCCAAATTCTTATGTGGGGGAGATTTTAACGCAAAACATCTCCTTTTCGGCAATAGGACTCAAAATTCTAGAGGAAATGCTCTACTTAATATATGCTTAGACCTTGACTGACATACTGACGTACTATGATCTGACCACTTAGCAATTATTCTATATCTCTCTCAGCACTTATTCAATTCAAATCACATACTTTTGCTAACTCCTGAATCAATACAGCTTAGTAAATTTCATAACATTATAAACAATAATATTAACCTTAACACAAGCTTAAAGACTGAAGATGATATTAATAACGCTGTTGAGAAGCTTACAAAGACTGTTCAAGCTGACGCATGGCAATCAGCACACAGACATGAGACAGGTCAGCACAAGCCTTACTTACCCTCTGGCATGCGGTCACTTATTATTGAAAAGCGACGTGTGCGGAATGAGTTTAAAAGATCTCGCTATTCTAGAGACAAAAGACTACTAAACCAACTTACTAACAAATTGAGAAAACTTATTCACCAATTAAAACACGACACTTACAACACACATCTGACTAACTTATAGATAAGTAACAATATTCTCTGGCAACAAATAAGAAATATACTGCATTACCACCATTCAAAGATTCCCCTTCGTAAATCTGACAAATCATGGGCTAGAAGTGATACAGAAAAGCAGACTTATTTTTCCCTAATCTTACAAACGTTTTTCATCCACATGACGACTTGCATGATCAATAGCACTGCTCAGACGTCCAAAAAATTCTCACTTCTACCCTTCCTCTTTCTCTACCTCCCCCAGCTATCTCTCCTTCAGATGTAAAATATTGTATAAAAAACTTACCACGCAAAAATCTTCTTGCTTTGATCTGATCACATCTAAAATTGCCGAACTTCATCCTAAGAAAGCCTTACTTTTCCTGACAGCTATCTACAGTTCTATCCTTCGCCTTACTTACAAAGTGAATCTATCCTTTGTTATAAGCAAACAATATAATTCTTAACCACCAATTCGGCTTTAGACCCACTCACTCTACAATACAACAATGCCATAGAGTGGTGGATACTATTGCTATGGCATTAGAAAAGAAGGAATATTGCACAGCAGCTTTCTTAGACATCATGGAAGCATTCGATAAAGTATGGCATGATGGTCTGCTTTGTTAACTCAAATTCATTTTACTGCATATGTATTATTTAATGATAAGGGCGTATCTTGAGGATAGGTTTTTTGTTGTTAACCAGGATGATAAACATTCTGACTATGGCTGAATCAGTGCAGGGGTGCCGCAGGGCAGCATTTTAGGTCCAGTTCTGTAATCTATATATACTTCCGAAATTCCACAGACAGCAGACACACTACTTGCAACATATACGGAAGATACAATAAGCCTTATGACCAATACTAACCCGACCACAGCTTACCACAATGTACAGAATCATTTAAATTTACTACAAAATTGGCTTGCTAAATGGTGAACAAAAATTAATCCCCAAAAATCTAATCATGTAACATTTACACTTTGACCTTCAGACTGCCCTACACTAACACTTTAAAATATTCCATTACCAAAACAAACAGAGACTAAATACTTGGGACTCACAATGGACAGACGACTCACCTGGAAATCACAGGTGACTACTTTGAAAAAAAGATTATATCATCGACTCTCACTAATAAGACGACTGCTACACTGTAAAAACAAACCATCGCTTAATTACAAAATTATTATGCACAACATCCTACTTAAACCCTTGTGGACTTACGCCACTCAGATGTGGGGCTCATGCAAAAAATCGAACTGTCAGACCATTCAAATCTTTCAGTCAAAATTCCTCCGCTATATAACTCGTTGTCCCTTCAACATCACTAGCAAATCATTACACAAAGACCTTGACATACCACTCGTGAGTTGCACAATTAAGCAACACTACAAAAATTTTCACGACTCACTTGCTAGACATCCAAACTTACTGGTACAAATATTACTGACAGACTCACTAGCACAGGATCCGACAAGGAGATTGAAACGTCTCTGGAACAATGATCTACTACATTAAAAGAGATCAGCCATACTGGGGGTGCCTTCACTGGGAGGTTTCTCCATTTTCTCCATGTTCTCATGCCAATCCTTAAGAGGAGGATTCCCGATGATGAACAAACTTACAATATATGCCAAAAGGTATTTGTAGAAAATTCAAATAAATATTTCTTTCTTTCTTCAATAATCGCCAAATACATTTTTTAATTATATATGGATAGATAAGGTATATTAAAAGTTTGATAGTGGAATATATTATACTCTTGTTTTGTAGAATTTCCTGAGGATGTACTGATGGTTCGAAACGTGTTATATGAATATGTAATAAATTAAAGATATTATGAAGTTAGGTGTATAATTTCCAGAAGTTAACAGTAATATATTTATCTACCTTCAAATAATTAAGCATTAATATATAAAAACAATTTTTTTTTTCAATTCATTTATTGTATTATATACCACATCCCACTTTCATAACCTAATGAATATTGTAAAATGTGAATCTCAGACAACTTTTCACTTTTTTCGATGATTACAGTAGTATAATTATCCTCTGGAAACTAAACTATTTTGCAGTTGCCTTATACCACTCCTGCTGGAATAATGAATCTTCCAGAAACCTGGTACACAGAGGCAAGTGGGTAAATGTATGTGGTTGAATGTAGTCTTGAATGTAATATTTAAACATAATCAACTATAGAACGTTTTTTTTAAAAAATAGGGTAAATTTAGCTTTAAAATATAATAATTTTGCACTCCTGTAAAGTTAACTTTGTATGTAAAATGTAGTGCACACATGGCCCACATTATCCAATGTAATACAATTTAAATTTAAAAATTTAAATACTGTATTTTTACTAATTGGGACATGCTGACCCTTTTTAGGACATCGAATCTAAAAGGAAAAAAATGTTATAAAGTATATGATTTACTGTAGTGATAAATAGTGAAAAAAATTTAATAAGTTTTGATAATGACCAAAAAAAAACGGTCAAAATGTCAAATAAAGAAAGATATGTAATTTTTTTAGTTTAATCCTGGAGACTTTCAGGCATTTATAAGAAATTATTTTCTTAATCAGCAGTAAATAAACTGCAAAAGTCACTAAACTTATTTTGACTTATTTGTTGTTGCACTATGGATTGTAATTTGACAAGTGATATCTGAGATTTTTTCTCCTAAATTTAGCATACTTTAAGACTGAATATACAATGATTATGTACCTCTATTGTTCTATCAATAACAGTTGACAAGGGGTGCTTGGAAACATGATATAATGACAACAGCATTTTTTTTTTAATAACTCAATTTTGGACTCATGGAGCCTTATGATATAACAAATAAATTAAATGAGCTTAAAAAAAAAAAAATGATTTTTTTTACTGATTATCATACATCCTCTACCTGAGGTACATTTGGAAGTAAAACTTGCTTGTTCTTAAAGCCAATTCGGCTGTATGTTATGTATGCCATTTGTTATGTTTTATATAAAAATATGATTTAATTCACTCTGGGTTCGCTTGAAATTTGTTTCATGAAGGACTGTTGCAGATATCCAACCTACTCTGGCTATAAAAAAGTAACAATAAAAAGGAATTATAAAAGCAGCTACAATGATAGCCATCCACAGATAATCCCAACAAACTGTGGCTGAAATCAGGGTTCATAAATTCTTTTACTCAAAAAAAAACACAAAAAATTATATTTTAAGTGTGCAAATGCATTTATAATATTTTTGACACTAATGTATGATGGATTATTGCTAGGTTTTTTTTTTTTAGTGACTTTATTTTAGGATCTACGATATGTTAATATATGCATATATATCTTCTTCTTCTTCTTTTTAACCCAATAAAACTGAAGATTCCTATTCTTCATATTGTTTCCTTATACAACTATATATGTAGATATAGAGTAGAGTAGTCTTAAACGAGTTGTTCGAGGGTATTCACTGTAGTTGAAATTTTAGAAGTAAAGTAATCATTTATATTACATTTAATTTAATATGTATAATAATACCAAACTGTATTTTAAATTGCTTATTTTTGAATTTTGTGTGTTAGAACTGAAGATAAATGTATAACATTTGGAACTAGTTTTCAATAAAAACAAAATTATAGAAGAGGCAAATAACTCCCTAATAATTACTCCCTAAGTAAAGTAATCTTTTTCTTTATATAATTTATTTCATTTTTATCTTTAGGTGGCAAATTAAGAATGGATTGATAAACATATAAATTATTGCTAAAATTATATTTTAAGTCATCACTTATTTATACCCCAAAATTCACTGTTAAATTAATCGTTTCAATGTATGCCATATCAATCTATTAAAACTAATTGAAAAAAACAAAACAATAGCATGGATAAATCTGGAAATACTTAAAATTTTTAAGAAAAACAATAATATTTTGGTGATCAATAGAGTTAGGATTTTTATGTTTTACATATTTTTACCTAGTCAATATGTTTATGATTCTCCTCGACAAAAATCCGTTACAAGCATTTTGAAGTAAAATAGAGCACTTTTAATTTTACGTATTTCTAAATATTTTATCTTTTTCACCTATTTTACCCTAAATTACAGATTTTCATAAATAGTTTGGGTATTTCGGCTGAGAAAATATTTCTTCTTTACATATTTGGTCTTAAATGACTTATTTTTCTTCTTCTTTTAAATTATTCTGGAGACTTCTTCTTCTTCTTTGTTTTCCGCCCTTAGTGCCTTTCAGTGTGCAGATGCATTAAGCCAGGTTTGCCATTCCTCCCGATCAATCAACAAAGAGCCTCCTCATACCATTCAGCGTCTCACCTCTGGCACTTCCCAGACATTCCATTTGTTCGAGAAATGTCGTTCTTGGACGTCCTCTTAAAGCTCTTTGTTGGTCGGTCTAGTTTCAGTAATTAGTGGAATATCAATGTTTTTGTCAAGTAATAATGCAGTTAATCACAAAATTAGAGACCAAATATATTGCTCTTACTGAAAATTTGAACGTGGTTTACGAATGAATAGAGAGACTGTGTGAAGGGTAGTCACACCTTCAGTTTTGTTTGAAAAGGGAGGCTTGAACAAGCATGCATGACTTGAATTCAATCATTTGTTAGGCAGCTTGTTCAATCATAATGCTTGAACAGAATGATTGATCATGCTTACTTGTCAATCATGCTTGACCATTTGGGATCACCTTTAGAAGGAGATTTAATTAATTTCTTAAGAGATATAAAAGGTTTTCTCACATTTACAAAATGAAACAACAGAATAAAAGAAAAAAAAATATGCGAAGAACAAAATCAATTAAACTTTTATTATAAATATAATTCATACCATACTGTGCCGGCCAGTGTGGTGGCTGAAGAAGTTTGCACCAATAGTCTGAAGTGGTTAGCAGTGTGATCAACCTATTAAAAATGGAAGCTATTCCACTAGCATAAATATATTAAATTACTTATAACTGATTAAAACTGATTATAAGTTTATGTTAATCCATCTATGAATACTTTACAAACATTGCACATGTCTTTGGAAAAACCATGGATGTAACTAAAAAGATAGGGCTGAAAAAAATTTATTTGATTAAGCTACCTCCTAGTGGTCATATGTATGACTGTATGCTAAAAATACATTAGGCAGACTTAAATTTTGTTAGTATGATTTACTGGACTATCACCATCTAATAAATTCAATTGCAATAGGTATATGTAAATAAGAGATGCTCAAAAACACCTTTTAATCCTGGAATATGCGTGTGGACTACAGGTATCACCCAGCAGTCTTCAACATCATATGTTTGTTACATTGGGGATGTAAAATTCTTAGTAGCTGCCTCCCATGAACCTGTCTAGGATTAGATATTGCTTTGGTCACCTAAAATTTTGCTTCTCGAGAGAGTTGGGTACAGTTGTCCCCCACAACCTAATTATGCTTCATTTTTTCCCCTTTGAATTTGTGATTTTACTTTCTTTCCAGGTTTGTAAATTAATTATTTTTATGAATATTTTAGAAACACTTCTTCTTTTTTTTCAAAATCACAACTTTATAGTGATCAGTTACAAAGAATGTATTGTGTTGTGACCCAGAATTTGTAACCAAAAATCGGGTCTTGTTTCAACAAGATAATGCCTGACCACGCACTTCTCATAACACAAATAAAAAAATCTCAGAACTGGATGGAATCAAGCTCTTCCCTCACTCTGTCCCTCCTGACTGATAAATGGAGTACCAGAATTCTTTCGTTCAAAATTCAAAAAATTGTGAAGGAATCCGACAGTTAACCACACACTCTCAACGAACCATAGAACACAAAGGTATATACTTTGAATATTTAAAAAAAATTGTGTTATTATAAAATTATTTCAAAATTAGCGAGAAAAACAGTAATTTTTCATGACACATCCCCATTACTTCAGTTACTTCATCATTCAAATAACTATAATTTTTCACATCAATTTTAAAATATTCTTTTTTAAATCAAACCAATAACTACTTAACAGTTTTATTTCTTTTAGCTCAAACTGCATTTTACTATCCTGTATATTATTTATTTTATTAATTATTATTTTTATGCCAAGAGCTAAATCAGATGTAGTATCCTAATATCATGGGATTACTCCAGGATTAAAGGAAAAATCCAAATTCATTAAATTATAATAATTGATTATTGTTAATAAAAATTTGAAATATAGCAACAATATAGTATATTAAATGTGTTGAAAGCTACTTTATCTGTTAAATGACACATATTTTACGATAAGCATTAAAAAATAAATGATTAACAGTCATTTAAAAAGAGTCAAATTTTAGAATACCTAAGACAAATAATGTAGTTGAAACTTTTTGAAATACATGGTTTATAGCAGTAAAAAAACGTAATTTAACTGGGCTATGTGCACCACAGGGTCTGAAGTTCCTATTCTATTCATAGTGACACCTGTACTCAAAGATGGAGAACTCAAGGTCATCCTTCACTTTAGGTAAAACATTAAAAGTAAGTAAAAATCTGTCAAAGCTTGAGCGTAGGTTTAAATCAATGTAATCTTATTGCAATATAGTAAACATAAATGCACAGGTATACTTTTTAACTAGTAATTGGATATTTTTTTCCTAAATTATGTTGTGGATCAGAGATTATTAAAACAGAATAAGTGATGACTGATGTTACCACAATGGGTGACACAAGCAAACATACCCAAGACGAAGTAAGCTAAGTTTGAGTTCTTTCTTCTACCAACTGAGTTGCTTTATTTTTATTATTGCACAAATTATTTTAATTACAAAATACATATCAAATTTATAAAAATGAATTAATAAGAAAAATAAAATAATTTTCTCAAACAAATAATAATTCGAATTGATTGAATTTAATCCTTTAATAGTAATGCTTGATGGTGAAACACAAATGGTGAGGCTGGGCCAATCTGACCTGACAATAATTAATCCAATTTATCCATTTTTGTGCTATTTTGTAGACCTTTGGGAGAATAAAACTCAAAAATATATTCTAGAATATTTATTACTGAAATAATTATTGTTCTTATTAAATAAAAATTACAAATTGGGATAAATTGCAATCAAACACAAAAATAGACACACAGGTTCCACCTCCTTCATTTTTATTTCCCTTGTGGCAATTCTTTAGGAAATGCCTCTTGTTGAAATTGTATTTTTTCAGTTTCATTATGGTGGTCCTAAGCTTTCTTGTAAATGTTGATCTGCCCAAATAATCTGGCATTCTTTTCCCAAATCTAAATTTATGTCGATACCTGATGGATTAATAATTTCAATTATTCCTTCTGCACCAAATAATTGTCACATTTTCATCATTTGTTATTGGCCTATTCTCTTTCTCTACGCTCAGATCTTGAATACAGGTATATCCTTCATCTTCTGATTCCTCCTCTTGGTGGTGTATTTCTTGAAAAACTATTTAGGAGTGGTAAATAGGTATTGTCGGTACATTTTGAGTTTAAAATATATATAAACAAATAAGCATTCAACTGCTGAAACTGAAAAAATTTATTCACATAAACGGTAAGATTGGGTCAAATTGACCCAGAGGTTCGTGATGTAGTAAGCAATGTTTAAAAATCCTGTTTACCTGAATAATACCGTTTTGTCGATAGCTAGCCTGACTTGAAATAAGGGTATCAAAAGTTTGTTGGTAGAAATCGTAAAAGGGTGTATGTACTTCATTAATACATTTGGCTTCGGTCAATTTGACCCTAGCTTTACCGTATGAGGGTTAATATATTCTTTTAACTTTTCCATAGCTCCTATATTACTCGGTTGTGCATTATTTCTAAGATTTTACCGAACATTTTTCTTAATTCAAATATTCTCCATTCTTTCTTCCAGTTTCATGATTTCATGATATTGTTTCATGATGATTAAATTTTGTAAACAACTTTTTACGTATTGTAAATAATTTCTTTACCCCAAGACCTTCTATCAGCAATATGTTATAGTTAATCCTTAAGAAATGCAACATTTTACATCCTTGCATATTTATAAATTATTATATTGTTTATTTAAAAATAACTAATTGAAAGGAATAGCAATGAAAAAACATGTGAAATACTTGCAAGTTTATTAGGAATCTGTGGAAAATCTACAATGAAATTCATATTATCAGGGATGCTTGCTTAGATCACATAAACTATAGCATGTTCTTTTGAGTCCTTTGATCATTTCAAGTTTCATTGATAAATCATATAATCCAGGTAATTTTAAAAGGTTTAACATCACATTTGAAGTTGATTATTTAGCATCTATTCTGATTTCCTTATACAAATTATTAAAATTCAGTAATTTCACATTTTCTGGACTGATGCTGATGATATTAGTTATTTATTGTCATAATTTATGAGCAATCTCAAAATTATTTTCAAAATGCAGCTGAACCATGATTTTTTAAATTAAATTAGTAGATGTTGTTGTTCAGTTGATCAGATTTGTTATTGAAGTAATAAGGTAACTGAAGTAATTTTTACAGATAATCACTGTTACATAATTTGATGATGTGTTGATGAATATACATAAATAAATATATATCTAGTATTCTAAAGATCACATTGGATTGGTGGTGAGGGAGGATCAGCCAAGGGAAAGACAGAAGATATTATAAGAAAGATAGAAATGATAATATGGAATGATGGTAGCCTGTTATAGCCAGATTGCAATAAGAAATTGGAAGAGAAACTTTTTTGGAAAGTTGAAACTGAGTTTATGGTAACAATAAGGTTACTGGATTTAGAAAATACTTAACAAAGAATAAATACAGTAAAAACAGGTGAAATTTTGCCAGCCAATAAAATAATTAAATAATATTCCACCGCAAAACCTTTTAAAGGAAAAATAATAAAAAATTATTAGGTGCCTGACAAGAGATTTTAGAATGTATATTTTCAAATAATTCAGTGTTTTAAATAAATATTCATTAATACAGCAGATATATGTGGCATAATAGAGGAAAGCAAACAATATAACAGTTAGGTAGCCCATTAAAATAATTTACAAATAAGAATGACACCAAAGAAAACTACCTGTATGTATCAAAATTCGCGATTTAGCACAAAGTGGATCAAACCAAGAATATCCAATTTCTTTGGTGATATTAAGTTTAGAAATTGCATTGAAAACAGCAGCCAAAGAAATTCAGACCGATCAAAATGGATATATTTACAAATGAATAACCCAATCCATATATTATGCAAAAAATTTACTATCTAAAGCTGCATTGGATATGGACATAGGAAAAAACAATAATGGTTATTGTTCACAGGACTAATGAGGAAGAGATTGATTATATAAAAAATTCCCGAGATCCAGAAATATGACAAAAAGGTTTCTTAAAATATTTTATAAGTAACTAATATAAAGATGACAAACTTACTTCTGAATAAATAATTGATATTATTGAATTTAATAACTTTGTAATTTCTTTTATTATGTTAATAGTAAATTAATGATAAACAATAAAATATGTGCAATTAGTTATGTTTGTTTGCTGATCATCCATTAAAAAAACATTGGCAAAAGAAAAATGTTTTATTATTTATTTATTTTTTTAATATATCTGTATGTAAAAAGAAAATCCTATTAAAAAAATACTCATTTGAATACTAAACTTATTATTTCATTGGAAGTTTCAACAAATGTAATATTTTTATTTGCAAAGATATTTTCCTTAAGTCCCGGTCCCAGGACAATCCAACTAAAAAGCAGTAACTAACTAAGGTATGGTTAATCAAACCTAAATCATATTATTTTCTAATCTGTAATATGACTACTAGAAGTTTAGTTAATTAAAGAAACAATGTAATGATAATGGACAATTGGTATTATATGCTAATACAGAGGTCTCCAAACCATAGCCCACTATATTTTAAAATATATAATATAAGTTAATCATTAAAATAATTATCAGATGTTTTAGTTAACTACCAATTAATAAGGACATTAATTGACTTAAAAAATGAAAATTTAAAACTGAACATTATAACTATAATTAATAATGTGGATATGTTGGTAGGATGAGCTACCTAAGACTTGGACTTTGGGATTTAGTGGAGGAGTCATTGTGTCCCTTGGAATTTAGCGAAGAAGTTGATATGGCCTTTTGCTGAAAAGTCTAGTGCATTCTCATTTCAACATAGCATTCTTATGAATACTTCACACATCTGCTTTGTGCGGTGAGTACCTCAAACATGTTATTTTAACTATTCATAGAAACAGTGAGATTTTCATCAGAAACAGTTAGAAAAATAGAACACAGATAAGCTATCTATTGAGATTCTTTAACACTTGCTGTTGGAGTAGAGAGGGAAGAAGGAAGGATAAATGACATCAGACCCAGGATAATCAGACAAGAAAATATTTGACATTAAGAAATATCTTGAAAGTGCAACATCAAAAAATCATTTCTTTGATCTGATACTAAATGGGGCAATGATAACACTGCCTAGTTTTTGCAAGAAAGGTTTGAAAATAATTTTGTCCCTTGCTTTAAATTTATATTATCTGTTGTATATTTTCAACATTCAATCACAGAGGTTTCAGCATTTTTTATTTAGTCATTTATTTATTTTTTTATGACTAATAAACTGAAAACTGACTTTTTTTATTTTAGCTTTGTTAGCAACAAGTCATGGAATTGGTCTTTTTAGATTGAAATATTTAATTGAGTCAAATTCTTAAATATGAACATGACAGTAGTTACAATTATCCTTTAACAACAAATGAATTATAAAAAAATTTATATTAGTTTAAAATGTTAAAACTAAAAAAAGATTTTTGAAATAAACCGTCTTGCAAAGCCTGCTTCGAACATACCACTCTTATCATGCTCTGCCATTTGATATCTTGCTTCTTTCAGAACTAGGCCCGCTGTATTATATAGTTGATTATTTCGGACGCCAAACTTGCCCATTCTTACCCAGGAATGACTTGTTTGTCATCTTCTATGCACCTATCATTCTCTGTCCCTTAAATCTTGGGTACTAGATGAACTGTTAAGCTCTGTTACTGTTTGGCATTTTCTACATACAAGAATGATTCATTATTATAATCTTCCATTTAGAATATAATATCGCAATAACATTATAATTAAAAATCTGGTGCGGTGCGCACATCACACAACTTTCCCTTACCGTCCTATAATAATTATCTTTTTAATATAATTTTAAAGAGTTCACATAAACACTGCTTGTAATAAACAGCAGCATTCACTTCTTCTCCCCCTTAAGTACAATAAAATAGTTTTTTAAGCAATTTTAGAACAAGAATTCTGTACACTACCTATATATTTTAACTTTGACAAGTTGCAAATATATTTTAAAAGTTTCTGGTTTAGTTTCTATGGAAACATTTTCTTTCCGTTAACTAATGTGAAAGTAGAAATTATTAAGTTAATTTCCGCTTTTGTATAATTAAATTACTTTGTTACAAAGCGTATTGTTTACAAAAGATTGGCGGATTGGTGGGAGAAGGTTCAATCGCATCCATCTCCTTTCGGATGCGCTCGGTTATTCATCTATTTTATGCTCCTCATAAAATACACTGTATCTTTGCTAATACTGGTCCGATTTTAATATTTTTTGTTTTGTTTTTGAGATAATTTTTATTTAATTAATTGAGATAATTAATTTGAGATAATAACCTTTCATACAATTCTGTACATAATTGACTATGAATTGCATGCTTTTTAAGTTAAGCGCAAATAAAATATTCTTTTCGTCAAAGCTTTTTTAAAATGAAGACATTAGGCAAGTTTCACCAAAATTGTTGGAGCTGTTTACGAGAAAATTGTAAACAATTGTAAAATCCATGATATAATATCTAATTCCGGTTAGTCGATGCGCTATATCTTTGCTCTAATACTGGTGCGATTTTGATATTTTTTGTTTTGTTTTTGAGATAATTTAATAACCTTTTATACAATTCTATGCATAATTTACCGTAAAATGCATACTTTTTAAGCTATGCGCAAATAAAATATTCTTTTCATCATAACTTTTTTCCCTGCAATTCCTCGGTGATTTCCTACATTAATGAAAAGTTACCTTTATACTACCTAAATGAAAAGTTACCTTTATACTACATAAATGAAAAGTTACCTTTATGAAGAACAATTTAGGCAAGTTTCATCAAAATCGTTGGAGCCATTTTCGAGAAAATTGTAAAAAAGTGTTAAATCGATTATATAAAATGGCACTTCCGGTTAGTCAATTTTTACGAAAAAGTTGCTGTAACATCACAGCCAGATACATTAAATACCTTAAATGCGTAATTTGAGTATCGTACGACTTTTCTTTTTTTTAGCTGGACTGTTCACATACACACACAAACACACAGACACACAGATCATTTTGCGATACTTGGTCATTTGGAATCAGTGGACCTTAAAACGTGTATTTCCGTTGAAAACTCGAATTCGAAAATTTTCATGATCGCAATACTTCCCCTTACTATATACTTCGTATATTGGTAAGGGAAAGTAGAAAATAATAGAGTGGACCGTATAAATTATAAAAAATGGAATTGTTCATGCTTAGTATATTTAATGATTAAGATAGTATGATTAATAATTATTTAATTATGATTAATTAGTATAAATAAAATAGTTCACCAACTTCAAAAAGGTAGAATAACAAAAATTCACGCATTAGTTTTAGTTTTAATTAATACTGTAAATATGGAACTAACATCTGCATGTGGAACAAACTAAATTCATCAGCATTGTAACGTTATTTAACCTTACTTGACTAAAAATATTTCATTTGAAGTATTCATATTTTTAATAATTTTATATTTTAATTGATATTTTTTTTAAATATTTCATTCATCAGTGGTTCCTGGAGTGACGAGGAGGGTTCACACAAATAAAATTATGATGGTGAAAATTTATGTGAAAGCCTTATTCTATAAATCTTTATAGTAAGCTATTCCAAAATATGATGTAAGATAATGGTCATTTGTAGAGATACAATCGCAGTTAAGTCAGCGTAAATCAGTCAGTTTCCAAACAAAAAGAAGGCTTTATAGGGGGTTAGTTGTATTCAGCATAATTTTTATTTATTTATTTATTAAGTAATTTATTTATTTCTAATAAGTTCATTGATACAGTGAAAATAAATAACTTACAGTTGAATTATCTTTTGGAAAAATCTTTGTGCACGAGCGACAAGATGGTGCAAAAGTATGATGTGCTCACAAAAATAGAAGACAATACTCCCTCCAACAGGCAACCAACCACCTCTCCGCCTCACAGCCCATCATAGGAAACTCACTGCACATGCAGTGCTGGTTGCGTTTCTCAAAATAAAGGCGTTCCTTTTTTGTTGATTTAATCAAATTTCAAATAAATATTTTCTATTTCTTTTTACGAATAAAAATATTGGGGGATCACGTGCTCATCTGCATAACTGGAATAAGCGTCGCTGTTTGAAGAAAGACTTCTTTGTCAGCACCTTCTTCTCCATTTTTAAATTGTTATACAATAGCGTAGTACAAACTGATCTGATTCCCAGATGCAACAGCTGACTGATCCGGGTCGCGAATTCCACTCCAACAGTTGAGATAATTCGTCGATGGTCCTGTTTCTTCGAAATCAGTTTGGATTTCCCTGATCTAAGTCGTAGAAATCAGGAAATGTTCCTGCAATGCACTGAAGTAAGGGGAAAATCTTCCTATGATCAATTTAGTTGTACTGTATTTAAGGATTTTGGAAACTAAAATGGAAGAAGAATCGCTCAAAGAAAATTTAAAATACCATAGTAACTACTAAACACATTAAGTAACTTAGTGAAGGAGAAAGCATGGATTATAAAATATCATAGTAAATTCATAATCAGCGTCCGCGATAACATCATAAAGGATCCCAATATGGAAATATTTCCATTTTTTTTACCACACCCATCATTTAGACATTTTTTCATAAGCAACAATAAGTAGCGAAACGATAAATTGAAAATAAAACAATCCTTATGACACTGAAATCTACGATTAACATAGTAATACGCTTGCTTGAACTAAAATTCAGCATATGTACCTGAAAACCTATTAAATGCCTTCCATACTGAAAACCTTGGCAATAATAATAACTTAAGCTTAAATAACGCCAAGTCAACCGAGGCAATGCCCTGGACGTCGGGGGGCGTCGCGAGACCTGAATTGAAAAAAATAAAATAAATTAAAAAAAAAATTATATAAGTAATTGCAAAATTACAAAAAATAAATAAACTCGATATTATTCTAAATAGACGTAGTTATTGAGGGTAAATAATAACGTAGAGACAATAAATAATATTAATACGTCATTGGTGGTATTTCTGTTCGTAATTCATACAGACTATTCGTAATACATACGACGTGTCATCACTTTCAAAACTTAAAATAATAACAAAATACTTGAGAAGTACTATGGTTCCACATAGACTAAGCCATATGAGTATTTTAAGCATTGAAAATGGAAGAGCCCGAAAATTAAAATTTGAAAAAATAGTGGGAATTGTTTTTTAGATCTACACCTGAAGAAGGGGACAATAAGAGTGGACTAATTTTGCACTATTATAATTTATACTTCGATTGTAATCCATTGAAATAAATAGTTTTTTTTTAAATAAAAATTGTATTATATAATTAACATTAATTGGTAACAAATATTTATTGATTAGTATTTATAGTGTGAAATATCTCGAAGCTGGCGTGGAAAAAAATACTTATGAATTGGATAGAGATATTCTCTGGATGTTGGCCTCCGGATGCATTTGACCTTAGTTACGCTACGGGTAGTGAATAAGGATTTCTAATACTTAAAAACATGAGAAAACCTGAAATGTTTAGTAGGACCATTTTCAAATAAACTGTAATTTTAAATCTGAAAAAAAAAATTAAAAATTCCAGCTCATGGAAACTAGCCTTTGGCTCAGTATAAGTGTGAAGCTAAATATTTTTATTTATAGTTTTTCTTTTGGAATAGAGTGGGTTTTATTTAGGATGAAAATGGTTGAAATTATTCTGAAAGGATTGCATTAAATTTAGAAAGATTTGTATTTGACATGGAAAAATCTGAAACTGGTTTGGAAAAAGTTTTTCATTGAATTCTAACTGATATATTAATACAAAATCCTCTCACATTTGTAAATAATTAATTTATTCAGGGAAAAACGCTTGCAGTACAAATAATTATTTTAATAGGATAGATAATTCTTAAGATAATTCTTAAAGAAGACATATTCATGAACTTAAAAGTTAATATTTAATTCTGATCCAAGTATTTCTGGGAATAGCGGTCTGCTTTGTGTGGGCTAGAGCTTTCCGGAATCGATAGAAGCTTATAATTACCACTAACAGATGGCAGGACGTGTTTATTGTGTTCCCAAGTTCCTCCGCCAGGTGTCGGTAGTTGGACCTCTTGAAAAGCTTACTTGTCAATAATGTCCTAAAACCTTTCTAGTCGGCTTATATAACAATAAAAGTATTGTATTTCGAACTTACTTACATATCTATTGATTTAATAGTATACATATAAAAGGTGATGACGTCGGCTCTTGTAACCTAGTTTCTCAATTACTTACTAATTTAACTGATGAGCCGTTTAAATTTTTTGTTTTTAATCAATTTAAGCTATGATATTTGACTGTTATCAAATAAAATCTGTTAGAAATGTCCAATAAGTATCATTTCGAAGTTTATTTAAAAATTTATGTGTTATATTTGTGTAATTTTTTCTACAAACATTTTTTTTAAATTTTTATATTCATCAGTTTTATAAAAAACAAGAGTGAGAATTTTCATCAAATTCCGTTTTTGTTTACGGAAATAAATAAATAAAAAAAACCTTATAGAAAATATTTTGAGTATTGCAGAAATACACGTTTCCCTATTTTTTAGAATTTAAAACAACATTATTGATATCACATTTTGTACAGATTCACAATGTGGTCAACGAAAATAATCTGAGCTGATATTTCAGTGAAAGAAGTTGTTGCATGCTTTATGAAAAAAATATATAACTTATTATTGAAAATATCTAGCCAACCCGAAATACATATTAATATTTTTTATAGTCCAATCCTTGTCAACTGATATACGTAACGCAATTTTTAAATAATATTATGGGTCAAGGACTAATCTATAAGCTTTATATAACTTTCCATGGAAAATATACGAGACTCTTAGAGCTTAATTTAACTGAAAAATATTTAAATATAATGGCAGAAAATTTTTTTTTAAGGGTTCATGCGGTGTTAGTTTCTATACTTACGGATTTATTGTATATAGTGGGTAAAGTACTGCTGAGTGCGCTTGGTGTGTTAGCACTATGTTTAATGGGGATCTACTATAGAAAATTTTAAATGAAATTCAAACTAAAATCAATGTAACTTAGGAACATAATATGGAAGTTGATTGAAATTAACCACAAATTTGTCAATAACGTCGCAACAATAATATCAACAATAATTTGGGATGAAATAGGAGGCAAGCTGTCAATGAAGAGAGCACGCTAAAAAATAAAATTACAAAACCCAAGGAATCTAATCTGAAGGTTGGTCTTGGTTATAAAAACTTAACAAAAAAGAATCTCTATTAAAATTATACATAAACAAAATAACTCTTAAGCCTGAAATGTTGATAGTAACTAATATAAACAGAAACCCATTGTTTGGAAGCTGCACTTGCAAACAATTGTTTTCACGGTAAATAATATATAGGTATTTTTATTTTCCATTACCTATATATGAAGTATTGCTATATATATATATATATATATATATATATATATATATATATATATATATATATATAGTATATATAGTAAGGGGAAGTATTGCGATCGTGAAAATTTTCGAATTCGAGTTTTCGAGTCCAAAGATCCTCTGAGTCCAAATCTGAGTCCGTCTCGCAAAATGTTTTGCGTGGCTGTGTGTATGTTAACAGTCTAGCTCAAAAACGAAAAGTTGTACGATACTGAAATAACGCATTAAAGGTTGGCAGATGCATGTGATGATACAGCAACATTTTCGTCAAAATCGGCTAACCGGAAGTGCCACTTTATATAATAGATTTTCCACTTTTTTTACAATTTCTCGAAAACGGCTCTAACGATTTTGATGAAAATTGCCTAATGTCCTCTCCTAACAGCCCTTTAACTTTTCATGTATGCAGTATAGCAATGAGAAAATGGAGGGGAAAAAGTTATGATGAATAGAATATTTTATTTACGCATAACTTCAAAAGCATACATTTTACGGTAAATTATGCATCTTTATTATGCATATAAAAGGTTATCTCAAAAACAAAACAAAAAATATCAAAATCGGACCTGTATTAGAGCAAAGATATAGCGCATCGGACTAACCGGAATTAGCTATTATATCATGGATTTTACAATTTTCACGTAAACGGCTCCAACAATTTTGGTGAAACTTGTCTAATGTCTTCATTTTAAAAAAACTTTGACGAAAAGAATATTTTATATGCGCATAACTTAAAAAACATGCAATTTATAGTAAATTATGTATGGAATTGTATGAAGTTTATTAAATTATCTAAAAAGCAAAAAAAGAATCATCAAAATCGGACTAGTATTAGCAAAGATACAGCGTATTTTAGGAGGAGCACAAGACCCTAGATTGATAACCGAGCGCATCTGAAAGGAGCGATCGAATCTTCTCCCACCAATCTGTTATAAACAATATACTCTGTATAAAAGTAATTTAAGAATACAAAAGCGGAAATTAACTTAATAATTTCTACTTTCATATTATTTAATGGAAAGAAAATATTTTCATGAAAACTAAACCGAAACTTTTAAAATATGTTTGCAACTTGACGAAGTTAAAATATATAGGTAGTTTACAGAATTGTTGTACTAAAATTGTTTAAAGAACTGTTTTGTTGTACTGAAGTGGGAGAAGTGTGAAGAAGTGAATGCTGCTGAGTTTATTTCAAGCATTGTTTACGTGAACTTTTTAAAATTATATTAAAAAGATAATTATTATAGGATGGTAAGGAAAAGTTGTGTGATGTGTGCACCGCGCCAGATTTTTTGTTCCCATTTTAAACTCATCATGCCTTCATAGCAGTTCATTGCCATATAATTATAACCATTATTTTTCGAAATAGCGCAATATGAATATAAAGTTCGAAAAACTGCTGGGAATGAAGCCAATTAGTTTATTCTCAGAATAGATGAATGTGGTAATAGAATCTCATTCTATTGTATTAATTTAGTAAGGCGTAATTTCTATTTTTTAAATATATTTGTGGCTTGGTTCTGAATATGTGAAAATTAATTAAATATATACATGGTTTTGTAAAAAAAAAAAAAAAAAAAAAAAAAAAAAAATTAACTTTTTAAAATAAACCCTAGATGGACCTTCTCATCTTGATAAGTAGGAGAAAAATAGTAAAAACAAAGTGTACGTGCTTTAGGAAAAATCCGTATTGAGCAAACTAGTATGTGAACGTATAAGATGTGAACAATTTGTTTTTTAGAAAAAAAAAATGAGCTTTGAAATTGGTCAACAACATCTTGCGACAAAAATTAAAACCCGCTAAATGTGGTTATTTCTGGGTATTTAATTACAGTAAATTCGTAATTACAAAGCTTGTTGTAGGAACTTGTTTTGGGGCTTAAATTGTGGTTTTTAGTAATGCCTACCAGTAATATAAATTTCACGCAATGTATAATAACTTTTCACGAAAATATAATAATAGGAGTTCTCGAAAAACGGCTTGAATATGACCCAAAATGGTACTCAAAAATTTTTCAAACCGATATTTGTTTGCAAAGAGTTTCACCGTAATCCTATTATCATGAAATATATGTGAGATTCGATTTAATACATCAAAAGTACATTTGAAAATCGACCTTTTTCTTGCTTCTGCAGGAAAAAGTTATCATTGTTTTTTATTGAAATATCTATTGTAGTTAGGCATCACTAAAAGACACAGCATCAATTTAACCCCCAAAACACATTTCTACGACAATTACAAGTACTGTAATTAAATGTCCAAAAATGGTCATATTTCGCGTTTTTTTTTATTGTTTTTGCGAAACGTTGTTGACCGATTTCAATTTCCTAAAACTCATTTTCCCCCATTTTTAAGCGTTATTAAGTACTATTTATTTCTATACCATTAAAAAAATTGTTCACATCTTAAACGTAAAAAATCACTTTTCGGCACGTTTATTAATATTTTTCACCAGGTTGCAACATTTTCTCTTCTAAAACATATACAATTTGTTTTTACTATTTTTCCCCTAATCAGTAGCTAACTAATTTTTATTTCACCGGCATCTATTATTTTACGATGTTTTTATATGTCACAGGTTAAGGGCATGTGTAACTAAAAAAATTTAAATGGAATAGTTAATTGGCTAGGTTTACATTAGTATATTAAATACCGGAGGATGTCATTCTTAGCCGAAACATAGAATATCGAAATATATATATATATATATATATATATATATATATATATATATATATATATATATATATATATATATATTGGTGAAGCACGTTAAAGTCTCATTTATTTAACAACAAATTAATATCAGATGTATTTTTTTAAAATATTAATTAGTTTTAATTATCTTTCGGCCAGGCGTTTGGTTGATCATTCGCTGTTAGAATTGCCATTTATTTATTACAGCCTGATGATTAAAAATATAAATAGACAACTAAAGTAAATTAATAATATCGTTAATTATTCACATCATAATCCAAAAAATATCAATATAAATTTATTTACTCATTTGGAGTTACTGAAAGCTTCTAAAATACTTTGCAACATAAGCAATAATTCCTGGACTTTCTGGCTTAAATATTTTGTCATCACTCCTTTATATCATTTATGTTCCGTTCAATTTAGGTACACTTGATAATAATTTTAACTCAATCCCAAAAATAAAATAAAATAAATTAAGATCAATTTTTTTTTTAGTTTAGTTTTTATAACCAAGTCCAGTGAATTAGGGAGGACGAGGGAATATGGGGATATATCCTCCCTCCTTCCCCTCTCCTCCCAAATTGATGAAAAAATATTAATTTCAAACCCACGAACGTATATTTTGTATTTTGAGTAGGATTTTCTGTATTTTTAAAGTTTGATTTTACTCAATTTGGCGATTACAGACATTTAAGTGATTACTTGCCTTCTTCTTATCAAATTCTCTCTCCCCTCCCGACAAAAAATCAAATCCCCTTCCGAAAAAAAATTTAAATCCCCTCCCGAAAAAAAAATCTGCGTACGCCTCTGTCCAAGTCTAAACTATTTCGAGGCTTAGTTTCTGTTTAGCCTAACTATAATCTAATTTTGCATAAGTTTTATTCTTGAGCTAACCTTATCTTGAATAAGCGAGATCTAAGTCTAATTTCTGATCCAAAAACCAACCATTAGTTATCCTAGTTACCACAATCTAGATTATACTATTGGTTGCCTATTTGAAAACACTTTTAATAAAAACTACTGAATTCATTTTTTAAATATAAAGGGACCGAGAGCTAAAAAAATGAACTCCATTTATTATTTTTATTTTTTTTAGAGAAGCTAAGAAAGTCTGAAAAGAGAAAAATGATTAATTAAAAGTATAGAAATGTTGAATGAGAGCAGACAATTTTATAAGGAAATAAATTGGTTCAGAGTATTAGCCAAAGCTAAATAATTGTAAAAGTAAAACAGGGAGAGGCTTTGGATGGAGAGATAGAGATGATAAACAGGTAGACGGAACACTTCTCGGAACTGCTAAACGTTGGACTAGAGGAAGGGATTGCTGAGGATTAGGAGGAGTTCTAAGTATGGCAACCACAACCGTTAATTCATCAACTGACAGAGGATATTGAGTTTGCCATCGTGGATATGAAGAGTTGTATAGCCCCCGGTGAGGACAGGATAGTGGTAGAATTAATTAAAGGCTGTAGCAATAATATGAAGGCGCTAATACATGAGTTGATCTGTGCCATGTGGAGAGAGGAAAAGATGCCGGAAGGTCGGATTAATATGCCCTATTCTTAAAAAAGGCAGTAAGGACCAGTGCGCAAATTATAGAGGAGTAACCTTACTGAGAATCCTGTATAAACTACCAGAGAGTTAACTATTGAAAAGGTTGCGAAAATATGCCGAGGAAATTTTGTACCACGGATCAAATTTTTGTAGTAATACAAATGATGGAAAAATGCTACGAATATAATATTGATCTTATTATTTGTTGTCTACAAGCAGGCATTTGATATCATCAAGAGATCGACTTTGTTAAAAATACTATTGGAAAATTGGCTGCCGCCTAAATTAATTAATTTAATACGCATGACTATGGAAAATGCATCATCCAAAGTTGTTATTGGAAATAAAGTCGGTGGTTCATTTAAGGTGCAATCGGGAGTCCGTAAAGGGGAAGCCTTGTCGGCAACACTATTCAGCTTAGCAACATGCTGCTGTGGAAAGATGCAGCCAAAAGAGGCACTATTGTTGATAAGACGTGGCAATTTGTGCCTATACTGATTATCTAGTGATTGCTGTCAGAAGTGATGATTGGCAAAAAAGTAATTCGTGTTCAACGAAAGCAAAACAAAATACCTTAAATTATCCTCGGCAGCAAGCAGAAGATCCTGCAGTGACATTAAAATAAGGAATTTTAAGTTTGAAAATGTACCCACATTTGTGTGTCCTGGTTCCGCCCTAAATAATGAAAATTTAATCAGCCAAGAAATTAACAACAGGATAATGACTGGTAATAGAGCCTACTATGCGAGCCTAAAACTTCTCAATTCTCAGTTGTTATCAAAAGCTACAAAATTAAAGCTATAGAAAACTCTTCTTAGACCAGTAGACACTTATGGAGCGGAAAACTGGTGATTGCTACAAGAGGATTGCTGTAAACTAAAAGAATTTGAAAGAAAGATAATAATAAGAATTTGCGGTGCTACAAGAGTTAATGGTGAACGGAAAATTAAGAGCAACAGTGAAATCGAGATTATATTAGAGAATAATAACATTATTAACTGTATCGAGGTAACCAGGCTGAGATGGGCAGGACACGTGGTCAGAATGGAGGATAAGAGGGTGCAGAAGAAAATACTAGAAGCGCACTTCAGCGGAAAGAGGAAAAGGGGAAGACCCAGAGGTAGGTGGAAGGATGAAGTGGAGAGAGACGCGAGGAAGCTAGGAGTCCGCAATTGGAAGATAGAACGACAGGACAGAGGGAAGTGGAGAAGAATAACTCAAGAGGACAAGGGTCATGCTGGCCTGTAGCACCGGGGAGTTAATTAGTTAGTTATCATCAATCATCAATATTATGTTGTCATTCCACAACTAAATTGTGGAGGATGCTGTTATCTTGTTCCTTTCTTTTTATTATTTCATAATTTCTGGTGTGCTAAAAATCAGGCACACACATCTACTATAGTCAATTTCCAAAGCGAGCAGTCTATTTCTAATGTCGGGCTTGATTTTTTTCTGTAAGATTTACTAACATTTATAAATTTTTATAAATTTACCTATTTTTACTTTATAGAGTCGAATACAATGAACATCAGACTTTTTCCCTTTCACAACCTTGTGCTTGTTTAATGCCATCTTCGCTATCTCCCCAAATGCGAAGGACTCTTCAAGATATAACCAATCTATCCTTGCTTATATATTCCTAACGGCACCAACTGGTAACTGTTCAGCCTTCTTAAAGTCAACTATACGTACTCTTCAACAAACCTCTTTATCAAATATTCAGTAACTTCCATCATTGACACAATCAGCAATTGGCCATCAGTTAAATGAAACATATATTAAATTTTTTTTGTGATAGCAAACACAACTTCCCTTCATATATCATTATTATTTTTTATAACATTAATATTTTTTACCCAAAACAAACCAACGTTAATATACGAAATAAACAAACGAAATATACTTTCGTCCTCTGGGTTTTCTTTCTTTTTTTACTTAATTTTCTTGTTTTCTAATGTAAAATATTTGGCCTAAAATCTTTTTTTTCCACAAGTAAAAATTTAATATTGGGCATAACAGACGAAATAATTTACTTATGGAAAAAACGGACTTCAGGGAAATACTGCCAACTATTTTATATTAGAAAAAAAAAAGGAAAATTAAGTAAGAAAAAAAGAAAACCCAGAGGATGAATGAACATTTCAAAACGTTGGTTTATTTTGTGTAAAAAATGTTAATATTATAAATATAATAAAGATTTAATAATCTTCCTATGCGCAAACACCCCATGTTTTATTATTTCTGTTATATTTCCAATATGGCTGAATTTATTTTTAGAATCTCTCAGGACATTTGCCCTGTGACTGTTTGGCACAAGTCAGGAGAGTGGTGATGATAGAAAAATAATTCGCTCCGAGATATTGTAATAAATGTACTTAAAATCTCGGCTGGGATATGCGCACACCCCAATTCGTCCTTAGCTGAGATGGGTATTAAACTTATTATGTTAACAAACTTGTAACTTATTTAGATGAATATCTCTTCTTTGTGAGATTGACTAATTAGTTTTCAGCAGATATAAGTGAAAAACAAATTTATTTAGATATCCTCAGAACCCAGACAAGAACACTTCTTGTTCCAAGAGAATACTAATTCAATTAGTCTTCTACTTATGTGCTTTTATAGTACTTATTTCTGATGTACTTTTTTACTACTTACTTCTAATTATAGTTTCAGTTCTCATATAATTTTCTTGGAATCAATAACTACATATTTCCAATATCCTCCTTCCCTTTGACTTAATTTGATTTCTCCTTCCTCACTTCGCAACACAATTCAGTAAATTTTTGCCTGCAGAAAGCCGTCTGGTATTTTCATCACTGTTTGGTTTTCAAATTTGTGATTTAATTTCAAACGAACGCAATGCTGATGATGTTTCAAAGGATGAAACAGCAAACCACATATTATTATAGGCTACAATGCCACTCTGAAGGAGCAGTCGACACACTCGATAAAGAGGTCAGTGAATATACTTGCAAAAGACAGACCAAAAGATAAGCAACGGCACTTTTTAGAAACTGCCTGGATATCGCAAATGTAAATGCATTCGTTTTATGGATCAAATTATATCCAGAATGCGCCATTTTATTCTTGAGCTAGGAAGAGAACTTGCTTGAACCTTCGATCAAACAGAGAGTCAACAATAAAGAACTGACAAAGAAATTATGGAAGAACGCAGTTCTAATGATGAAAGCATGCTTAGGAGATGATTCAGACAATGGGGTGACAGAACAACCTACCACTTCCACGCCAACAACGGAGAATCAACCTCTTACTAAGGTCCAGAAGAAGCGAGGAAGACGTTACTTTGGCCACAGAAAAAGAGACAGAAAAGTAAAAACTGATTGTTCACGTTGTGGACAATTTGCATGTGCAGAGTATACAAAAAATGAACCAGTTTGTACATTATGCGAATAAATAGGGAGGGAATTGTATAATATTATAAATAAATGCAGTATAATTATTTTTTGCCATTCAATGTCCTTAATTTAAATTATGTTATGCATTAAAATCAGTTGAAAATATTACTTGTCCCAAAATTTGGTAATTTAGCTTGGGTGTAGTAGTTAGCACCCCTCACGATTCTTGGCGTTTTGAGATTCACACAGGCCTAGGGAAGGTTAAGGGAAGTTGTGTTCATTCACAAAAAAAACAAAAAACGATTTAAGTAATTTCGTAATGTAAACTTCTGAAAGTAGTAGAAATTATATAATAAAAGAAACATATATCAAAGTTTACCTTCCCTAGAAGATCTATTGTCGCATATTTTAATTTAAATTAAAATTAAATAGGCAAGATGGTAAAATATCTACGTCAGTTTCTTTGAGATTTTTTTTTTATTTAATCTAAAATTAGCGTGCTAAGCACGTAACTGACAATCAGCAGGTGGGGTTGAAATAATGATCAAGCAAACGAAATACACTTTGGATCTTCTCCAGTACCATTTTGATTTATTTCTATGAATACGTTGAACAAAAGTTATAATGCATTTATATTCAAATGTTCTTAAATTTATTAGGATGTTACTAGTTTTATAAAATGAGTTTAAACTATCGTAATTCGACCATTGTTGGAACATGGATCTTATGGTAGAGCCAGGAAGGGAAGGTTCGTATCAACCTGGTGACAGAAAGTTGGACAAAGCCGTTTCTGTAATATCGGTTATACAATTTTAAATGTTGGGAGAGGGCTGTCAGTAACTTATTAAAGCAACTCCTTCCCTTGCATAACTGCGGCTTCATTATGTATTGCTCGCTACTCGCTGATCTGTTAACTCTTGCCAACTTGTTCCAAAGTCTAACTTTCAATATAATTGTGAAATTGTTGGTGCGGAAAGTATTAAATAACTATTACGATATGTGCCGAACTTCAAGAACGTTCATAATTTTTATTATTAAGGACAATTTTTTCTTGGTGACTTATTTTATATTCAAATGAATATAATGCAGAAGTTTTCTTTGGAGAAAGCTAAATTTCAATATTCAATATCTTTCGCTTTAATTTCAATATTGGATTGTATAAATTCATTAAGGACTGGTTTCGCGGTAATAAAAACACCTTTTATTTTATTCCTTGATTGGCGATTAATAATCAACCTTTGTCGGCATACTACACTTTTTTGTATTTTAAATTTGTTTTCTATAATGAATTTGTAGGATTTCACCAACTAAAGTGGTTATAATTATCCTTCGGGCCAAATCGTACTTGGCATAAGGGAGATTTGATCCTGTAAAAATGCTCGTAAAATCGCTTATTAAATTAAAAAATATTTTTTTATAGCTAAGAAAATATCTGGATTATTTATTATCGGAAGCACCTATAATACGTGAGTTGAGGCCAAAAAACCTTTCTGATTTCAAGAAAATTTTCGACTGCCACTCTAGATCGGTTGCTATCAAATTTTACAGGTCAACGAATTCGTCATTTTCGTAACTTTTTTTCAGATTTACCTCATTAACTCGCTCCCAGTGCATTTAGGGTAAAACTTTGACACGATCAATTTTATAGAACGTTAAATTTCTTGTAAGTTTTTTAATTAGTATTTCATTATTAATTCGGAACAGATATTACGATTACAGGACCGTACAAATCTGAAAAAAACGCATTAAATTAGATATTCTGTGGTTTCGCCTTAATAACTATTTTTCAGTTCACTTTAGTTCAAAATTCATAGTAACCAATCTTGTAGAGAATTAAATTATAATCATACAAGATTAATATAAAATATTTGTAATTACTCTCTACATATGCCAAGAAATATTGAAATAACGATTTTAGAGAAAGTTGATTTTTTCCCCGATTTCCCTCAATAACTCCCGAGGAGTGCATTTTACGTAAATCTTTGGCATAACCAATTTTTAAGATAGTTCAATTTCCTGCAAGTTTTATATGTAATATGTTTTAAAATTAGTAATAGCTGATGAGATTCGGTATCGTAAACATCTGTTTTTTTTTTTTTACACCTAGCCTAAATTAAAATATATATTAACTTCGGAACTATTGGAATTTTTTAGTTAAATTTACAGGTACTTTTAAAAATTGATATTCATTGCTTAAAAAATAGATTACTTATATAAAAAAAATGTTCATGCTTATGATTAAAAAAAAAAAAATTGAAGTAAATTTTATTTTTCTTTAGACCTAAATGTCTCCAGATTTAAATGGTAAAATATAATCACATACTGAAGGCCAAAACTAATTTTAATAATAAAATAACATTTATATAATTATTGTATTTTTTTCAGTTAATTTTGATATAATCTATTTTTATGATGGCATGATGCCCAGTCGGGATAGTAAAAAATGACTAATTCAGCCGATGACTTGCAAAGCATCTGAATTTATAATATGAAAAATTGTAAATTAAATTTGATAATGAGAACGTCAAATAAAATGCATGCTACAATTTTTAATATTTTTAATTGAAACCTGTTAATAGGTTATATATTACGAACTGGGAATATTAAATATTTATAAGTATTATATTTAAGGAAGAAGTTGGTCAGGAGGTGCGGTCAAAGACTAACACATTAATAAGTAAGACTTATCTATTTTGTGCCAACGTTTCGGCCATCATTGAGGAAGAGAGGCAGGCGTGCAGCCGAGCGCCAACTCAGCAATATAACCAAGCATTATAAAGTAATCATTATGATTTTTTTTTTTATTATGGTAATTTCTTTTAAACCAGTTTGTTTATCAAATTTATTTTTCAAGCAGCATGTTTAAGTTTTATGAACACCGATGAATTATGCTGAAAAAGTCTAATAAATATAATTCCTAAGATTATAAGATATAATTTTTAATTTAAAGTTTTATTATTTATTCTTATTTTTAAAAGCTAATATATGTTTATTCTGTGCGAACTTTTTATAATGTTTACGTTAATGACAAAATGACTCCATTTGCCTTTAGTACTTAGAAAAAATAAATTTTTTCTTCAACTAAAAAAATACCTAAGATCTCAAAATCCGTAAAGGATTTTTCCTGTTATCTAAATAAAAAAAAAAATCGTATAGTTTTTTTTTACGTCTTAGTAATATTTTAAAAGTTGAAAATAAGTTAAAGTAATTAAAAATAAGTAGTTTAAAAAATAATCCGGGCTAAGTTACTACTTTTTTGAAAGTTTTTAGTGTTCATTAGATTTTTGGTTATTTCTATTCATGAAATCTCCAATCACAAAAACCTTTTAGAGCTCACAATGGGTACATCACGATGCAGAACTGTTACCTAAACCGATTCAGCCTAAACCTCACCAGACCCTCATAGAATTTTAGAAAACCCCGTCTCGCTTTTAAGGTAAAGCCTAATTCCCATTCTGAGTTAATTTGTAATATGGAGAATGGCAGGGAACTAGCAGGGAGGAGGGGAGGTGGAGTGGTTAGATCGATATATAAGAGACAAGAGCGTTGAATAAAAAGGGACCAAGGGGTGTTCTCTTTGAGCCGGCCCGGCTATTTCCGTCCGACCTAGTTATACTAGCCAGTCCTAGTATCTTCGCTTCTCCCTCCTATATTAACTCTTTATAATTTAACTTCATACAACTAATTACATAATATTTTTGGCAAAAAAAAAACAATTTATTTAATGGAATAGTTAGGTTATGGCCAGAGATGAACATATTTGTTATTTTTTATCAAATTTTCAAATTAGCTACTTCTAATTAAAAATAGCAGTTATTTGAAAAATAAACATGCTATTTTTAATTTTTCGGATTTATATTTTCTTATTTTGGAGGGTTCCGCATTTTTAATTATTTTCTCCCTAGTTGATTTTTATAATTAATTCGACACTCGTTCCTTTACAGCACAACTATTCGTTCCTTCTAAAAACGAAGTTCGCACCGCTTTATAAATGACGAGATTGGGTTTCAGTGGTGAATTTAATATTTGACGCAGGCCCGGAAAAATTTGACGTGGAGCCCTTGGTTTTTATCCACGGCTCTGTAATTGTCCCTCTGGTATTAACTCAAAAATCATGATTTTTGATTTATGACGCTGGTTTCGGAAGTGAGCCATTAGCTTTTACGTTTTATATCAAAATTATTATCTCAACACATTTTGTTAAATATTGTAATAATTACATTTGACAAAAGTAGAAAAAAAGTATTTCTTTAGCACATGATGTTATGAATGCGGGGCTCTAGATCAAAATGTATTTTGTCTATTCTCTGATAATTCATTTTGGTTCGGACAAAAACTTCGACGAAATTAATTTTGAAGTGAACAACAAAATTCAAAGCCATATGACAATATGAAGAAGCAAAGATACTCCATCTCCGACTGACAAGGGGAGTGTATGGCGTGTCCATAGCCGATTTTGATCAAAGTTTTTTGGATGATTCTACATTGAAAAAAGTTGACCCATATCCTTTCGTTTCATCCAATGGGCCTTAGGAGCTGAGAAAAATAAATAAAACTTGCTCAAAATGCTTTATTTTATATCTCGTGTTTGGAAAATCATATCGACATGATTTTTTCAGCCAAACATTTGTTTTTTACCGTATATCAAAGGAAAACTATAAACATTAAAAAAAGAATTGATTTTGGTCAAATAAATTTTAAAATGTTTTTAAATTATTAAAGAAACAAGCCTCATAGATTTTTCATATAAAAAATTATTGCTGATTTGAATTAAGCGTTGGTTCTAAAACATTCAGGAATATCACTGAAAATTGCGTAGTTTAAAAACCTTTACCGATGACACAAATTTGGTTTGAATTATTCAAAGGGTTCCTGATTTATCCTTAAATCTTTAAAAAAAAATTTAAAGGCTAGTTAGACCCTTGGCAAAATTTTTATAATTAGATTCGCTCGAAAATTTGAATATAGGTGTTTTTCACAGCGCTAAAACCAAATCCGACGCTATTTTCGAAAAAAAAAATGGTTGGTATTTTCATAATACTGTGTATATAAACATTAGTATGCCAGTAAAAGCAGTGAAACAGGCGATTGATTACAATCTGTACTATGGTTTTGTTTACAACAAACAACGAAAAAAATCTTTATCTAGCTCAACTACCAAGAGTTCTGATGTAGCAGTTCAAGAGATTGACGTGCCAGGACCTATCAGTTGTAACCTACGTAAACAACATTACGAAAAATCATAGTGGCCACGGTTACACCTTGAATTCCATTACCCCATCCTCCTATACCAAATGTAGCTAAATTGACTACCTGAAATTTTATACCTTGAGATTTCGCTGATGAGTTTTGTTGTTTTTAAGCTGTGATTTGACTACTGTGAAGATTGTGGTCGCTAAGCTTGGTTTTAGTATATGATTGTAATGTAATATAAATTACAAACAAATTCCGGCCTGTAGGAAAAGGAAGAAATTCAATTTGTTGGTACACCTCCATATGCAAATAAATGTTAATCCTCAGTCAGGTCAATAACACTGGCAAGCGAGTTTTTTTATTCCTCTTGTAATAAAAGGTAATTTTAAAGGGTAATCTGATAAATATCACGGCTCGACAAGTTTTCCTCAAACTGTCTTTAAAGTGACTAAGCGTTGGCTCGATTTGCATAAGTACATGCCCGTTGCAGCGGCGCACCCTTACTGCACTCCATTATCTGCCGAAGCATTTAGCCACCCACTTTTGTTATTTACGATTGCCATCTCTTGGCCAATGATTCAATGCTATTTCTGCTAGATTATTTGATTGTAAATATCTTGAATTTAATCTTACATTATGTAAGTATTTAATATTGAAGGAAACTTGAAAGAATACTCTGATATATTAAAAATCATCCAAAAACTTTGTTAAAACTTTTTTAACTCTTTAAGGTTTAGCAAACTTCTTTCCGCGATGAAGTTTATAATTCGCGAAGAAGCTAAGTTTCCGGCTTCAAGCTTATAAGATTCTGTTCCTTGGAAAATCAGCTTATAAGGAGATGAAAAAGATTTTTTTCTTTCCGTTTCTTCACAAACAACTAAAGAAAAATCTCATGGTCCTAAATCTTACAAGGAGCATAAGCAAACAACATCTATACAGTTTTATGTATAATTTGAAAATGTCCTTTTATATTTATATAAATATCTCCTTTTAATTTTTCAGTAATCAAAAGCATTTCAATTTTTAATGATTCATCACATCTTAAATGCTGCCGTGCCAAGCACAAAGGGGATAAATGCATTGGAGGTCATACTGAGAAAATGGAATTCGAACTTCTGATGTTTCCTTATTGTTCCTTCAATAATTAATTGATCAAAAATTTCAAGAATCACGCATTAAAATATTTAATTTAAATCTTTTAATCTTTTTTTTTATATTTTTAAGCTTTTAAATCTTTTATACTTTTATTAGTCTTTATGGAGTCATATTCTGATGAGATATCCTTGGGGACTACAGACCTACCTCTGTTGACACTGAAGGAGTCTCCGCATTCCGGTGACTCAACGTGTGATGCAACCACCCCACAACCTGCCAAATCTATTTCCGAGAGTTCCAGGGCCATCCAACATGTCCTTACTGCCATTGAAGACCTCAAATAGCTTTTAAACCCAGAATTATATTAATAATTAAAATAAATTAATAATTTGTATAAATTATTTTGGATCCATTTTCAAAAAGTAATATTAATTACCTTGGATTAATTTTCCTCTTAAAAACATCCCCAGCAGCTATGTCTGTCATTGTGAACACGACGTTGTAAAAAGTCATAACGGCGTTGTAAAAGTACAGGTCTTAAAATTGTAGGTCTTTGAAATTAAAAAATTTACAATGTTGCAAATTAACTGAATTTGAAAGAATAGCTTGGCTATTAAAACTAGGCTGGTTCCTAGTTTTAGGAACAGCATTAAGTTATTTATACTTGTCTTTTTGGAGCAAGAGATGTTCTCCATGAAATTTGAAGGCGTAAAGCCCGGTCGGGATGTGAACGACTGTAAGTGGTGCTCCACAGATGACGCAATCAGGTTGTGGTCCTTATCTCATCAAGTACTCGTGGGTGAGCCTTGTATGTCCAATCTTCAGCCGGATCAGCACCATTTCTTCTTTTCTGGACAACATATCTGAACTCTTTTAGTGAACGTACGGCTCCACAGCCCTTACCATATTATCCCTTGTGGCAGTCCAAATCGTTTGCCACGCTTGCTATGTCTTTTCTTTGATCAAAGACATAACATTCGAATTGAGTGGTGATGATCAACCGGCTCCATTTGGTAGCTCTCTTAGCAATACTATCTGCCGTCTCGTTACCTCTATACCGACATGGCTTGGTAACCATAAAAAATGGTCTATGCAACCAGACATCTCCAGTGATTTATGCGTATTCTGATTCCAAATTAATGAAGGAAAGGCTTAAGTAATGGAGAGAAGAATCTACTGCTTGAGGGAATTATACCCTTAAAGTAGTCAATAGTTTACAGTAGGCTCAATTATTAACAATAATTTTTATAAGAAGAACTCAAACAAAAAATGATGTCAATACTTGGTCCCTAAACTGGATTTATTCACGGTTTTTGATTAGATTAAAAAATGAAAAAAATGCCAAGGTAGATCTGTACAGAAAAAGCTGGCTTTAAAAAAAAAGAACTTGAACTATACAAGTTGCATAGCATCTTCTCAATGGTCAAGATTCAAACGTCAAAACTGCTATAATAGGTTTACTGTCAGTGTTTAGACAAGGACATTGCCACGCTGGATCACTTTTGTGACAGTACTACCACGATAGGAAACTGTAATTGTCTCGTTAAATCAAAATCGTTAACTGGTAAGAGCTGCCCTTTAGGGAGAATGATGCCAAAACACTGCTGTATCAGAAATGAACCACGAATGTTCGCTAGGGTGAAGTATAACGAGCTGTAAAAACGTTAATTCCAACCAAGTTTTTAAACTTTTACAGTACCATTGTAACGGTGTTTATCTAACAGTAGTCCTTGTTTTAGGATTTGTCCAGAAGGCCTTTTTTTTTTTTTTTTTTGCCGAAAGCGGAACCTATAGAAGCTGTTCTTCAAAATACTTCATGATTTACATTTATTCTTGACAGTTTTCTATTTTTTAAGCGCTTGTCCATGTTCATTCAGTAAGACATAATAGTAAGGGCAAGTACAGACCTCTGTTATGTGACAAGTATGCGAGGTGTACACTTAACCTACTACTTAACTACGGACTAGCGAATTATACCAAACTAATTTTTTTTCAATGCATTTATTCAATTGTATTCCACATCCCAATTTCATAGCTTACTGAGGATTGTAAAATGTGAATCTTAGATAATCTTGAACCTTTTTCAATAATTACATCAGTATAGTAATCCTCCGAAAACCGAATTATTTTACACTTGCCCCAAAACTTCTCCTGCTTGAATAATGAGTCTTCCTAGTACACACTTACATACTAGGCTTACGTACCTGGTACGCACTTACGCCTTAACGCAGGGTAATGCGTACTAAATACTATTCAATTAAATTATCAATCTCATCAAAATGGACGTGATTGAAACTATAATGAATTATAATCGTCTAAAGTTCATTTTTGAAAAAAGAAATCTTGCTTCAAAAATAAAAATTTGTCCTGTGAAATTGAACTTCGTAAAATTTAGTGCACACCTGTCCCACATTACCCTAATTAATATCTTATTATATTTTTTCTCTACATAATATATAATTATGTAATAAATCATTAATCTATGTTTAGTCATAATTACTGATGAACTCGAATTGTAGCCTCTCTTGCCCTTCAGTAAGATGTACTATGATCTCTAGAGTTCTAGTCTTCATTGGACAATTGTATAGGTAGACAATTGCATGACAAATTGAGCAACTGTCAAATTATTAAAATTAAACTTGTAGTCATAGTAAATTTAATGTGATTTAACAGTAATATGGATGTCCTGAGTATACCAAAATTTGGCGAAACTTTATTGGTTAATAATTAAATTTTACTTAAAAAATTTGAAACTTTTGTCTTGGAATTCCTCTGAAATAATATAATGGTAGTACATTAAATTATTTTTAGAATGGACTTTATTTTAAGAAGTCCATTCATCATGTTAACATGAATGCATTTTGCAAGTTGCAAAGATTAGGTAAAATCATAAAAGAAAATGATGTCTCATAAGAAATACTACGGGAGGGAAATAAATATATACATTTAGTGTTAAAGGCTTATATTTATAAATATTTTTGACGTATCTATTATGATTATATAAACTACACGTAATTTCTCTTTACGCATCAGTCAACGAAATAATATTTTTTAATATGAAAATATATTAATTAAAAATTAAAAAAAATTACGTTATAGTTGCTCTAAAGCATTTTCTGTAACCAGTAAAATTTCGCTACAGTAAAAAAAGTGAAGTAATGATGATAATAACAGTATTTTTAATTAATTAATTTATACTAATGATTAAATAATATATTTCAAAAGAAAACGAGATTTCAAAAAGGGGAGTAAGATTTTTCTTATGTTAAAATATTAATAAGTATGTGAAATCTGATTGACCATATAAAGTATATATATATATATATATATATATATATATATATATATATATATATATATATATATATATATATGTATATATAAAATATAAAATATGGTTATTTACTATAATAATAATAATAATAAATTTTATTATCTTCATTATCAATTACAATATTTAAATAATTTACTTAGTGTTTAGGCAATAAGCATCTGCCATTGACCAACAGAGGGCTAGGAGTAGAACGGCTGGACTATTGCTAATTATAAAAAAAACTTTAATTCCCAGAAACAGTGGCTATCCCTGCCAAGACGGAAATACCAACCTTTAGACGGCTCAGGTAGTCACAATCGAACATATCTTTGTTGAAAACAATTTACCTCTCTTGGTTTTATCTTAATAAAAGATCAAAAGGCTTTGGACTGTAAATGCGGAATAAATGTTACAGTCATTTACATTCATTCAATTATGTATGAAATATATATAACGAAAAACCAATGCGTATTTAAAAACAAAATTAATGTTTCAATCGTTTATTGTTGATTCTAAAACATTTATACACTAGTTCCTAAGTTTCCTCCGACTTTGGGCCAAATCGGAATAGCCGTTTTTGAAATTTTGAAAGGAGTGTGAAGAAAAATATTTTTTGCGCTTACGCCAGCGAAAGTAGTGGATAAAATTGATACTGGTCCATTCTTACAATTGTCCCCAACTTCCCTCCAACTTTGGGCCTCATCAAATGTGCCGTTTTCGAAATAAATGTGTGTCAAGGAAAATAGTGGAAAAGTAGTGGATGGGATTGAGACCAGCTGGGTGCAAATCAACACAATTTCGGAAAATTTCATCAAAATTGGATCAACAGTAGTCGTTTATATGCCTGTCACATTGATTTGAATACTGACAGACCAGCAGACTCGAAACCAAATTTGTTCCTTGATGGGTGTAAAATGTCGAGTGGAAATTTTCGATTCGGAGAACAAAAATCTTTTCACTTCCTTCATGAATAAAAATCTTCCCCACCTTCGAAAGTGAGGGAACAAAAATAAATTAATAAAACTTACCACGATAAAGCTTACCACATATTGTAAATAAAATCAGAGGTATTGTATTTTTTTTTTTATTAAACCAACATCAAAAGTTAAAAATTAAAGCCTTGAAAAGTAATGAGGAGAAGCATGATAAATTTTATTCAAAAAGAATAACGTTTTAGCACATTATATTTTCAAACTCCTTCTTAAAATTAAGGGATGAGCAGTTAGAACCTTGTCAAACCAAATTAGCGATATACCAATGTCTTAACAATTGAAACTTATTAATACAACACACTTTAATACTATCAGTTCACATTTACATTAATAAATTGATTGACTAATCGTCTAATATAATTATTCTAATTCTAATAAAAGTAGCACTTTAACCAATCTCTGAGAAAACACCCAAGATTTACGTTATTCAATTTTTTAGACCAAATCTGTCAAGACCATAGAAAATCCGATTCTTTCCTTCATGCTCTCACTCCTATTAACACAAGCCAAATCTATATTCAATGCAATCAATGTCTGCAGAAAAGCTTCCTGAGCTAGTTCATAGATTATAAGACGAAACTACTCCTAAATTCCGCTTACATCAGAATTTACTAAATAAACGCTCCAAACTTCCAATTTACTACAAAAACCAAAATGATAGGCGTACAGAGTTGAGCTCTGGGGCACCCAGAAAAAAAAATCAGATTTCCCCTAATCCTACCTTTACTGCCCAATATCCAAAAATAATCTCAATGCAATTGTGTAGCAAACAAAATACTAAATCATCCAAGAAAATATTAATGACGTCGCCATCAAGCTTAAGTAACGTTTGAATCGCACTATTCGAATTCATATTTCTATTGAATTAAGCACATTTGCAAAATAAAATCTTATCTTATAATATCCTATGGCTGAGGAGAAGTAAAAAGACGCAAAGATAAAAAAAATTATTAGTAATGGGGACGTTAAACTTTTATTTTGGTTTCCTGAAAAGCAGCTATATACACATTCGTTACTTAAGCTTGGTGTTGATGATATGTTGCATGTTTAAATCGAAATATTTTATAATAAACTCCATACCCACACAAATCAACTGGCTCGTAAACTGTCTTCCTAATGTATTTACCAGAGGCGTCCGAGACAGTACGAGACTTTCAAACATAGTCTTTATTGTGCAACCGATAGGTGGTTCTTCAAAAGCCATTGTCATGTCATCAATCTGAACGGCACAGTTGGTAGTATTATCAAAAACATGTTCAATAAACATTATTTTAGAAATCAAAAAAGCTACTACAAAATTGGGATTAAAGATAAATAATGATAAGAAAAAACCTTTCAAGAAACTAACAAAATACTAATTAGCACCAATAAGACGTTATATTTTAAGAATTTTAGGTCAAATACGAGGACCGGCGATAATTACAACCATAGCTCATGGATTATTATTCAATTTGAGTTGTTGTTTAGATAAGATCCCACAATATTGGAAAGAAAATCCTAACATCAAAATGGCTTGCATTTTTATTTTTAAATGCATTCTTATTATTATATTGAGATTGAATCCAAAACATTTCTGAAAAGTGCGTCCAATCGTAACGAGGAAAAGAACTCTACCTTAAACGATAAAGGAATTCAATGCAGGAGCTATCAGGCAGTGAGTGAAGACTGCAGTTAGCAAAGATAACTGCCTGCATCTGGTAGCACTCCGCTGTTGCGTTTTAAGATCATTTAAATTACGGTAAGGGTCTTGACCTCAGCTGTATATGATCCATTGGGGAATTTTGTATCTCTTGAGGGAATGTTGCGATCGGAAGTCGACAGCTATGATCTAATTAAATCAGTAATAATTCAAATTACGGTAAGAACCCAACTTCAACTGAAAAGGGTCCTTTGGGAAATTGCTTATCTTTTTGAGCGAGCGAGACTCGACAGCACTAATAATTTCTAATTAAATAAGTAATAATTCCAATGAACACTAATTTTAGAATTGAATTCAAAGCGGTTAGTGCAAATGGTACTAGACCGAGGTGACCACTATTGATAAGGCGGATGACTTGTAAAGTTGTATCCCCACCTGTCAAGAAGCCACCTGTAGCTCTGAGGAACTAGTGCCTAAATGAATTTAATATCATCGCAACTATTTCAATCTTACTTAAAAGTATTTGTAAAAAATTTGAGAGTATCTGAAAAAGTAATAATTCAGAATAAAAATATTTTTTTTAAACTAAGGAGACAAAGATTTTACTAAAGAAATCTTTACATTTTTAAGCTACTTACGATTACCTAGAGCTAACAAGATAATAACCCTTGACCACAATTTTTACTGGCATAAAGTTCTTTGTTTTTGTGTTGATCGAACTGAAGCTTCATTGGCATCTCTCCATTTTCTAATACATTACCACCTTTTTTATGAGGCTAGAAACATGTTCTTCGGACCTTTTCTAATGAATTTCTTTCGACCTTTTCTAAAGAATCGTGACTCATGTCTTCTTTAAACTCTAATTATTTTTATGACATCTTTTCCTCTAGCTGTACCTACCAGGTTTCCGGCCTTCGAACGGTAACACTTTCAAACAGGACTACTTTCGCTTGCCAGTAATCTTATTCCACGTGTATCATATGTTTCCAACGCTCGAAATAACTGAGACTGGCAGTCAAGACAGATTTCAACACATGGGAATTTCGTGTAGGCATTGAACTTGTTTTTTGAAAAAGGCGTAAGTGCCATTTAGCAAACTTTAGAGGAAACACAAGAAACGATTATTCCCCAAATAACAATATATTTTTTAAAAATTTTATTCTTTATTGTGTAAAGTAGCAGTTTATTAAGGTGGAAAAATCTTTATAATTACGAAATACTATATTTTTAAGGCTTCTAGCTCTAGTTAAGGTCAGAGTGACGACTGAGAGAATGCTCGTGTTATGAGGTTTTCGCTGGGTGAATCCAATTTGACTGGATTTTTCAAGACGAAAAAAGCAAATTTGTTTTCTGGTAAAACTAAACTAATGCCCCGTTTTCATATTCGTCAACGAATAGCAAAACATTTTGGTTTTTTATTTAGCTATTTTCGAAGTAGTAAGTATTAAAACTAATTAGTTTCAATATTCATTAATAATTAGATAAAAATATGGATAGATAGAAAATACATTTATTAATAATTATATAATATATAATAAATAATTATTAATGAATATTGATTACTGATAATTTATAATCTTGATTACTGATAATTTATAATCAGTATTATTTTACTTGGTGTTATTTATAATAATGCCAATTTTTTTGTATCATAATTCACTATATTTATAATTGATAAAGAATCCACCATGACGAAGAATGAATAACACAGGCCAACGATGAAAAAACTTTTGCACTGAAAATACCTTATTCCTATAGTTTTTAGGGTGCTGAATCCAAATATGATATTAAAAAAACTGTATCACCCACAATTTCTTCACATTTCATAGTTAAATTTATTAAATTAATCGATTTTTAAAGAATTGAATAGTTTCACAGGCCAACGATGAAATAACTTTTATACTGAAAATAACTTAGTCCTGTAGTTTTTAGGGTGCTGAATCCAAATATGATATTAAAAAAGCTTTATCACCCACAATTTCTTCACATTTCATAGTTAAATTTATTAAATTAATCGATTTTTAAAGAATTGAATAGTTTCACAGGCCAACGATGAAATAACTTTTATACTGAAAATACCTTATTCCTATAGTTTTTAGGGTGCTGAATCCAAATATGATATTAAAAAAACTGTATCACCCACAATTTCTTCACATTTCATAGTTAAATTTATTAAATTAATCGATTTTTAAAGAATTGAATAGTTTCACAGGCCAACGATGAAATAACTTTTATACTGAAAATAACTTAGTCCTGTAGTTTTTAGGGTGCTGAATCCAAATATGATATTAAAAAAGCTTTATCACCCACAATTTCTTCACATTTCATAGTTAAATTTATTAAATTAATCGATTTTTAAAGAATTGAATAGTTTCACAGGCCAACGATGAAATAACTTTTATACTGAAAATAACTTAGTCCTGTAGTTTTTAGGGTGCTGAATCCAAATATGATATTAAAAAAGCTTTATCACCCACAATTTCTTCACATTTCATAGTTAAATTTATTAAATTAATCGATTTTTAAAGAATTGAATAGTTTCACAGGCCAACGATGAAATAACTTTTATACTGAAAATAACTTAGTCCTGTAGTTTTTAGGGTGCTGAATCCAAATATGATATTAAAAAAGCTTTATCACCCACAATTTCTTCACATTTCATAGTTAAATTTATTAAATTAATCGATTTTTAAAGAATTGAATAGTTTCACAGGCCAACGATGAAATAACTTTTATACTGAAAATACCTTATTCCTATAGTTTTTAGGGTGCTGAATCCAAATATGATATTAAAAAAACTGTATCACCCACAATTTCTTCACATTTCATAGTTAAATTTATTAAATTAATCGATTTTTAAAGAATTGAATAGTTTCACAGGCCAACGATGAAATAACTTTTATACTGAAAATAACTTAGTCCTGTAGTTTTTAGGGTGCTGAATCCAAATATGATATTAAAAAAACTGTATCACCCACAATTTCTTCACATTTCATAGTTAAATTTATTAAATTAATCGATTTTTAAAGAATTGAATAGTTTCACAGGCCAACGATGAAATCACTTTTATACTGAAAATAACTTAGTCCTGTAGTTTTTAGGGTGCTGAATCCAAATATGATATTAAAAAAGCTTTATCACCCACAATTTCTTCACATTTCATAGTTAAATTTATTAAATTAATCGATTTTTAAAGAATTGAATAGTTTCACAGGCCAACGATGAAATAACTTTTATACTGAAAATAACTTAGTCCTGTAGTTTTTAGGGTGCTGAATCCAAATATGATATTAAAAAAACTGTATCACCCACAATTTCTTCACATTTCATAGTTAAATTTATTAAATTAATCGATTTTTAAATAATTGAATAGTTTCACAGGCCAACGGTGAAATAACTTTTATACTGAAAATAACTTAGTCCTGTAGTTTTTAGGGTGCTGAATCCAAATATGATATTAAAAAAACTGTATCACCCACAATTTCTTCACATTTCATAGTTAAATTTATTAAATTAATCGATTTTTAAAGAATTGAATAGTTTCACAGGCCAACGATGAAATAACTTTTATACTGAAAATAACTTAGTCCTGTAGTTTTTAGGGTGCTGAATCCAAATATGATATTAAAAAAGCTTTATCACCCACAATTTCTTCACATTTCATAGTTAAATTTATTAAATTAATCGATTTTTAAAGAATTGAATAGTTTCACAGGCCAACGATGAAATAACTTTTATACTGAAAATACCTTATTCCTATAGTTTTTAGGGTGCTGAATCCAAATATGATATTAAAAAAACTGTATCACCCACAATTTCTTCACTTTTCATAGTTAAATTTATTAAATTAATCGATTTTTAAAGAATTGAATAGTTTCACAGGCCAACGATGAAATAACTTTTATACTGAAAATAACTTAGTCCTGCAGTTTTTAGGGTGCTGAATCCAAATATGATATTAAAAAAGCTTTATCACCCACAATTTCTTCACATTTCATAGTTAAATTTATTAAATTAATCGATTTTTAAAGAATTGAATAGTTTCACAGGCCAACGATGAAATAACTTTTATACTGAAAATAACTTAGTCCTGTAGTTTTTAGGGTGCTGAATCCAAATATGATATTAAAAAAGCTTTATCACCCACAATTTCTTCACATTTCATAGTTAAATTTATTAAATTAATCGATTTTTAAAGAATTGAATAGTTTCACAGGCCAACGATGAAATAACTTTTATACTGAAAATAACTTAGTCCTGTAGTTTTTAGGGTGCTGAATCCAAATATGATATTAAAAAAACTGTATCACCCACAATTTCTTCACATTTCATAGTTAAATTTATTAAATTAATCGATTTTTAAAGAATTGAATAGTTTCACAGGCCAACGATGAAATAACTTTTATACTGAAAATAACTTAGTCCTGTAGTTTTTAGGGTGCTGAATCCAAATATGATATTAAAAAAGCTTTATCACCCACAATTTCTTCACATTTCATAGTTAAATTTATTAAATTAATCGATTTTTAAAGAATTGAATAGTTTCACAGGCCAACGATGAAATAACTTTTATACTGAAAATAACTTAGTCCTGTAGTTTTTAGGGTGCTGAATCCAAATATGATATTAAAAAAGCTTTATCACCCACAATTTCTTCACATTTCATAGTTAAATTTATTAAATTAATCGATTTTTAAAGAATTGAATAGTTTCACAGGCCAACGATGAAATAACTTTTATACTGAAAATAACTTAGTCCTGTAGTTTTTAGGGTGCTGAATCCAAATATGATATTAAAAAAACTGTATCACCCACAATTTCTTCACATTTCATAGTTAAATTTATTAAATTAATCGATTTTTAAAGAATTGAATAGTTTCACAGGCCAACGATGAAATAACTTTTATACTGAAAATAACTTAGTCCTGTAGTTTTTAGGGTGCTGAATCCAAATATGATATTAAAAAAACTGTATCACCCACAATTTCTTCACATTTCATAGTTAAATTTATTAAATTAATCGATTTTTAAAGAATTGAATAGTTTCACAGGCCAACGATGAAATAACTTTTATACTGAAAATAACTTAGTCCTGTAGTTTTACGGTGCTGAATCCAAATATGATATTAAAAAAGCTTTATCACCCACAATTTCTTCACATTTTATAGTTAAATTTATTAAATTAAGCGATTTTTAAAGAATTGAACAGCTTTCAGTCTTTCTGAAAAAGGAAGACTGGAGGTTGTTTATTGATTCATCGAAAACCAGTTTAAAGGCTGTTTTATTACACAATGGTAACATGTACGCATCTATTGCTGTTGGTCATTCTGTACATATGAAAGAAAACTATGAAAACCTAGAAACAGTGTTATATCGAATAGGCTATTCTGCTCATGGTTGGATGATATGTGGTGATTTAAAAATAATATGCATGCTCCTTGGTCAGCAAGGTGGTTTTACCAAATTTCCATGTTTCTTATGTGAATGGGACAGTAGGGCTAGGGATCAACATTGGTGCAGAAAGAACTGACCTGTGAGGAAATCTTTAAAACCTGGTGAGAAGAACATTCTACGCAAAAACCTCGTCGATCAAAACGTGCTTCTACCACCTCTACATATAAAGTTAGGCCTCATGAAACAATTTGTAAAGGCTTTGCCTAAAGATGGACCATGTTTCAAGTATCTCTGTCAATAGTTTCATCGCCTTTCAGAAGCTAAACTAAAAGAAGGCCTTTGTCGGACCTAACATTAGAAAAATGATGTTTGATGTTAACTTTGAATCCACAATGACCTTAAATGAGAATGAAGCACGGGTATCATTCAAGCAAGTCGTTACAAAGTTCTTGGGAAATGAAAAAGACCCAGAGTATGTTTCTAATGTAGCTAACATGTTACAGAAGTTTAAAAAGTTAGGATGTTTGATGAGCCTGAAACCTACGGAAAACTATGGGTGATACAAAAAAAAATTAAGCCAGATTTAGATTCAGCACATAAAAATCTATAAAGATCAACTATTAAAGTTAAAAAAGTTTTCAAAAATTTTCTTTTGTTGGCCTGTGTAATCGTTTTTTCCGGCATAACACGAGATTGTTTCCATTGGTTAGATGTTTCGACGAAACAGGCGGATGTGTTCGGGGAATTTGACGAAACACAAAACTTCCCATGTAAAACCGGTCTGCTGACCTGCCGGCTCTTCATCCATAGTTAGTCACCTCTTCTGAGTATTAGATAAATTATAGTTCTATACATTAAGTTCAATGTATTATTAATAAAAAAATAAATGTATGCCATAGCAGACAAGACCATAATAAAGACAAGACCTACCCTAGGCAGTTATTTTGTCGTAGTTTTAAGTTTAGAAGTTGGTGCTTAAATTTAGAAGTTCTGAACCTTTTCTAGACAAATATCTATGGAACTAGAAATCGAAGTACATGCTTCTTGTTCATAGCTTTTAGGTTTGCAAAGGATGAGCATATATGAAATGATATGGTGGGTAATATCAATGCTTGCTATTAGACGCCGATTTTTTTAATTATTATTACTTGAGTTATATGGAACAGCTCTAATCAATGATACTTTCCAATCAACTGAAGGCCATCGGAACTAATAAGTTCACAGGTTGATTTTCTACTCTGTTTCCAGCAATAAGCAATAATAACGGAAGGGCAGAAGAAAAGGAAACCGCTAATGGTAGAAAATTGCTGCCTAACGTCATTGATAAAGAGACAACCAATGAGGCTACAATATCAATGGAAGAAGAACTATTAATAGATCGGTTAACAACAGCGGCAATTAGCTTAAATGTTTCAGCGACAACGTTTCATAACTTTCACTGGAAATAATTGGTTTTGAATTATCACTCACAATCAGATGTAAAACTTCATAATTAACTTTGCATAGTAACTAATGAAGGAATAAAAAATTATTAGATATATACCACATCGTAAAAGTCTTCTGTATCAATTATATAATTTCATTTTAGATTTATAATTTTGATATAATAAAAAATGAAATATTTTACTATGAAATACTAGAATTGATCAAAATAACCATCTCTTATTATATATATATATATATATATATATATATATATATATATATATATATTTCTAAGGCAGGTGGGGATTACAGAAACCTCATTTATTTAATTTACTAATTAATATACTCAGTATTTGCATCGGTACCAGAGAGAAACCGATCAATCAAACTGTATTTTAACTTAAAGGACTAGAGATCACAGACCTCTCTGCTTTGGTTTCTATGTTGGGATATTATAAATATCATTGGAGATCTTTTCCAAGGGTGTCGCGTTTACCAATTCGAAGACGAGCGTGAGTATTTTCGAGTCAGAAACAGTGTAGGTTCGAATCTGATCTGTGAGGGTCAACTTTTATTCGTGGCGGACTCGCCTAATAAATCTCGGTCGTCATACCCAGGCTGGATTAGTATTTCTGCCCTAACTGGAATAAATAAATGACAAACTAATTATTAAATCCAATAAACAAACTAACACCATAATGTATAATGCGATACCTATTATTATAAAGTATAATTATAATGTATAAATTCTAATAATGTATAATTATAGGTAAACGTGGTAAATTACATTTCATTATAATACAAATTACAATTGTGAATAGACACCTATGAGAAAAAATTATAAATCTTTTTTAAAGGATCTAATTTATATCTAACTATAGTGTATTTACATTTTTTCCCATGAAGCCTTATCTAATGGGAATCTCCAACTTCATTTTAGATATCAATTTTCCTGTTTGATTGTTACTCTATTATTGTTACGCCATATATTCGTTTTCCTTGTGTATATATCTCCTGATCAAACAAAATTTAAATTGTTTCGTATCATCATATTTTTCAAGACATGGAAATCACTCTCTTATATAATAATTCATTGAGGAAAAATGAGGACGATGTATACAAATTTTCCTTCCATTTGTATTACGTTGTACCAGTTGTATGCTCAAACAATTTTTTAATTTATTTACTTAGCGGACTCTAAAGAAAGAAATATATATATATATTTTTAAGTACCTCTAAGTTGTTCTCCCCTTCGGAATGCTAGTAAAAAAAAAAAAAAAAATGATTATTTGTAATAATCATTATTCAAACTTTTCTATAATTTTTTCGACAATACGAATTTCAGAGACTGACAGTAATCCTATCTTGCAGATTTTTATTCCTGTTATCCACTGTTTTATACTTTTTGTCTGATCTTTCTTATCCTCTTGCAAACGTTATAAATCGATTTGCACGTCTTAATTTTTATGATATGAAATAAATTATTAGTAAAATTAATAGTTATAAACGTTTTTTCCTTTTGTCATTTTTATTTCAATCGTCACGAGTTTATTTATTTTCCTAATTCAACTGCGCATTTTTACCTCCTCCTTCTCCGTAGTTTTCTCTGCTTTTTTCCTCATTTAGCCGCAAGTAATTGCACTCTTTTCACAGTGCATCCCAAATTTTGTGCATCTGGAGCATTATATCTCTATGGCTTCAATGAAAAACCGGATGAACCACAATTTTTGGTGGTGCATACAAGATGCATTAGTGTATCTTCCTAAATTCTCAATGGACTCATATCTCTCTCTCTCTTTCTCTCTCTCTCTCTCTCTCTCTCTCTCTCTCTCTCTCTCTCTATATATATATATATATATATATATATATATATATATATATATATAAATTATTTTTTCTTTCCAGGCTAAATTATCTACGCAATACTTTATTTTCGATGAACTTAAGGGCGTTGTTCTTCTTTTAACGTAAGCCTTAACTTTTTTAACCCATTATGATCAGTAGCCAGAATGATATGTTGTTGTCAGATGTTGAGCCAGAATGATTGCAGCATTTGGATTTCGGGAAAATTGGTGTGTAAAATTATTGAATGTATTATTAAAACCTTTAAAAAATTCCCAATCATAGTAAGAGTCCAGTTCAATGACAAGTGGGTGTATAATATTTAAATGTATTCGATTTTACCAACATTGGTAAAAACTCAAAAACTCTGGACCGATTTTATTGCTTTTGTTATTTAGGGGTTTTTACCCAATGCCTGTGCACGAAATCCGGCACCCTGTGCGTAATAGAGGCTACAGAATAACAGAACAACGTTTTTTGCTATAGACTGTAGAACAAAAACGGCTCTAACAATTTTGATGGAGAAAAAGCAGGAAAAAAAGTTATGACGGAAAGAATATTTCATTTGCGCAAAATTCGAAAAGTATGCATTTTATCGTAAATTTTGTACTTAATTCAATGTGTTCAAAATTCGATGTGCAGTTTCAGACGGATCTATGCGTTTCAGAACCCTCTGAATCAAACGGTACAAAACAAAAAAAGAACCATCTAAATCGGATCAATGTTAGGAAAGATATAGCGTATTGAACTGTACATCCATGTTTAATAAAGTATTCTGGACAGGTTCAACTTTTTTTAGTTTAATTAAAATTTGATGGCACTATACAGCTCCCGAAACAGTCTTGATGTTCATTTAAAAGACAATTTAAAATTCTATAAAGCTAAACATAAAAAATAAAAATCTTAATCGGATTAAAATTAGCGAAGAAACAACAAATAGTTTTTATTTTGGACTATAACCCAAAGCGGTAAGGAAAGTTGGACCAGATATTTTAAACAAGAACTGATAATATTTTAATGCTCATAAATGTAAAACTTAAAAAGTACAATGTTAACTTATTAAAAACCGTATGATTTTTTTTTACTTGAATAACTGATGGTTTGTAATGATATTGGGCCAGCTCTTACAAAATAAACAACCAGATTTAGACCGGACTGAGCGCCCACTGTTACCTATGCGGTCAATAAACTCCTCTTATCACCAGACTTTATACAGCTGTCAGCAAATATTTTTATAATTATGCTAACGTTACAAGAGATGTTTATTCATCGGAGACTATGATTATTCACAATTAATATTTAATTGGTGTTATGGGACTGAATTCAATTCAATATCGTTATGATTCAGACCGATGATATATTGTTGGGGATCGGATGCAAATAAATAAAAGATTTGCTTCTTTATTCATTGTTGCTTTATTTTCATTGTTTCGACGCATATTGTAGGTATTACGTCGTCAGAACAGTAGGTTAACAAACTGAGGAAGAAACTTTTAGTCCGCATGCGCCTAAACTCCTTTTGTTACTGAAATAACTTTACCTTACGAATTATTGTATTAATAATATAATGCAAATCAATCTTTCTTTTTTTTTTTTTAATTCAGGATAGCACCCATATTTCACGAGATAGCTGTCTGAAGTTATCGGAAGAGAAGGCCTTTAACTTCTCGGCCTAAACTCCGCCCGTTAGTTTAAACTTTTAAACTTTCCCTAGAGTTGTTTCTTACATATGTAGGTACATATCTCATATAAAGTAATAAAACCTATTATAACCAATTACATTCTGATCTTAAGGAATGAATAGGCGAGAACTAACAAGGAGAGGATCTCCTCACATGTGTCTCCTAGATTTTGATGAAACTTTTTTGGGCGAATCTAGGTCTTAAAATATAAGAGAGCATAAAATATTAGGGGCCAACGCTCCCCAGGGGTCTTCGGAAAAAATCGGAAAGTTTGCATACGCAAAACACATTTTATTTAATATCTCTGGTTCAAATGAAGGTGGAAGAATGAGGTTAGTACTTTTTTTAGTAATTTTTCCCTATTGCCAAGTGAACTAATAAAAAAAAAAAAATAAATAAGACATCAAAATATTGAAGTATTTTTCTTGGTAAAAATATTAAAAATATCAAAAACGCCCTAAAAATAGTGATTTTTAGGCGTTTGAAACAGAGCTTATATTTGGATTTTCTACCCCAGTTTATTTCAAATTTCTATGAAAATCAAAAAAACTTTGTAAACAAGTAAAGAGAGCGGAGAAAGAATAACTATGGACTTTAATGTTTTAATAGCTGATATATTTAATATGGTCGATATCGCTAATTGATATTTAAATAAAAAAATCAGTAACATGTGGTTTTAATTTTTTCACAGTAGTAGTATGGTTGGTGGTACTATGATTGGTGTAGTATGGTTTATGGTACTAAAATACCATGATACAATTTGATAGATCAAATGCGATCAATCAGTGTTATATAGATTTGAAGATCTGAAGGCCTATTTTTAAACATTACATATATTTTTTAGGCCATTAACTTAGATATAAGCCTAAAATATGCTTCAAGTTATCTCATTTGTCATTTATAATTTTTGTGCACACGATAAATTTCGAATAAATAAAGAAATAGTATATTGTCAACTTAAATTTTTTTTCTTCAAATAATAATTATTTATAAATCTTGTAAACGTACTAAGTATCTGAAATGGGCAATTATGTACGTATAAAGCTCTATAGCGAAGGATATTAGTTCATTTCTTCCCGTTTTCATGGTCTTATACCTAATAAACAGTTTAATTTAAAATAATGTGATGAAACAGTTAAGAAAAAAAAAAATAATTTCAAAGGCCCGGAGACACTCTGTATATAATGTTTTCACTTTCACTCTACAATTTTTCCCACTGTGCGCCGGCTTCACGACGAAAATAGAAGATATAACCAAAATAAATAATGGAATTTTTTCAATTTTTCACTTATAACTTGTCTATAATTTGTCTTTTTCAAAATTAAAGTAGACAAAATTTTCTACAAAATGCGTATATTAAATTTAATTTTCTGCCAATCTACGACACTACTAGAGCGCCATAAAAAAATGCTACTTATTTAGTACAGTCAACATTATCCGAAGAAAAAAGTATACAAGTTTTTTTCATCTACGATTCTATGTTTTTTGAAGTGCTGATTACGAATTTCGGATTTGCCGCCTCATCATCCACCGGCTTCAAAACGAAAATAGAAAATAAAACCAAAATATTGGAACTTTTTCATTTGTTTTCTTGTAACTAGAAAACTAAGCATTTTTTTAAGATAAAATTTGGTTTCAGCACCCCCAAAAACATAAAGAATTGTTGAGACAAAAAGTCTTTCCTGAAAATACTCTTTCTGAACCTTCGATGGCTGAACTATGCATTTATAGGCAAAATATATTATAGCTTTTAAATTTAATGATTTTCAAGGTGTGCAACATTACACAATCTAAAAACCCAATGTTTATATTCTAAGCATAAAAAATATCATAAACTGAATAAACTAACTCAAGATACTCATTTCTTGAAAGCAATCTTAAATAAATGAGTTTTATTTAACATGGTTAGATGTGTATAAACGAATAATAGAGGTATCATTCGATTAATAAAGTGTTTTTATATATTTTGTACTTACATAGAAATTATCAATTTATGAACGTAATTTGATTGGTTATTGAATTACAAAAGGCAAAATTTCACCCGAAATCCTTTTTACTGTAAACCTTTTTTTTTTTCTGAAGTAAATGAGATTTTTTGAAGTGATCGAGAAACAAATAGTATTATAAAGATTCTACTTATAAAAAGTGAGCTGTATATAAATTATTTAACCTTCTTTATCTTTCTTTTCTCAATTTATAATAATATTTCATTGCTGCATCATCATACCAAATTCTTCTGTTATCACTATGTGGTCTGTGTGGATATGAGACAATTAATTAGTTAATTTTGAAATAATTTATCTTTAGTAACATAATTTTGATAAATTAATAGTAGGACCAGTTATTAAGGGCAGTAAGTTATTGACTGAGACAGGAACAGGTGCCAGCTGTTGTGTGCACCCCTTCTCTCTCCCCCCTTCCTCCCGTGCGGGGGATGGTGGAAGCACCCACCCTCTAGCCAATAGGATCCCTCCTCTCGCTACCCAACCCTCCTTTGAGCATCCGGCTTTGTAAGGGATCTAAATCCTCTTCAGTTATTTATCTATGGTCGTTTGTTTATTTTCTTACTACAGCCACGTCACTCTATTTTACGGCATTACATTCAAGAGGGGAACCCGTTTAACATTTAAATAATAATATTTGAATTCACTAAAATTAATCATTACTAATAAATCACATCAATGAAATCTGCTGGTGAATCTGGAAAACAATTCAAAGTTCGCCAAATTCTTGTTCTTAGCTCTTGGATGGGTCAGCTTAGCTTAATTGGGATAGCTAAGAGTATCCTAGATTCCAAAAAACCGAAATTACCTGCATTTCATGCTCCAAAAATATGTGAGATATTCTTAGTTAAATTAGTTTTAACTTAATTTCCATTTTTTAGAGGTCTTGAAATGCAAATTTCAAACTCTCGTAGCGGCAGAAGCGACACTCACTTTTTAAATATTTTTTTAACATTTGAAGTGGAACATTACTGATTTCTTTATTTACTTACGTTGATTATTCACCGTATTGCAATTTATTTATTTCAGAAAGTGTGAGGAAGTTATTTATTTGCCTCATGTCTCTTACAATTAAGTATTTTACATGCTTGTGTTATTCAAGGTCAGTGGCGTAGCTTGGTCAATTGGCGCCCGGTGCAAAATTCTAGATGGGATATGATGTTAATTTCAGTGATAGGTATAGTGGTTTGGATTCCTTTTGCTGAGGAAAGGAATAAGTGGAAGTTAATTTCATTTGATAATATTTAAAGTGCACGATATTGTAGGGAATTTGGGAAACGCTTATTAATGTAGTCCTATTTAATGCTTGTTAATAAGAACAACTAATTATTTTAATGTTTTTGTAACACGAAATTTATAAAATTTTCATAAAATAATTTTTCAAAATTTAATATACCGTAAACAGGGGTAATTTTAATTCAATAGGGATTTCAAATTTGAACTTTTTAAGCGGGTTCATTGTTACAACCTTTTGATGCAACGGTCATTTTCATATAAAATGGCACTTTGATACCCGGGGTCTCTTAGTTGCTTTCAAAGAAAAAAAGTTTTTCTTTATTGACCTCTATTGGTTGCCTTTTTTAGGGAATACCAAATTTATATTGATTGATAGAAAAATATGGGTCATTAATTTTGAATTTAAATTGCTATATATATAATCTCCATTATGTTACCGTTCTAAAGCTAAGTTGTAAATTTGAAACTCATACAGAAACCTTTAAAATGAAAATACGAAATTTCTGGTTTCCAAAAATTTTTGTCAATATCTACATTAGTTGCAAAAAAAAAATTATTAAAATGCATTTTAGAAAATTTGTGATTATTTAAGTTGTGACCGTGAAAATATCCATTACATTACCAAGTTTGGATAGGGATTTGAAGAAGAAAAGAGGTAAAAAGAGTTCTACAGAGAATGTTGTCGATTCCTGACAACTGCTGGCAGGAGCCCCTTCCTATGAAAATATGCTGAATATTTTTTTTATACTCTATTACGTTACTGTTGTTGTTTTGCTTTTCCAAGTTAATTAAGTGATCCGTTCCCCACATTTTATTGTAATTTTGTCATCATGGACACGATTTTCTCAAGTTAATTAAATAATAATTTTATTATTAACCATTAATAATAATTAAACCAGTTATCAGTGTAAATCTACCGAAAACTCCATTACGTTACTTTTCCATTACTTTACCGTATCGAAAACGTAATGGAATTAGATGGTAAAGTATAGTATCTTAATACTATCACGTAATAAATTATGAAGTAAATATATAACCAGTGCCATCTTTACCTCATGGGCCCACTAGGTCCTGGCCTCTTTTCTCTTTTAAATGATTAACATTTTTAAATGTTTGTTACTTTTCAAATATTAAAAAGTAATAATTGCTTAAGCTAGTATGCTGTTTCTTTCTGTTGATAATCCAAAGTTTCTCAGAAAATAAATTCTATAAAGTGGAAGGCGCTATATCTTAAAGTGCTATCGGCTGCCAAAGTTCAAAGAAACTAAAATTTGACAAATCAACTACACACAGGTGTTCAGAAGTATTATTGTGACATGGTAAGTTGACTCGAAAAAAAATGTTTTAAGACATTGTAACTTACTCAGATTTCAAGAGTGCCACTTTATTAGAAAATTACCCACAAACTATCAGAAACTAAACGAAAGGAAGTAACAAAGTGTACGCTTGAAAAGCTCAAATTTGAAATTCCGATTGATTTAAATTTATCCCGTCAGTTTTAAAGTTACCCCAGTTAATGATTTCTTTCGCCTGTAAATATTAATGCGGAATGCTGTTTTTGCCATATCCTTCAGCTGATTTAATTCAATAAATTACTAAACATATTTTTACCGGAAAAATAATACTTATTTTGGCCACTATAGATAAACTGTATAAAATTTTTCATTGTTTTGGGTTGGTTTTTGTACAAGATATATATTTAAAAATAGCAACTTCATGAGGATTCTCAGAGCCATTTTCAATAAAAAAGGAATTACAAATTTTTATAAAGTTTTGAAGACGAATATAGGTAATACAAAATATAAAAAATTCAAATTTTTAATTAAAAATTTTGGTTTAATACTTATTAAGCATTTTCAGCGGGATTCATTGGTGTTTAAAAAAAAAAAAAAGTATATATATACATACATATATATATATATATATATATATATATATATATATATATATATATATATATATATATATATATATATATATATATATATATATATATAAATTTAATTTCATTATCGAAAATAGAATACAAAAAAATGATGAAATTATTTATACATGGAGCTTAGTAGTTGATTTTTTGTATTTTGTCAACTTTTTTTTGTAAAAACCATATAAATGGTTCATCTCTTTTAAATAATCCCTGAAATGAACGTGGTAAACACATTTTTTTAAATAATCGATTCTAACTTTTTCAAAAGCATAGTATTATATCTGTACAGTTCATGAAATGTTTTGACGAGGACGTATGTAGAGATTCATAAAATGATTCTCAAAAATGTTTTTATTGTTTTTATACTAGTGAAATAATTATATTAACAACCAGAAAGCCCAGATATTTCTTAGTAACATTAGATTCCTTTTTTTTTTTTGTATTTGGGTATATCTCATACCCACATACAAAAAACAAGTCTTCCGGCAAAAAACATCTCATACCCACATACAAAAAACAAGTCTTCCGGCAAAAAACAAGCTACTAAGTTGAGTATTGAACATAAGAGAAAGGACCGGCAAATGTCCAAGGTTAACCACCACTAATAGCCGAGACACACTAATTGTAGAAATGATGTAACCTCCACGTGCAAATTTAGTAGGTTTTATTTAAGCATTTTTACATTAGCTCTTAGATACCGAGTGCATATCCTCGACGAAGCGAATCCTTGCATTTCTGTAACTTCTGAAACCGCTTTTTATTGTACGATTTCACAGAGAAAATTTAACCGGTATTGACGAACAAATCCTTATATAAAATAATGTTTAGCAACAAAAATTATGAATTTGAAGCTATTCATACAATTGAGAGGATGTGAAATTCCAACGTACAGATGATATAATAACTATCATTTATTAAACTTAGAAACACATTACTATAATATCGCGTGAGCTCTCGAACAAAGACGCATATCTCACGTCACAGAGAAAAAGTCTGTGAAGTTTATTTGTGTATTTTTCTATGCGCCCAACCACATTGTTATTACGTCACGCGTATCACTACATATTGTCACCTCAAATGTCACCTCATGGATTTATTTTGTATTATGCCCAAATATTTTTTACAAACAAACTATCGCGTTCTTTCTTTCCTCACTGTTCAGGTCGATTTAGATTTGTTATTGTTATTAATTAATTACAAACATTTTCTAAGGAGTACGCTAATCAGGGAAGTGTTTAAATCGCTATTTTATGAAACAAGACTTGAATTGTATTCATAAGAACAATTTATGACAAATGTTTCTTTGTGTTAATGTATTTTTACAAAGTTGTATTTTACCCTGCAATTTTGACATGCATTATGTTGCTGCAATAAGTGCATTAGTGATTTCTGTGCCCATCTTATTGATTTTATTTTAATTTGAAATATTTATTAGTTACATCTATGTGATAGAAATCCAAAACCTTCTTGTCCATTCAAAAAAACAAATGAAAATGTTTTTTTTAAATAAACCTCTGTTTGGCTCGTTCATTAATCTTCTATGTTAAAATTAAACCGAGCCACAACCTAAAACTTCTCATTCCGAAGAACTCCATTTTTAACCTTACACAAACTCAATATCACTATAGTAATGGGAAGCATGATAGGGCGACTTCAGTATGTGGGATCACGTGTTGTATTGGTAATGTGTTCTTAGATTATTTTAGGCCTTTTTTCTTTTTAATCTTGCTGTAAATTTTCTTTTTTTAATGAATTTTATTTTAAGTTAAACAACTACATGGTTAAAACTACCATAAACATGAAACTAAGATGAGTTATCGATTCTAAGCTAAAATATTAGTCTAACAGTAATTCATTAATTAATTCATCAATAAATTGCTTCAGTAAATATATCAAACGAGGCCCCATGCCTTCCAAGATAGGCTGGTTAAGGGCGGTATATTCTACTTCACGACGGAACTACATCCAAGGTGGGTTTTTGTTCTAATACGTCAAAAACGACAAAAATCCCTACATTTTTAATCCGGTCACTGCTAATAAGCAGACAATAGTCTGTCCACCCTTTGAATACAAATTCCCTGCTTATCGATTTGTACCTACAACCCCTCCTATAGTATTGCTTTCTACAGCCTGTCATTCATTATTCCTGCAATCTCCTTTAGGAACTTTTTATCACTTCTATTCCTAAAGCCTTTTTTAGACTTCCACTTATGGCTTTTCTTTAGAGACAATTCATTTCTTTAACTCTTCAATTATCAGTATACGAAAGAGTACAGTTGGCAAACAACTATTAGTTTTAGATTTTATAAATAATTAATAGCTAGCTGATACAGTATTTCTTTATGCTTGGTCCATAATTTACTCTTTTTTAGCAAATGAAGTCAGAGAAATGAATCTCTGTTCATTGCTGGTTTTCAACGGGTTTTTATTAACAAGTATAACTATTTTCAATATTTTAGTATTGGTTATAAATGACTGCATCCATACCATGGATAAAATATGTATTCATAGAGAAATGCTAGGATCTCCTGGTGTCCTGTTTTGCCCTGCACAGGTGGATTGGGGGCAAGCTTGGAGTGGAATTCCCCTTTCTGAGGCTAAATTAAAAGGGTAAAGTATAGAGGCATTTTATATATTAATCAGATTTAATTTTAACTTGAATTTATATTTATTTTTAATTATACAAAAATATATTTAAAAAAAAATAAAATAAACCTCTTATAACCCATGAAAGATCTTGTTAAGGAAATACGTTTTTTGACCAGGAGCTCTGCAAGGAGGTGATTTGGCCCAGGATTATGCTCAACCGTCATATTTATATATATATATATATATATATATATATATATATATAATATTATTTATCTTCGTGGGGTTTAGTAGACGCGATACAGAACTAAATCCCTTTTTCAATTGCGCCTTAAATTATATTTTAAATAACTCAAGCGTTTGCTTTTATAAGCAGGCCAATGTTTTTTCTTTTTATTACATAATCCAGACAAGAGCCAGCTGAGCTATTACGCAAGGAGGAAGGGCGTTGCGTTAGGGTTGCGAGGGGTGAGGTTCCTCTCGAGACACCGGTTCTCGAACAATGACCAGAAGAGGAATCACAAAGACCTGCAAGGACGACCCCGGAATTAGAAAACCTTCTGGTGTACAAAGAGGTTGCGACATTACTGGACTGGTTGTGATACTTGCACCTTATTGAACAACTAAGACCCAAGTGAATCCATTATTTTGTCCATATCTAGTGATATTAACGGAGTTGCAGCATAATTTATGGATATGGATTCTTAATCAGTCATCTGTTATTTTATTTTAAAAGATTTTAGCTCTTAGCAAAGTTGATATAAAAATAGCAGGTATTTTTTCAAGTTGGAACAAAATATCATTACGTGAAGCCATGACGAGCTGGATGCTTTGCTGGTTGGCATATTGTGATCTTTCAACAGCTATATCGTTTTGCTGTTAAATTGACAGAACGGAATAGTTGTAGCGTACATATGATGACATTTAATTTTCAACTGTTACTTATTTTATTTTCAGTGACGCTACAGTCCGATATAGACCTTGGCCTCCTCAATGAGCCTTCGTCAGATGGCTCGGTTTTGTGCAACCGCTTTCCAATTTTGCACGTTTAAAAGAGTCTGGGTGACATATCCCTGGTGACAGCGTCTTCTCATCCCAGCCTTGGTCATCCTCTACCTCTCGACCGGTCCATATTCCCTACCATCAGTTTCTTGGGGATTTCTACCTCATTCATTCTTGATACGTGGCCTGCCCATCTCAGTCGACCACACTTCATAAAACGTATGACGTTTACTTCCCCAAAGAGTTCATATATCTTTCTGTTATAGCTGTTATAGCGCCTCCTCCACTGGTTTCCTTCGTTCTTAACAGGTCCAAATATACGGTGCGAAATCTTTCTTTCGAATGTAAGAAGCTCTTTCTCTTCTTTAATGTTAGAGTCCATGTCTCTGAAGTATACATATATATCTCATTTTATATGTATGCATAGTCGTATGAGTGTTTTATAAAGATGGTCTGAAGATACACGGCCTTACTGACAAGGTGTTTTCTCAATCCAAAATAGCAGCAATTGACCTTCTCTATTCGTTGGCCGATCTCAAGAGATATTTTATTTGTACAGCTAAATCTTCTGCCCAAATAAGTAAACTGATCTATATTTTCGAAGGCAAATGGTCCGATTATTCGTAGTTCCTTGATAGAATTATCTGCTCCCGAGCCAGCTCTAATATACTTAGTTTTTTTTTAAATTTATAACTAGCCCAATATCCATACCGTCTTCCACTAATCTAAGAAAAGCTTCTTTTAGCACCTGTACCAACCTATCATAAATGGTGCAGGTAGTTTCTAATCCAACTCTTCTTATTACCCTCTGTAGGGCAAATTAAAGAGTAGGCACGCTAGGACATCGACCTGTCTCAATCCTTTCTTTGTCCTGACTTCAAGGGATAAATCTAGTTAGACTCGGACTGCACACCTAACATCATTCATCGTAATTTGAATTAGGTGTATGAGCTTTGCTGGGATTCCGAAATCACGCAAGGCTTCGTAGCTTTGGCCTCTTAATGTATGCGCTTCGGAAATCTATAAAAAGGTGGTGGGTGATCATTTTATATTCCAAACCTTTTTCCAGAATTTTTGGAGCCCATATATTTGATCTTCCCCTTCTATATCTAGATTGATATTTGCCAATTACTCGCTCAGCGAACGGGAGAAGCTTAAAAAAAAAGACATTAGATGGTACTTCATAGGCACATTGCACGAGGGTAATAATACCACGATAGTTTTCAACAGTTAGTTTAATTTACTTATTTTATTAATGTATCTATCCATCGTCTAGAATAATGGCTGCTAATAGAGGTTATTATTCTCTAGCGAGCCTTATGAAAAGTAGATTGCTAAGTCATGCAACCAAGTTTAGGCTATACAAGGCTCTTATTCGACCGGTTGCCACATATGCATAAGCGACATGGACGCTCACGAAGGTATCTGCAGAATGTAGAGATCGTTTCGAAAGGAAAATTCTTAGACGAATAGTAGGGCCTAAATTCGAGGAAGGAGTTCCACGCCTAAAAACAAACAAGAAAATATACTCAATGTACGGCGACCTATCTATCTCCCAGCTGGCTCGAGTTCAATGTATGAAATGGTTGGTGCATGTCCTGAGAATGGATGAAGCGAGAACTGCAAGAAGGGATAGCCAGAAGGGATTAGGTCCAAAGGAAGACCGGAGTCTAGATGGATGGATAATGTAAGAGAAGATTTAAGGAAGAACGGAATATCCATCAGGTGCGCTGCCAACAGGAACGACTGACTGGGCAAAGGCTACTGAGAAGGCCAAGGACCGCTACATGCGTCTGTCGCGCCAATAATGAATGAATGAATCTAACCATAGAGGATCTACTTTATTTTAATTGCTAGCCTTATCCTTTAACGTAACTAACCAAGATTTACAATATTTAAACCACGAATAGAACTATAACCAACAATAAAATCTTTCAATTAATAATAATTATAATTATAATATTAATAATAATAAGCTTATTATATCGACCTTTTGCAATAAAGTAATCAGGGTTAATAGAATAAACATCGCTACACGTCAGTGCAATGCCAAAATGGTGTATCTAAAAAAAATTCTGTTTTGGGATTATGTTGCATTTTAACATATGGTTTTCTGTTCTCTTAGCAATGCCAAAATACCAACTGAATGCGTAAAGGTCGCTAACTACGGATACAATATACAAACAACTTAATTAAGGAATAAGCTACCTTAGTTCTGCAGCCATAATTGGAACTCGATGATTTCACAAGGAGAGGGCATAGTCAATGGGTTACGAATATTTTGTGATGATTCTACATTCATAAATATTGAACATATCCAATTAAAATGTTCTTTTCGTCATAAATTATTTTCCCTTTCATTTTCTCGCATTTTATTACTGATGTACTACATTCATGATAAGCTTGAGGGCTTTAAGGATAAGTCTTTAGGCGAGTTTCATCAAAATCGTTTGGGACGTTTTTTAAAAAATTGTAAAAAAAAAATGTAAATCGATCATATAAAATGACACTTTCGGTAAGTAGATTTTAGCGAAAAAGTTGCTGTAATATCTCAGATATAAACTTACATTAAATAAGCCTTTTCAGTTTCGTAAAACTTTCCTTTTTTGAGCTATGCTCTATCTTTGCTAATACAGTTCCGATTTAGATTTTTTTAGAAAAATTAATTATCTTTCATATGATCAAATACATTTTTTCCATACCATACATATTTTTTGAGTTATGCGTAAATGGAATTTTCTTTTCGTCATAACTTTTTATCCTGAATTTTCTTGGTGATGTACTGCATGTATGAAAAGTTAAGGGGCTTTAAGGGCTTTAAGACTTTAGGCAAGTTTTATCAAAATCGTTAGAACTGTTTTCGAGAAAATTGTGAAATCGAATATATAAAGTGGTACTTCCGGCAAGCCGATTTTAGTGAAAAAGTTTCTGTAACGTCCTAGGCATATACCTACCTTAACCGAGTAATTTCAGTTTCGTACATCTTTTCGTTTTTTAACTAGGCTATTCACATACGCACAGACACATACAGATAATTTTAACAGGACTCATGGGACTCATTCCCATATATACAATATATACAACGAGAAAGGCTCGTTGTATATATTTTATATAAACCTAAATGAAAGTAATAACTTTGTTAGCATCTATATGAAGACTATTTTGGTGTCGCACGGGTTATTTTTATCCGTTACTGTAGGCCATAAACGCTAACAATAGGAGGATTCTTTATGATCAATTTAAATCATGTTACGATTTTTTAACACATTGGTGCTTTTCACAGATTAAATAAATTAAACAAATTATAAATAATATTACAAATTACAAATAAATTAAACAAATTAAATTTTCACAAGATTAAATCTTGTTTCTGATAAAAACTAATTTTTTAGTTAACTAAATTTTAACTAAATAACTAACAGTTGTTAAATTGGTATCAATTAAAATGCAAATAATATAGTTATTATTTACTGTTTGCTAATTCATTTCTCAGCAATTAAATTAGTTTTATTTGTTGTGGACAACTAATTTTTTTAGTCGAGAAAAATAAATTGTCCTCGGCAATTGAAAACTAATCAGTTTTATCCGTAGTTGCGAATAACAATTAACAATTAATATTATGATTATTTGTTAAATTTTGATCTTTGAACCTAACTCCAGTCCAACGGATGCCTCTCATACCATAGCCTTATTTCATGATAAAGTACAACAGTAAATTATAAAAATGGGTTCAAACTCGTTTGAGGTTCGATTGAGAAGAAGTTGGGGGAAGATCAAACGAAGTGGCTCAACAGTGTAATTCTTAGGCGTAGTAACTCATGGGTTCACTTATACTTGCACTTGCACTTATGTACTTTATTATGTAATAGGGTGCAGGACTGGGTCCTGATTAATTCATAAATAAAAAAATCTGTATAAAGCATTTCCAAGTTAATTAATTGGAATCTTTTACAAATTAATTGCCATCTTTTCCGTTTTAATTGCAACTTTTACTATTCCAATAGTACCCATTTCCAATCCAAATATATCTTTTTCCATTTTAATAGTAACTTTTTTCATTCCATAAAAGTTAGTTGTCTGTCGACGAATACCTACTAATGGTTTAGTTATGAGTGCAACAGAATTACAACTAAATTAGTTGTAGTTTTTAGTTATTAGTTACAGTTAACTTTTGCCCAACTCTAGTTTCAGGGCGGCAACGACCATATTTCTTTTGACACAAGTATTAAATGCACTGCACCCAGCGAAGCCGTACTGAGAAAAAGTGTCTCGACCCATTATAAAAATGGGTTCAAACTCGTTGGAGGTTCAATTTGGGGTTGGATCAAAATAAGTGGCTCAATCCATTGTCTGTAGTCCTCACCAGAAAATCTTTTGAACAAAAATATTGAGCCGGTTTAAAATTGTTTTAATTTAATTAACTTAAAATATATTTATCACGAAGGAAACCAACAGTTCATTGGGAAAGTCCTGTGTGATGGTTTATAATCAATATAAAAGTTGTAAATTCTTAAATAATCAATATCATCCTTTTTCATCAAATTTCAATTTAATTTCCTCAAAATTAATTGTTTGTTGTTAAATGGTTAATTGCACATAGCAAAAATTAAATAATATACAATAATAACGAGGTTTTTTATAATGGAGTTGGATATTCATTTGTAGTTTGTATTACAAAAATGTATAAATTAATTGTTAATATATATAATTAAAAATATGTGCATGATTTTATACAGTGTTGGGCAGAATGTAATTACAATTACAGTTACTTACCAATTACTGTAATTTGAAGTTGTATGAATAAAATTATTTGATGAATCACTGAAATTGTAATTGTGGTCCACAATAACAATTATAATGTTTACTTTAAGATTCCAGTACCAAATTACAGTAATTGGTAAGAAATTGTAATTTGAATTGGAATTACAATTTGGCCTACACTGATTTTATACCACTACATTCCATATTGAGATAATTAATAAAAAATTAATGAGGAACATGATATTTATTTTTTATAATCATATATCCTTGTTTGAACAGAATGTTTCAGCTCAAGTATGTATTGCTGAATTTGCTTCCTGCAAATTTCCTGCCTAGATAAGTATTTTTGTCTGTAAAATTATTTTAAAATTAGATTTATGACGTTTAATCTCGTAATCTGCATATAAAACAACCTTTTACGAATTTATCCTGACACTATTCACTCAATATCAGTCAGAGCGCGGTTACTGTAACCATGAATATTCAATAGGCTTCGACAAAATTTAATAAATTAATCCATAGCTGGCAGTTCAATGGTGTATCAGCTTTGCTTAGCGGCACTTTACACCAAACTGTTCCAATATTCACCAAAAATAAAATATAATAAACAAATATAAATAGAAATAAATGAAAAACGAGCTGAAAAACAATATCTCGTATATATAAGTGAATACGTACTTATATAATTATATAAGTTTCAGTTTTCCACATGGGCAAACCATTCCGTTTGATATTAAATAAAATATAAAATGATATGACCTTTGATTTAGAAGGAACAAATTAACTGCCCTTAAATAAAATCAATAAAAGAGGGAGAATATAAAAGATGTATCTTTTTAACAAATTAATACAGATAATTAGTCCCGGAATACAATGGACTGAAAAAAAAAAGAAGAAAGAAAGCTTTCGGGACCAATTCGCTTCAACTGGTATGAAGTGGAGATAGTAGAAATTGGCTTCCCATCGTGAACCTCTCTTCCTCCCTTACATAGCACATTTAATTAAATATTTTTCAGGTCCATTCTCTTAGACTTGAAGCAGTAGCCTACGATTAAAATAGACCTTTTCAAAGGCCTAATCTGATCTCTCTCTACTTTTTAATATAATCAATTCTGATTTGATGACTAGGCAGAATCTATCAAAAGCAGTATCAATGCTATACCTGACTATTTTTAAATAAGGACCTCTATTCTCTTCACAACTAGTGTTCTTATTTGAACGTTACAGTATATGTATAAATTATCTCCTCCTCTCCTCTTATCCACTCGCCCAACAGAGCGCGATTCCTAATAGGCTTTCGTCGCCAATTCGCTTCAACGGGTTTGAAGTTGGAGATTGTTAAAATTGGCTACTCCCAGAATATTACAAAATTAAAATTATTTACTACGTAATAAAAATTAAAAAAAATAACTGATGTGGACAAACAATGACTTCCTTGTATGCCTATAAACTATAAATCGTTGGCCCAAAAACTGATCCTGAATTAGTTACTAGTTTCCGAAAATAAAAGTGTCTCAAAAACAACACGGCGTCATGACGCCCATCTATTGACACACACAAACACAACAAGGTCTTGTTTTTGGAGGTCCCATTCCCTTATTAAATGTCGTTTTCTTTCGTTAGGTAACAAGATCCCAAGAAATTCCTTAGGAAAACATTAGGAATGTATATGTAACTAGATAAAGGATTGGTAATCGACGGTTTCGATATTTTAAGCGGAAGAACCCACTTAACTTATATCTTATTGTCCTGCAGCAGACTTGTTCAGCTCACAAATGGAGAGGAAAGCAAATATTTTACACTCAATTTTAACAGTTAAAACAAGGAATCAAATTGTTAAATTAGAGTGGGAAAAATCGCATTTGTAACCTTCATCAAATAAATACCTTTTGATGTAAGTTTATTATGACTTTTGAATTAAGTAAAGTACCCCTTCCGCCTCACCAATTTCAACTAAATTCTATTATATTATTTGTATTGATATAAAAGTCTTATTTACCAAATTTGAAAAGTTTTTTATTATATTTTAAAATGATTTTTGATAAAAATCTATTTCGACCTTTAAGTAATGTACCTCTTCCGATGATCAAGTAGTAACAAAAAAAGGAGTTTCACCAACTAGATGTCACAACCATCCCAAATACTAAACTTTAACATTCTACGGCAAACATTTCAAGAGTTATGCGAGATATGAACAAACGTATGTACAGACGTCAAGCCGAAACTAGCAAAAATGAATTCATGGATGGTCAAAATGGATATTTCCGTTAAAATCTGAAAACCGAAAATTTTCGCGATTTCAATGCTTTCTTTAATGCGTACAGATGGAGTAACAAAATAAATAAATTCATAAACTAATACATCATCATATGGTATATGGTGTAATATAATAAGATACATTATATAATATAATTTTATAATGACTTGCTACGATTTAATAGGACAAAAAAATGCAAATAATATATTCCTATAATAGTCATCCATAAGGAAAAATAGAAATTATTATTTATTTATTTTATTTTTTTAAATATTGAACTATCAACCTGAGTTTTCGTAGCTAGTACCTGGATTTCACAGACTTAATCCGCTTAACCGCTAAAGCTGGTCAGGGCGACTTCCTCCCTGCGGCTGCTGCGGTAGGGTGTATACCATGGTTTTGATTTTTTTCTTTTACACGGGAGCTTCGTCCCAAGTGGGTTGTCATTTCCCTGAAATTATAATTATAACTAAATAGTGAATTTAAGTGAGTATGAGGTTTATAATAGAAGAATATTTATCTATTTTAGAAAATGGCAACGAGATACTAAAATAGTTGTCGAAAATTTAACTTTAAAGTTGGTAAGATTTTACTCACGATTTCGAATTATAAAGGCGGAATGTGGGAGAAATTAGGGTGTTAGGTACAACACAATACCGTCATTCTAAAACGTCTTGACTATAGTCATGCACATTTTCATAGTAAATTGGGAATATTAGGAAAAGACTTTTATAGTGATTTTTAATTATTTAATTATTTCATATAAAACATTGCAGTAAAATATATATGTATTAGTGATTAGGAATTTACTCATATAATACAAATCTATTACAACCTCTTTACGGACAAAAATATATTTAATTTATAGATAAAAATGCTACAAAAACAACACAATTTTGAAGAAAAAAAAATTTATATAGTCGATGTCAAATATGGCAATATTTTAAGCAGTAGGTAAATTTTATGTCCTTTTAAGTTTAGTGATTGAAGTAGTTAAAATTGTTTTTATTTGATTGTCAAGCCACAAGATTCGCTTGTCAAGATGAACTTCTCGTTTGCGGCATTATTTTGCAGGAATGTGTTTAACATTATTTGATGAAGACTACCTGAATATAGTAGGAGTAATCAAACAATTAATTTTTTCTCGATTTTTATTGTCATTAATTATTTACCAATTTTTTTCCCTTTAACTCATGCTCTGATCAAAAGAGCAGACGTTCTGAGGATATTGAATCAATAGGAACTATGATTGAAGATCGGCATGGAAGCCACGCAGAGGCTGCACTGCGGCCCTAGGGCCATCACCAACATCACACTCTTCGCCAATCCTGATCGATATAGCTCCCAACGGTATAACATATTTGGTGGCCAACGGTCAAGCATGCAGCAATTAGTAAACGTTAATAATTAGTTACAATTATTATATCATTTACATTTTTTTATAGCCTAAATTGAGTCACTTTGGAAGCGATAATATTAATAATAAATAATAAGTTTCTCTCATTAGAAAATCATTAACCTGAAGATGAGACCAGTAGGCCTCCTGTTGGAAGGAAAGGACATAAATATGAATAAAAACAGAATAACACCTGCTTAAATAAATGAGAACGAGAATCCAGTTACTTCTCGAGTATGTGTAGATACATCCAGGTTAAAAAACAAAACAAAAAAAAAACAGTGGTTCCTTACATAAAGTGGTCAAAATAAGAATTCGTACACTTAGTTTTTCGGATAAAAATATATTTATTATTGAACATAATTTAATTGATGGATATGATAAAAAACAACTTTCCATTTCAGTTCACTCTGTTTGGCTCGGACAGTCGTAAAGTAGCCATTCATATACAGTGGTCTGTCGTTGAAATATAGGACTGACTGATTGTAATTGCTAAATACACTGTTTGCAATGACTATGAGAGAAAGTTAGCTGATGTTCGGTGTTTCTAGACTTCCAATGTTGCAGCAAATGGTTCTATTTTATCAGAGCAATAGCATTATCTGGAAAATGATGTAACGGAACATATTAAGTTTATCTAATAGAATAATGTTTATTGCCAAAAAAAAAATAAAATATACACTTTGCATATTTTAACTTGAACGACATGGACTATTTGTAAAAAGTCGAATGGAGTGTCTTTTTTTTCCTTTTTTTTTTATCTAGATTACAAGTAAAATAATCCAGAAATCGAAATTGGTAGCTTTGTTATGGTTTAAGTCAAAACATTCTGTCAAAAAAAAAAAATTTAATTTTGTTTTTTTCCTTTCTTCAGGTATTATGTCTTTTATCCAAAACAGTTTTTAAAAAAGTTGTTAAGCGTAATATTACCTACAAAATATACCTTGTCATATTTTTAGCTAAGCCTTGTGAAATTATTGGTCTTTCAAGAAAAAAACCGCTTATCGCGTAGTTCACAGCCTACATATTCACAAAGTCAACTCTCAATAATTCGAATTTCAGGGGACCTAAACAAAAAAAATCGGCTTTTCAAATAAATATTTCAAAATCAACTATTAAACAAAAAGCCTAAAACTAATGGACTTTTCGAAACAAATAGGATTTTATAACCATGTATAGGAAGTATGTATTTGTAAGCCGCTGATGACCTGAAAGAGTAGTAAAGTTACCTGAAAATATTATAATAAAGTTTATTTTTTCATTGTCAGTTTTGTTTTTAACTTTATTTCATTCTACATTAAGTTTTTGCTTATTTTTTTCTGTACTTTATAATTAATTTATTGATTGTATTTTTTTAATTTATTGGTTATAAACACATTAATAATGTGATAACCATGCCTGAATGTGATAAGTGAAGAAAATTCTTCTTTAAAATTACTAATCCAGGTGACTTCGGTCTTTTTTTCACAAGAACTTTGTTGGTAACGTACGTTACCAATTATCTAATATGCTTACCCAGCTATTTCATGTTTGATATACTCCTAAAACAAAAAAGCAACATATTTGTAAAATAATGATAATGGTTTAAATTTACACTCAAGAATTATAAAATATCGCTAATGTTCTAAGTTCGGATCTGTAAGATGTGCTTTTTGTTTCGAGGGTATCCAGATAATAAAATTCGAACTCCTCACTCTGGCTGGAATGACGAACTGGCAGTTCAAACATTTTTTATTCTATTGAATGTATTGATTAATCGGAAAAATAGAAAAAACTGATTCTAGAAAAAATCAGATACAATACAAAAAAATCAACTCGAAAAAGAGTAATGGGAACCTCCAGAAATGTCCAGATTATCAAATTGTCGCTTTCTGGTAGAAAGACCCAAATTCATAAAAAATAAAAATTAAAAAAACGCTCTTTCAATGAAACATAAATATTTTTGAGAAAATCTATTCAGTAATAAGTTCTACGAATTGCCACAAGGAGAAAATAACTAGCAGCCATGTTTCCCAAGACTCAAAGGATACATTTATCAACAAACTGCAGAGAGCATTGGTATAGTATTTCCTTTCTTAATAAAAGCAATAATCGAGGAAATTATTTTAAAATTATAATTATCTTTTCCTTATGATATGCATAGCCTTTTTAAAAGCTCAGTAAAAAATATAAAATAATATATTATAAAATGAAATGTTTTTAATAAATTTTTAATGAAAAAAAGTGATAACAGAGAAACAAATGTTATAAGTATATGAAATATAAACTTTGTATTTATTTACTCAGTAACACTAATTTTGGTAGGTTCATGTGAAGGCCACATTGTCACTTTTATTAGTAAAAAAATAATAATAAATATAAACTTTTTAATAAAATTCCAAATTATTTCGTGATATCTATACCTCTTGTTTAATTGCCTTTTACAAAATTAATCAGAGAAATATATATTATTTTAGAAAACAATATATAAACAAACAATTCGACAATACGTTTTAGATTGCATTTTCTTCTACTAGCAGTTTTGGCATCCTTCCCAAGACTTGGCTATTTAAGTACAAAATATTAATAGAAAGTTTAAATGGTGTAATACATTTCCTGTGAAAGGTAGAAAAAAAATTGTTTTCTTGGGTTTTAGATACATATTAAATTTTATGATTTGATGCTGAATTATTTTTCTTAAAACACTTGAAAGACTAATAAACATTCCTAAGCTCATCATTCCATGACTAATCAAGTCATCATATCATTCTCTAGACTAATAGTATGTTATAACAATATTCTATGAATTGTTTTAAATTATCAGAATAAAATAAATTAAAAAAAAAATCGTTAGGAGAAGAGCTAAAACAAAGCAAAAATAACAAAAACTCGAAAATGGTGGGGGTGAGTAAAAAAAATTGGGACTCCCAAAAAATACTTTGCTAACATTAGCTTTATTCACAAACAAATTTTCTACCCTTTTACACAATTTGAAGGGGTTGTAAAGGTGCAAAATATCTTAAAACCACATAAAAATATTAAAACATGCCGAAATTTTGGCTTTAATTTACCCCCATTTATATATTATTGTTCGGCTTAGAAAACAATCATACATACTGAATTTAAGCTTATTTGATCCAAACATATCAAACATATTGCTGAAATTTACTCCCACTTCTATGGTATTGTTCCGTCTTGAAAACAACCATAAATACTGTAATAATACATCAAACATTTAGCTTTAATTTACCTCCAATTCTATGGTATTGATCTGCCTAGAAAACAATCATAAATTCCGAATTTCAGCTCATTGGTTCGAAGGGCCCTGCTGTTAGTGCCCAAATCTAGTAGGCAAAATATGAACGGTTATAGAGGAAAAACAATATAACTCCATTTTTTACGATTTTGTGATTTTTACATTATGTTATAGCTCTAAGAAAGATGAATCGAATATTGTATACTGTTCTGGAGAAAACAGTCTAAATACCTAGTTTTTAAATATAAAATAAGAGCCAGAGGAAAAACAATAAAATTTTATAATATAATTTCCTTCTCCTAAAAATTTTTGAAGAATAGAGTTAGACTGGAGTTAACACATCCGTTTTACACATTGCATGAAGATGTTTTACTTTAATAAAAAAGTGAATATTATCTAATTACTCATGTTCGACCTGCAGTACGACAGATTTCTCAAGATACATGCAGTAGAGTGAGCCGAAAATCTCATCTTTTTATTTTTCATTCGAATCGTAAAACTACGGAAAAGTTGCGAATTAAGAAGATAGAAAAACAAATCAAATCAATTATTTCAAATCTTCCGATCGCGCATGGCCTCCAAAGGCCTCCATTGTTATAAATATATGAAATACTGTTTAAATATAATTTGAATTCATCAACGTCATTACCTTAAAAATTGATGGAAAAATCAACTTTTTTTAAGGATATTGGCAAGTTGAAAATTATTAATAATTATCTTAAAACTACGAATTTTTCCAAATTTCCGCAACGTTTGAAGGCCATGCGCGATCGGAATATATGAACAGATTTGATTTATTTTCCCCTCTTTTTCATCTCCCTAATTCGCAGCTTTTCTCAAGTATTACAATCAGAAAAAATAAATCGCATTTTTCAGCACACCTTAAAGTACATTATATTTACCTCCTGAAATTATTTTACAAAGTTCTTTATGCAACCTTACTGCATACGCATCAAACCGAACTGGAATACACCTGCCTGCTAGTGAACCACATGGATATTGCTTAAATAACTGAAACTCAGCAAATTAGTGGCATTACCATGTATTATAAAAATAATATTCCAACAGTATTGTTCCGATAATTTTTCACTGTATTTGTTACATCTTAATCTTAATCAATATAACTAACAGGGACAATTTGATAAACTCGTACAGTAATAGCCATTTAACATGCAGGAAGATGAATATATTTTTTTTTCTAAGAAAAGAAAAATAAATTGATTTTTGAGGCTATAAAAGTGACCCTAAACGATCGGTTTTTCTTGCGTTCCAAGAGACCTATCGAGGACAGAAAAAAACCCATCATGTTGGAGGGATGACGTTTTAACTGCTCGTTTGGCTGCATCGTTCTAATACATCATTTTTTTCTCTACTGTTTCGTACATTATAGCTTCAATTTTGATAAAGTTTTATAAATTGAGTCAATAATGTTCTAACCAAACCTAATCTATAAAGTATCAATTAATACATTTCACATATAAGCTTAAAATACTTTTTATAGAAATACTCTCCTCAATTTGATAAACTCGTACAGTAATAGCCATTTAACATGCAGGAAGATGAACTTCGAATAATAATTCTAATTTTTTTGTTTATTATTAATTGTTATTTAAAGGAGTAGTTTTCGATTATTCTATCCAAATTAAAAAAATGAATCAATTAAAAAGAAAATAAATCAAATAAATGAATTAAATAAATAAAAAAAGTGGATGGAAGGTTCGGATGGATGAAAATGGGTCATTTCGCGAAAAATGGCATATTTGGGTTTTCAATTTTTCAAAAATTATTTCAAGGCTTTCGGCAATTTTTTTTTCAATCATCCCCTTCCTGACCTACCCAAAAGTTAGGAACCAAAATAGGCCATCATACAAATGCATTGTTTTCTAAATAGAGGCATTTAAAATACTGTTTACTCCACAGGAGTGAGGTTGTGTCCACAGGAGTGAGCAATTGACAAAAAGTGACTCCAAATTAACTTTATTCAACATGAAAAATGCTTAAATAAGCGGTCATATTTATTAGTAAGAAACATTTATATATGAAAGTATAGAAATAATTCAACTGAATCAGAAAAATTACAAGAAATGAAAAAATGCTTTAGCGTCACTAACGAACGTACGTATTCTCAAAATGAAAACATAGAAATTCGCTCAAAGATAAAAATCGCAGTAGCATATCAAAAACATTTGATAGGGACATTTATCTACTCAATCTGTAAGTTTTTGGTAGGTGTACCTAGAATTACTTTTCCTTGGCGTCTACTGGAAAAGAAAATATTTGAATTATTTTTCTTCCACTTATTTTTAGTTTAGGATCTGGAAGAATCTGAAGTATGCCTTCATTCCTGATGACATACCTGTCTTTATCTTGTATTTCAAACTCTCTATTCCAAGTACCAACACTGCGCATTCCTTGCACCTAGTGCTCCCCTTCAGGCAATTGAGCTTGTAGGCAACAAACATATTTGAAGTCTCGTTGTGAGGCTCTTGAGAATTCAAATTTTGTCAGTTTCCACTTTTAGGACTGTGCCAGATATTCGGTCTTTAAATTCTCAGGAATTCGTTTCTATTACAGGCTGGTTAACTGGTAAAGGCTGTAATTGATTTCTTTCAATGGCTTCAATTCGAGCAATCGGTTGTTCACCATCTTCGTCGTCTTCAAAGACATGCATTCCCAGCGTAAACATCTTACATTCCAAACATTTCATGCAGCTTTCAAGTGTTTAGGAGTAACCGTGACCAAATCGTTCCTTGAATGCTTTGATGTCATTAAGTAGCAATGCTGATACGGTAATGATTTCACCCTCTTCGACTATCAACAGCTTAATAGTCCTCGATTTTGCTTGAAGGGTAGCTACTTATGTTCCAAAATCTCCCATTCCAATCCCTTGAGCAACAACGTTGTCGGCAGTTCTTTTCAAGGTCCCTCCAATCCCATTGGGCGCTCCCTTGCCGTGCCCTGCAGCGCTGTAATTCCAGCTCGCAGTTTTCACAGGCAAAGCCGCTTTCAGGCCCTTGGAAATCAAATAAAAGATAGTTTTGTTCATATACTGAGTACTTGGAGAGTCTGATAGAAAATGGATTGTTTCGAATTTTGGGTATTGTTTTCTTATGAATTCGAAACTTGGACTTAAATGAGCCCAAACTGCTGCCGGACCATGATTTAAAGATTTAAAGAGAGAGCATATGGATATTGATGTAAGTTCTGAGTAGGGTTCTTTTAGAAAGTACACCTAGACCATGTGCAACGTAATTTGACTCCTACTTCCACCGAAGGGGATTGCTTGCACCTCTTATCCATATATTGTCCATAATTCTCGCTTGCATGGTTTAACCTTTCGGTAACAATTTGCAGCGTTATAATCTAAAAGTTGCTAACTCCAGATAAAGCTAAACCTCACAACTGTGCCACCTTTCTCACTTCTGTGGTATGCGTTTTTCACAGGAGTGAGGTCCTGTAGTGATGATTTTCAAGTAAATTGTAAATAACTTAGATATTTTAGGTGATAAAATATTTAACTTTGTACTTGTAAAATCTATTTTCTGATGTGGAACGATCAAAAGTATGTAGAATCGTTGATACTCATAAAGTGGAAAAATTAATACGTGCATGAGCCATAATTGACTGTGGACTCAAATTTACCACTTTCCGTGAAATGGCCCAAATACGTGTAGTCCTTCGTGCCAAACCGACAGTAGGGACGTTTGCATAGAGACGCTCCGCAGGAGTTTGTGCTGATACAAATATCAATCGTCAACTGTTCCATCATCTGTTGCAGTAATTTATCAATCATCATTCTTACAAACGAGCATTGAATTCAACATACTGTTGTAAAAAATGTTAGCATCATAAATTTTTGTCCTTACTGTTATTAATTTTTCGTTATTTAATCATATAAAAATTTTTGTAAATCATTGGCAACATTAAACTATGCCAATATTTTAAATAAGAAACCATCGCTAAGAAAACTCAGAGCATTCGCCTGATGACACTGAATTTTGATAACTTCTAGATCCGTTCGAGATCTATTCCAATAACATTACGCGCCCACTGTCATTTTCGCAAAAGCTACAATAAGACTTTGAGGTTTTAGAAAACTTTAAGGCGTTATTCTTCTCTTTACGTAAGCAACCACATTTCGCATTCGTATTGAAGAATGACGAGTACAGTAATCTTTAATCGGTTTATTAGTGTCTTATGAAGACAACCTTTCTGGCAGATGAGTAGCGTGGAGATTCAACTTGTTTGCCAGGTGCAGAGATCTTCATCGAGGATTTAGGCATCTTAACACTTCTACTGTTTTGGAAGAGAAACTCGGAAAGACAGCAATAACACCCTGAGGTTATGCTGTAAGGCTATCATTATCTACTCGAAAAGACAGCTCTCCAAGCTCGGGTCAAATGTCATAGAGGGATTATAGGCACCTTGTGAGAAAATTGATCAGTTGACTTACACTGCTGTATCTCTTGCAGGATCAGAAACTCCATCAGGTATTTCCGAAAAGCGTTAGTGAAAAGACGTTCGCCAATGTACTCGGAGTGGAGCATCCCAGGAAATGGAGGTAGATTGCCCGGCTTCACAAAAGGCTAAACAATAAATCAAAAAAACCCTCCCCTTGAAAACGAAGTGGCCACTGGATCTGAAAGGAGGAGAACTTCGATTGATGATTGGAATATTAACTTGCTACTGCATTCTTAAAAAAACCATTGCACTTTTGTGCAGTGATAAACGATGAAACGACGATGGTAGGTTCCGGAAACTCCTGTACAATATATTGTAGACGTGAACCTAAGATATAGGCCTCGAATAAGAATTCTCGAAACCAGCGGTCGGCCATTTTTTATTTCATTCGGCAAACCAAAAAGTTAGCTACAGTGGAATTCTAGGACTTTCTAGGACTAGCCTGAAGTTGGCTATATAATCAAAGAACTTCACTTGCAGTCTCCACCAATCCTTTTTAAGCCGTATATACATATTACACCTCCAGTTATTTTAAGTTATTTTTAAAAATATAAATGTAATTACGTTTAATAAAACAATACGCTATAATTACTTATGTTAATAAAATAATTACAATTTAATTACAATTTACAATATAATTACTTAACTTAATAAAATAATAGATTTAAGTGGTTATTATCTAATGATGATGAATTTGTCCCTGTTAGGACAAAGGACAAAGACAGGAAACAACGACTATTGAATTTAAAGGTGTTATAGCTGATATTAATAAGTTAGCAGGTAAATTGCAAAAGGAACTTAAATTATGCATGAAGAAAATTTCTTCCTTAACAACCTTTTAAAAGAATAAATTATGGAAATCAATAAGTCAATGTAGATGTCATATTTTGAGGTGGTTTTAACTACTTTAATCAAAACTTTATTAGAAATATACTGGACATAATATTTTGGCTGTTATTTCCTGAAAAATGGTTTTTGTTTCATCAATCTATTTACATCAGTTCTCAGTAATTAAGTAAACATAAATTCCTAAAAATACGAACGGTATGGCTGTCACTGGAGCTAGGAAAAAGATAAGCAATTAAAATTATTATTTTTGGACTCTGCAATAATGTAGGAATCAACAAACGAAAAATCATATCATTATAAAATGCTCAAACAACAAATCACTTTTTTCTGGATAGCTCGAAATGGACAAACCTACATCCTTTAAAATAAGGGGAAGTAAAACAAAATGTACTCGAAGTAAAATTTTCATTTCTCGGGTTGATTGATTCAAAGCTAACAAGTTTCTTTATAAAAGAGATGAAAACCTTATTGGGCGTTAGGATAAATGTATTGAAGTTATTTTGAATAAAAATAATATTGTTATTATTATTAAAGGTCTTAAGGAGAGTTGAGAGCCAATCTTTGGTAGGATTAGTCTGACACAGAAATAGTCAAATAATCTTCTGAAAATTGTATATGATAAAGTTTTACTTAGTACTTAGTGAGGACGTGCTGTTTTTAGACCAACGGTTGTGCAAGGACGTGATTTATCACCAAGATCACGCTCAACCGCGAGATTTTTCCACCAACTAAGGGTAACCACTTTATAGAGGCTAGGTGAGCCCCAGGAGGGTCTCTTTACACACAGGATCGATATGGCTGATATAACAGAATAAACAATTAACAGCCTGTAGCCGGGCTCGAACCTGGACCCGTGAGATAAGAGCACAGTGCATGGTACTTCTACCCCGCACCCTCTGATGTAAAGAAGAATTTCTATTTTTGAAACTACTGGATCTTCAAATGTTATCTGGAAACACTTCCGGTGAAGATGAAATCTGAGGCTCTGATACTACATCTAAATCTACCGCAAGCTCAAAAAGGAAGGGAATACGAATATCAATATCTCAATCATCAATGACAAAATTTTTATTTAGGAAAGAAGAGTAATCATCAATATCACAGACGGCTGATCAAATTAACATAAGAGATTTTATATGTTCGTACACATCGTTGGACAAGGAAATAGGAGCTCTAATAAAGTTGAGACTTTGTTTCTCTGTTTGTCTGAAATTTGGGGTTCAAACTATACCTATATTCTAGAGAGAGAGAAATTCATATTTATAAAGCCTTGTCACACTTGCCGAAATGTACGCCTGACTCTATATGTCAGACTTGAATGTGGCAGATGCCGTGTACAGTTTAAAAGCTTCGAGAGAATGTTAAACTAGTGAGAATGTTGGTTGGAACTCTGATTACCTAAGTTCTGGTATTATTTATTGGACTCTAAGATATAATCATTTTGGCAGAAATATCAATTTTGTTCTTAACAGCCGTTAAAATTGTACCGAAAGATTTGTGGTTTCTCTTTTTCCTGTGAATCTCATCCTAAATATCCACATTAATAAATTAATATCCCAAGCAGGTGTGGCCAATGAAAACGTTTTAACACCTAACTGGACAGAAATAAATTTCAATTTAATTCTTGTTACTCTTGTAAGCTCTGTAATTTAAATGAGCTCGACTATTCAGCTATTAGCGTTTTAATTTGTCCATCTTTCGTATCACTGAGAGGAAAATAATTATACATATAGACAAGGGAAGCATATCCTTTGATGATGGGAGGCAGCTACAGCTAAATAAATTTACAGACTTTCTCGGAGTCAGAGTCTTTAAATAAACTGAATGATTTTTTTTTCTTGATTTTTTATAAATCTAAAGTAAGGTAACTGTTTATTTAATAATCAATAATTATTGGTTCGTCAAATAATTTTCATTTGTATCTACATCTATGCTCTTATTTATGTAATTAACCATTAATTTAAGATTTCAGATTACAATTATGTTTGGTTCATTACTTATTAACTATGTCCATTACTTCTAAAAAAAATTTCAGTTTTTTTATTTTTTTTTATATTATTTTTACTTCCTTGTACGAAGTAAAGGAAGTATTGTAATCGCGAAAATTTTCGGTTTTCAGATTTCGACGGAAATATCCATTTTAACCATCCCTGAATCCATTTTTAGTTTCGTCGTGGCGTCTGTACGTACGTTCGTACGTTCGTTCGTATTTCGCATAACTCAAAAACGGTTTGCCGTAGAAAGTTGAAATTTTGTATTTAGAATTGTTGGAAAATCTAGTTGTGAACCTCCCTTTCTGGTCACTGCTTGATCACCGGAAGTGGTACTTTACCTGAAGGTCATAATTGATTTCCATTAAAAATTGTATTAAACTACTATGCAAAACTTCTCAAATTTAGTATTCAGAACTTGTATATTGATATAAATAAAATACTGGATTTTGGTCTAAATTGGAAAACCGGAAGCGGTACTTTACTTAAAGGTCATATTAGACTTTCATCAAAAATTATATTAAAATATAATGTAAAATATCTCAAATTTGGTAAATAGGACTTTATATCGATATGAATGTATTTACTATATTTTGGATCAAATTGGTGAGCCGAAAAGGATACTTTACTTGAAGTTCATAATAAGCTTACATCAAAAATTATATTTAAATTAAATACATAAATCATATGTTTCGGTAATAAAGGTTACAAACGCGATTTTGTTTCCAATCCAATTAAACACTTTATTACTTGTTTTACGTGTTAAAATTGAATGTAAAATACTGGTTTTCCTCAACAACTCTGCAGCAGGAGAATAAGATATTAGTTACGTGGGTTTTTCCGCTTAAAATGTCGAAACTGTCGATTTTCAATGCTTTATCTCTTGATATTGACAGTTATAATGTTGTCACGGAACACGAAGAAATCTCTTGGAAACTAGTTACCTACTGAAGGAAAACGGCATATAATAACGGAATGAGACCTCCAGAAACAAGAATGTCTGTGTGTGTTTGTGTCAATAGATGGATGTCGCGACGTCGAGTGTCGTTTTTAAGGCAATCTTTGGAAACTAGTAACCAAATTCAGCATCACTTTTTGAGCCACGGATTTATAATTTAATAGAAGTACAAGGAAGTCATGTGTTGTCCACATCAGATATTTTTTTTTACATTCATTGAAATAAGTAGCTAGTTCTTATTGTAAGATAAAAAAAAAAAAAAATGTTTTTTTAAATATTGCTGATATATTGCTCAGCTACCTGAGACGAAAGGCTATTTAAAACTTATCAAGACGCTAAATTTCCGAGAAATTGTAATCTTTCTAACTTCTTTTGCTTCTTTATTGGTTAAATTAACGTTTTGGACAGAAACAGTCCATGTTCAAGTCTAAAAATATAATATACAAAAAACTTTGTCAACAATTCCTTACTGTGCAATTAAAAAACATTATAAATATTAAATAATAAATAAATTTTCTATATTGTCCAAAAATTAATATTTAAAAATTTTAAATATCACTATCTTCACTAAAAAAACATCTTATAACACCACCATTGGTAAAATAATTGAGAAATTGCCAAATGAATATTTATAGTTAAAAGTTATTTCATAATATACCTGCTGCGTATTGTCTTCAATGGATTTTATTATCTGATCCAAATCTGGATTATTTTCATTGCTATTTCTAATAATAAATTAATTTTAGGTGTCCTGTAAACAATAAGTTCTGCGTTTATTTCACAATGATTAATGCAACAATTATATCCACAAACTATTTGAATATCAATGAATGAATTATCTAAGCACAACAATGAGTCCGTTCACATCACTCCTTCAATTTATTTCAAAATAATCGGTGATCATACCTTTTTTTCATTTTATTATATTTATCATTATTATTATGAATAACTATTGCTTTTTTTATTATTATTTTTACTCTCATTTCCATTTTCATTAAGGTATTTGAACCACAGATTATTTAATGCTCTATAGGGATAAAAATTATTTTTCAAAATTAAAAAAATATTATTTTTTATGAAGTGAGTTATGGTTGACCGTAGCTAAACTTAAGGAAGAAGTTGGTTGGGGGTGCGGTCAAAAAGTAACACTTTAATAAGTAATAATTATTTATTTCGTGCCAACGTTCCGGCCTAAGTTTTAGACCATCATCAGGGCTAAAAGAAAAAACAAAATAACATTGAAAACGACAGAAGCAGTTAATTGATGACGACAGAGGCAATAAATTGAAATTAAAATAATGCGTTATTTACACAGGGAATAGTAAAATATATGAAACCTATTAAAGCGCCAGTTGGAGCTCGACCGCACGCCTCTCTGATTTGTACTTATTACGTTTTCTTTACATTTCCTATCCCTCCTTGTTTCTACATAGGATTTTGAACTATTTTTATTTTGGGGCTTACATTACTTTATATTTTACTCCTTCATTTTATAATTATTTTAATTACATAAATGTCAACTTTTTTTAACATCATTGTCATCTTTTGCACAACTTGTCACATCATAACTAAAATTTTAATTAATAGGTTTCATATATTTTACTATTCCCTGTGTAAATAACTCATTATTTTAATTTCACTTAATTGCCTCTGTCGTTATCATTTAACTGCCTCTGTCGTTTTCAATGTTGTTTTTTCTTTTAGCCCTGATGATGGCCGAAACGTTGGCACGAAATAAGTATTACATATTAAAGTGTCACTTTTTGACCGCACCCCCCGACCAACTTCTTCCTTAATTTTTTTTATGAGTTTTAAAAATCTATTGACGGTTAATGTGATTGCCTCCATAATTAAATTGTTTGCGGTGTTCCAGATTTGATTTTTCGAATGGTTAGAATAGTTATTTAGAATTGTGTTACTGCTATTTTCTTTTTTTGTCCAGAATGTCTCAATTTCGTTATCATTAAAATATATATATTTTGATAATAACAAAATTGAAACATGAGTCCACGTTTCTAATAATATTATTAATAGGTGATTCTGTAGTAAATTTTATTTACTTGTTGGCATTATTCAATAACTCTAACAGTTTTTATCGTCATCGTTCTTCGTAATTATCAATAATCATCTATGTCCGAAATGTAGTTAATTTAATCAATGAAGAAGAAAATGAAGTTTGAAAGGTCACTATTTCTCTGAAATTTAGCGTCTTGATAAGGTTGTTAAAATATTTATTGGATGATCAATATTATTATTTGAATTTATAATTATTGGATAATAAAAATGCATTTATAAAACAAATCACCGGAAGCTTGTCCAAAACATACCAGCATTATGAAATGAAAATAGAGTAGAGGTTTTAATTCTCTACAAGATTTATTTTAATAATTTTCTAAAAAATCGTTCCATAAGAGAAATTTGGAACTTCGTAGAAAAAACATGTTTTTGCGATTATCGACCTCGGGGCGCATCGTATCAAAATAGTGCCATATGTGAACTCGTAAGATTTCCTATCAGAACCGTAAGAAAAAGCCACCATTCCATTTGAAATCCCAGAGTTAGGTGCGCTTTAGAACAACTGGAGAAGATTGCGGAGGCGATAATGTCATAAAAAGATACTTCAAAATTCATTATAAAGACTCGCCGAATTTATCCCGTTATTCCAAATACTCTGGAATCTGCAGGGGTGATCCATGTCCGCTGGGTCACCCTATATACATGTATATTTTGGTCTTTAAATAAAAATTGATTGAATCAAAATGAATCATAATTGGGGTTGAAAGGTTTTTGAAAAATCTTGTAGGTAACACGGTGAAAAGTTTTTTGTTTTTCTTCAATTTTGACTGAGATAAGATGTTCAGTTAGTGTGCCAGTAATATGTTGTACTAACCAATCTTGTTCCAGTATCACTCCAAGTCATCGATTATCTAACGTCACTGAAATAAATTTATTTGTACCTATTTATAATATAAAGTATAATTTACCCCATAAATATAACTTTAAAATATATTACATTTAAATTCGAATGGATTATAAATCTGTGAGTACCGTGTCCTAGTAAGTTGAGTTGTCTTGATAAAGGGCCGCACTGAGTTCCCTTTTACGCTTTGTTAGGGCTCACCTGCTGTTCGCTCCGTCCAAGGACATTTCTGTGGTCGGCCCGTTCTCACGATTCTATACAGCAGCTAGGGTAACTGCTCCACCGTAAAATAATCTTCTCATCGTCCTCTTTGAGTCCTGATTCAAAGTAAAACTTAAGACTCCAAAAATCTCATGGCTTCTCTCCAATGAATAAGGTCTATCATCTCACACTTTGACCCATGGCGGATTCGCAGTATACACTGGAAGTCATTTCAACGTTTTGTCCTATTCAAACGAGTTTGTTGATGCAAAAATTTGACTAGCTATTATCATACTAAAATTGTTTTTGAGAGATTCATACATTAATACCAAGTCTCATATACAAAATGATTAGCTGTTCGACACGCGTTAAATTTGGACCAAGTCCTGAAATATAAAATAATCTTTGAAATAATAATGACCTAATAATAATTATCCTCCATTATCCTGCTGACTTTCACTAAAATAAGTTTCATGTTTTCATACTTTTTATTTTCTCTTACCCTACCATTTTATTCACAAAATAAAATAATTTCACACGGGTATGAAATTGTCATCACAACGAAACCTACGCAAGTTGGATATTTTTTATCTTATCAATTTATTTACGGTTATTGCTCCGTTCCTATGGGTTGCAGTGTGATGTTATAAATTCTCATCGTCCTCTAAATAATAAAGCCTAAAGCCTAAAGCTAGGCTAAATAAATAAAGTCTAAAGCCTTCCTCTATAGACGAATCTATCTAATACAAGAAGAATTTTTCAAATCGGGCTGGTAGTTTCTGAAATTAGCGTGTTTTAACATACGTACATAAAATACAGCTTTATATAAATAGTATAGATTAATTAATTATTTCTTTTCATGTAAATAAATTCATACTTCACCTTTTTTCTTTAAGAGTTATTACAGCATATTCCTCGCCTGATATATCTTTTTCAATTTCTTCCTTAATTCTTTAGGATGCCATTTCCTTATAGATGCAGACTTAAATGCAAAACAACAATAGGGAGCCAGAACCACCAATTCCGATGGGCGAACATTGCATGCATTTAATTCCTATCGTAGCAACATCCTATCCCCAAATTTTCTTACTTACATACTGGCCATCTAATCCTAACTGTAAACCTCCTCGATTTTTTCAATCATAAAGCACTAGGGCCGCTAAACTATTCCGTTTCCCGGCTCACATCACAGCTCACTACCCATTATCCTTTCAATATTGCCTTTTCTCAGATTTCCACCAACTTCATTCAGCAGGGGCCCAGTAAACTTAAACCTCTTCCACCAAATAATAACTGACAAAATTGACCTCAGATTATCCCTCAATGCTCCCCTCTTCCGTCTCAAGACCTTGAAGACGCTATAAATTCCTACACTACCTTGATCCTAGAAAGAGCCCTAATCCTAGACCTTATCCAATCTAAACGACGCTCTAGGACCCTTTGGCAAAGAACCAGAAATCGTGAAGATCGGATATTGTACAATTACTATTCCAAACTATTCTAATTCCAATGTAGCGTAATATCACCACTGATTTTGTAGTAATGATTTTTCATTTTGTTTGATGAATCATTTATCTTAAATATTTTGGATTATTTGTAAGTAAGTTTGAACCCTTAAAAGTTCTAATCTACGGTGTTGCAGAAGAGAAGAGTAATGGTAAAATTACTGTAATGAAAATGATTACTAATTCTGTTTTCATATTCAACAGACCATTACATTTCGGGAGCGTTAAATAATTTCTTCAGATTTATATGCACAAATTAGAATCCATCACTAATATTTGTAAATAATTATAACTATAATAATATAATAATATAAAAATAAAATAAAATATAAATAAATATAATTATAAATAAAATATAATATAAAAAGTAAAATTTACAACTAAATATGTCCTATAGCATAAGAGTCACAAAATACATGTAATCAGAATTAAAAAAAAAAAAAAATTATATTTATTGATATTACATATACATCCTTATTCGGTAATTGAGATTTTTTATTTTACCGTATTTCTTTGAACAAAGTCTTAGTAACCAACAAAACAGATTCATCAATATATTTATATTAACGATGTTTTAGAGATTCGTTAGTAGAATCCGATTAACTCTAAAGTTAAATTAAAGAGTTCGACAAATCTAATTTAAATCAAAAGATTTCACCGCGTCTACAAACATGAAATGAAAAAGAGGAAGAGAATGGAATGGACTCATTAAAAACAACAGATGATTTGAACGCGGTACATACGATTTGCATATATTTTTACTTTCTTTAGCCTATATACGAAGAATATAGTAAGGAGAAGTATTGCGATAGTGGAAATTTTCGAATTCGAGTTTTCAACGGAAATATACGTTTTAAGGTCTCCTGAGTCCAAACAACCAAGTCTCGAAAATGGTCTCTGTGTCTGCGTCTGTGTGTATGTGAACAGTCTAGCTCAAAAACGAAAAGTTGTACGATACTGAGATCACGTATTTAAGTTAACATGCATGTGATGTTACAGCAACTTTTTCGCCAAAATCGACTAACCGGAAGTGCCTCTTTATATAATCGATTTTACAATTTTCTCAAAAACAGCTCTAACGATTTTGATGAAGCTTGGCTATAATTATTCTTCATAAAGGCCATTAAGTTTTCATTTATGTAGTACATTACCGAGGAAATGCAGTAAAAAAATTTATGATGAAAAGAATATTTTATTTGCGCACAGCTTAATAGTATGCATATTATGGTAAATTATGTAGAGAATTATATGAAAGGTTATTAAATTATCTAAAAAACAAAATCTAAAAACATCAAGTGCTAGACGACTTTGAACAAATAAATAAATAAGAAAATTTATCTATTTTAAAAAAAATCGATGATTACTTTAAATCAGGAACATCAGAAATGTATATTTAAATGCTTTTGATTTATTTGTAGTTTAAATGTGTCAAAACAATTTTTTTTAACTGTTTCGTATAATTTCGCGGTTAAAGCGTTTTCCTAGTCACATCGCTCTTTTTCTATGGGTTCTAGAAGAGCCTTATGGAGAAGTTTTATGATATTGGGGTTTGAATTTGAACGAAAATTATAGAACGTAGTGACCAGGTCGTGGAAGCCTGGCATTGTATTCTGCTCCAGGACCAAGTTCCTTTATATTTCCGCCTGGACGACGATGATACACAAATCACTTCCTACAGTCGTGGTGGACATTAATAGGTGGTAAAGAGCTTACATCCTTGGTACAGACATGGCCCCTTTTCGAGCCAAAATGTTATAAAATATCTTTATTGGTTTCGGTTTCAATCTAAATCCTCTTACTCACATCGGCCGAATGAAATTTTATTGAAAGTATTCTTAAGAGCAGATATTGATCACCGTGAGATTGGGTTCATTTTATATTTTGGTGTTTTTTTTTTTTAAGTAGCTAGTTAGTTTAAGTGTTAAGTGTTTTATGTATGTTAGTTACGTGTATGTACGGTTATTAATAAGTGTTTTTGTTTGTTAATATAAGTATTAGAATTTTTACATAGTATGAGTTTACAATGTGGTACATTGTTTGGTTTGAGATATTGCTTTGCAACATTCTGTAAATGCAGGACGTTAAAATATAAAATTTATGTATTTTTATTATTTTTTATGTATACATTTTTATTTTTTTTGGATGGCTCTACAGACCTTATAGATCTTTGGCCGCCTGAACTAGCCTTCTCAACCTTTGTCTATCTTGGGCTACTGCTTTTCAGTTTGCTGCATGCAGCTCTGTCGCATCTTTGTTGATCATATCTATCCATCTGATTTTTGGTCTTCCACGTGGTCTCTTGCCAACTATTGTGACATTCATCGTTGTGAAAAGGCGTCCTGATGGATTGCTTCGAGCTACATGCCCCGCCCATCTTAACCTCCTAGCCTTCATATCATGAGATATTGACTGACCAGTTTCTGTATGCAATTCTTTATTGGCCTTTCTTCTCCATGAGCATAGATTCTGATCCCATATCGCACCGGTTATCGTGCGGAGGACTTTCCTTTCAAATCTCTCGATTCTGCTTTCTAGGGTGCCGGTTAGAGACCAGGTCTCGCAGCCATATTTTAGAACTGGTTTTATCACGGTATTGTACACCCTTAATTTGTGATTTCAGCACTCTTGAATGAAAGAAGAAAGCTATTTATCAGTCTGATTGATGAGTGATATAGATATTCCCTTATTTTTAAAATTAATTTCAGTAATTACTATTACCATGCACGCTTTTGAGAACTTGAGTTGGTTTGGCGATCTTTAATTTTTTAGCTTTTCATTTTCCTTTCGACATTCGTTAATAATTATAATTATCACATATATCATAATAGCGGGTTTCGTTGCTTTGTGTCTAGTTCGAAATGAATATGTAAAAGTTAAAATTTAAAAATATTCAATAGATAAAAGTGATTAATTAACTCAAAAATACGGAGTAAAATCCATGATAGTTTATTTTTTATTCATTTTTCTTTACAAACAATCTTTGATGAAAGAATTGTAACATATCAATAAATCTTTAAAGATAACTTTGAAGAAGAATGAAGAAGCTGATAGATTGGCCAAGGAAGGCTACGGATTGCAACAGACATCAAATTCCCCGCAATATGATTTAATTATATATTATCCTCTGCTATACGAGTAGCAAGCGAAAACATAAGGAAAAATCTTAAATACTACTACTCAAAATTAGTTGAAGGGAAGCCCCTTTTATGTCAGGAAGACTACATACATCAGTAGTCAGTTGCCACGCGCACGACTACTTCCAGTAGCATCTCCATAGTGTAGAGGCATGGTAAGTCACACATGTCCCTTAGGCCATGAAGGGGAGATGACAGCTCATCTTCTTGGCGTATGTCCTACCATGGAGGTCATCAGAAATTCGCTCGTTGTCACCAAGGATAACTCTATTCTATCCTGGACTGCAAATAAATCTGAAACTTAATCCTTGCTGAATAAAAAAAAATGTACAACGAGTGAAATGGAGGAATTTTTATATTGTACTTTTCATATTTACTGGAACTTTTCAGCAGTTTTTGAAAATTACAGTAAATTAATATAAATTATTTGAATTAAGTTATGTGGGAGATGTGCGCACTAGATTTTTCAAAGTTTGACTTTAAATGAATGAAATCTTTATTTTTGAACTTGTATTTTTTCTCTGTTTTTAAAAATGTTCCTTAGACAATTATGTTTAAATATTACATCAAAGCCCATGTTTCAACCACGTCTATTTATAAGATTGGTAATTCAATTTAATAGTATCTAGTACGCAGTTGTCCCTGCCTTGAGGGTTAAGTGCTTACGACCTATCTGGAAGACAATTATTGAAGCAGGAGCGGTTTTGGGGTAAGTGCAAAATTTAATCACCAAAAGAAGTGAAAGCTTATCCGAGATTCACATTTTACAATATCCATTGAGTTATGAAAGTGGGGTGTGGAATATAATTAAATAAATGTATTGAATAAAATAATTTTTGTTTTAATTTGCTAGTCCATAGTTGCCTCGACAAAACAAAACAGTGAGGGTAAGTGTACAACACGCAGACTTGTCACACAACAGAGGTCTGCACTTGCCCCTACCATCATGCTTTGCTGGGTGACAGTGGACAAGCTCTTAAAAAATAGAAAACTGCCAAGGATAAATGTAAAACCACAAAATATGTTGAAGAACAGCTTCTATAGGTAACGATATCTTGGAAACTCGTTATCCTTCATCTAAGGGAACTTTCGTGACTGATTTCTGATACACCAGTGTTTAGGCTTCCATACTCTGTAAAGGGTTCTGGCCAGTTGACGGTTTGGATTTAACGAGACAATTCCACGCTTACCCCGAAAACGTACTTACCCCACTTCGACTTATCCCAAAGAAACAAATTTTGATTCGGACTAATATTTTCCATTAGGTATTTAAAAGAGAATTAGTCGAGTATTTATCATGGCCTCTTTTCGTAGTTCTGTGTGGTTGTTTGGTATTTTTGGAAATTAGTCATTTTTACAATCATTGAAATTTAACCTTTTAATCCAGATTATTTATAAACATTAAATTTAAAAATTCCTTTTTTTCTCTTTTGTTATTGTATTGATGTTAATAACGGAGCCAAATGAACGCGAGAAGTTATTGGAGAGAATGAAGAATCGTTAGGAAGGTAATCAGCACTAATCGTAAGGGTTTGCGCTTGAAGGATAGACATTATTGAATGGCGTCCTTGGTAAATTACTTTTAATGCCTTGAAACCACCAGCGGGAATCGACAGTGTTGACTTAGCCCAGAGGCCATTACCTCGCGATAGGAAGGATATCTGGAACGCCACAGGTCAGACCATTAGGCCGGTTGATAATTCCGTTGACCGCTGCCAGGGCAACCCATCGCCACCACACTCATAGCGAAGCGAAGCCATGTTGTCCGCCATTAAACGGGGCCTAGAGGGAGTAACTATTTTTTGCCCCAACTGGCCCTAGAGTAGGCAGGTCAGGGCTGCCACCCTCCATGGCTGCCCTATTATTTCGGATTTCGACGGTGCTGTGGACAGCCTGTAGCCCACAGATCGATCCCTCTTCCTAATCGATATAAAAGATTAAGCTGATTACAGTGACGAGGTCAGATACTTCAACGCGGCAATACTTGGAAACGGGGCTTTCAGCTATATTGCCGCTAGCGATACGAAAGGTCTTTTTTCAATATTAGTGCCTACGGAAGTTAACTCAGCGGAGCATTAGCCTCCGTACAACACATTCAAGGAACATAAAAATAAAGTACAATCTCTGTATTTTTACAGGATAAAATATGTATTTTGTAAAATTGAACAATTGTACTACTAGCCCACTCAATACCGTGGCCATATTGCTGAACTTGCCGAGCATACAGAACAATAAATGAATATCTTCGACTGTCACTATTACTGCCTTTTAGCATGAACTACTTTCCTTTTTTGTTAAGAGTAAATTAAAAATATTACAAAAAATCCTTTATTGTTTTTTCACTAAAAAGTGGAGTGCACGATGTGCCCGTCGCCGATTTTGATCAATATTTTTTGGGTGATTCTACATTGAAAAAGTCGGCCCATATCCTACCGTTTCGACCTATGGGCCCAAGGAGTTGATAAAAAAAACATGCTGTAAATACTTTATTTTATATCTCGAGTTTGAAAAATTATATCGACATGGTTTTTCCAGCTATACATTTGTTTTTTAAAGTATGTTAAAGGGAAAATATAAACATTACAAAATAATTGATTTTTAGTTAAATACATTTAAAAAATTGTGTAAATTATTAATTATTATTAAATTATTATTAATTATTATTAGGATAGTAAACTATCCTTATAGATTTTTTGAAACCAAAAAATGATGAAAAATTTGGATCCAGCACATGAAAGAAACCTTAATGTTTAAAATATCTTCGAAAAAAAAAAAAAAATTCGGTTCCGAAGTTCAAATAATGTTTCTATATTGTTATATGTACATATAATAAGAACATTTATGTGTAATCTAAAATCATTATTCGTGAACAGAAATAGTAAATTTTAGATTGATCCAATTTTTTTAATTGGTTTCTTTTTTTTTTCATTCATTTAATATAAATGAATTTTTCAGCGATCTGAAGAGTATATTGACTTGTATGTAATGAAAACGGTATTCTTTACGGAGTGAAGTATATTCAAATATTTTTTTTATTTAAAACTGGCATCAGATTTGGTTTTAGCACTGTGAAATACCCCTGTGTTCAAATTTTCCAGCGAATCTAAAAATAAAGTATTTTCGCCTAAAAATTTTATCCAGGGTCACCCCTTCAATTTTTTTTAAAGAATTAAATAATCACTTATAAATCAGGAGCCCTTTTAACAATTCAAACAAAATTTAGGGCATCTATAAAGATTCTTAAACTAAGCGATTGGCTTTAATCTTGATGTTCCTACGAGTTTTAAAACTAAAGTTATCCGCAAAAAACTTCAATGTTGTTTTTATATGGTAATCACCTTTTTTTGCAAAGACCTTTTCAGATAAAGCAATTGTTTCTTATATGTATGGAAAAACCATGTCGATATCATTTTTCAAACTCGAGATATAAAATAATACATTTTCAGCATGTTTTTAATTGGTGAGGGTAGCTGACTGGGGAGCACAGAACGCCGGTGCGCTCATTTTCTTTAGTCATTGATAAGTGCTAAGAAAGCGCAATGGTCTGCGCCAAATCACTGAAAAGGGGTTCGATGAGCGCACGGTTGTGCCTTCAGTATGGACTGTCACGATGCCAACGCCAAAAATCCAAATAATGCGATTTTCGGGAAAGCTTTGTCACACTTTCGTAACAGATGGCGATTTTCCATTTATAGAAATATTGAAGTTATCTCATTTGTATAAGCATTATATTATTTAACAGTTTATAGTAAAAATTTAAATATGGAAGACGGAAGATCATACTGCATATTTAACTTTTATAGTTATAATTCCTTCAAGAATTTTCGTGCTTAAACTTTGAACTTTAACTTTCAGTCGTTCTAGTAAAAAGCATTGAGAAATAGTGGACACGCCGTTCTTACGCACGACAAATGGTATACACAATAACTTTGACATCTCAACAGTTTCAGATATTGCCACAGAATATTACTCAAACACTTAGATCCACCACGAACACTTGCAATCCATCCCGACGACTTTCGAGACAGTGGCCTAGACACTGTTAAGTTTACTGCTATAAACCGGATTAGCGCAGATTCACTAATTGCAAAAATAATTTTCAGATGACACATTAATTACCGCCAAACTATACAAAAAATATAACTATACCAACTTTAAAAAAAAAAATATTTTGGTGACAATGCACTATGAAAAGCACTATGAAAAGAACCTTGGCGCCCGAATTCGATAAGTTGAAGCTGTCAAGTTTTATTACACCAGCACAATTGGTTAAGATGGTCAAGAGATGATGTCAATATATTGCTATGTATTGAGAATACTGGGATTGAAGGATATCATTAAGATTCATAATAGTAATTAAATAAGGGGTAAATAATGATGCCTCCTGGTTCAGTCAATATTAACATAAATAAATTTCATTTTCAAACAAAGGAAAGCAAGTGGATACCTGTTGAAACCCGGGTCAGTAAGAGCGGACCGCTTAAGATAAGCGAAAGTAAGAGCACCATAAAACTAGAGATAGGCCTGGTCGACAAGGTGTAATAAACATGCCGACCAAGGTCAATACGAACAATAGAGAAAATAGGACAAACATTTCCAAAAAATCTTTTAACGTCAACCAATGAGATGGCCCAAAAGGAGAGTGGGGACGGAATTCATCTTTTCAAGAAGGAGAAGGGTAAAACAGTATAAGAGACAGAGAAAAGAGAAATAAAGGGGCTCCAACGCCTACACATACACATCACTCAAACCCAGCGTACACATCTACTACTACTAGATCTGCTTCTCACACAACAATCACACAGATTCACAAATTGCACAACAATAGACTTCAGCGACAATGATCACATCCCCGTCATTTATCACATCGGCCGTGACACAATAAGAATCCCACCAACACAATACAAATACAACTTCATACAGGCAGACTGTAAACTATACAAGAACACAGTCTACACTAACACACCCAACATCACACCACTCACAAACACTCAAGACATAAACAATGCCATAAACACTCTCCAAAATATCATACACGATGCCACCTACACCTCGATACCCACTTTCAACCCCATTCCCATCCACCTACGCCAGCCACCAAAACACAAACTCACACTAATAAAACAACGAAACAACATAAAAAACTGTTGGTATAGGACTAAAGACCCAACATACAGACCTATCATAAACAGTCTCACCAGACAAATCACATCTCTAATGTCGCAGTGGAAAACATCCCTCTGGCACGAACAATTACGCCGTACCCATTACGACCCCAAAAACTTCTGGAAACTAGTCAGAAGCCACAACACCAAATCAAAATCGATGAAAATACAACGAGGCGATGAGCTTCTCACTCCCGCAGATCAGGCTACCATACTTGCTGACTATTACGTCGATACAGACTCAGCACGTACCAACACCACATACAACCACAGTCCACAGACTGATTAACCACAAACCATATTTTCCTCCTATAAAGAACTGACTGCAACTCTGAGAAATACGAGGGGAAACAAATCAACAGGAGAAGACAGCATACCCTATGTCCTACTCAAACAACTCCCTAGAAAAGCCCATATGTTTCTCCTCAATATTTTCAACTCATGCTCACGCCTGAGATATTATCCTGAGTGGAAACATGCTATAGTTGTTCCACTTCTCAAACCTAAAAAACGATGAGCGCTACCGGAAGAATACCGGCCCATCAGTCTCCTCAACCACGCCTCAAAAATATATGAGAAACTAATCCTCATACATGTCCGAAAACACGGCGACACACATGACATCATCCCCCCGGAACAAACCGGGTTCTCTCGCGGCGTTAGCTGCTATCATCACGTAGCAAAACTACAGTATGATACAGCTAAAAACCTCAACAAAAATCTTGCAACCGCTATGATCTCATTAGATTGCACACAGGCATTTGACTCTGTATCCCACTCCACTCTAATTGATGAACTCCGGCTTTACCAATTCCCGGACCAACTGGTCGACATTATTGGCTCCTACATAAGTGGCCGGACATTCTCTGTCCGTGTCAAATCTGAGACCTCTTCCCCCCGTTCCAGTTACCTGTGGTGTTCCTCAGGGCTCGGTCCTTGGGCCAGTCCTCTTCAATATATATACAGCCCATATAGTAGGGCAAAAGATTGACAATGTTCAAATCGCTGCATATGCCGATGATATTGCTATATACTCAGCAAGCATGAATGCAGATCACGCCATGCACAAGGCCCAATCAGCAGCCCAACATATCACAGAACAACTTAAAAACATAAATACCCATATAAACATACAAAAAACAGATGCCATCACCTTTTCATACAAGAAAACTCTAAAACAACAACCAAAACTGAATGGGCAAACCATTCAGAACAAAAGACAGTTCACATACCTCGATATGAAACTAGAATCACACTTGTCATTCACAGCCCACACAAAACACAGACTACATATAGCCAACTAAATCACTTACTCTACACACCATGGCTGTCACTCAGACTCAAAATCCTCATTTACAAAGCCATCCTCAGGCCTACACTGCTTCACGGTGCCCCCCTCCTTCACTACGTATTTCCCACAGGCATGAAGTCCCTCCAAACATTCCAAAATAGCGTCCTACAAAAAATCACAAAACGAACGTCACTCGAAAGACGAAACATGATACACATTCACAACGAACTACAACTCGACACTGTTCAACAGCACATCACAAGAAGACAAGTTCTTCGACAATCTTCCTGCCTCATTTAACCCATTTTTCCGCTCCATCACCCCATTCCCCTTCCTGCCAGATGGCAGGGCCGAAAGGGACCAATTAATCCTGTAAACATCATCCTCTAGCCCGCTTCTAGAGCTCCCCCATCCTCTATATCCTCTTCCATCGCCCCGTCCTACCAACTTCAAGGTCCCACCCCAGCCCCGCTCTCTCACATCCATCCTTGTAAATATAACCCTGTAAATATTGTAAATATTATTATCATTAACCATGTATATAGTTTTTTAGTAGTAGGTTATTTTATTTTTAATACACAACAAGAAGAGGACCCTCACCTCTAAAGAATGAGAAGATTCCCTGACTGGGAAATATCATTTCAATTTGTAAATAGTCATCAGTACCAACTGGTAGAAAAAGGTAAAGTACAGGAAGTTTTATAATTATTTGTTTTATTAATCCTATTTTTGTTTGAGGGATTAGAAAAAAAAAATAAATAAAGGGGAGTTCTGGGGAGAAAGTGGAAGAGTGAAGATAGTTCTTGGGAGAAGCCAGAAGACGGAGGTTCGCAGAGGGTACAGTGGAGCAGTCCATCGAGAGACGAAGTTCCTAGCAAAAAGGAGAATAGGAGACCGTTGCAGGAGAGAGAAACTTAGACCATCGAGCACCGAGTGGCCAAGGCAACTATATGATAAGTGCTAGTCCTTTCATTCATTGTGTCCATCAATGTCTCATCTTATGTGGCATCCGAGAAATATTTCAAATAAGCAAGAGTTCTCCCAGTATTCTCAAATACATATGTTACAGTCCATAGATTTTTACAATGAGAGTAATTTAGATTAGAAATTAGTAAACTAATAGTTTAATTAATAAAGTAAGATCTGTAACAAAATCTACCATTCTATTTACCCTCCATGCCATCATCTAGTTTAATAAAGTGAAATGGTGAACACGACACCCTTGGAAAGGTTATCCAATGGTATTTATAATATGCCAAGCTATTGACCACAGCAGGGGTGTCTGCGGTCTCTAGCCTTTTATGTTAAAATATAGTTTGATTGATTGACATAGCAATATAGACCACGTGTCATGCCATTTCAAGAAAGAAAAGTTGAACATTCATCATTCAACTGTACAGGAGTTGTTATACATAAGCGATCTCGATATTTTGATGTAATAAAAAGTTCGTGTTCCTGTATGAAAGAACATCAGCGATATGCTTTTTAAATAAGGAAAATATCAGTAATCATTTTTTGGTAGTCAACTATTACTCTACTAATCATACCTTTATTTATAAAAAAAAATTCTGACGTATTTCATTGCCACATAAGCCATAAAAGTGAGGGAACGAGGATTCGCCTATTCTAGGAGAATGATCCCTATAACAAATTAGGTATTTACGATACACTTTACTTCATTGTTACTCTATGTTTGTTTATGCAGTAAAATTTATTGACTTGAGAAGGGGAGAAGGGCTCCGAGTTTGCTTTGCATAGGGACTTCTGCATGTCCTGATCCCTGCTTGTAGCATGTCCTAGAGTAACAAGGTTGACACTTGCTGGGCTGTTCAGAGTAGATAAACATGGCATTTTTGAATATCAGCTACAGCAATGATTATAATTAATCATTTTAACATGTTTACCAATTAACTGAACTGTGAGCTACTTAGCAGATCTGATAGATACATTGTTGACTCAACTTCGAAACAATGAATATATATCGGATTCAATAGACGATCTCTCCTGGTCAGATCGACATCATGATTCATGAATATGTTCAGTGGATAATTACACAGAAGAGGAACAAGGTAGCAAACGTTTGACATGCACGGCGGTGTGTAGGTGTCCAAAGTACACATGTAATCTACGCGGAATTGGAAAGTAACCTTCGCAAATAAACCATTAGACTTGGCGAAAACTTTAATTAATCAAGCTAATAAATTTCTTAATCATTTCACAATTAATTGCTTGTTAATAATTTTCCAATTTGTTGATTTCTTTATTTGACTAAGAATTTTTTCTTTACAAATATCAACTCTTGTATTTCTTCATTCATTCTCTAATTGGAATACACAACTGTAGCAAATATTATAGCAAATACAGAAAGCATATATATTTCATATGTACTTCCTCTCTAATATTTTCACAAATATGTCCATTATTCTTTGTCAGTGAAAAGTGGTCACTATTCGATAAAGTCTTAAGACCCACTAGATATCATATACATTTTCTTAACAATTAATAAATTGCAAAACATATCATGGAGAATAATGCGGCATTACTAAAAAACCATCACACTTCTCTGTTTGTAAAGGCTGTGTAACTTTGGTTTTCTTTTATAAGGATTTTCTCACCAAAGGGGACGACTGAACAAACAGGCGAAAAGTGGTAAACTTGTTGCTTGTAGTAAAAGGATGAGAGACCCCATGAAATTCTTTTTTTCAGTAATTCATTTTTGTTTTGTTTTTCTTCTTCAGTCAGATGATATAAAATATGAAATGCTTTATCGACCGTGTCTGGTGAAAATATTAAACTATACATGATTTGTCAGTCATAAAAAAGAACTCCACCCATGACTTACAATTTAATGACTTACTGAATTTACTAGACTTACGTCAGCAGATCTGTATCTGTGTAGATAAAGATATCTGTGTAGATACTGACAAAGTTTGTTGCTTATGTACATTTGTGATTTGTCTTGATGCCTTTGCCAGAAACGTAGTCCTTGAGTCTGGTCTGTGAATCGTTTTAGCGGTATTATAAATCGGTATTTAATATTGGCTAACATTTTTTCTTTGCATAATAAAATAGTAGTTTAAGGATAGGTCTCTCAGGTACACCGGCTAGGATTGTTCCTCCTAAAGATATTTGTCACAGAATAAATAAATATCTGCCTCACTGCCGGTCTCGAGCCCTCAGTTAAACTGAGAGAAACAAAGTTGTTAAAAAATATATTAGGAGAGCGAATGGTTCTACTTAACACCGATGAAAATCTGGAATAAATAAATAGTGGGCATATGTATGGAAGAGGACAATTTAATTGAAATGAACATCACTTTAATTGTCTCAGTAACTGGTTAAAATCAATCTAGGCCCTTTTAATAGTATCAATGTATTTGCACCACGATCACTTCAGAAAATATTAATACAAAAAATAAGGATTTTTTGACGTATGTTAAAAAAAAATGTCTGGCCATGTAACAGTGAATGAATTATCGATAATTTCGAAAATGTAATTCAGGAAAGAAATGAATTAGTAGCAGCTGCAAACAGGAAATAGTCTTAGCAGCCGATAGGTTCCTGGAAGAACCCACGAAGATTGCTTTCTGGACTTGCTTCCTGTCAGCTTACATTAATTATAGGATCCATTTCATCAATTTATTCACAGAATAACGACTTTTTTTCTGTGAACACATCGATTTTGTTGTTTTATTTAGTATCGCTAGGTAGTGTAGGAAATAGGATAAAATTACACGAATTACAGAAAACCCACTAGTTTGTGGAACTATTTAGATTGATTGAAATTGATTTATTGAAGTTCTCCGAAAAGGCGTCGCACAAGATCAGAAACCGGGCTTCATGCGAAAAAACTAGTCTCTCATCATGTCTTTATAATAACAACCCTACAAGAGGGTTGTTTTAATGTATTTTTTAAGGCTGAATCGAATTGCAGCAAATCCCGATTCAACAGGAGTTACATATTTCAAGATATAATTCAAAAAGCATGGACAATAATTGGATAAATAAAAGGGAAAATCGAAAAAAAAAAATATGAACATCAATGAAATATAATTTTAGTAAAACTAACAATTTAAACACTTTTCACATAGTGCTAATGTATCTTTTTTTATTTGATATAAATTAAATTGGACGACGTGGAAGAGTCTTAAACAGCAATCAAGAGAATAAATCTAGAAGCGGCGGAGACGGAGTGCAGAAAAAGTAAACTGTGACATAGGATAAATAAAACAGATTGGTGGACAGATGAAATTAAAGAAGAAATTAAAATGAAAAAAAATCCAATGGAAGCACTACTTGCAAACCTAGTCAGCTGGTGTATACTCCAGATAAAAGGAACAAAGTGAAAAATTGAAGGAGGCCGTGATGAAAGCAAAGTGAAAGTCCTGAGAAGAGTTCGGGAAAAAATTGGAAAGGAACTACAAGGAAAGTTAGAAGCTTTTCTACCGAAGCCCCAGGAGGATAAGGAAGGAGAAAGAGCCAGTACAGAAGCACATTAAAGACAAGAATGGAGTAGGCTTGCGTAGGCCAGAAAACATTATGGATAGGCGGACAGAAAGTGGAAGCGAACCATCAGCCTTGGAACACAGAAGACAGCTGGGAAGAAGATGATTTAATCTGCGAAGAGGAAGTTGCTGAGACTATAAGCTCACCGAAGTTAAGAAAGACGGCTGGCATAGACGGCATTACGCGAAAAATGTTGATATATATATAGTGGCCTAAATGGATTTGAATTGCTCCAACACCTCCTCAACGTCGCTTGGAAAAAGATAGTGATCTCGAAGGACTGAGAAGTCTCCGTCATAATCCCAATTTTTAAAAAAAGGTGACAACCGTGAATGTCAGAACCATCGAGGCATATTCCTACTCAGTCTCCCCTATAAAGTGTATTCCCAAAGTGCTCGAAAAGTGACTAATGGGCCTTATAGAACAAAAGCTAGGGGAAGAGCAATATGGTTTCTGACCTAACAAAGGGCACACAGGACCTGTTATTCACGATGAGATAAATATATCTGAGAAGGTCATAGAAAAGAGTAGAGAGATCTTCGCTTGGTAGACTTGGTCTTTGTATACCAAAATGAAGCATTAGACTGTGCAGAAAGGAGATATTTCAAGAGAAATAGAAAAGTATGGAGTTCACATACGACTGGGAAAAGCCATCTTAAGTCTACATGAAATGCAGAAAAATATCGTCGGAATGTGCAATCACATATCATGGAAATTCCCAACTGAGCAAGAAATCTGGCACGGCTGTAGTCTTAGTCCCCTCTTGCTCATCCTGATGCTGGATTCCACCAGCTCAAGCGAGCGAAACAGAAAATGAGGTCATACTATCTGGGATATAGAAACTTCCAGAGCGCCCAGTGTACTTGCATTTGCCGACGAGATGGTGACATTCGGAAACGATTGTCGCAACCTACAGTTTAACCTGAAGACCCTCCAAGATTAGCTCCAGACTATCAATATGGAAAACAACATCTCCAAAACATAATACATGTGGATCGGAAGAAGGAGAGCTCGTGGAGACCGAATCGTTAGGCTGAACTGAATTCGTCTAGAGCAGGTAACGGATTTCAAATACCTGGGTGTTCACCACAACGAGTAGGGATAGACCAATGGATACATCAAGGAGAGGATCAAGACGGCGATAAGATGTTTCCACTCCCTCAATGCAGGGAAGTTTCCAAGGCAACTAAGAAGGCTATCTTCAAAAACACTTTCCTCCCTATACTGACCTACACAAGCGATATTGGACCCTCACTCCAAAGCACAAGCCATGGAAAGGCGCTATTTAAGAAAAGTGGAGGAGAAAATAAGACGGGATCGCGTGAGGAACGCAACTATAAGAGCAAACCTGCACCTGAGGCCTGCAGAGGAAGTGACTGAAAAGAACCAATTCTCCAAAGGTTTGGACATGTCTCACGAATGGCTGAAGACAGAATTGCTAGGGTTACTCAGAGGTAAGAGTGGAGGGGAAGCGGCCCCGGTGTAGAACAAAGAAGACCTGGGAAGAAGGAGTTGAAAAATACTTTAATAGGAGAGGAATGGACTGGAGAAGGAGAAGGCAGCTGGTGTAGGACAGAGATTCCTGGGTCAGGCTCTATAAGCAGGCACCTCGCACTGCTCAGCTGTGAAAGAGGACTCGATTGAGTAAGTATAAATTAAATATAATACATAGTGCAATATAAATTATAAAAAATAATTTGGCACAACTATATTAATTTCACCTCGGAGATCAAGAACTTGCGTTTTTTGATTAGCCTTTAATTTATTAACAAAAGCATCGGATGCCACTCGAATATGTGGATGCCATTGGTAGCGACCGTCCTGAAATTTCGGGAATGCCCTAGTCGATACTCGCAATATTTTTTTCCCTAGCTTCCTGAGTTTTTATCTGTAAGCATCCCGGTTGAAAAATAGCGGCTGAAATCATATAGAAGAATTACCTGGATGCTATTAGGCATATTTTGTTGTTATGCATCTAGAAACTTGTACATATAGTTTGGCAGTTTCATTAAAATAAAATTGAAACGGAATGTCGAAATTTATTTTTAGATTTTTTTCTGGGAAAAATTTGAAGTAGCAAAGTTGAAATTTACAATCAGCACTCCTTCTTCTTCTCCTTCCTCCATAGTGCCTTTCAGCGTAGAGGTGCCTCAGTCCAAGCATGCCAGGCCTCCCGATCCCGTACCAGCGCTTTCATGGCATTTATTTACTTGTCTCTCATCTGGCCTATTCTAGAAATGTGTTCAGTCCATAGCATTCTAGGTTGCCCTCTTGGGCATTTCCCCATGGGTTCAAAGAATTTTCGAGGGCCACGGTTCTCATCCATCCGGCAAAGATGTCCAAACCATCGAAGTTGTCTTTTTTCAAGGGTGTCTTTCAAGGAAGCAACTCCGAGATCTTCTCGTATCCGCTCGCTTTTAATGCGATCCCTCCTTGTTCGACCAGCTACTCTTCGGAGATATTTCATTTCAGCAGCTGTTATTCTACTTAGGTGCTTGTCTAGAGGTATCCAGCTTTCACTTCCATATAATAGAGTAGGCAGGTAAACGGCTTTAAAAATGTGTATTTTAATATTTTTCTCTACCTCCCTTTTACCAATCAATGTGTTACAGAGGTGGTAGTAGATAGAATTTGCCTTCTTTATTCTCCTGGTCCAACCTTCCATCCTGCAGATCACTGTCCCTAGGTAAGTGAAGTCATCCACCATTTCCATTACTTCACCTTTGCAGCGTATTTCAACAACTTCCTGTTCCCTGCCTATATGCATTGCTTTGCTCTTTCCGACATTGATGGTCATTCCTTTCCTTTCCAGCCCCGCCTCCCATTCCATTACTGCCTGCTGCGATCGCGCTTCTGAATCCGCTATGAGAGTAATATGATCTGCAAACACTATCAGTTGCGCCAGAATTGTCCTCATATTCCATTTGCCTACAACGGTGCGAGCTGTCCTTCGTTTGCACATCTTCAAAATTTCATCCATGTATATAATGAATAAGAGAGTACTTAAGCTATCTCCTTGCTTCACACCTTTCTTCATGCCAAATATATCTGACTCTCTTCCGTTAATTCTAATTATACCTTTGGAGTTATGTTATGTGGACTTGACGGCATCTATTAATCCTTGTGGGATATTCTTGGCGGAGAGGGCATTCCATACTTCTTGTCTAGAAACAGAGTCAAAGGCAGCCTTCAGGTCCAGGAATGCCAAGAGGCCACTCTTATCTCGATCCCAAAATTTGTCTATGATAGTTCTCAGAGAGTAAATGAGATCTTGGGTTTGGCATTGTGGTCGGAATGCACATTGCTCCTCTTCCAAATCCTTCTCTACAAGCATCCTCAGTTTCTTTTCTAATATCGAAGTGTATATCTTGTATAATCAGCACTCCAAAATGCATAAATAATCAGATTTTTAGAACTTCTTCAAAACTTTCAACCTCCTTTCTGGTTCCCATTTGACTGGACTACATTGCGTCTCTGGCCAAACAATAAAATCGTTAGAAACAAAATTGTAAGTAATTTACTCTTGTTAAATTTAATGAATATTAGAAGTTATTCAAATTAATGGTTTCAAATAATAAGAAAAAAACACGTTTGCTTGCATATTTTCTATACTTCCGCGGAAAATTTGAGGTGAGGAGAGGAGTTAAGTAGGTATGTGCATGTATTTAGTTTCTGTTTGATTTCTAGTTTTGACGATTTGGAAAAAAAGAGAGTACAGCAATCTCAGTCGTTTGTTTAGAGTATTTTTTCCTTTTGACGTGTTCCTTTCATTATTTTCCTTTTCCCAGATCATCCTTCGGTCGGATATTAGTCCAAGGTAACGTATGACCGACTGGTGGACACGTGTCTTGTAGTGTGAAAGTTATATGTTGTGATTTATCATGATTTAGTCGCATCTTCCAAAGCGAGTACCAGTTTTTTAAATGTATTAAGTGATTTTGAAAAGTCAGTGAGGCAAGTCTGGGGAAGTGGTGTATTGTTAAAATTGTTGTATCGTCTACGTAGATAGGAGTCAGTGTCTCGGAGTTGGTAAGTATGTATGTGTATATTTAATGTACAGTATTAGAGCCAGTATTGATCCATGCGGTACTCCTGCCAAGACTGGTCGAATTGAGGACATTTCGGAGCCTTATCGAATTGAGAAACATATGTCGAAGAGGAAAGAGTGGAGAATGAGATAGAAGTTGTGACGTGGTATTGTGTTGAGTTTGAAGAGAAGTCCCTGGGGCCAGACTTTATCAAATGTCTGGGCAACATCTAGAAATACGCCAGTCGCTTATTGTTTTTCCTCTATTACTCCAGCGATGTAGTCACTAACTCTGTGTAATTGGTGTGTTGTTGAATCAAATGTGCGAAAACCGAATTGATGACCAGATATTATGTTTCGGTCAGTCTTTATGTCAATCAGTCTTTTTTTTATCAATTTTTCGAAGAGCTTAGAGCATATTGGAAAGAGACTGGTAGATCTGTGGGAAGAGAGATTGAATTATTTTTCCTTTTGTGTATCACTTTGATGCGTGAATATTTCCATTGTAGGTATTGGGAATTCAGTTGTCCTTAGATTGATAGTTGTATATTGTCATTAGGAATACTAATGCTTTCCAGGCCATCTTTTAGAGCGTCGCGGCGATTATTAAATCATAACCTGGAGCTTTTCTATTAGGTAAGTGTTTGATTTGTCGTGAAACTTGTGAAGATGTGAACGAAAGAGATGGTAGTATCAACAGTAGTAGGATGCCTAGTGTAATGTGATCTTCTCTCTTTTCTTTGATCAATTCCCTTGTATACTGTGGATATTTCGGTAAGTGCTGTGGCATTGGTAATGATGAAGAGCTTGCTGATTTTTGGACACTTTGGGTAAATTCGTCCACTGCCTCTTCTAGTTCATCTTGAGTTTTAATAGAATCTGGGATTGAATGTTCTGTATCATAAATTTCACGGTAAGAATCCCAATCCATTCTGCGCAATCCAATTATTGAGCTTTGGTGTCCTTTGCACATTGCTGGGCTCATCTAAGAAAGCCAAAGGTACAGGGAATGATCAAAGCATTTATTTATCGCCGTCGTTTTTCAAAAAGGCTTAAGCGCCATTTAGCAATCTTTACAGGAGATCTGAAAAATAGTTTCCATTCTCCAAAAAACTATATATTTTATAAAAAATGCATTTTTTATTGAGCACAGTAGGAATTTGTTAAGGTGGAAAAACTTTTATAATTACAATATATTGTTATTTATAAGTTTTATTACGACTTTTGTCACTTACGCCTTCTTTTACTTTTCTTTATAGTTTATTTAGGTGCTTATGCCTTTTTTAATAGTAATTACGCCTTTGCCTCTCATCTTTGTACTGTTAGTAAATGATGGATGATCCGGACCTTCGCCTTGGTGTCTTACCATTTCCGATACTATTTTGGTAGATTCGCATTTTTTTTCTAACTACACACAAACAATGCTTAAGATACTTTGGGACATAAAAAATAAATAAATAAATGAAACCAAATTAGTAAAACATGTTCTTTATCCTAAATAGATTGACTCACAGAAAATATATCACATTCATTATGCTATAAATAATAATACGCAAAATCAACATTCAACATTCATTTTTTGGTTTTCAGCATTCAACATTTGTTTTGTTTTTCAAGATTAGTGGTTTTACCTGTTCGACGTTTTTTACTATCAATATCAGACGATGAACTATCAGTTGCTGTTAAGCACGGCGCGCACTAGAGACCGCTTAGGCCTTTTTAAAAAGGCCGTTCCTATATAATATAACAATACCCCGCGCACTACACCGGACCGCCCCGGATCGGCCTGGACCGCGCTTTTCGAACTAATCCTGCAACCCTATTTCCTACAAAAAGGGACAGACTAAAAGGCCGGATTATACCGGAAGAAGCTCTCTCACATATATAAAACAATGAATAAAAATTCTATATTTCAATAATTTTGCTTAATTACTACAACTCTATGACCTGAAATCAGTTGCTAACCACGTAATTTGTTAATTCAAAATATTTACTATACATTTCAACTATGGGAATAAAACACAAAACAATCTTTTAGTGAACAGTTTATTTTTATTATAACTCTAAAATGGATTTATTAAAAAGAAATGAATTAAATAATTACAGGACTAATAAAATTTACAAAAGGTGAAGAATCACTTCGTTGTAAATAATATAGCATTTCCACGTCAATTGTAACCTTTTCCAAATCAACTGTCACCTTTTCCATTTCAATTGTAACGCGCAGGCACATTTTGCTTTTCCGTAGCTATTGAAGATTTCTATGATAAAGGAATCGTTTATTAGGTTATCGAGGGTTCTGATTCCATTTTTTGAATTGGATTTAGGATCGCGCATGCGGATTTCGCTCTTCTGTTGCTATTAAAGATTTCTATGATAAAGTATTGTTTATTAAGTTATCGAGGATTCTGATTCCATTTCTTGAATTGCAATTAGGATCGTTCATGCGCATTTTGCTTTTCCGTTACTGCTGGAGTTTTTTATGATAAAGGTATCGTTTATAAGATTTTCGAGGTTTCTGATTCCATATTTTTAATTGGATTTTTAATAGCGCACGCGCATTTTTCATTTCCGTTACTGTTTTTCTATGATATACGGATCGTTTATTAGGTTTTCGAAGGTTCTGATTGCATTTCTTGAATTGCATTTAGGATCGCGCATGCACATTTCGCATATCCGTCACTGTTATAGTTTTCTATGATATAGGGATTGTTTATTAGGTTTTCGTGGGTTCTGATTCCTTTTTTATTTATTTTTTTTTTTTTTTATCGAGCATGTGCATTTTAAATGACAACTATACTTGACATTTTTTTTTAAATATGTCATCCTATAAAACTTAATAAACAATAACTTTACCGAAAAAAAGGTCAATGGTAACGGTTATCCGAAATGAGCATGTTCGATAAAATATCCCATTCGAAAAACTAAATCAGAACCTTTGAAAATCTGATAAATGGCCCTTATAAACAAAGAAAAGTTCAATAACAAAAGTAAATCAAAATGCGCAGGCCGGATCAAAATCCGATAGTAAATTTGAAAAGATGATGATAGAAAACTTCATAAACGATCTCTATATCACAGAAAAACTCCAAAAGTAACAGAAATGCAAAACGCGTATGCGCAATTAAAAATCCAATTAAAAATTTGGAATCAGAACCCTCGAAAATCTTATAAACGATACCTTTATCATAGAAATCTTCAATAGCAACAGAAGAGCGAAATGCGCATGCGCGATCATAAATCTAATTCAAAAAATGGAATCAGAACCCTCGGTAACTTAATAAACGATCCCTTTATCATAGAAATCTTCAATAGCAACGGAAAAGCGAAATGCGCATGCGCGATCGAAAATCCGATAGTGAATTCGGAAATAATCCCCTTGAAAACCTGGTAAATAATACCTATACCGAAGAATTTTGAAAATTAATAATTAAGTAGAAATACTCGTAGCCGAACAAAATTTCGGTAGTAAATTTGAACTTAGCAATTTCGAGAACCTAATGAACGAACATCAAATCGATGAAATCCACCCTCCCCCCACTAAATACATAAAAAATAATAAATATTTAAAAATAAATAAAATTAACTACAATTTTATTTCAAAAATTTAAACTACTTGAAAAATAATTATTTTTCAATAATAAAATAAATAATATTGAATTAATTCATATCAGGTTGCGTTACAATTGAAATGGAAAAGGTTACATTTGAAATGGAAGAAGTTACAATTGAAACGAAAAAGGTGACAATTGATTTGGAAAAGGTTACAATTGACTTGGAAATGCTATATATCAGGTTTATACTGAAACACTACAGAGGTTATAAGTAAAAGAATGGGTACAAAATAATTGATAATTATTCAATAATTATAATAAAGAATAATTCAATTATGTCCGATACTAATGTTGAAAATAATGGCTCTATTTGTGACAATTTTTCAACGGTGTTTTAATTTACAAAAATTAAGATAAGTAAAATTGGAATTTAAAAATGTTTTTAATGAATATGTACTCATAATGTGCCTACCTAAATCAAAATCCGAAATGCAAGCATCTAAATTTGTCATGTTTAGATTTCAAAGGATTTCTGATCTAAGAGCGATTATTTAAATCTTAAAAACAATTTGAAGGGTTCCTTTCGTTTTCGTTAATGATTTGACCACGATCGTTGTCTACAGAAGAGAGACTGTCCAATGTTGGATCAAATCCGTTGTATAACAAACCTTCAATTTCTGCGTTTTCGTTAGCGGCTTCGATAACGTCGTAGTATTGAATATCACCATGAGTTTCGATTTCCCGAATTTCGTACTGGACGTTATATTGGACAAGGCTAGAATTTTTTTTATGCATCCTCTTCATTAATACTAGATCCTATTATATTATTATTATCATTAAAAATATTATCATCAAGATTGTAGTTATATTTTAAATAAGTTTCTTCATTAGCAGGTACGGAAATAGCATCACAATTAAAGGCAAGAGTGACCTTCGCTTTGCGACGTTATTTCTATACCATCACTGGTGGAATCTTCGTCTATAAAAATATAACAAAAAAATAATTAGAAAGGATTACCTAGATCGTAGGATCGTTCATGCGCATTTTGCTTTTCCGTTACTGCTGGAGTTTTTTATGATAAAGGTATCGTTTATAAGATTTTCGAGGTTTCTGATTCCATATTTTTAATTGGATTTTTAATAGCGCACGCGCATTTTTCATTTCCGTTACTGTTTTTCTATGATATACGGATCGTTTATTAGGTTTTCGAAGGTTCTGATTGCATTTCTTGAATTGCATTTAGGATCGCGCATGCACATTTCGCATATCCGTCACTGTTATAGTTTTCTATGATATAGGGATTGTTTATTAGGTTTTCGTGGGTTCTGATTCCTTTTTTATTTATTTTTTTTTTTTTTTATCGAGCATGTGCATTTTAAATGACAACTATACTTGACATTTTTTTTTAAATATGTCATCCTATAAAACTTAATAAACAATAACTTTACCGAAAAAAAGGTCAATGGTAACGGTTATCCGAAATGAGCATGTTCGATAAAATATCCCATTCGAAAAACTAAATCAGAACCTTTGAAAATCTGATAAATGGCCCTTATAAACAAAGAAAAGTTCAATAACAAAAGTAAATCAAAATGCGCAGGCCGGATCAAAATCCGATAGTAAATTTGAAAAGATGATGATAGAAAACTTCATAAACGATCTCTATATCACAGAAAAACTCCAAAAGTAACAGAAATGCAAAACGCGTATGCGCAATTAAAAATCCAATTAAAAATTTGGAATCAGAACCCTCGAAAATCTTATAAACGATACCTTTATCATAGAAATCTTCAATAGCAACAGAAGAGCGAAATGCGCATGCGCGATCATAAATCTAATTCAAAAAATGGAATCAGAACCCTCGGTAACTTAATAAACGATCCCTTTATCATAGAAATCTTCAATAGCAACGGAAAAGCGAAATGCGCATGCGCGATCGAAAATCCGATAGTGAATTCGGAAATAATCCCCTTGAAAACCTGGTAAATAATACCTATACCGAAGAATTTTGAAAATTAATAATTAAGTAGAAATACTCGTAGCCGAACAAAATTTCGGTAGTAAATTTGAACTTAGCAATTTCGAGAACCTAATGAACGAACATCAAATCGATGAAATCCACCCTCCCCCCACTAAATACATAAAAAATAATAAATATTTAAAAATAAATAAAATTAACTACAATTTTATTTCAAAAATTTAAACTACTTGAAAAATAATTATTTTTCAATAATAAAATAAATAATATTGAATTAATTCATATCAGGTTGCGTTACAATTGAAATGGAAAAGGTTACATTTGAAATGGAAGAAGTTACAATTGAAACGAAAAAGGTGACAATTGATTTGGAAAAGGTTACAATTGACTTGGAAATGCTATATATCAGGTTTATACTGAAACACTACAGAGGTTATAAGTAAAAGAATGGGTACAAAATAATTGATAATTATTCAATAATTATAATAAAGAATAATTCAATTATGTCCGATACTAATGTTGAAAATAATGGCTCTATTTGTGACAATTTTTCAACGGTGTTTTAATTTACAAAAATTAAGATAAGTAAAATTGGAATTTAAAAATGTTTTTAATGAATATGTACTCATAATGTGCCTACCTAAATCAAAATCCGAAATGCAAGCATCTAAATTTGTCATGTTTAGATTTCAAAGGATTTCTGATCTAAGAGCGATTATTTAAATCTTAAAAACAATTTGAAGGGTTCCTTTCGTTTTCGTTAATGATTTGACCACGATCGTTGTCTACAGAAGAGAGACTGTCCAATGTTGGATCAAATCCGTTGTATAACAAACCTTCAATTTCTGCGTTTTCGTTAGCGGCTTCGATAACGTCGTAGTATTGAATATCACCATGAGTTTCGATTTCCCGAATTTCGTACTGGACGTTATATTGGACAAGGCTAGAATTTTTTTTATGCATCCTCTTCATTAATACTAGATCCTATTATATTATTATTATCATTAAAAATATTATCATCAAGATTGTAGTTATATTTTAAATAAGTTTCTTCATTAGCAGGTACGGAAATAGCATCACAATTAAAGGCAAGAGTGACCTTCGCTTTGCGACGTTATTTCTATACCATCACTGGTGGAATCTTCGTCTATAAAAATATAACAAAAAAATAATTAGAAAGGATTACCTAGATAATTAAAAATGGTTGACATCTGATAGAGTGATCCTATACTTTACATTTTACGTGATATTTATAGCATAATTAACCAAAATATATAAACTTACCTTATTAATTAACGATATTTTCGTCGTAGGGACGAAAGCGACCAACGGGAAGGCTTCTAGCACTGGTCAAGGCATGGTTGACAATTGAGAGTGTGTGGTGACAATTAGTGTTTGGTGATTAGGTCATCAGTCGATTTTTAGAGTATTTCCAATTTGTTTCCCGATATATCGTTACAAACACACAGATGCATTTGTTTTGATACAAAAACCATTCTGCCGGAATAAATTCAGTTTAATTATGAACCATGAGTCAATCTAGAACTAATTTATTGATCCATTGCCTTTTTTTAATACATTTTAAATCCATACTTATCAGTATTTATTTTTTCGATGTGCCATATTATAGAAATCACGGTTTAAAAAAAAAAAAAAAAAAAAAAGTGGTGCAATAATAATGAAGGCTAAGATTGCCCTTGCGAAGAACAGATGAAGCACAGATGTAGGAGTATCTCGGTCCCGTGGGAACTGCAACTCGACTCAACTTGCTCTCACCGTCATTTATCACATCTATCTTTTCACTAGATCTATACACCATGGCTTCGGTTTCGGCATTGCTTAATAATGCATGCTTAATTCTCCATACTTACTAAGATTAATTTTTAATTGCTTAGTTTCATTAAAGATAGTGTCCTGGTGTCACTATTTATTTACTACAGTTAATTAACACTTCAAATCCTACGTGGCTCATTAGAAAATTAAAGCGAATATTATTAACATTATTAAATATAATTTTATTTTATTTTACTCCTCAAGCTATGATTACATCGTAGCGTACCGGTACTGGCGTAGAAAAATATTCCTGCAAGAGGGCTTACTGCGGCTTTTTGACAACCTCAGGCATCTAAAAGTTTGCTTCCCAATACTTACCAGAGATGGATCGTCAAGATTCACCATCCTGAAATAAATATCAACAGGCCTAGGTTCACCTGTTACGGCACAATATTTACTACAAGATAAGTAAAATCAATATTCACGCATTAAAAAAATATAAAAAAAAAAAATTGGAAAACAAATACTTTAATATATATAGCATCAAACCATTAGCACAAGTAACTGGTCATATGAAAATGGCACAAAATAGCGGTCAAAATAATACACAGTAAACATATAATCTTAATATGTACCTATAGTATAATAATAATAATATCTATAATAAGTATAGGTTCTATAATGTTTCGGCTCACTTTGCAAGCCTCCTTCAAGATACAACACAAGCTAGGACATGTTCTTGATATATATATATACATTTTTTTAAACTTATTCTTGCATCCATACTGACAAACATTGATACTAACTAATTGACATTAAATATAACACAGCCTGTCAAAATCAGCAATAAAATAATAGCATGTCAGACATGAGGAAGATTAAAATACCCAGCGGCATCACTTCCGTGGCGTTATTAAATGTAACGAAAAATTACAGAAGCAGCCAAGTCAAATTAGAATAAAAAGCGTGGTTTTGCTTCAATAAACCATATAGTTCCAAAAGTTTAGAAATATGTAGGGGAAGGTCCCTCAACAAGGCAAGAGAAATTCCCATCGTATTCAGTGGAGGCCTGCGCCTCAAAGATCCCTTTTCCCAGTTTTTGGTGTATAATTTAAAAACGGTGCGACGCACAGAAAAATTTAAGTTTCGTTATTAAAGCTTATTAAATTCACTACAAAATGGTATATTTACATTTGAGTTGGCGTCTCCGAGGTATGAGCCGACGAAAATGGAATATTTGCAGAAAAATGTTTTACAACTTACATTTTTCTTCACCCATTCCATTCAATCTTATTTGCCTTTCATATCATGGAAAACTTTTGAGAAAAAAATTGCAGAATATAAATTTTCCTCCAGAATTTCAATAACACATATAATTTTGCAAATTTATCTCCAAACAGTCAAAAGTTAAATTGTCTTGATATTTCGGGCACCATTTCGAGATTCCGCTTGTAAACTAAACATTATTATATTTCCGTTTTCAAGAGCTTTAACTCTCTATATCGAACGTGTTATTTATTGGTTTTATATATCTATACGGTTGCTACTGTTCAGCAGGAAAACTTCCTTTCCTATGAAAGGAACAGAACCAAGTAGATTGGTGTGTTAGCGCAGGCCCATACACTAACAGTGCTCCCATTTAAGAGGAGTTGGAAGTATTGGACGGTGAGGAGTATATACAGGACGAGGAGTAAAAACAGCTTTAAAATGTGAGGAGTTAATACGGTGAGGAATATACACCGTTTAAGTAGTTTATTTAAACTTTAAAATTAGGTTGTGTAGACTTCTTTTATTACTTTTGCTTTATTAGCCATTTAAAGTATTCAGTTAATAAAAACCATTGTAATATAATATATTTTACTGTTTTTTCCTCCAACCTCTTAATCTTAGGTAGCCACGTTTTAACCAGAGGTCTTCTTGTGTCTTTGTATATAGGTCCAGGCATGTATTTACAGTTGATACGCTCATTGGGGATACATTTCCATCTGATGTGTCCCAATGAGCTGTATTGATATCCGTGATATCTACATGACCCATTTTAGCTTCTACCACGTACTAAACGTGCTAGGTATTGTATTTGACACTAACTGATTACCTTTATTACACTTCTTGAAAAAAAAAAAAATACACGTTTCATACATACAAACTAATGCAAATTAATGCATACATTCTTCTGCTCATATATATATATATATATATATATATATATATATATATATATATATATATATATATATATATATATATATATATATATTTATATATACTTATATATATATACTTATATATATACTTCTGCTCATAAATATATATATATATATATATATATATATATATATATATATATATATATATATATATATATATATATATATATATATATATATATATATATATATATATATATATATATATAATTTTTTTTAATAGATATATTGGTAATAAATACCATTTATGCTTGCCTAGGTAAATAATGAATAACGTTACACAGATAGTAAAAACCCTTAAAGACGGAAATAAAATGATGAGTAGTTTAATAGCGAAATCTCGAAATCGACCGTGAAATTAAAAACAATCGAACATTAGATTATTTGAAGAAAAATTAGAATGAAAAAGTAAATGTATTCTTGAAGGAAATTCGGTGTTCTATAACATTTTTTCTCATAAGTTTCCCTTAAAATGGAAGGCAAAAGAGTTGGAAGGGTATGTTAGAAGAAAAATGTGAGGCGTTAAACATTTATCTGCATATTTTCCATTTTCGCCGGCTCTTATCATGGAAACGGTAACTCATAGAGATAAATATAAGCATTCCATTTTTTAAGAGATTTAATAAGCTTCAATTTCGAAACATAAATTTTTCTGTGCGCCGCACCGTTTTTAAGGTATAAGCCAAAGACTGAGAAAAGGGATCTTTGAGGCTCTTCTCCACTCACCGCGGTTACTGAATACGATGGGAATTTCTCTTGCCTTATTCAGGGGCCTCCCCCTACATATTTCTGAAGAGTTTGGAATCACATGGTAATAATTTTACTGGGCCAAAGGTATCTCATCCGTCACCTTTATTCCTGATGTCAGGCTGGTAGTGGCCATTCTTACAATTATAGGGTTGTGTATGTAATTTGTCATGAAATCGATTGTTGTGGATCGCTGATAGTTGGAATGCCTTAGTCAGTATGCAAAGTTATGTTAGAAACATACTAAGGTTCTTGCGTAATAAGTAGGAATATTTTCGATTGGAAAGTTTGGAGTCTTTGCATGTGCGTCTTTTCCGTAACCCTGAAAATTTGAGAAGCTTTGAGAAGACCAAATTGCTTTTAGTAAGTTTGTGTAGGTTGCAAGTTTCTGTCTTAGTTTTAATTTTGATTAGTAGTGAAAATTAATATAAATGATTTAAATTAAGTTAACAATGACATTGAATCGTTCTCCTGCAAATTAATCATTGAATATTTCACCGCAATTGGATATTCCATAAATCAGATTCTGCAAACTGCTTCTTTATGCCCGCCTTACACGGTCAATATTTTTGAAGCAATATTATTTAGTGTGGTGTATATATCACATGTTATATTATTGCTAGAATATATCCCTCAGAAGTCTATATTGACAGAATTCAATAATATTGACCGTATAAGTAGCTTTAAGCAAACCATCGCATCACATAGAAACTTATCTGAGTTGTTACTTCCTACTTCCTTCTGGAACCAAGCAGCTTTAAAATTGCTAACTTTTAAAAGAAAAATTAACCCCTTCTATTTGTTTTGGCGGTCTAATATAAAGTTAACTTGGCGTTTTTTAAAATCAAAATGATGTAATTATAAACAGTTTCTGATTAAAACTGATAAGTTGCCTTATCACTATAATTTGATAAACGGCTCCCAAATTAAAAAAAAAATTACGAAATGGGTTACAGGTTTTTAGAATTCGAGGAAGCAAAGGTAGTTTTGTCTAAAGTACGCATGGATTCCAATGAATGCGTGATCTAAAAACTCCAACCTTTGAAAAAAAGTTGGCCAAACAAGATTTATAAAACATATACTCCAAGATTTTTGACCATTTGAACAAATCAGAAAATATGTAAGAATGTTCTACAATGTCCCTTAGGAATAAAGGCGCATATGTGGGTCAAAATCTCAGAATGTACATTTCCAATGATCAATTTAAAAAATAAAAACAATAATTGGTTTTAAGACATTCAGCGTGTGAGCCAATAGAATATGCTTTGTTACACCATATGTATCTGGGGCGTACACAGATCAAACTTGATTTTTTAGGTAATTACGGCGTTTTGAATAAAGCCCCGATCCACGGAGGGTAAACATTGGACTGATAGAGCAGCCACTCCTTCCAGATTAATATATCCTGGCACCTGTACTATCCCAGCGGCCGAAGAGTGCCATACCTCGTTTTTCTTCGGTACCCTCTAGCACAACCTCCTCGGGAGGGCTGGACCAGCCGCAGAGGTGACGGCAAGGAATGGCTGTAGTAACCATTGTGAGTTTATGTGCTGTAATTAGGTGCGGTAGTGAGCTGTTGCTAACCCGAACAGGCTCGCACCTCGCACCTGGCACTAAGAGTCAGTTGGAGAAGATCGCCTCAAAGCAGCCTGACCTACTTCCCCTGGACGGCTACCCAGGAAAGGTAGTCCTGAGGTGTGTACTGTAAATGACAATGTTAATGAGTGCTGTGATAAGTATACTGTGTGGCGTATACAGAGTATAAGTATACAGAGTGGGTGTTCCCCCAACCTGGAGGACCAGTGGCTGATTGCGGTACTAATGACGGGCCTCCAACTCCCTACGCCTATAATAATCTTGTAGGTTTATTACCATAGAATATGAACAAGTTTAATTAAACGTATTAATGAAATAGCATATTGCTGAAAGAACAAGGAAACAATTGAATATGTACCCTCCGTGGAATTGTATAATTAACGGAGTGTACAGAAATAGTAAATCCTAACACATTTGCTTGGAAATGTTAATATAAAAATGAAATTAAACAATGCATGCATTAATATCATTTATTGTTACTGATTCCACTTCAGTGATTTTTGTAGTCTTAAATGAAATTTGCATAGTGTGACATCCACAGAGGGTTACAAAAGTGACTTTTTCGTTGCATTTATCACTATTTGTGAATATTTTTTTCACTTCTTCTATTTTAAATAGAATTCTACTATGTATTTAGCAAAAAATATTGATCGAAAAATCTGTTTAAATATGGTTTATAGCTGTGAGACATGAAAATGAACATTTTATGATTTTGACCCATAGATAAAATAACTTAAAAAAATTGATAATATGTAACAATTATTATTTATTGTTATTATTTAACCAACAATTACCTGTAATGTCAATTAGGGATTGACACTCCCTAAATACTTAAAAGCTTAAATATTAATTTCTCTAAATAATTTTTCTAAATATATATTTGTTAGTCCCGTACATAAGTGCTTAACGCAGTCATCATTTAGTAGCTAACAAAAAATATGTTAAATTCAAATGAATGTATTATACAGTCTAATGGATAATCTAGGACTTACTGACGTCCTAATAAGTAGTTAGTAAAGTATTTAAAAAAATAGTTTTGTATTGTGCAATAAAGATCTCCAGTAGTAATTTTGCGTGTAGGTATTTGAGCGACAATTGGATTTCGTATTAGATGTTTTTTATATATTTAGACAGAAGATAAATGAAATGCTGTGTATAGGGTGATCCTACTTTACTTTCCAGATTGGCATGGACCATGAAGATAAGAGGATTAGATCGGCCAAAGAGGACAGATAAGAGGCGAAGAGATGTTGGATATAAATAGCGAGGCTGGTCGTGCCGGGCAGAACTGGGTCACCCGGCGATCGATCCTGCCACTTCAACAAGTCCACATTGCCCCGCCGGAGTCCTCCATTCCAGAATTACCACTGAGTTCATGATGAAGGATCAGTTACCTTCAATAAAATGTATAAAAGAACAGAATTCACAAAAAGCAGGAAAATTATCAGTTTCAGCTTACATAACTATGATAATGTATTTTTCTAAGTGTGCCAAGAATTAGAGTTTTCTTCCATAGGAAGTGATAACCCCATTTCATTTCAATCTATAAGAATTCGCTTATTTTCGGATGAGACCTCAAGCTCCGAACCAAAGCTTCCTTACACAAAATTCTCTAGCCCCGTATTTATTTATTTACTTTTTCTAAAAGAAATTGACTCATTTCTTATGAAATCTCGCTTTTTCAGGAACATTGGTTTCATACCAAATGATGGGTTCGGTGAACTAGACAGTTTTAGAGATTTCGAGAAAGACTGAAATGTTCGAAATCTCGTTGATCCATCGGTTCTGACTTGATGATAACTGTTCTATGATGCGACTAAATGATGACGGTGGGGCAATATAGTTATTAGTATTATTAGGAAATTTTCTCGGCACATGGGTTGGTATCTCATCCCTCTGGGGAGAGCGTTCCTATTCCCTCGGTCATCGATCGGACAGAGTCAGGCACTAATATAACAAAAAACATAATTTACCTATATTTTAATAGAGTTGATTAATTTGAATCCACAAAGCTCCTATTTGTCGCCCATCAACGTATTCTCTTTCGGCTTATCTTTGAGATTTCATTCCTATCCTACTACATCGAACCGCTCGCATTAATTTCGAAGTCAGTGGACACATTCAGCCACTTCTAAGAATAAAACTTATGGAACTACTACAGTTAGCAGTTGTTGTCCATACCTCATTTAAATGTTGTTGATCCACTCAAATTGATGGATCGCCGCAGATTTGGATAAATTCTAATTGAATAAAAAATTAAAGATAAAATTTCCAAATAAACTCTTAAAAAAATACATGTTATTTGTAACTAAATTAAAAAAATATTTCGTTTTAAAAAGCTATGGATTAATAGAATTTGAAATCCTTAAAGTGAAATAATGATGGTAAGAAAACTAAAACCATTTAATTAGGGATTGATAAATTAGTAGCAGCTAGTTCAGTGCGAGAACAAACCAGTACAAACCTTTCTGTTTGATATAATCTACTTAAACCTTGAATTGAAGATGAATATATAACATTCGAAACTGGTTTTCAATAAAAATAAAATTATAGAAGTGGCAAACAATATATCAATCCCAAATTGGATTGATCCTTCTATACCATCATGTGGATGTCAACTGATTTTAAAACCATTTATCTCCTTTTTTTAAACCAGCTATAAAACACGGAATGAGAGTCATAAATATTGATTATCTGTCAAAAAAGTATTATTAATGCTGAGTGAGTCATATTCAGAAAGCTAGGAAGGTACACAAGAATAGCAAATGTAGTAGATAACATGGTTATCATAGACATAATTCGTTTTGACCCTTATTTTTGAGCCATCGGGATCCCGAAAGGTGTAGGCTAGAAATGACATTAGGCAGTGCAATGTTTATCGAACTACTCAGACCTAAAGCAATGTGTTGGCAAATATCATGAATCCTCTGCAGTTTTCACTTCGTTAAAAGACACTAAAGCAGCTTCTAATTGACAGCGGATGACGCAGACATCAGTTTAATGTACTTCAAATAGATCATTATTTTGTTCCACCAACTCCGGCCGACCAATATTTCCATCCTCAATTACAGCATTAGGCCCATACTTCATTTCGCATTATTGCATCCTAACAATACGTCAGTATTGGCCCAAAATATGTAATATCTTGGATTAAATACAAGGTAGATGGATAGTGAAGGAATACGTGAGATGCCCAAAGGGAAAAAAAGGGATAGAAGAGGTAGAGCCAAGGTACGCCATGCCACCCATGGATACCATCAACAAAATACTGAACACATTTTTGGTAATTGTAGAACTAAATTAACGGTTACTGCAGAACTAACTTGACGGTATACTTATTGAGTTCATGGCAAATAAATAAGTTTTACAACACGTATGACTTACATACATGAAATACTTGGAGTCTTCGCTTAGCAATAGTGAACTTCATGTATTATTTAAAAACTGTAGAAATTAATGATAAATATTTTTAGAAAAGTAAAAATAGAGAAAGAAAATTAGATATAGTTATTCTGATTTGTAATACTCACCTAATCTGCAATTTATATAAATATAGTCAGTCAAATCCATTCTATTTATAGCTTTTAAACTTTCATTTATCTTTTATAGCTATAGAATATCTTAAGATAAAAAAATAGCTATGACAAACAACAATTACTGAGCATACATTTATGGTACAGAATAGAAATATTTGGTAAAATAATATTGATTACAATCACGATTTTCAAAAGACTCTAAAATTATACTTCCTTCTGTTAAGAATCTTTGAAAGAAGGCTTGAATCAGAATTTATCCTTTATAAATGGTAACTTTCCCTGTACAGATGATTATTGTGTTTTAAGTGAGTTAGAATTACATTTAAGTACTCGTAATATTCGAAATAGAATACTGAAAGAGTACATATTCGACCTTACAAGTAAGCAATTAATGATATGTCAATTAAAAAATTTTAATCAGCATCCAGCAAGCTAATTTAATACATAAAAGATCTAATGGATAAACCTCAAGTACTCGTAATATTCGAAAAAGAATACTGAAAGAGCACATATTTGATCTTACAAGTAAGCAATTAATGATATGACAATTAAAAAATTTTAATCAGCATCCAGCAGGCTAATTTAATACATAAAAGATCTAATGGATAATCCTCAATCTGTATTCCAGATTATCTAATAGGATTATCATTGTACGTCCACCTACCGCTAAAAAATCTACAGTAGCCCTACAATGTCTTTAGAATTTAAGAAATAAATTAAAATATAACTAAATTTCAGACGGAGTTGCTTTTTGCGTTGGGAACAGTTAATTTTTAATAGTAAGAATTAGAAAGTCTTGGAGTTTATGTGAAAAGGAAAGAATTAATATCAAGTTAAATAGGGATTGATGCGCACATCAACTACTATAAAGTTGGATACATTGGACTGTAAAAAGGTTTTATTCGTTATAGAAGAGGTTTTAATTGAGTTGGGAGTGTTATATCTAATGTTTACGTTAAGTTATATAAAAAAATAACTTTTTTTAATGATTTTTTAATATATCATGAACGTTTGAAACGAAATAATCGAATTTACACAGTTTTGAGTTAATACTAGCAAGAGGAGCGCACGGTGTGTCCTTCGCCGATTTCGATCAATCTTTTTATGAGTGATACTGCATTCAATAAATGTTGTTAGTTTTTTCATTAAATTTATCTCACGCTCGAAAGGAACCTATAGAAAATGAAAAGAATAAGGCCATTGGTCTGCAAGATTAAGTATTGATTTCTTATTTCCCGGATCAATGCTTCACTTGCAAGGGAGTTTCAAAGCCTTTCAGGACGATGATAGAATCAATTTCTTACTCTCTGCCCCTATTGTTGGTAGAAATATGGTAGAAAAGAGATCCTCTAAACGTAGAAGTGTTGCCAATCTAATAACAAATAATTAAATAAAACAGTAACTTTTGTCATTGTACTGTTTTCATAATAATGAATTTTATACCAGAATAATAATGAATCCTCATATTTTTCACTAATCTCGCAATAATTAGTTTTGAACTAGGATATCTTTCAGGTCATTATTTCTCAACGCTTTTCGCGTATGTTGTGTACAATACCCTCATACAGATTCTCGTGGTTTTTGATCGATATTTATTTTTTTTTTAATAAAGGAGAATCGCATATGTATTTGTCGGTTATCATCTTCTTCTTCTAGAGGACAGACACATAAAGCGGTCCTTGGTCTGATCAGACATCTCTGTCTGTTCACATGCACTTACTGTTCATCCCTACCGGTCCTAGATCGGCGGTGTATTCTTTTACGCCTTCAATTGGAGATAGTAACATTCCATATTAAGGACATGGCTAATTCATTTTAATTTCAGAAACCTGGCGAAGCTAGAGAGACTCGAATTCACATATTAGCAGACACCATATCACACTCACTTCAAAATTATTGAAAATGCCTTTCAATATCTTTCATTCATCCCTCTCTCTCTCTCTCTCTCTCTCTCTCTCTCTCTCTCTCTCTCTCTCTCTCTCTCTCTCTCTCTCTCTCTCTCTCTCTCTCTCTCTCTCTCTCTCTCTCTCTCTCTCTCTCTCTCTCTCTCTCTCTCGATTCCAACATGTTGAGTGTCCCTCGGTCCATTTAGTTGAAATTCCAATCCTTCTAAAATTATTGTATTTGATAAGCACGTTAAAAGTTGCAATTCTTGAAATTTAGTCTGCCAAAGGGTATCAGAGGCTTAAACTGCTCAATACCGATAAATGAAAACTTCGTCTATCAGAGTCGAATCAGAGTCATTTTTGGCAATTTTCGAAGTCGTCACAAGACCGCCACTTTTGGAATGGCGGACAAGGCTTATTTGACTTAAAATGGCCTACACTTTCGTAATTGACATTCATATATTCTTATAATTTTTTCCCTGGCTCAAGGATTATGGTATACTTTAGTATGTGTGACATGAGTAGAAATCGATTTATGGAAATATGGATGCTTTGGAAATATCCACTTTCGGCTTCTAATGTCTTAAAATATCGTTGTACCGATGTTTTAAATATTTTTCATTCCATCACTAGTTCATTGCCTTAAATATTACAGATATAATGTCATCATTAAAACCAAAATTAAATCTATAAGTTGCATTAAGTCTAATCATCAAATATTTACCTTAGTACTTTTTAATAGTATCATTTTTCGAATCCATAGTATGGTTAATATTCTTTTATCTTTCAATGATGGGTGGGTTAAAACATTAGCATATTCTGGTATTTGCCCTGAGCCTTCTCTTTTTTTACCAGCAATGATAAGATAAGAGGATGGTATCCATCATTATTTGGAACTAAAGGCGGGGAGGTCACAAACTGGCGTGATGTTGGAGTCGTCGCTATCTCAAACAATAACCAGTAAATGAAATATTGCCATGGCCACGTGGAATTTCCTTATCTATTTCAATTCCTTTTTTTTTTCCTTCACGCTTATCTAACTGACAGTAGCATCAAATATATTTATATAACTCGGCACCATTCTCTTTCGCTATTTCTTCTTAATCTATATAACCGTGACTTATAACTTATAAAATTTGGTATCAATGTGTCAGAAAAATTACTCATGCTATTTGTATTTAAATTTATAAATCGGTACCTCATAATTCCGCTCTATAATCCAGACTATTCTCTTATAATTTTCTCAATACAGCAAGAAATTTGCTTACAGATTTTTATCATATGAAACTACAATGAGCTACACTAAAATGAACATTCTACATTAGTAGCTTCCGTAGCCATCTTACATTCAGACACCTCAGATGAATATCAATAGTAGATTGGAATGACAGGGGACGGACTAGTAGAATTTTGTGAGTAAGGATTATCTAATTAAAGAAGGCACATCAATCTATTTTTGGCCCAATCTCTGAGATAAAGGATATCATGATCATTACGGATAATTTTATTTGTGACTATACGAGCTAGAAGTATTAAGGATTTTTGAAGGATTTTGGATTGTAAGAATTGGATTTGGGTTGAAATATTTGATGGATTCATAAAGCTCAAAAGTTCAATTAATCATCTTCAAATTAGCCTCTTAATAGTGGGATTTATGAGTTTTTTACCATAACGTATTAGTAGTTACTTGTTGCTTCGATCTTTTATGAGCATTCCCTACAGTACGGTTAGCAAGATTGGTTTTAAGTAAGACCGTTGGTACAAAAATATATTGGGAGTAGGAATCTAAAGTTTTACATAAATTTCAACCGAATTTAAAACCAATATTTTTTATAGTCAAACATAACATTGTTTCGATTAAATCCGAATTCCTTAACTTAAAAGGTATTTGTTTCCCAACTTTAAGGATTTTCATATTATTAGGAGAAGGGCAGTGTGACACCCCACTCAAACGTGAAATATTGTTGAAGGAAACATCATCATTATTATTCATGCAGTAAAAACAATTTGTAAAACGTGCAAAAATGTGCTACAAAAATTAAAATTCACTGCCCATCACGTCTTTTGTACGGAATAAAATCACATCTACATATTTTGTTTTCTTACATAAATTACTGTTTTTCATAAAAAAAAAATAAATAAATAAATAAATAAAAAAACTAAAAAAAAAAAACTAGGCAGGGTGGAAACCTAGGCGATGTTTTCTGCAAGTTCACGAGCACTTATTTCCGGATTCATAGCTACTTTTCGTACTTTCGTAGCTAATTGATTCCACCTGTTCACGCACTGTGACAAAACCTTTTCTGGCTGAGTGTTTTTTTAATGTCCACTGATCCAGCTTTAAACGTGAAATATTGTTAAAGGAAACATCATCATTATTACTGTTATAATACTTGTTTATAAAAATTGTTAAAAGATAGAGTTTAGTAGGTTTGCGAGGAAGCTATTGACTTAATCATTAATTTTAAACTTAAAAAAACTACTTTATTTTTAATATTTATCGGAGACTGAATAAAAACTAATTCACATAATTCTTTATTACCTAATTTTTATATTTCCTGGATTCTAGTAAATTATTTCACAAAACTAATTATCAGGAGATAATTAAATTTTTCGGTAGAATGAATAATTTTAGATTTAATATAACAAAAACGAAAATCAGCACCGATTCATAAATTTTAAGAAAATGCAAAATTATTGTTTTCTATTAACCGCTTAGGCAGATCTTCAATGAACTCCATCCACACTGGAACTTCTCGGAACGTCTCTGCTAACACTTCCACAAACGATTCTGTTAGTTTCGATATTTCGAATATATATATTTATATATAGATATTTATATATATATATATATATATATATATATATATATATATATATATATATATATATATATATATATATATATATAGAGAGAGAGAGAGAGAGAGAGATAGATAGATAGATAGATAGATATATTTCGCAATATCAAAATTATAAATATAATTTATGTTAAACTTTTTAAATGATTTTAAAAACTACGCTCTGAATAAGTCAACTATTGAACAGAAAATAATGATAATAAATACCCTTTAGAGAGAAGAATGCGAGAAAAAATAGGTAAATAATTTAATATTATTTATATTTTCAGAATATTTCTTCAGAAATTAATTTACACATAAGATAAATTTCTCAAGGTTGTTGTGCTTCCAGGACAACGGCATACGGTTTTACTTTTCAGGTTTTTGGTACGGTCTGACGATAACCCAGAAAAAGTTATCGATAAATACAAGCGTGAACAATTTTCTAGATTTTGTACTGCTGTCAGTAGACTGTCCAAGGTCTCTTTGTTTCTAATTTGGCATGCTATTAATGAAGTCTCCTTTTATTAGACTCTTTCGGGAATCCGAGTTTTTGGACACTGCGAACTCTCTTGATTTTAATTAGTTGGGATTGGTGAGAATTAAAAGTTAAATGCTTTATTAATACTCTAATTTACTTCCTTGTCCAACTGTAGTTCTGAAAGAAACAGCACTTCTTTAAAAAATATTGAACCGTTCGTATCATTACATTTTATTAAAATTTATTTTTAATTCAATTGACAAAATATAAGAATAAGAAAAATTGATATTGTTTCTTAAAAGATAAAAAAAAAAACTGCATTTGCTTTCTGAGTAACAATTTCTAGCAACTGCATTCTTGGAGGTTGCACCAATATTCCGCTCCTTCTTGCACTTCTTTGGATTTAGTTAAATATATCTTAATGTAGAAATATTGTTTAGAAGATGTAGGAACCATACTCCCATTCAGTTCTTCTTTTTTATTTATTTCCTTCAAACAGTAGACATGTGAGAAGATGGAACCGCAGGTTTCATACAACACATGGGAAATCCTCATGTAAGTATTTTTAATAAGGGGACAAAAAAAAAAACTTTAATAATTGTTAAAACTTTGGACGAACCGAAGTGTATCGTTGCTATTCTACCACCTCACTTAACACCATCACTGTTATCAATGCCATTTGAAACCGATCAATCACTTGCTATCCTAGGCCTGGCCTCATCAACCGCATGACTTCTTCGATATAGAGACTATCAAAAGACAATTAGCGCTCCTGGATAGACTTCTCTATTTCCTATTCCGTATTCGCAATATAATTGTAGAAAAGTTAGTATATTTGACATAAACTAATATAAAATAACATAACGTTTTTCCAAAACATATGATGTGATGAAAAAAAGACAAGGCTGGCATGTCGCATCGATGGAATTCCCATTGGGTATTGAGATAGAAATTTTCTGGTTTCGTTCCTTCTCATAACATAACAGTAGATCTTAAATAGTTAGTTTAGTGAGAAATCTTCTATTTTCAAATTTAAAGCAGTGGCGAAATTAGGAAATATTTAGCATGACAATGATCGGAAAGAGAATACTCCGCAAATATTAGTAAGTATTAAATTGTCTTAGCTAACATATTTATATTAATACGAAGTCAATACGGATTGTTTGGCGAGGACGAATAATAAAATCTAAGAATTGTTTCATTCTGAAGATGGGAGAGGGGAGGGAGGAGAAAGGAAGGAGGCGGAAACCCGAAACGTTAACGAAATACAATATCTAATCATTTACATATAATTTTTTTTATTTTCAATTGTTTTAAACAGTCCTCGTAGTTTTTAGTAATGGTGAAGATTTAGTGAAGTCTGGATGAGGTCTGCGTTTTCATTGAGAATTTCTGTTTCCTAAGTAACGTAGGTTACTATTATTGATGTACATACCTATATATTAGTATGTACAGAATGGACATCAAAAGTGCAAGAGTTTGAAGCACACCGACCCTGATGGGATGTATAGAAGAAACATCCGATCTGTCAAACATAGATATATCTGTCGGATAGAAAGGAATAATTTAGGGACGAAAATATTTGTTTGAAAAAAAGTTCCGTCCTGTTTGACTTATTATGAGTACGTAACGATGTTAAAAACCACAAAAAAAAAGTTTTAAAAGAGGTAAATAAGTATTTAGAGCTACATACATGAGCGTATCTGTAGCATAGAGTCTCTATCCTTTATATAACATATTACTGCTAAAAAATAGTGTGATAAATAGGAGTATATTGCAGTGAAGGTTGCATGCTGTATATCAAATATTGAATAATCGATTTTTTAGTCTGCAAACATGTACCCGTTTGTAAATTAGTTTTACAAAAATGTTAGAGCAAAGTGGTAGGACACTAATGATTAGTTATGAGGTTAGATTTTTATCATCTCTGTTGGGTGTTGAATCATCAGTATGTGGGAGAATTTTCTACTCTAATGGGAATTTTCTTCTTAAGAATGGTGCTGTTGTATAATGTCGTTAGGACTTTAGACGCACTAAAAGCGGTCATCAAGCGAATTGTCTTGATAATTTTCACGCTCATTATCTGGACGGTCTGTATGAGGGTGGTGGGAAAATAATCACAAGCTCTAAGTTCAGATTGTTTTGTCTCATACATTAATGCTTAAGTAATATCTTTGTCAGTCTCCATAAACATTCATTGTCAATATTGGGATTATCCAAAAATATATAGTAATTCATAACAGATGAAACTTCATATTTTAAGTCTTTTGTATGTAAACAGTAACATCGAAATATATCTATTTTGATTTGAGGAAATCGTGGCAAAGATGTCTCCCAATAATATGTTTCATCATAAGGAACATGCTTAAACAATTGAAGGGTAAGTAGGTAAAGGTGATAAGAAGAGCCCGAATTTCATGCAGTAAAAACAATTTGTAAAACGTGCAAAAATGTGCTACAAAAATTAAAATTCACTGCCCATCACGTCTTTTGTACGGAATAAAATCACATCTACATATTTTGTTTTCTTACATAAATTACTGTTTTTCATAAAAAAAAAATAAATAAATAAATAAAAAAAAAATAGGCAGGGTGGAACCTAGGCGATGTTTTCTGCAAGTTCACGAGCACTTATTTCCGGATTCATAGCTACTTTTTGTACATTCGTAGCTAATTGATTCCACCTGTTCACGCACTGTGACAAAACCTTTTCTGGCTGAGTGTTTTTTTAATGTCCACTGATCCAGCTTTAAAGTTCGTAATTATGTATTGCAAGTTCGAATGAGATAATTCCAACATTCTTTCTGTATATCGATAACTCAATCCTTGTCGACAAAATTGAACAATTCAACTTTGCTAGTAGAACTTAATTCTTTAGATTTACGATCCATTCAGGTGGGATTATCTTTGGATTCTGATCATTTGGCTCATTTTGGGTTTGTATTTAAATATGGGATTACCATGAACTGATAATAACTAACTAGTGACTACCACGACAACTGTTAGGCCCCTTTTACACTAGGTAACTTGGTCGCCGTCGAGCAGAAAGCAACCGGTGGACGACCACAAAGCGACCGGAGTCAGGCTCAAAGATCGGATGCATTTAGTGATATTAGTAAAACCAAAGAGGCTTATATTTTTCTTTTAAATTCATATACTGAGCTAACCTTATTTTAAATTCTGAACTAGTCTATTTAAAAAAAACAACATGTTATTATTATTTGATGTCTCTGCATTTTCATATTCTCAAGAGCCTATAGATTGGTGCTTAGAGCTCGATGAATTGAAAATAAAAGTTTGACTTATTCGTCCATGGATTTCGGTCATTCGCCCCGCTATGCATCTTCGTCGTCGTAATTATCAATTTAGAATGGATTGTCATAAAACTTCACAGGTTGTTAGGATTTCGGTGAAGGCCGTCTCCAATAATCCAACTATAGACATCGGGGATATCCGATATCGGGAATATCCGAAATATTAATTTTTTTTTTCTAACCCTCCCAAATATTGTAATATTAGTGTAATATATGTCCCCGGCTCTGGTGTCCTTCTAGTCGCCCGCTAGTATCCGAGCCCGGCAACCACTCGACGATCAAAGGGCGACCAAGGCCAATTTCCTTCAAGAGAGTGGTCGGCGACCAGTGTGACCGCTTTGTTAATTCACCAATTGACCAATGCGAACAGAGGGCAATTGAGTTTCCCAGTTTATAATAAGCCTTATTGCACTAGGAAACTTAGTCACCCACGTCTGCCGTGCATATTTAACTTATAACGGACTGATCACTCTCTGGTCGTCCGTGGGTTGCCGTCTTCTGGTCTAAATCACTAAGTTACCTAGTGTAAAGACTGGACTGAGGACTGAAATCTTGCTGTATGAATATTTGTTTTTTATTTCAAAGCGCCGTAGGATGTGGGATTGACATTCAGAGAATAAAGGCTGTGGGTTGGTTGAGAACTCTTGAGAATTGGATGCATTGTAAGAGGGATATGAGAAATGGGCAATTTTGAGGGAGATTTGAGGAATTTGGATTCAGTTTCTAGTGATGGGGCTCATTAGGAGTATTGTGTCACTCTAGGTAGTTGTCCTTTGTCTAGTCTAAGACTATGTAATGTACCTGCCATGTCTTTGGCCATCTGTCGGGCTCCGTGGAGTCCGGAATAGTGGGTTCGTCGTCTGTTGGAAACTGTAAAAAAATGGATATAGAGTAAGCTGGTTTTTGTCCTCTTTTAGTTGATTGTGTCTCACAATTCGTCTCAGAACTTCTTCTTCTTCTTTCACTCCCTCCTTAGTGCCATCAGCGTGGAGGAACGGCCTCAGCCCATCTTGCCCATTGATCTCTGTCGACATCGTCCACCATCGTGCTTCCTCTGGCTCGCCCAAGTCTCTCCAGATAGTTTTGATACATCATCCTGGGTCTGTCTCTAGGTCGCCTTCCCTCTGGTTTTGCTTCCAAGAGCCATTTAGCCTTTTGGTTATCGCCCATCCTGTAAACATGACCAAACCATTTCAGTTGGCGTTCTTCAATAATTTCTTTTACTGGTCTTACATTCAGTTCCTCTCTTATTCTCTCATTTCTCCAGCAGTCTCTTCTTGTTTTTCCAAGTACTCTCCTAAGGTACCTCATTTCTATGGCCGTTACTTTGCTCTCATGTTTATCAAGAACAGTCCAGCTCTCCGCACCATATAGAAGGACAGGCAGAAACACTGTTTTAAATAAAGCTATTTTGGTTTATTTCTTTATCTCCTGTTTCCCTAATATTGTAGTGCAGATAGAGTAGAACACACCATTAGCCTTCTTGACTCTATGTAGAACCTCTTGGTCTATTCTTCCATCTCTGCTGAAAATCGTGACCATGTACTGGAAATTATCTACCTTCTCTAGCGGCTCATTATTGCATGAAATATGAATTGGGTCTTTCCCATCTCGGCCGATAACCATCACCTTACTTTTAATAGAATTTATTTCCATTCCTTTCCTCTGGAGCTCTTCCGACCATTCATCGACAGTCACCTGAAGCATTTCCTGGGTGTCAGCAATCAGGACCACATCATCCGCATATAGGAGAGCTTGTGCTTGTACAGGAATTAAATTCCAGTATCCCACTGTTGCCCTTGGTGTCCTTACTTTCCATACTTCATCCAGGCATATTATGAAAAGAAGTGGGCTTAGGCTGTCCCCTTGCTTGACGCCTTTATAAAACCTAAATGGCTCTGATTCAGTTCCGTTAAGCCGTATAATTCCCTTGGGATCCTGGTATACCGATTTGATCGCACTGATGAGAGTAGGTGGCACCTGTTTTTCCTGTAAAGCATTCCAAATCTCTTGGCGGGGTATCGAATCGAATGCAGCCTTCAAATCCAGGAACGCCAAAAATAACTTTCTTCCTCTATCCCACGCTTTCTCAACTACTACAGAGGATAGGCATATTGGTCTATAATTCTCACACTTTGTCTGGTTGCCTTTCTTAAAAATCGGAATTATAATATTATTTTCCCAGTCATGTGGTATTATCTTTTCCGACCAAATCTTTTGAAAGAGGTTCTGTAAACACTTGACCATTTCTTCTCCACCATATTTTATGAATTCTGGCGCGATGCTATCTCTTCCTGCTGCTTTGCCCAGTTTTATTTTATCCATCGCCAAAATAACCTCATCTTCTTCTATGACATCATCACTGTTCTCCACCTGGTTCTCGCAGATTCTAGGTCTTCTACGGCCGTCATGTTGAGGATATTGTCTGTATTCCTGGAGGGAAAATGTATCCTGATAATGCCTATGCCATACCTTAAAAATTTCATTTTCTTGAGACACCAAATTACCGTTATTATCTTGGGCACTTCGAACCTGTTTTCCTTTCTTTCCTCTTAGTCCATTTAGAGTGCTCCAGAATTTTCTTTGATTTTCTTCGAAGTTAGTTGGATCTCCTTTCCAAATTCCTCCCAAGATCTTGCCTTGGCTTCTCTGACAACTTGCTTGGCAATGTTTCTCTTTCTGACGTATTCATCCCAACAAGCTTGGGATTTATTCTGCCTATATAGACTCCATGCTACTTTCTTATCTTTTGTCGCTTTTTGCACTTCATCATTCCACCATCTAGTACTTTTGGTCTGAGGCTTAATTTTCTTAATACCACATGCCTCTGTTGCACAAGAAAGAATGATTCTTTTGATATGAAGCCATAAATCATCGATTGCCATGTCATAATTTACTTCTTGTAAGTTAGTCAGCAGCACCTCTCTATATCTTTTAATTACTTCTGGATTTCTGAACTTTTCGGCCGCAATTCGTTCATATGTTTTGCAGTGTTTCTTCCGCGGCTTAGTAATTTTGGTATCAGCAACAACCAGGCGGTGATCTGTGCCTAACTCCGCTCCTGTAATGGCTTTTACATCCTTGAAATATCTGCGCATCCCTCTGTCACAGATAATGTAATCGATTACGCTTTTGGCTTCCCTCCCTTCCGCTTCAAAAGTAATTTTATGTATTAACTTATGTTTAAAGTGGGAATTCCCAATAAGCATATCATTCTCTATGCAGAACTCTATCAATCTCTGGCCATTATCATTTTTAATTTCTTCTCCACCCCATAAACCTATTACTCCATGGGAGTTAGCATGATCCTGGCCTGTCCTGGCATTCAAATCTCCGCAGATAACAACCATTCTGTTCTCAACTCGGCCTTTATCAACAGATCTCTGCAAGTCTTCATAAAACTGATCCTTATCAGTGGCCGGTGAGTCTTCTGTAGGAGCATAAACTTGAATTATTGAGGTTTTGCCAATAGTGAGTTGGATGTTGGCTAATATGATGTGGGGTGACAAAGCTTCCCAGCTTTCTATCCTGTCAAACAATTCATCCCTCATAGCAAACGCCACTCCACCTTTGGCCCTTTCTCTCATATTTACTCCAGAGTAAATCATCGTGAATCCATAAGTCAACCTCTTAACACCATTTCCTTTCTTCTTAGTTTCACTGAGGCCTATAATGTCCACTTTGTATTTTTTAATTTCACCTACAAGTTCAATCTCTTTACCAGAGAGCGACTTAATGTTCAAAATACCTAATTGAATGTCCTTATCCATGCCGCGTCGGTTACCAGTAGACTGTCCAGATCCGAGGCTATTTAATCGTCTTTGAATCGGTTATACTTTGGGTGGGTGATTGGCCCAAGCCCCAAAGGCCCCTTTACCTTGGGACAACAGGGTCCTCTTTATATCGGGAACAGGAAACCCTAGATGGATTGCCTTCACTACGGCTCGGAGCTCCACCTGCCCCCAACGCTGTTCTGAAACTGTTTTGTTTTGTAGCCGTTGTTGCCGATATGTTACTTAACATCAGGGCTCCATAAAGAACGGATCTTATTATGATTTTATAAATTAATCATTTGAGGGCCGATCACCTTGGCGAGGTCAGCAGGTGGCCTAGTCTGTAAAACTTGGTCTTCACCAACCTGATCTTCTTTTGATAATGGAGATATAGTGCCAGATGCCTGTCGAGAGTGTCACCCAAGTATACTATGCCGGACTATTTGTTCAACGCGCTACCCTTAGACCTTAGGAAGAGATGGCGCTTGTTCTTCTGGAAGAAGAGAATAGTACAGTCGGTCTACTTGTTATTATTGTTATTATTATAGTCCTTCCATTTTTTTTTTTTTTTTAATGGCTTCTCACATGCCTTTTTCATCTAACGTAGGGGCTAATGCAGTGTGAAACCGTAGATCTCCGGATACCGCCTCACCAACCTATACTCTGATTGAACGGTAGAGAGCAGTAGTATATTAATAATTTTTTTTAACAATCAATTTAAATTTTTGTTGTTAAATAATTTGTACAGGTTTCTAATTTCCTTCAATTTTAAAAATTTAAGCGGAATGTTGTTTGTTATCATATCCGTCAGTTAATTTATATCTAATAAATTATAAAACTTTTATTTTCACGATATACTATGTATTTGAATAATTATTTTGTCAACGGTAGAATGAGTGTGGCAATGCGGAACATAAAAGGAAATTAATGGAATGATTGGGATTAACTGTCGCCCCTTTCAAAAATTTGTTTTTTAATCGGATAAAAATTTGGGTGTTTTGAGGATTTCTGGTGCAGAATTCAGCACGATATATTTTCCATAATCGGAAGCGAATTGTCAATGTTTTGAACTTTTCAGGAGCAGAGTATAGCTCACTATAACATATCCTTTACCATGAAACTTTTTGAAAACCTAGCGCGAATTCGTTTTTTTTTGGACTATTTGGAGCAGAATGTAGCTCATTTTAATTTCACGATGTCATGCTACGTTTTTCATTATCGTAATCTCAGCACATGTTTGTCAATTATATAGAAGTTCCTGTGACAGCGGTTTCGTTCGCTGAGGATATCATATATGCCGAGATAAACAATTCATTTAACGCATAATATTTCTATTCGTTAAAATTGTTGCTTTCTTAAGAATTCAATTGGTCTGTTTTAGTTGAAGCTAAGGCTTCCATTATAAATCGAAGTTTTCAAAAGGCATCCATAGATGCTAAAACTCTACTAATATCGATCAACTGAAAACCATTATATTGATCAATTTTAAAAATTAAGATCGAGTTTTGAAGTAAAAATAGGGTACTTACGTACTTCACCACCGACCGTCTAAACTTGTTTCACACATAAACTGATTCGAATTTATACGAATTCAAGAGCCGAATGAAAAGGATCCAATAGGGGTTTGTTTATCTCTGGAGCGAGCGGTAGTCAACAGTTGTGATTCAGATACAAGCAGTAATAATAGTAGGTAGATTATAACATAATTAGTCCGCACAGAATCGACAGAAGACAATGCGTTTCAGTCCAGTTTTCCGGGAACTGCAAGAGCCGCTGCAACCTTTCTTGCATTTGCAGTAGGATGTTAAAAGCAGAATCCAGAGTGATAGTGATGGGAGTAAGCCCCTGATCATCGAGCTTCCACCCACAATATATAAGATTTTTTTCAGCTCCCAACCACTTTTGAACTTGGTGATAAATTCTGTAAGCATGGTGGTGTGCTGCATTCTCTGTTGGTGGCAAGCGAACTGCAGTAATTTTGAAGTTTGAAATTGCAGATTTAACCAGCAGCTGGTAGTGCCATTTTAACCAGCTATTCAAGGTGGTTGTTAAGAAATCACCCCGTAGAAAGCTAGAAAACACTTCTCCCCAGCATTTGCTGTGGACTCCTTACTTGAGTCTGGCTACAGAAAAAGTTCAAGATGGATATTTTCGTTTAATATTTTAGTCAACTTGGTTTTACCATGGCCAAAAGGAGTCGAAGTAGTGTCACACTTAATGAACAAATGAATAAAAAGTACTATTCCTTCTAAGTGTTTAGCGGATAGATGAGTGAAAGATAAGTGAGGGAATTATTTAGACACGATAAGCAAGGCATGAGTAATGGCAATTATCGCCTTCACCTCTGCTACTCTACTGGAAGTAGATGTGAGTAGCACCTGAGTCTAAACCATTGATGAGAACGAGATCTACGACAATCACACGGTCAAAAGTTGGGCTTTTGGATAATGCCATGTCAATGCTGCCTCCTTCGGCAGCTTTCACTCGAATGCCTTGTTTCTCAAAAGAATCTTGAAGAAGTGTGATGAGGTGCATCTTGTTCTCATTGGCTGGGACTTTTTCCTGAGGTAGTTCGATTATGGTGGATTCCTCGAAAATTATATCATAGTAGAAGTGAGAAGCACAGCATCGGAGACATTCAGTACTTTTGGTGCTGTTATTAACGGCATCCTCTGGGTAACCATTGAAAACAACCGAGGCGTTGCTGCCAAAATGATGATGAGGGTTTTGATGTAGCTGATGATAGTATAGCATAGATGTATAACTGACAATACTGCCAAAATTTCTGGCTGCTTTGCAGCTCGCACAGGTCTTTCGAAATAATAAATTTGTTTTTTATTGGCTTAGGTTCAAACAACATAAAAAAAATTAGAACTAGTGGATCTTTTGTAAGATCGGTCCCCGTCAAAGTCTATTGACTGAACTATGATACTGAACTATAACACTGGGATAGTGACTCCAGGAGTGGGGATAGTTGATGCCGCCTGTCTTCAACGAATTGCCGCTTCTACTCTCTTAACGTATTTAGAGAGTAGAATTCTCACACTATTCCTAAAAGAGTGTGCGACATTACCTATTAACAAAGTCTATCATCGTTGTTGTGGTCTCGTATACATCATATCATCGAAAAAATATATAGCTAGTCGCATTATTGCTAATACAAGACGCATAAGACACTACGACAGATAAATGTCGATCAACTGTCAAAACTGATACATATGTTAACTAATTTAAAAATTATGTACGAACTTGGAAGTAAAAATATTCTCTAACCTCACTTTTATTCTTAAGCTTAAATTTATTTTTCATTTTGTATTTTAATTATTTTTTATGTTTTAATGATCTTTATGGGGAGGGAGGCATGACCCCTCTCGGCCTCCCCTGTATACGCCTCATGGCAACCGTTACTAATACAAAATATATCAAGTAAGAAAATTAAGTAAATGCAATGTTTATGTAAAAGTAAATGTTTCTTGGATCCCTACCAGCCTTAGAAAAGCAGAATGCCAGAAACATAGCACACCTTTGTCCATACAATCGTTTCATATATTAAATTCATTTTTAACAATCTTTTTATTTTTCTTATTAATCAGACACATTGTTATAGTATGTGCATAGTATAGTATTAATTATTATAGTTGGAAATTATGTATATCTGGGATATCGACCTAGCAATATTATGCTACTTTTTCAACCGAATATAATGCGATTCCTCTAGTTATTCACAATTTCCAAACTCTTTCAGAGTACCCTAACTCCTTTTTACATGCCCATACGATTCCAAAAAGGGGCGCCGGGCCTAACACAAAGGGAAGCACCACCCCCTTTGTGCTCTGTCCCATATTATTTACTATCACCCCCCATCCACTACCTACTTTGCTCTCTTTTGAGCCCTTGGGTGTCTCTAAATATATTTATCGTGTATCAGCCCCTCTGGGTAAACATGATTTAGGATGATACATAACAAACTTGCAATCATATAAAAGTTTAAAATAAAAAAAAATAATTTTGTTTTAAAAAATATTGATGTTACTTAAATGAAATAAACTGGTGGTTTTGCAAAATTACTCGTTGTTATATATAATCACAGCTAAATTCGGAAAATGCGATAAATTATCGAATATTCATTAAATTGACCGGCCAATTTATGTAATTCTCAACTCATAATGGCGAATATAATCTGGCGCGAAAGCCTGCAAATAACAATATTTTATAATCTAAAAAATCAATAAATGGTATTTTGTCAAGTGGGTGTAGCCTGGACGAAATTTTAATATGGGACTGACAGGGCCAAGTGAGAGACCTAACTAGCAGAGGCGACTCGTCGATAAAATTAGTGGGGTGCTGCTGCAGAAAATGTTTAACCCTAGTTTTAAAATTTTATAAAAGGAAACAAAAGTTTACAAAAAGAAAATTGATTCAGAAACTTGTTAAAATCCTAAAAGAACAAAATAAAATATTTTTAGCTTACTACTACATAAATTGTTACCAGTTGACCTCCGCATGGTGGTATGGAAGGATTAATCTAATTAGGGATTGATAAATTATTTGCCACTCTATAATTTTGTTTTATTGAAAATTAGTTTCGAATGTTATACATTCATCTTCAGTTCTAAAAACACAAAAAATTCAAAAATAAGCAATTCAAAATATAGTTTGGTATTATTATACATATTAAATTAGATTTAATATAAATCTGTATTATAAAATATTTATGAATTTAATTAAGACAAGAAATCAAATACATACAACACCAAGGTTTAAATGGATTATATTAAACAGAAAAGTTTGTATTGGTTTCTTCTCGCATTGAACTAGCAACGAAAGAAAGGTAGGTAGGATATTTATAGCTAAACGGTTTAAGGGTCGGGGTTTTTCCAGTAATGGCGATGAGTGGTTTTTCTGTTATAGATGGGAATAAATTTAACATTGGGCTATTGCAGATATTTATTTGGTCATTTAAGCAAATATCTGGATTGGATTTGAAGGATTTTATTATTTCAAGTGCTTCATATATATTTAATTTGAGGCTGTTTTCAACGTGATTAATTAATTTAACTGCTGAGTCTTTGATGAATTAATGTTTTTTTTTTTCATTAATATGAATTGCAAAGTTAGGAATTCTTTGTCTTATTATCTTATGCACGTATATGTACCTTTAATCTCTGATTTAGCGATCCTCCAGTTTTGCCCGTGTATTTGGCTGCACAATCATTACAATTTAGTTTGTATACTTCGCTTTTTTTGAAAGGGTCTATTTTGTCTTTAGGAAAAGAGAAATATGAGAATAGGGTTTTTATATTTTAAGTGCAGTGTTTAATCCAATTTTTTTCATTTCATTCCCGACTTTGGTGGATGTAGGACCGTAATATGGAATTAAAACATAATGTTTCGGATTGGGCCTATCTTGGGGAGGTTGTTGAATAGATATCATTAATTATCTTTTTTACTTCCTTGTACGAAGTAAAGCCAAATACACGGGAGAAACTGGAAGATCGCTAAATCAGAGATTATACGTGCATATGATAATAAGACAGAGAATTCCAACTTTGCAATTCATTTAAATGAAAAAAATCATAAATTCATCAAAGACTCAGGAGTTTTTGACGGGCCGAAGTCTGAAGTACGACTGACGGAAGGAATCCTGAACTGTGCTGGATGAGTGCAAGACGACTGATTGGGAAAAATAAGAATATTTTTCGATACTGTGACGGAAAGAATTAATCGGAACAGAAACAGGCAATGACGGATGATTGCGAATCGACATTTAGATGAAGAATGTTCCAACATTTAAGGAAATTGTGCTTATTTTATAACGTTGTTTACTTTTATAAGTGAGGCAAAGGAGATATCAAGATGCAGGCACATGCCAACACAGTATATCATAACAGTATATCATAATAGATACTTAAAAATGCACATTTCTTTAAAATAGCACGTTCCATACTATAACTTACTATTCTACTAATGAAACTATAATATATTCTATGCTGGCTCAATTGGACAGGAATTTCGGAATGTGCTTGAGACTTTTGCTACCACACAAGAGGTACCTGACTCTTTAATAACTTAAAGACGTCCCTCTGTGCGTCATTGGTGATCGCCGCATGCCACCCACAGAATATAAATTAGGCTAGACCGGTAATAATTTGCAGATGACGTACTGCGTGCTAGAAACGTCTGCTATTAGATGTAGCCTACGTCAACAATCATCTAACACTAACTTTCATGAAAAGCCTTTTCATGAAAGTTAGTGTTAGATGACACAGAAAAAAGTAACTTCAATTTAAAGTCATTTTAAAAATTTTGCAAGGCATTAATTAATATCGCATTTTAATTAATATCGCATTTTATCCTATGCTTAGCGAACCCGAACTAAATTGTCACAGTATGTTTTGTAAGTACATACAAAAATTTTCTTTAAATTTAAGGAGTATTTGATGGAGTACTATCGTGTATATCGTTTTATTTTTAATTTTTTTATTTGAATCTTAATTCGCACCAGTCACAAGTGACAAGCTAGTGACAATCAGCAAATTTGATGATGAGACAATTCTGGGATGTCAGACATGGGAAAGGAAAAGTATCTAGCAGTACCGAGAGAGTAAAGCAAACAGTTCCAGTTGTTTGTAAAGCCTTTCGTTTCATTTTAACAAGTGTGGTCCAAGTCATCCTTGAGTCGAAGCAACGTCCAAGGTAATATATTATTTCCGTCCGAGGAATTAGGTTGTTGTCGATATAAACTGATCGATAGGTGTCAAGTTGAAGTTTGATTGTTACATATGATATATGTTGCGATTAGTCATGACTTAATCGCATTTTCTAAAGTGAGTACTATATGTGTAAATTAAGGACCTTTTGGTATTATGAAAAATGATATACTCCAAAATCTTGGCGTAAATGACCGTGAAGAAGCGTAGTTCTATTAAACAATCTCTTGTAATTGGTCACTCTTCGCAACAAAGGTGGCTATGAAAGAGTGCTGGAACTCCTGTCAATCATTTCGACGTTTTCTGTTGTCTGGATGTTGACTTTAGGTGGTTAGAAACAAGATTTCTAGATGAGCAAAGTAGGCATCAGGTAAGCATAGAAGAAAACCTTTCGGACGAAAACTAGATTAAAGTTGACTTTATTCCTATAACATATATGCCTGTATAGTTTGGTTTAAAAAAAAAGAAATATATAAGTGATTCTTGACTGACTACTAGCAGCAAGTAATTGGCTCTGTGATTGAAAGAAACCCATATCTTGCCCATCCAGAAATCCTGCCTATAGGTACGATTACATACATTACCTACGAGAATCGGGTTTCGAAAGAATTATCCAGACTAGAAATCTAGATTCTAAGAGGAAGGAAATCGGCAGCTTCAAACCACCTAAAATTAACTTCCAGAGACAATAGAAAGCGTTTAAATGATTCATTGGAGTTCCAGTGCTCTTTCATCGCCACATTAGTTGCGAAGATTGAGTAATGATGAGATTTATTTTAGATATGATGAAGATTAAGTTTAGTCGAAAAACGGAAAAATAAAACTTTCAAAAATTTCGATACCACACGCAAGCTGCTAAACGCTAATATTAAGAGGAGTCAGTCCAAAGTTACGAGATAGTTTTATTAGAACCCCGCTTCTTTCAAGGCCATCTATGCCAAGATTTTTGTGTAAATCATTTTTCAAAATACCAAAAGACCCTAAGGATAAGTAAAAAACTGCACTTTAACCAAGTTTAAATTTTCGCACAAACAGCAAAATGTTCTAAACGGAAACCTGCATTTTTTGTAAAAAAAAAAAAAAAAAAAAAAAAAAAGAAATGTTTTTATGGATATTTCTCTATCAATAAACTTTTATAATTTCATTTATAAATTGATTCATGTTCTCTATACCTTTTTATACCAACAGCCATTTCGTAAAGTTCTACTAAAGTATGTTACAAATGATTCGAAAATTATTGAAAAACATACCTTTTTTTAAAGTTTATAAGCATTGCGCTGCCTGAGGATTGCAACCAAAAAAATTCGTTTCCATGTATTTTACTTTTCTATCCTAAAGACCAGTTTTCCGCGGTATGGCGTAACGCGAAAAAATCAATGTTATTTTTGGCCCACCCTAATAGGTAGTCGTCAATGGATCGGAATTGTTAGTTCTGTCGTATCTATAAAAAATATAAACTGATGGAGCCGGTATTGAAGAAATTTCAAACCCTGACAGAAGCATTAAAATTGGTCGAAATTACTGAAGGATGAAATAGTTTGTGTGAGTTAGTAAGGTAGTACATTTCCTGAGAAACACATTGTGGCAGGCTAAACATTGAAAAATTAAAATAGCATAATTTGATCGATTCTGTGATTCATTGTTGTTTGTATATTATCACATTCTTGGACTCATGAGAGCTAAAGGAATTGTTGTGTCTGAAGTATGTCCATGAAGTAATAGGCTGAGAAGCGTATCAAAAATTGGATGGGCGACTGCCGGTGGGACACTCGGTATTTCTATACGAGTGACTCCTTCCATTGTGTTCCACGTAGCCGAAGATCTTCCTTTTAAATTTAGTGTAAATGCAAATACATATGTATCATAAGTTGTAACTTCTTATATATGTACAGAGTTATAACCCCATTATATATTACAATATTATAAATTACATTATAATTGTAAACAAAAATCATGATAAATATTATTTCGCTTTAATTCTCAATATTAGTTGCTAAGAAATCGTTGCACGTGTGTTGAATTGTAACTCAACAGCGCACTATTCTCTTGAAAATATTAAAGTTTATTTATATAGCTGGGTTATGAAGCTCGTGTAAAGCAAGAGATCGTAATAGAGGCTGAATCAGCACCGTAAAGCAGCTCCTTCCACGAAAGTCTTCAGCTTCCTCTGACTCAAAGCCGGCAGTTTCATTAATTATTTATGGGTTTCATTGTTCTCTATATGTGACATCACTCAGTCCCAAATTCCAAGGGATGATACCTTTCAAAACAAATTACTCCACATACATATTACATGGTATTGAACCATCATAATGGAGGAGAGTGAAAGAAAGCTCTGGACAAACAATCCCGATTCATGATGGCAGATAATAAAAACTGGTCAAAATAATATTAGAATTAATAATGAGGTCCTAATAATATAGTATGATAGTAGCGATAATAATTTATGATAGAAATATTTAAGTTCGAAATTTTAAAAATTTCTCTCAAATCTTTGGAATGGTTATTATTGAACTTTTTTTGTTAATTCGTTGTTTTTTTTTTTTTTAATTTAAATACATTGCATAATAAAGGATATATTTAAAAATGAATTAATTTTTATCAATAAATTACTATTTTCAATTAATAAATTTAAATGAATGAATAATTCTTTTTAGAAGATTTTTCTCTTTACCAGTTAATTTAAGACACACATTGGCTTGCGTGTGCGTGCTATCAGGTTGGTATGTTTTGATTCGTGGCTGTGCCATAGTTTTCCTTTTCACGTTAGATAGACTTTTATTATTATTATTAAACGGGTGTTTACATTTTCCAGATTGAAAAAGGCAAAAATCGTAAACGTTACAAAGACAGCAATAAAAGTTGTCGGGAATCGGCATATGGGAAAAAGTTGTTCCAGATAAATGCCAATTGTATATAAGTTGTACAATTTAAAGATACAATAACAGTAAGTTAACGAGAGAAAAAAAAAGTATCTTTTACTGTTTATAATTTTTATTGTATCTTTTTAAATATACTTGCAATAAATAGTGTTCTCTTAATAGTTTTCTAAACGCACAAAATTAAAGATGTATAGATCACTAATTAGGGCCATAGTTTGTTATGGTGCTGAAACATGGACACTTAAAAAAACGGACCAACAGTCTCTTAGAGTCTTCGAGTGGAAGATAATGAGACGCACTTTTAATCCGATCTGCGAACAAGCCACCTGGCGCATAAGGAATAACCAAGAACAGGATGAGCTAAATAACCACGAGGATATTGTTAGATTTATCAAATCCAGACAAATTAGCTGTCTTGGAAATGTCGGAAGGTTGCCCAACGAGCGAATGGCGAAGGGCACAAGAGAAAGAGAAAGAGAGGACATACGAGGAAAAGGAGTGACTGACTAGAGGAGTGACTGACTGGAGAAGAAAGGCTCTGAATAGAGAGCAGTGGGGGTGAATTGTTTGGATGGACAAAGTCCATCTTTGACTATAGAGCCACTTAAGAAGAAGAACAATATTAAGGTAGCTAGAATGATAAATATGTTATGTTTTAGTAATTAGTTTTTTTTTATAAAAACAAATAAATATAATAACAAATAAAAATGAAAATATATCATGAATAATAAATCGGTCTACTTAACAATTGGGGCTTATTAATGATAATTTATTCATATAAAACATTTTTATGAAAGAACAATATTTCTAAAATTCAGATGCAAATATAAAAATGGAAAAAAAAAGGAAAAAAAAAATTATGGATCATATGCCAGAAACGATAAAATGGAATGCAAATCTTGAAGTTTATGTGGGAATAATAAAAAACATCGAATCTCTGATCAGAAAATACAGGTTCATTTAATACTGTCTAACTCCAAAGAGGGGAGGTTAAGGAGGAGTTGAAATAAAAAATATTTTTCATATTCTAAATATTGTACCAGTTGGCTTTTATGGTTTTTTAGTGAATATTTTTGACAATTTTGATTTATACTGATATTAATAAAACTAGAAAAAAAACTAAGAATGATTGTTTTATAAAGTGAATTTGATATAAAAATTTATATTTATTTATTATAAATTGTCGAGTTTTTTTTCCAACACACTTAGCACTTCGTCGATTAATATTATATTGATGGTTTTTATTTATATTACGAATACATTCAATTGCCAAATATATTTCTCATTCTCTTGCATTTTAGAGGTGTATATAAAAAGAAAAAGTTTAGAATGATAGAGCAGTGGAAAAGTTGTATTTACAATATAATAATTATTTATTGTTATAATTGTTATTGCTGACTAGGTTATTATTACATTAATCATTAATTATTCCATTAAATTTACAATATAAATAAATGCATTAAAATTATCCTCTCTTAGATTAAATCGGCGGTCATTTTTTTTCAAAATTAAATAAAAATTCATTTGCAATAAATATGAATCTCAGGCGATAATTGTTAATTAATTTTTTTCTTAATTTTTGTCTCAATATTTTAACTATGAACACAATTTTTTGTTATTACGCAATGCAATTAGTCTAAATAATATAAACTAAAATCATTGTGTTACACAGATAATATGAATTAAAAAATATATACCGACTATATTTAAAATTAACCTCCATGATTAGGTCAAGATTTTTTCACAATCTAGAATATCTATTCCTTTTTTTTTCCTTATTGATATAAAAAAAAAAATCCGAAAAATAATAAATTTTGTTGAGTAGCAAAAATAGCTCCATTTGATCACGGCGAAATGCTCAGCAATCATTGTCATGAAACTTTATTCCAAAATATGCAACTAGTCAAAGTAAAACAATTTTGATTTCATTAATAATAATTAGGATTATTGACAACATTTTTATAGCTATCCTTATCTTAAAAAATTAAAGTTTATCATTGAAAATCTTCGATTTCTATATAACTTACTAACTCAATACTAAGTACTATTGTACATACTAAAATATGTTAGACGCGCCATTTGCTAATAAATCACAATTTATTAAAGTCTTGGATGTGCTTTAAAGTCTAGTACACAATTAGGGATAAAGTTGCGCGACATTGTATAGAGCAGTTGCGATACAATATCTCTAGACAGTGGCTATACAATGTCCTGTGTCTATCCTAACGGATTCAGTTGTAACACGGTAAGTAAGGCACCATGTCATAACAAACTGTTTTATATCCTATTAATTTGTCCGTTATGCTTTTATTATTATTAACATTTAAATATAAATTTATTTTCGGGAGCCATTGTCCTTACCATTCTTCTCAAAATATTAAAGTTATTAGATGATATGGGTTTCTGAAATGTTCTAAGAATGAGCACTTCCGATTTCGAAACCCTTTTTCAGATGCTTGAAGGAAATATTTCAAGCTATCACGCTCCGGTTCTTTTCTAACAGTGAATGTTTTAGCTGCTTGATGCATAACGTTAGGGTAACTGGACACACACTGAAACGGGATGTTTCGTGAACTGGTCTCATGAAACAATCATAAGTTGCACAACATTGTACCTATCTTGTCACTCATTTCCATCGGGAAACCCACGACTTGAACGAAAAAGTGTCGCGGAACAGTTTTTGCGATTTGTTCCTATACCTGTATATCTTTACAATAAAATTCTGTACATAGTTATTTGTGCCCTATCCTGTATAAGACGTGTAACTATTTCTGTAAGGACAAATTAATAAACCTGTTGAACACATATCTGGGCGGAAGGATGCAGTTAACGGATCTGGATTGACCGCTACCAATCTGGCAGGTGGTTACGACAGGTGCCTTCGCACAGCAACTGCTCCTGCCCACGTGCTTCAAGTTGCTGCTACATCTGGGCAGTGGCCTAAGGTGCGAGATAACATTTCGGGAACAGTTAGGGCAGTGACTCCACTCCTGATTATCTGACACCTGGAAGCTGAAGAAGTTGGTCTCTAATTAACGAGATCCACATTCGGCGAACGGTTAATCTTTAACCATTTATAGTTATTACATGGTTTTGATGAGCAGAGGGAGGGTACACACACACACACAGCTTTTATCTTCTGTAAGCTGATATGTGTGGAAGTCAGCACCTCCTCTTCTGAAACTTGCCACTATCCTGCGACATACATCGGCATTTTCGGGATACACGTAACTCCTCTCATAGAGATTTTCAACTTGAAGCCATGACGGACCTTGTCATAACGAAGGAATGTATCAGGTGCGGCATATTATTTTTCATCGCTTAAATAAATAGGTGGGGCTTAATCATAAACAGGCTGCTTATTTGTTGGCTGAGTCCTCTTTTAGGTTTGATGAGGGTCCAAATCTATTTTTAGTACCTACTAGTGGTATCACTAACCTTAATATGTTTACGTAAGGTCTCTTTCCGTTATTATATGTCGTTTTCTTTCAGTTGGTAACAAGTTCCCAAGAGATTTCTTCGTGTTCCTTGACAACGTTAGAATTGTCTATGACACTAGATAAAGCATTGGAAATCGACAGTTTCAACATTTTAAGCGGAAGAGACCGCTTAACTTATATCTTATTATCTTACTGCAAACTTGTTCAGCTCATAAATGGGGAGGAAAAAAAGGTTTAACACTCTATTTTAACATTTAAAACAAGTAATAAAATTGTTTAACTAGAGTGGAAAAAATCGCCTTTATAACCTTCATCACCGAACCATATGATCTCTGTAATAAATGTCGATATACCTTTTGATGTTTCTTATGACATTCAAGTAAAGTACTCCTTTCGGATCTTCAATTTCAACTAAAATCTATTATATTACTTATATTGATATAAAAGTCTAATTTACCAAATTTGGGATGTTTTACATTATATTTTAAAATAATTTTTGATGAAAGTCTAATATGACTTTTAAGTAAAGTACCACTTCCGGTTTGTCAATTTTGACAAAAATTTATTATGATATTTATATTAGTATGCGAGTCTTAAATACCAATTCTGAAAGTTTTCTTTATATTTTAATATATTTTTTTATGAAAATCAGTAATGTCCTTCAAGTTAAGTACCACTTCCGGTGATCATGTAGTGACCAAAAAGGGAGGTTCACAACTATATTTTACAATAATCCTAAATACAAAAGTATAACTTTCTACGGCTGACCGTTTTTGAGTTATGCGAGATACGTACGAACGTACGTACAGACATCACGACGAAACTAGTCAAAATGGATTCAGAAATGGCCAAAATGGATAATGAAATCTGAAAACCGAAAATTTTCGCGATTACAATACTTCCTTTATTCCCTACAAGAAAGTAAAAATGATAATAATGGGATGGTCATTGACAATTCATCAAAATTCAAATAAAAAATCAAATAGCATAATAGAAACAATGGCCAAAACCAGGAAGCTCGAGAACACAAGGAGGCTGGAAAGGGCGATGATTTTAGCCCGGCTCCGGCCAATACTTAATGAAGATCATCGCTGCAGAAGAGCCACCATTGAAGATTATTCTCCTCCATCCCTGACAGAGCTTTATTATTTAAATTCATTGGTATTAGTTGTATTATTATATTAAGATTAATATCATAAATATGGATGATGAAATTAAAAAAAGTAAATAAATAAAATGATTATCCTAATGAATTATACAAATAATGAGAGCGAAAATTAAAAAAAATGGACTAAAATAATTATTGAAAAGTATTGGAAGATTCCATCGCATAGTCATAAGTCTATCAAATATTACCTAGTAAATAATTGGTCATTCAACTTTTCTTCAAGTCAAACGTTCGACGAATCGTTGGCCAAATGTTAGTGAAAATATGTGTTTTAAAACAATATACAGGTATATTAAGAAATATTATTTGATTAGGAGAAATATAATTTTTTTAAGCGTTGAGTTTAATTTTTTTTTGATTCCCTGACTATTTGCTCTTATTGTATTGAATAAAAGAGATTGATTGTCCTTCTGTTTTTTTTTTTTTTACTTTCCTACCGCTGCCAGCAGCAGCCTTTTTATTTCCTATTTAACAACAATTTTTTTTTAACTTCAAAGATCAGGGATTGAATTACGAAAATTAGCTAATTTTTAGAATGTGTTAGAGAAGTGCCTTTTGGGTGTCTAAACTTTTTTCTCTCACCCCCACCGTTTTGGTATTTTCATTTTTTTGTTTTAGTGAAAATACCACCTTAGTAACTATTTTTAATTAATAATAAGTAATAAATGAATTATTTGTTTATAATATAATATAGAATAAACACATTTAAATAAATCATCATAAAAGTTTACAAGTAATTAAGGAAACAGGTATGTTTATTATCTGACTTTATGATTTCATAAAGTAAATAACTAAATAGTACAGTCTTTTTACGATTTATTTTGAGACGATTGGTTAGAAAATAATTCAATTTTGTCTACTGTGTTTATGTTGTCTACTAACTCGCCCAGACAGACGCGATAATTTACTCGCGACGATTCGGAACAATATTTTAAACAAAAAGGCGGTTCATGTCAGGTTTTCGTTCGGGAGAATCCAACAGTAGCAATTCATTATGGAGATTGTTGCCATTGTTATTTTGGAATTGTTGCCATGGCGGTCCTTTATAGGAGAATAAAGACAATATGAGCGAGAAAACTTCATTGAATCCATCATGTATTTTGGAAGAGGAAAGAGTCCTTCAAAATTTATGAAGAATTAAAATGGGACGATGAATTTTTTTCAACTATTTTTGGATATCAACACCAACTTTTGATGAATTACACTAGTTATCTTCAACATTTATATCGTCACACTTTATATATCTAAAAACGCCGAAAAGTAAATAAAACGATCAACACATTTTTTACATCTCTCTATTTATTATGGAATTTACTTCATTTTTTGTATATATTATTGGTGAGTACAGCTATCATTAGTAAATAATGAATGGCCAAAACATTTATATTTAAAGTAAATTGTGGTTAAAATGGTTAGGAGGAACTTATGTCTCTAGCGAATGGTGGAAACGAGTATGTTACAAGGACACAAGTATGTTACCACTATTATTTTGGGAAATATTCGTTTTTTAAGGGGGTAACCCTGAATTATCTGACCTAGGACGTTGCAATATCTCATAATGTTGAAGTCTCACCCTGCAATAAGGAGAATTTTTGCCAATCTGAAATCATAGTGATGACATGCCTGAGCACTCGTTTCCACCATACCGTTGAGACATAAATTATTGATGGCCATCAAACCATTGGAAATGTTCAAAAATTGTTGTACCATTCGTTTTTTTAAATTAGTACACTTGTGCTTTGTAAGTACTTCTTTTAATTTGAGCTAGGATGTTTTTCATCAAGGCATGCCAATGTGAACAGTAACATACTTGAAAATTTTGAATTTTAAAATTTAATTTAAATGTAAATATTTTGATCATTCACTATGTATTAGTGACAGCCGTACCCACCAATAATATTCACAAAAAATGCACCACTACATAATAATTAGAAGTATGCAAAAACAACCTCAAAGTCAAAGATATTTAGATATTTATTACAACAACACACTGAATAAATATATTAGAAGTAATTATAGAATAACAGACAATTGAGGAACTTACTTTCAAAACGCCACATATCCATAAAAGAAATGAGTGTTTTAAACATTTTTAATTTCATTTGGATGAACTGAATCTAACGCTCCAATCGTTACCTATCAAAGCTGAACAACCAGATCACTTTCTCATGCAAGGCTTAAGTTAGGATAATTATTTAACTAGTAATCTCATTCATTTTTTCACTTTTCTGACATACTTTTTTTATATGTGCCCTTTTAAAAGTATGCTCTTCAATTGCTATAAGGTATATGCCGTCCACATTTCCAATACTAAGAATTTTCTTTAAATATCCTGTGGGATTTTTCATCTTGACTAGATCTTTAAACAAAACAAAAACAGCTGTAAGGCAAGTAAAATACCCCCTGAAGCAAAATCCCCTTCGTCTTCATTAGTAATGAACTTCGAAGCCCTATTGACAGAAACAAAGGAATTAATAGGTGACCCCTTTCGTGCGATGGAGACAGCTGTCTCTTAGTGACAGATGTGACCCAAGTAACAAGTGCACCTTGCTTCATCCCAGCGCATCATGATAATTGTATTACTTTCTAAAACATATTCATGCTATTTTGTTAAATGAAATACATTTTCATCTTGTAATTTGTTATCAATATGTATTTATCACTGTACACTGTGATAGGATAGTGAAGGGCTGGATAAGTTCAGTGAGTATGGCACTATAGATTCCCGTACCCGAGTTAGGTCTTACTGTGGCATTAATGTAACTAATATTAGCCCTCCATCGACTCTGTAGCAAAGAGACAAATTTTTTGAGGCAAATTATTTTGTGGTTATGGCCCTTCATTAAAAGCGGTTGCTGAGATCGCCATCTTGTATACCCATTGTACAAGAAACAGCGCTTCCTTACCAAGCGCCCAAGGCGCGTTAAAGATAGTGAAAGGCGAGACAAAAGACCCAGTGAATCAATTAACAGTCTCAGTTGAGATAAAAGACTTACTATTGTTAAATTGAGCCGCCTCCGTTGGGCTGGGCATGCCGTAAGAATGCCTGAAGACCAGATTCCTAAGAAACAGCTACTAGAAGCAATTTATGTCAAACGAAGGCGAGGCAGATCAAGGTTGCGGTGGTAGATAGTGTTGCTGAGGATGCCCGATCCATGCTTGCGATCAGGAATTGGAAAGCGGTAGAGCAAAACAGAGATCAATGTTGGTTAATGCTGCAAGAGGCCCTTTTCCCGTGCGGGACATAGCGTCATATAAGAAGAAGAAGACGAGATAAAAGACTTACAGCGTGAAAGATACTGAAAATGGCAGAGCTGGGTATCTCTTAGAAATTTGAAAGATTAACAGCAGTTTACATATCAGAGTACTTAAGCATACAAGTACCCAAAGTCTTTAAAGATAGAATGGATTTGAGTACGAGAGATAAGTGTTACAGCTGGTCATTGAGAAAAAAATTAAACAGTTTTATATATTTATTGAAGTTACAACTGTATTAAAATTTAAAAATACAACAAATAAATGCGAACTATGGAATAATGGCACAGACTTGTAAAGAAATTACCCATGGGTAGTAGTACTCCAAGAACAGTTTAATATTTTAAGTTTCCGCTGATATCTTTTTCAAGCGTCTGGCCTCTCGTGACTTCTCCAAAACATTCAAAGTAAAACTATCACATGCCTGGACTATCTGGATTATTGTAAATCTTACGACTTAAACAATTTACAAGTCAAAGGTGTCCATGAAGTATTCCACTTAAAAAAATTTAACATAGTTTTCATTTCATGCATTGATTCAGAATTTTCTTAATTAGGACAAAAAAAGGTATTGAAAACATAATGAAAAAAAAATGATTTTTTTCCTTTTTTAAAAATAAAAAATAAGGTATTTCCGAAAATAAAATGAGGTGAAAATCTAAAATTCGTGATCAGCATCCTCAAAAATATGGAAGTACAAAACATCAAATCTCTCTCAAAATTTTCAAGCTAAATCCTTTTTTTTTGAGAACTTCTGGACTATTCGTAATGAACCTTTATTCAATAAAATAGTAAGTATAAAACCCTTGAAAAAAAAACCCTCCACGAGACTGGATCGTGCTGGGCAAGAGATATGACACCAGCGGAAATAGTGCTGTAGTTGATGAAGATGCAAAACTTCCTGGTGACGTGTCGACATCCTGCAATAGTTATGGCCTCCGACAGTCTTATCTGGCCTTATCGGCTCCTGCAGTATGGAAAATAATATCTGCACCCGAATCATTCATATATATTTTAATTATATATTAACTATATATTAAAATATTTTAATTATATATTAATTATATATTAACGGCTACTCACACAGACCGGGCGTAGGAGTGATGACCCTACCTCGTGTACCTTAATTGTGAATCGCGTTGTGGTTTTCCAGGACATAAAAAAGCCGCCCGGAGGTTTGGTCCATGGACGGTCTGTCTCGGGGGAAGAAATATAGGTCCTCGTGCGCCTGCTGACTCCGAACAGCCATAATCCGTGGATCTAGACCGATTTGTCACTATCCTTGAACCCGAGTGAGTCGGTGGGAAGAACACTGCCGAATTGGCCCCAAAGGGACCGGTTGTGGAGCAATGGGCAGCCTGCGCTGCACCCTGGAAACCATGGTTCGCAGAAACGTGAGGTTGGGTGACCCCCTCCAAGCTGTCTGTGCTCCCTCAAGCAATAAATATCTGTAAGAACACCACATCGCGCGGCCAAAGATCTACAAGGTCTATAGAGCCAACCGAAAAAAAAAAAGATAAAACATTTATTTTGTGGCAAAAAAAAAGAGGTAGCTACAACAATCAAACTTGTGTTTCATCGTCTGGAGGATAAATTTTCGACTAAAATTACTGTCCTCCTATGCATCTAAATTAAGGAAACTGATCAAAAACAATTTTTTCACATAACTTAGAAATTTTAATCTTCAAACGTTTTTTATAGTTTTTCTAAAATTTGGAAAATGGGAGCAGCATCCGTTTTACAGCTAACCCTTCAATTCCTGAAATGACAGGTATGAATTAATACTTGGAAGACAGCAAAAAAAAAAAAATAAAATAAAAAAAAAAATATATATATATATATATATATATATATATATATATATATATATATATATATATACAGTGGAACTTTCCCAAACGGACACTTTCGACAACCGGACATCTCTCATAGCCGGGCAGTCATTTTCCTCTATTTAATTTACATTGTTTTCAACTTCTATTAACCGGACCTTCTAATAAACTTACACGGACACAGATTTAGTCCTTTTTGTTTCGACAGTCTGTTTTAACAATTTGTATCTAGTTAGTGTATTGTGCAAATAGTGTTATTAATAATAGTATAGGGTCGTGTTTAAAAAAAAAGACTGAAATAATTTTGAAATGGCACCAAAAAAAAAAAAAAATTTTAACTTTAACAGAAAAAGTTAAATTGATAAAAGTAATTGAAAATGATAAATAAAGGATCCGGGGTTCTCGCTTCTCGCATTAATATCGGAAAAACAAAAGTGGCAGACATTTAAAAAAAATAATTTTACAGCGAGCAGAGCAGGAGAATTTTGATTCAAAAATAACATTTTTGAAAACAGGAGGCCTTGAAATTGACAAGTTTGTGTATAAGTCATATCGAGAACTCGTCTGGTATTCTTTATTTAGACATTGGTGGATGATCATTAACTTCAGAATGTAGCTGTGGATAATGAACAAGCTTCATGTGCCTAATTTTGACATAATAACTTCAGGTTTCAACAGTTTTTTTTTTTACTCCGTTAGCGCGTAAGGTATACTATGCCGCAAAACAACCAATCAAAGAACTATTTCGAAGACAATATCTGTTCATCTAAAACCAATTTTGCTGAAATTGATTTTAGTGTGGTATTTGAATTATTCTGATCACATTTTCCGAGTAAAAGTATCGTAAATAATTTAAAAAATTCAAATATAAAGATTGACCTCTTTCCACAACTTGCAATATAGTGCGATCTGAAACTTCTTTTTACACTCCAGTAAAATTTTGAAAATGGTTCTTACGAAAGTTTAGCTCTGAGGTATATCGTCGCCATCACGTTTAAACAAAGAATCTGAATATAATAGCTACTTTTCAGAATACAAAAAAAAAACTGTACATTTTTCTTTTAACTCCGCCATTGCGAATAATTTTATCTCTGGGCCTTTTTAATTCGCTGAGCCTTAGATTTGTATTCATAAGATTTTATTTTGAAAATATTCTCTCGTTAAAAAAATAAAACTAAGGAAATCGAAAAATGCAATTTTTCGCATTCGTTACTTCAGCGTGATGGCGTCTATAATATAGCAATCGACTATATCGAAGGCATTATAAATATTATATTCTTATTAGCTAATATATTATATTAACTCTAAAATATATTATATATGTCTATAATATGCTATAGATCATGCACGCGTAAAGCCATTCTTGTGGACAAAGTTCTCATGCAATTACTTTTTTACATGTTAGTTTGGTGATACTTCAATAAAGAGCTTCCAAGAGATGATCAAGAAGCAAATTACAGTGAGAATTTTAATAAGTAGATGGATCAAAATCCCTATATTTATTACAAAATCTTCAATATTTTCAGTATGAAACATAAAGGCTAATAACAAAATCCCCTTGATATGTAAATAACAACACTTGAGGACGAATGTAAAAATGGTCCTGTGTCAATTTGATCAAATTCTCTGTAACTATTCAAATTAATGTAGTTTTTAATTTTTTACTCTTGGGATGCATGAATTGAGGAATGGTAAGGAAGCTATACTGATCTACTAAGCAGACTTTTTTCTTTACATTTCCCTTAAGTTTTACTTCAATAAAAATTTTGGGTCCCTAATGCTTATGGCCAAGTTTGTATATTTTTTTTTTATTACCTTTTGATTCGTTCTCTGTCTAGCCACAAAACTTTAAACTACTGGCTCGAATCATCATGGCACATTTAAAAATCATTTATATTTAAATGAGGTCAAGATATATTTGGTTGTGGATGTCTAAAATAGTCTTTTATTTCGAGTCGGTAAATATTACACAATATATGATTTGGGAAACCTATAGAATACTTTCTTGAAAGAAACATTAGACATTTCGGTATCTCATCAAATTGATGCAGTTGAAATTTCTTAACCATGTTTCTTGATACAATTTTATTGAATTTCACGAGGGATATATTTTTTTTTAATATTTTTAAATTTGTATTCATATTGCTGAAGATATTCTGAGATGACTGATGACAAGGACCCAAAAGCTAGCTGGCGAGGTCGTTGTTCGAGGCAGTTTCGGAAGTGGCGTGGCCCGCGATGGATGAGAAGGGTAACGGGCCTCCAAGGTCCGATGACCCCACAGTTCCCACGACGTACGTGCCCAGCGGACACTCTCGTCAACCAGATCTGCCAGCAACTGGTCTAAGATCTCTTGGTAGGTTATGAAAATGGAGAAGTTGCCAAAATATGCGACTTAGGATGAAATGACATCAATATGATTGATTAAATTAATTGATCAGAGCGAAAACTGAAAAAATAAAAAAATCTTTTCTTTATAATTTTTCCACCTCCATTTTCTCGGTGTTGTATTAAATATAACAAAAGTTAGAGACTTTAGGCAAGTTTCATCAAAATCGTTAGAGCAGTTTTCGAGAAGATTGTAAAAATGACAAAAACCGATGATATAATTGGCACTTCCGGTAAGTTTAATACGCTGTAGTTTAGCTAAAACTGGTCTGATGATTTTTTTTTTCTGTTTTTTAGAAAATTTATTCATCTTCCATATGATTTCTTACATAATTTACCACTAAATTAGGGTTGGAATATCGAAAGAAAAATATCGATATCCACCGATAATCGGTAGAAAAATATCGATATATCGAAAGGAAATGGATGAAAAAGCAAAGAAACCTTGCATTAAATCAGTATAACGTTAAAATGTGATGAAGGTTATGAAATAATATAATTACTATTTATAATAAAATATTTTTATTATCCATGAATCATTATAAAAAAATATAGAAAAGAATAATACTTTGGTTAAAAAATATGTATTATAATACATTTTTATCTTGAAGGCTTTTTGCCATATTTCATATATTATATTATTCTACAAATTAAAAAAAAAAACCTTGTTTTATTTTTCTAAAAAAAAATTGTATTTTATAAAGTTTCCATGCCTGCATTGAGCATTCTCAAAACATTTATATAAAAACATGTAACTCATCTGATGTATATTTTAGTACAATCACCATTTATATTGTTACTTGTTTGTCTTTTGATAGAATTAATTAACAGTATATGTGTTTCAATCTTATCTACTAATTATTGTTTGGCAACTAAATATTACTTATTCTCATATTTACGCCATTATATTTATAAAGTAACATGGGTTATATTTTAACCAATGATTATCTGCAAAAATTTATTTACATTTATAGTATTGTCTATTTAATTTCAATTTGGTGAGTGATTGATCCATTATTTTTTGTTTTGCTAATCATAAACTCTTGAGTTTATTTGAAGGGTAAGGAGAAAAGACCTGGATTCTATTTCATAATAAAGTACGAAAGTACAATTGTGAGGAGACCTATGATTTACTATGCATATGACACACACTGTGAAATGTTGAAACACAATAAAATTTAAAACTAGTTATTAGCATCTACCTAATATACCTCGATTCCTATTCTTGAATATTCTTTAACAGTCACCATATCTGGAGCACTTGTGTGTTCACTCAATATAACGCTGCTATGAGGCCGAAGTTTTAGGAAACGTTGGACCATGTAATATTTGCTGTTCCATCTGGTAGGAACATCTGAAATTAGCTTGCATTTAGTGCCACCCTCAGCGGCTTTTCTTAACTGGTCACAGCCATCAATAGCAAACCAAGTTGTAATGCTACTAAGCTTTCTAAATAATTCTTCCAACTAGTCTTTTCGCACACTAGATTTAACAAGTGAGCAAAACAGTGTGCATGTTTGGCCTGTGAGAACGTATCCACTCCCTTCACAATGTCTGCCCCATTGTCAGTGGCAATTTTTGTTACTTTTTCATTTGAGATGTTAAAACGTCGGCACACATCTTCCAAAACATGAGATATGTATTGGGATGTATGCCTATCTGTGAGTTCTCGAAGTTCCAGGAACACTGAGGACATTTCATCATTTGTTTCTAAAATAAAATGAACAGTAACACCAATTAAACTTTTCATCTGATGGGACTCCGTTCATATGTCACAAGTCAATATCACTGAATTTACTTCATTCAAATGTTTTTGAATAAGAGAGCGTAGTCCTGAGTATTTTTCATTCAATAATTTTTTTAATGTATTTCTAGAAGGTACCTTATATAAAGGGGCTAGAATTTTAACCAAGCTGAGAAAGCCTTCCTTTTCAGCTGTGTAGAATGACAGAGTATCCTTACAGATAAAATATAAAATATCATCATTAATTTTTCTTCGTCGTTCGTCTCCCTCTTCAAATGATGCGATATTTTGGAAACTCTTATGTCAGAAGCTTTTGACGGAGGAATTATTTCATTTGCTTCATTTAGAAGTAGATGGTGTTTCAGAAAAACCTGACCCTGATGGAGACGAAAAAAAGTGCGAATGGAAAGATTTGAGGTGTAACTGCAGGTTTGTTGTGTTTCCCGATGTCCGAAATATTTTGTGACAATATTTGCACTCCGCACTTATACTGTCTCTCCATTTAAAATGTTTCCACTTTTTGGTGGCGACATTTTAGTTTCTATTTTCAATTCAATCACCGCACTAACAACAGCAATGAACAACATGTTAGTGACCTTTAGTACGGATAACATTAAAAATATGATAAAGAATAAAGGAAATTTCTAATTAAAATAAAATAATAAAGTTTATAATATCAATATCACCGATATATCGGTGTAAAATATCGATATGATCGATATATCGGGAGTTAGGATAACAATATAATATATCGGTTTTTCAAATCCGATATATCGATATATCACTTTTCGATATTCCAACTCTACACCAAATGCATATTTTGTAAGTCATATGCAATAAAATTTTCTTTTCGTCATAACTTTTTCAAAAAAAAAAAAATATATATATACACATATTCTATAACAGAATTGAATGAAGTAAACAAGGAAAGCGCAATAAAAATTATTTTTAAAAGTACATAAAGTTTAAATCGAATATACTTAAAATAAATATGATTGTATATATATATATATATATATATATATATATATATATATATATATATATATATATATATATGTATATAAATATGATTCAAGAATAGTTCTCACCACATCAATGCGTACTATGTGTTTATTATAATAGAATTTAAACACTGATTCTTAACGCCAATGACGCTTTTGGGAAGAGACGCAAGTACAAAAAAAAAACATTGTATGTATGAAATAGTAAAAATAATAAAACTTGTTCAACATCTGCTGTGATTAAGTGTAAGTAGGAGAGAAAATGCAGTTAGGGGAAAGATAATGAAGGCTAAGGCCTGAGCTATGGCACTTAAGCTCCTTGTCCGTTTCCGCTAAGTCCTTTAGAGACTTTATTAGAAGCTTACAAATTCTAGTTATTCAGTTTACAGTGAAATAGCTGCTTACAAACTCTATTTTATGATTCGGTTTAGACAATGTGTCCTAATGGAATTACTGTGACTACATAAGTCAACGTAACAGCAAAAACGGTAAAAACTGTTCAATTTTCAATTTACTTCTCGAGAAGTGGGATCTCATAAAAGAAGTTAGGTTTAGATGTATGCGAGCTGGAGAGCGAAATGTCCGTAACATGAACAGCTAATTTATATTTTGAGGGCTTATCAATTTATCTAATAGTATTTTTCAAGATATTATTTTTAATAGTGTATCCGCAAACAAAATCAGACTTCAGGCCAGTCAGCTTGTTATTTATTGTTAATATTACAATTGTTATTTTTAAAGCAAACCATATAAAAAATGATACCATAACTATTATTCAAATATCTTTATAGTATTGATTTCGATTGATCCTTGCTATGAGAAAACCTATAAATAGGACCATTGTGTGCCGGGCATATAGATTGGATTTTCGCATGTTCGATGGCCATTGAGAGAATTCGAGGAAAGGATATTTATTCCTTTATCAGATTGGAAAGCAGTTTAGCATAACTATTCGCTGCACAAATCTCAGTTCCTACTGTTCAAAAACGATGAGCAGTTTCTCGTACTAAGAATTATGATCACTGTTCAAGATGGATTCCTAGGTAAGCGGATCCGTTCAGCAGGGATAACCGGAAGATTAAAGGATACTAAAGGCGAAGAGGTGGAAAGTTGACGATGAAGAATGAAGAATCAGAAAAAAATCCCTGGCTGTGTCAGGAAAACATGGATGGCCTGTGATTGACGTTAATCAAGTATTTTATTGGGGAGTATGTCGTGGTCATTATTTAATTCCTTCGGACCTATACGTTTTATTGGAAACATTTTCTTATCACTAGGCTAAAAAAAAAATAAACAAATAATGATTCAGTAATAAATTTATTTATCACTTACTGTGTAGCTCTACAGCCCGGGGTGGGCCTTGGCATCCTGAAAAATAGTCCTCTTGATATTCCTATCCTTAACCTTTTCTTAGCAGTTTGTTACTCTCAACCGTTTGAGGTCGTCCTCCACATCATCCATCCATCTTCTCCTAGGTCTTCCTCTTCTTCTGAGCTCATAAATTCTGCTTTGGGGCATCTTTTTTGGCATTCTATCATCCGGCATTCTTAGAACGTGCCCTAACCATTCGATTAGGCGAGATTTTATAAAGCTCACAATGTCAGTATTATTGTATAAGCCATAGAGCTCATTATTTGTTCTTATCTTCCATTCTTGAATTACTTCATCGAACAAAGGATCAAATATTCTCCTAAGTATTTTCCTCACGAAGACTCTTAATGTATTTGTGATGGTGGTAGTAAACGTCCACGTTTCAGTAGCGTATGTAAGAATAGATCTAATTAAAGTTATGTATAACCTTACTTTTCTTTTCCTGGATAACAAGGACGATTTAAAAAACATTAAGTTTGCAAAAAATGTACGGTTAGCAGCCATAATCCTTTTTTGTACCTCTGTTATCATTTTATTTTCATTATTTAATTCTGACCCCAGGTAGGTAAAGGTAGTGACGTTTTAAAAAGCGTGCCCTTCTACCACAAGATTATGGGTAACTCTTGAATTATATGGAGCAGTGCACATATACTTGGTTTTTGAATAATTTATTTCAAAGCCCATACTTTTAATGTCAGTAATGAGTTAGTGAAAATTTCAGTAAGGGTTTGAGCACTTCTACAAGCCTATATTGTTACACCTATATTGTCTGCATGTGCACAAATTTGAGTTCTTGAATAGATTGTATTTCTTTGTGTATTTATATTATTTACTACTTTATGTAATGCTAGATTGAACAGAGTTGTGGACAAAGCATCTCTCTGTCTTGTACCGGCTGATATTGAAAATGAACGACTTATATTTCCTATATTCGAAAACTAGCAATTACTCTGGCGTTACTATTGCTTAGAGTCATCTGTATCAATCTTATTAACTTTTTTGCCATGTTATTTTCTATTAATACTGTCGAAAGCTTGGCGATAGCCAACATTTTTTGTAACATTTGTTTCATTGTAAAAAAACATTTATTCATGACAGGTCTGTGATCTAAAAAGCAGAACATAAATAGCATACATAGTAGGTCGAGATTTCTGGTCAAATTAAATCAATATAGGTATTGCCTAGTATTGTTAGCAGAGCATCGATTAAATTATGACAAATTAACTTTATAACAAATTAAAATATTTCGATGACTTTTAGCCTTCCCAGCTTAGCATGTATCGATCATATGGGCCTTCATGGGTATCACTGGATTTCTCTTTAGCTGCTCTTTCCGACCGTATACGATTTTTTTTTTTTTACTTCGGTTTTTGATGCCTCCCATCTGATATTGTGATCATTTGTAGCAATTTTTAACATGAACCCAATTTAAATTCATTGTCACCATTTCAAACTGTTTTTGGTAGATGTTGACGTGTGCTGTCGATTAAAAGTTAAACGTCGTAGCTCCACCGTGCCTAAAGTTATGCCACATGAAAGTTATAAAAGTTGGTAAAATGAACTCATGATTGCGGCTTGACCCCTCCATCACTTGTTATGCGTTCACATAGCGTAACAAATTTTTTGATCCTTTAGCTAACGAGTATAATTATATTCTTTTTAACTTAAACTGATGTTCAGTTATCACAATACCTTGTGGTATCTGTGGAATGGATATGCCTATGTTTAAAAGTAAAAATGTTAGACTTTACGGCTAGTATTGTACTGGATTGAAATTGATTTCAAGAGGCTCCCCAGTGTCCCAAAAGGCGATCTATGTCGATGAAAATTGTAAATTATGGAGAATTTAACATATTATTTTTCTCATCTCTCGTCCTTCTAAACCGCTGAACTGTTTTCGATGAAACTTTGTGAAAGTGTAGCTCTAATTGTAAGTTAAGAAAAGATTCGAGAAAAATCTTCCGTTTCGGAGTCAAAGCTCCATCCCTGCTATGGCGATAATTAAAACACTGAACATCAACTTTAGTATATATATATATATATATATATATATATATATATATCGTTCTTGACATTAGGAAGCTCTAAATATTTCAGTTGTATTCAAATCATTGGTTAAAGCACTTTCTAATGTCTAATGCCATAATTTTTGTTGACCAATTCGGGTAGTTAAACTAAAAAAATGTATTTAGAGTTAGGGCCTTTTGACTTTTCAGGGCAGTATGTAAGGACACTACAAATATGACGTTATTACTATCTTCTATCTTAGATGTACCACCCAATAAATAAATAATTACAAATAACAACGTTTATTTTATTGATAATTACTTGATAAATGGATGTAAAAATTTTCTATCTTTCTTAGTATGGTTTTATTAAAAGTCATAAGTTATCACAACCAACTTAAATAAATAATTAATTATTCAAGGCAGAATTTTTGTTATCATTTATTCCTTGAAGAGAAAATCTAACATTTATAAAGAAATGCTTTATTTTTGGAGAAGCTTAGTTTCTGATCGATTCTGATTTTCATCGATGGTAAGATCCTCGTTTCAAATTTAAACCATACAATTCTGATTAATTTTCAGAAATAGTCCGAAGTGTAAATTATTTATATTATTTTTGGAATATTATATAAAAGTACGGAGCGTTTTTTCTTATTTTTGTTATATAACCGTATGAGGCAGAAAGTCCATCCATGAAAGTTATATTAAGGTCGGAAGATTTCCTTATCCACCGCCCACTTTAGAGAATATCATGAAGGTTGCGCAAGCCGCAGGCAGGAAACAGAGAACCGCCTACGGTGCTTAACCGCATTATGATTGCGTAATAATTTATAATAATTATAACGAGTATCACATTAATCATTGATAACCATTGATAACAAACCATAATATTGACCACTTAAAGCTCTAGCCAGCTTATAGCATTAGCGTATCGACACCTATGCCACTTCCTAGGATTAGGCCTCACCTATTAATAGCCATGAGTCAGGTTTAACCTTCTCAACATTAAACGCTCACACCTTGCAGAAAATGGTTTATTGCTGGCGGCATCTGCTCTCTGATTTCTAAGGTTGTAGATACTTTAACTTCCCTGTAAATGCAACGCAGTATGTATTCGATTTCAAGCATTTTGGATTTTGCGCTTCTGCTACAATATTTATTGTGCAGGCATTAATACCTGGAGTAGGCACGGAGGATATAGGTGTCTCCCAACCATCTTCAACGTAGTAAACGTCATCGTGTGTATACATTGGGGATCTGAAATTCTTTCCTGTTGCCTTTAAACCCATATAAGACTGGATATTGGTAATTTTCACCTCACTTCCATCAGTAACCTACAATTTTCTTAATGTCAAACGCTAAAATTAGATGTAGATCTTATGCCAATGTCTGGCTGATGAAATGACTGAAAGAGGTTGAAAAAGAAAACGAATTCAAAGATAAGTAGAATATCATTGCTCAAAAGACGAACGATGAAGATCGCCGCATTAGTACTCTCTAGCGCAATTTGTACTAAACTAACTTTGTATTCAATTATAAAATTCCTATTCATTGGAATTATTAAAATGATTACTGCTTTAATTATATATTATTTAAAATTATTAGTGCTGTCAAATTCCGGTTATCTGGGGAAATTGTAGTAATAATTTAGAGCATAAATAATTTAAACGGCAAATGCCCGACCTCAACTGAAAGGGATCCGTTGGAGTTTTGTTTATCTCTTAAGGGAGCGTAGAGAGTATAAATCGACAGCACTAAGAATTTTAAATAATAATTAATAGCTAGAGCGGCGACCTTCGGGTAATTTCGTGTGCATACACGATACGACCCGATTGTAAAGTTGTACCTGATAATTTCTTTGTTATTCAGGCAGCTTAAAAATACCCCCCAACAAAGTTAAATTTATTTGAAAAGAAACCGGATGAATTAAGAAATCAAATGATGCTTGTTTAAGGGCCGAGCGATTTGCTCATGGTCTGATTTAAAAAAAAAAATGAATCGTCCACATTTGTTTATATTTTTAATCTCTCCATCTCTCCATCCAAAATCCAAGAAAACTCTTTGTCCCACGATTTTATAAACCTTTCTTTGGAAGACTATTCCATATTAATTTATAACGTCGAAACATATCCGCCGTTCCTAAAAATATGCCTAAAAACTTGGTTTGTCAAAACTACATTTTAGTAGAAAAGAATAGGGTATAAACCGGGTTCAATAATTACAATTTCCCGAAATTGTGATGAGCTTAACAATGGACTTCCGCTTCTGAGAGAACAAAAAAAAAATACGAGGTTACTTACACTACGCTATGGTGGGGGAGCGTCCAATGCTGTTTATGTAATCCGACAAGACTATTATGCAACCAACAACCTCTTCTCTTCGTCCATACCAATGACATTCCAAACTGCTTTTTTTTTTCATTGGTCTTAATCGCACGGTTTCATGAACAATAACCTTATACAAGATACAAAGTGGGGATTAATGGCAAAGTAGTTCATGAATATCTAGAATTTTACTACATTTTAATTGGGTTCGAAAATGCTTATGACAAACAATATATGAACTGCTAAATATGATGAGATTAACTGTTTTCTGTTTAAAACTGGATGATTCGGAAACCAGTCAAACTTATAAAGTGGAATTAAGCTGAACTGAGAAAAAAAAATTAGTGGTATTTACCACCAAACAATGAGGTTGAAATTCAAGCCGATGTCTACATCCAACACATACTACGTGCCAAACTGTGTCGCCCGATATTGTAATAATTTGGTTTTCGGATGATTTTGGATTATCTACATTACTACTAGTTGTCCAAGAGCCTTGGCAAAGTTTGGTGACTTATTTGAAAATACTTAGTCATATGTCCATTTGATGTCTATCCTCAGTATTCAATTTACACTTGTCTACCAACTCAAAGCGGGCGGATTTCAAAATGGCGGTCAAATATTTCGAAATTTTAGGATGTTTTTCGCCTATAATACCTAATTAACGGTGTAATCCATCGAAAACATTATGGAATATTAAGTTAAAAAGCATTATCTTCTACTTCCAGTGAGGGCTATAACTAAATAATTTGGGTTACTGGTGTGGTCCAAAACTACGATAAAAAAAACGATGATTTTGTTTAGAGACAGAATACTACCATATATGCGAGCCTGCAGCTTGAAAATGAATTCTCTAAGTGAAAAACGCATATAAGAAAGTTGTAGAGCACCAAAAATTTTAAATTCGGTCAAGTACACCTGCCGAAATTGGTACATCTCTCTGGAGAGAAATCATTTTGGTTTGGAGTAATTTTAATTTTAATAAAACTTGCAGAAAATTTAACATTCTTTAAAATTGGTTATGTCAATTTTTTATCTTAAATGCACCGGATGCGAGTAATTGAGAAAAACTGAGAAAGGTTTTTTCTTTTTGCGATTTTTCAAGATGGCGAAAAACACACTAAAATGAGGTGATCAGAAACTTGGATTATTCCGAAAAGGGGCAATATATGTACTAAACAAAAAAATTAAAATCACTCCATTTTTTTATAATCAAAATGATATCTCTACTAGACTAATATGCCAATTGCCGAAAATCGTGATATTGCCCATTTCGAGAGTATGTACTCAACGGAATATAAAAATGTTTGTGCACAATGAACGTAGAATTTGATGCTCTGTACTGTTTATTTGATTTTTTCTTCCAGAGTACTCATTTCCAAGGTACAGATCCATAGATAGTGCTCTGTCTCTGTTTTGTTACAAAATCGTCGTTTTTGATCGTGGTTTTCGATCACACCAGTTAACCAAATTATTATGCATTGGCACTCAGTAGACGCAGAATTTGATATTCTCTAATTTAATATACCAAAGGTTTTCGATAGAATACCTGTGTTTAGAATTTATAGATGAAAAAACAAAAGAAGTCATCAAATTTCGAGATTTTTGTCCGCCATTTTGAAATCCGCCTCTTTTGAGTTGGCAGACCAGTTGTAAATTGAATACTGAGGATGAACATTATATTAATATATGACTAAAAGTTTTACTCAAATGAGCAACCAAATTTCGTTCGGCTCTTGGACCATAATAGTGTGGGCGATAGTTCGATAGCTAACAAAATATACCCTATTCCAAATTTGATTACAAGAATTTCATACGGAAGTTGAAACTGAAATTGAAGTGAACAAACCGGTTAGTGAAGTATGAAGTTGCCAAAAAATAATATATGACTAGTTCATAAGTTTTTATTAAAAAATGTAATGGTTTAGTAATAATGTCTATTATTTCTTAATCTGATTTGATTAAATTTATAAAATAATTTAGAATCCCATTGGATATGAACAATAATAATATTGTTATTGATCACATATATATATATATATATATATATATATATATATATATATATATATATATATATATATATATATATATATAAATGTGATACAAAAACAAGTGAGGATAACTTCAATCAGTGAGAAATAAATAAAATTTAACATATTTGCTATCTAAGGTTTTCACCCTGCACCATAAAATATACTGCTAAACTAAACGGTTTGGCTTTGGATCTGTATTATTTCTTAGAAGATATTGGAGATAATGAACAACAACTATTACTGGATTTTTTGAAGATTTCTATTTTCTGAAGTATTTTGTCTATTTGTCTCCTTGCATTATTCATTTTTTTGTCACATCTTATATTGGATGTTCCTACATTTTAACATCGAAAAGAATATGTTTAAATGTTTTAAGGATTTTTCAAACTAACTAATGAAATCATTTAAACTAGTGTTTAGATGGCCGAAATTGTACAAGTTTCTAATGTGCACTTTTAAATATTTAAAAATAGTTTTGTAATGTGATGTGAAGTATGCATGCATTCGTGCAGCGGTAGTCCCTTCGTCGAAAGTTGTCAATTTCTGTCAAAATCTCGAATCTGTGTCGCTAAATAATATCTATATTTAGTAAGGGGCATCCATCATATCCTTGGCAAAACAATCATAAAGATGACATCCTGTTAAAATTAATTAGAATGTCTAATAATAAATTTAAAAAGATATATTTATTGCATTCATAAATAATTTTCATGAACCCATAAACTCTACGGAATTATATATTGGCCTTAGTGCAAATGGTGTTATCAAGTAGGTTCCAAGGTATATGGGTACCTCAACCATCCATCACTGTGTAGCTACCGCCGTTTTATCTCCCGCCCTTAGCAAGAGATTGATTTATTATAGCAAGCCCCTTCAGCCAACCCCATTAAAATTTTATTTTAGCTTTAAGCCCACTTTGTTAGATACAGTAACCAATATGAGGAAATATAAAGGAAAAAAAAGTTTAAAAAAAAAGCTAGTGCAAAGTGCATCTTTATGTTACTTTGCACTATATCATATCATCGGCTATAGAGTGCATTTGATAAATCTCAAATCTTTTTAATTTTTAAAAATCTTAATGAAGCACATATAAGTGCTTTCACAACTGTCTACTAAGTCCAGTTAACATCCGTTTTTATTTAATATTTTTCACATCTTTCTTTTATAAAAATACGTAATTAAGTTATAAACTAATAATGCATCTGATAAAGTTCAATTAGATAATTATTTAAATTTGTCTTCTCAATATCTTTCTGAATTTTTTTTTTTCTGCAATTTTTTTATGGTTATCATATTACTGTTTAGTCATAAATGATTCCACGAAATTTCACGTATTCAGTTTAGCAATTTTCAGTAATAGAAAAAAAATATTCAAAACTTTTATTACCACAAAATCTTAACTGAAATATGTTCCCGGTAACTTTTATTATCTTGCCACAAATTTGGCACCCAGATAATCGCCTCCAACTTACGGTGCATTCACATCTTTGACAAACCTTTGCAAATAAAACGTTGGCTTGGCTGTTTTTGAGTCCGATCCGGTTCTTGCGGAAAGCGCCATATAAGCGCTAGTATAGTTGCATCCACGTATTGGTATATATGTAATATTATTATACAACAAATTATATTTTTAATTATTTCTTTATAAAATAAAAACATTTTAAATCGAAATTAACAGCATACAAAAGTTGGAATAGCCAGAACAGATGCATTTGGATAGGTTAGTTTGCTAAACGTCTGTAAACCCCTTTATACGTTTGACACTTTGTTTGGCGTTTGACTTTGTTTTGCGGCGAAGCTATGAACGCACCTTTAAGGTAGACTTTCGCTGGTACAGCCCGCGGTTGCGACTGGCAAAGTTTACTCCTACTATTTTGACTGAATATGTAGGGACATATTTCGCTGGCACTGCCCAGCATTCTAGGTATGACATCATACCTAATATTGCTGCGTCTCTGACCGTTCCAGAAGGAGTCATACTGCCTCATACTCGGTTTCCGCTGATCATTTGAAACAATGTTATTCAACAAAAAAAGATTTAGTTATTATGACGACGAACGTCTAGTAGTTTGTAAATCGGTTTCAGATTCTTTATTACCACAAACATAAGGACGACAGAAATGTAATCGTAAAAAATAATGTGTGGTGTAATTTTCAAGGTTTTAATATAATATATAGTTATAACGAAATGGTATGATTATAAATATAGGAGAGTTATGCAAGAGTGGGCCGCTGCGGTTGGCAGTTTCAGCGAAATATAGAAGCAGTACGTTAAAAGCTGCGATTGGCAAACTCTGCCAGTCGCAACCGCGGGCAGTACCAGTGAAAGTCTACCTTTAGGTAGAAACGTCGGCACTCTTTATAGCAGTAATATACTTACTGTTTGTTTTTTTATAGACCGTCACCATCTCCTCCTTGATTAAAGAAAATTGTGTTTTAAGAAAATTTTGATGACTATCTTAAAAATGTTTTTTTTTTCGTAATGCCTATTACGAATTATGGTATTTTAAAAATTTAATTTCATATAGAAAATTAAATGTACTTGATTACAACTTGATTACAATACAATTTATTATTATTTTTACTTGAGCTGAGAGATCATTATTAATATTACAAGATGAGACAAGATTCATTACAAAAAAAGACAGCGGTCGGTGTGTCTGTGCCACAATTATCTATTAAATGGTTGATCAATTTTTTATTTTTTTTTTGTAGGGCTTTGTCCCCCTATTTTCTGTTTACCAAATCGGGTACCCTTTGGACAATGGCCGAGAATCCCATTTTACTATAGACCGTAGTTCCAAAATGGCTCCAAGGATTTTCACAAAACTTCCCTAAAATCTTTTCATTGAAGCTCTTAAAATTTTAATATGTAGCACATAACCGAGAAAAAACAGAAAAAAAGACTTTAGCCGAACTCAAAAATGTCCAGTAATCATTTGAAAGGCAATTAAATTCATTATAAGCAAGCCTACAGCGTATTGAACTTTTTATTACTTTCCTTACTACATGGGTATGAAAGGTATTGTATTTGGGTCAAATTTTTTATATGCAGTTTTTCTGTGTTTCAGAATCCCCGACTCAAAAAAACTCATTTTAAGTCATTGGCCTGTCTTTGCCACGATAATCTCTTCAATGAGAGAAGCCACGTTTTTGAAGTATTCTGCGCATGTTTCAATGCAAACCTGGTTACTTTTTTTAGTTTTTCGAATAACTTGAAAAGTATTCATGTTCCGGAAAGTTCCAGATTCTCATTTGAAAGTTTGTTTAGACACACCAGATATTTATTTACTCGATTTCCCTATGGATTGTACTTAACCTATATCGCCCTGTAAAGCTGGGCTCGCACTAGGCCCGGCCTGAGTCCTTTTTCAGCTCCGGCCTTTTTTAAATGTTCGTTCCTATATAACGATACCCCGCTCACTAGACCGCCCCGGACCGGCCCGCGCTTTCGGCTCAAACCGGCTCCGGCCAAGGAGGGACAGAAGAAAAGGCCGGTTGGATGGTTAAAGCGGAAGCTCTCTCACTTGAATAAATAAAAATCCAATGTTTCAATAAAGTTGTTTAACTACTACCCTTTCAGCTGAAATCAAGTGCTAACAATTAGTATCTTTTTTTGCTAAATACCTACCTGCATAATTTCTTGTTGTAATTAATAAATCGTTTCTAATTTAACTTCTATTATTAATATTAGAAAATGTTTATACCAGTCAGTGTCAACATTTATTTTATTATTGAAAAATAATTATTTTAATAAAATTATGACTTTCGAAATAATCGACTGACCGAAAGTGCCACTTTATATAGTCGATTTTACAATTTACACTTTACACTTTTTTACAATTTTCTCGAAAACTGCTGCAACGATTTTGATAAAACTTGCTTAAAGTCTTCTCCTTAAAGCCCTTTAACTTTTCATTTATGTAGTTTATCACCGAGGAAAAGGAGAGACAAAAGGTATGATGAAAAGAATATTTTATTTACGCATAACTTAAAAAGTATGCATTTTATGGTAAACTATGTGTGGAATTGTATAAAAGGTAATTAAATTATCTAAAAAACAAAAAATAATCATCTAAATCGGACCAGTATTAGCAAAGATACAGCGCATCGGACTAACCGAAAGTGACAATTATATCACCAATTTAACACTGTTTTACAATTTTATTGTAAACGGCTTTAAAGATTTTGATGAAACTTGCCCAATGTCTTCTCCTTAAAGCTCTTTAACTTTTTATCAACGATCAACGAGAAAATGCAGGCGAAAAAGTTATAGTAAGAAGAAAATTTTATTTGCGCATAACTCAAAAAGTGAGCATTTTATGGTCAATTTGTATGAAATCATAAGAAAGGTAGTTAAATTCCTTAAAAAACAAATATTTAAATTGGGCCTGTATTAGTAAAGATACAGCTTAACTAATAAGGACTACTAATTAGATGGAAAACCGAGGGGGTCCGGAAGGAAACGAATGCGACCAAACCTCCTCCCACAAAGCCGCCAATCTGGTGTTAGCACAACGCTCTGTAACAACGTATTGTAATAACATAAAAGTAAAAACTAACTCTATAATTTCTACTTGAAACAAAATGATTTCATGGAAACTAAATGGAATTTCCATGGAAAATAGAACCGAAACTTTTAAAATATATTTTCAGGTTGACAAACAAAAATATTTAGTGTACAGAATTGTAGTACTAAAGTAATTTAAAAAACTAATTCATAACACTTGAAGAAATGCATTCTGCTGAGTTTATTTCGAGTAACCTAACTTCGAAAATCTAATCAAACGAACATATAAAACTTATATGAATCAAATTAAATTCAAAAGGAATGATTTGACACTGAAATAAACATAGTTTAATTCACAAATTAAACTAGAAACGATTCTTCACATTTGTAAATTTTATACGTCTTGTAATTTTCTAAGTCATTAATTTTTAATAATTTCATTCATAGTTTTAATAAAAATAAACTGTTCACTGAAAGACTGCTTTGTGTTTTACTCCCATAAAACGGGGGTATCGTATTAAATAGAAACGGACTTTTTATAAAGGTCGGAGCAGTGCGGGGCGGTCCGGGCCCGGCCGGTCTCTAATCCACGCCGTGCTTAAGACTTTTTCACAGATGGTCGCTAAATGCTGCTAAATTTTCATCAAAAAGTTTTTTTTTTTTGGAAGGACGAAACATGCTTAGAAATAAGGAATGATGACGATTAAAAAAATTAAAATTAAAGTTAAAACAACAAAAAAATAGCCTTAATTCACTGATTTTACCTTTGATTATAGAGGAAGTAAAACAAAATCACACTGTTCAGCTCATTTCATCTTATCATATATATATTGATTCGAATAAAATCCACACAACATATCATTTTAATGAAAATACAAAATTTCTAATAGTATCTATAATATTTGTCAGGATATATATTTACTAATATTTTTAATGGGAAGATTACAAAAACAAAGAATTAAGACCCTCAAATACTGTTAAATAACTAACCAGTCAACGTTTTGCTATTTCAGGCCTCATCAGGACAGAAATAGATAAGTTCATATAAATCCATACCAGAGACAGCATATTTCACACCAAAAGCTAAAAAGGATCAGATTGCAATAGAGACAGTACCTCACTCTAATATAATTAAACAAACAATGATTTGCTATCTTTGGACTGCATTTAAGTGATATTGTCTTTTTTGTCCTCATCATGCCTGAATAGACGAAACGCCAGTCATATTAAGTGGCGACGAGGATGGGATGAGTATATATAATGAATCGTGGCGAATGGCTGTCCGTTCAGGACAGCAACCTGTTTCTTATGTAAGGGAGTAGGACACATAGCTAAGGCCTGTCGCAGGAGGAGGGAGGGGGTTGAGGCCAGGCAGATCGGGAACGAGAAAGGTGAGAGCGAGGGCTCGGTTTTCGAATTAGGAATGGTGTCCGTAGGCCAATTGAAATCCGAATCCATTCTTAGGTGTACACAAAAGCGAAGTCTTAGCGAGAGGCTACCTCTGGTGGCCTCGATTGGATTCGGAAATAGGAGAGATCGTACGGGACTGCAGAGCTTGTACAGCATATCAGACAGCACCGCCAAAGCCTGAGTCGCATCTGAGGGAAGATCCACGTTAAAACCTTTGAGAAAGTTCACATCGATCACACATTACCGTTCCGAAACCAGGCATTCCTCATCATTGTTGATACTTCATCCAAGTGGTTGGAGGTATTCTCAATGAGAAACATAAATATTCAAACCACGATTGCTTGCAAGAAACCTTTGTCCGGTATCAACATTGTTGAGTGGCAATAAGACCAGCTTTATCTGTCGTGAGTTCAAGAAATTCGTGAATGGCAATGGGATCGTGCAGTGGAGAATCGAAACATAACATCCCTGGAAAAATCTGCGTCAAATTGATTGAATACTTGCGGCTTTCAGAAGACCACCACCACATGGTGATTAACTCTCAGATTACCGTCGGAGCTTGTATTCGGGAGAAAATTGAGAACAAAAATAGAACTGGCAAAACCAAGGAATTTCCTTCAGAGATGAAACATGTCGGAAAGAAGCCGAGGAAGTTTAGGATAGGCGATTCACTGATGGTACCGATTCACAACTATCGAATGAGGGAGTGGATTCGAGGGGTGGTGAAGAGAAAGATCGGAGGACTGATGTGCATCGTTGAGACTGGTGAGGGAATCACCGTCCGACGTCACGTGTATCAGCTGAGGAGAAGACAATCAAAGAATGATTGGAGGAGTTGTTGTATCTTGTGTTAATTTATATCTGTGTGGATCGATTATTTTACATGTTTTGTGTTAAAACCTAAAAAAAAAAAAGGTGGAATAAACCTTTCTGTTAGTTAGGTTTTCTTATATAATGTTATCCTTACTTATTCATTTTTCAAAAAATAGTCCTGCGGGGAAGATGCGTGGAAGGCGCACATGCCGCTTTGATGACGCAGCTATACCACTACTTCAAGACCTTGGAACTAAAGCCTTGCTAATAGCATCATCCTCAAGGCCACACAGCTAGCAGGGTACTTCTCTGTTTCAACTCCCAACTATCTTACCACCGTAATTCTCATCGCCATACTAAGAAACATGGTATTCTGATTTATTTGATTAACGCAGTTTCATTTAATGTCGTTAGTTGCTTTCTGAATAACTCGGGGTCATAGATAAATTAAATGTCCTTAAATATATAGTACATATAGGTATAACAATATCAGTTTAATTCGTCGTAGAAAGCATAACAAATTAAGCATTAGCTTAGAAACTAATATTATTTAATTCAAGGGGGCCAATGTTCACTGGTGATAAACTTTAGCCCACTGCAATAAGGTGTTTTTCAATTTAATTAAATTTAGGAGTTTAATATCAGATATTTTCTACTAACGAACTAACTAATGTTTTGTAAAACAACTTCATTTGAATTTCTTTTTTAAAACCATGTTAGAACTGTTTGCTTTTTAGCTTTTTATAACTGTCGTAAAAATAATGACAGCTAGATATATAATATGAAAAAAATAGTATAAAAAAAATGGCTTCAGAGGCGTTAGAGAGAACTAGTACCCAGCGCCACCTACTCCTGGCCTTAAATTAACATTAGTTTTTAATCGAAGAACTCCCTGATCAAACAGCTCCTATTTAGCCTTCTTCAGGATTTGCCCGTTGTTGATGGTGGCAATCTTGAATATCATAACTTGAATTAGTATGTCCTTATAATTTGTTTAGGAATAGTTTACATAACGAGTCCTCACTTATTCATTAATTGTTATAAGCCAATAATATAGTTATGCTGCTGACTTACCAAAGTGTCTGTGTGATAAGTACGAAGCATTTAGGATTGAAAAAATTAGTTGCTGAGTTTTTTTAATAGTCCTGTGAATTATATTAGTGAAACGAAGGTTCAAACCTGTTTTAATGAGTAGTCAAACGCGCCAGCTTCTTTTGGTATTAATTTATAATATTTTGGAACAATCCAGTGCAACAGTCGTAGGTTTAGATTATTTCCTTTTTTCATGACATGTACTGCCAATGTCATTTTGTCAAATGTTAGTATACCTATCCCTTTCAAATGGGGCCAAGAAGAGGTTCCAGTGGAAAGTTTTGGAGAAGTTCTGAAAATGTATTAATTTATGTTTTTAAGGGCGCTGATTAAAAGTTTCATCTTTGCTATCTCGATTTTTTTCCGGAACATTTTTTTTTTTTTTTTTTTTTGCTCATAACTTGAAAATCATACATTATTCGAATAACTTCTAATATTCATTCTTTATTGATTTAAACAACAATAAGTTACCAACTTTTTGATTCTAACGATTTATGAAAAAAATTTAAGAATAAAATTTTTTGCTTTATTATTAGGTGGGGGTTAATGATAAAAAGAGGGTGTAGTTGATTTTCCGGACTGCAGGCAGAGTGACTATGGCTGAGATGGTAGAAGGTTCTCTCGCATTTTACAGTGAGTTTGGGTGGGCTTAAAATTAATGCCTTGAATAATAGATTTTATAATGTAATTACTTAAATTATTATTTCTAATTCTAAATGATCACAGGTCTCTAACCATGGCAATGTTAATAACCCAAAGTCGCCGATGAATAGGAAAAATAATGGTTTTATAAAATTTTAGACGAGATTCAAAAAATGAATCAATAATTACAAGGTAATAAGCTCAGATTTTCTTATAACAAGTGCATCTATCTAATTCTTTGTATGTTTGTTTTTTTTTCTACTTGATGTATGTTAATTTTTAGATCATATGACGCAAAGTGCCGATATAAAAGATCTATTTACCAAATTTGAGATGTTTTATATTATATTTTAATATAATTTTTGGTGAAAATCTATTATGACCTTCAAGTAAAGTACCGCTTCCGGTTTTCCAATTTAAACCAAAAGTTACTATATTTTGGCTCACCAATTTGAGCCAAAATATAGTAAATACATTCATATCGATATAAAAGATCTATTTACCAAGCAGTAACCAAAAAGAGAGATTCACAACTAGAATTTACAACAATCTTAAATACAAAATTTCAACTTTCTACGGCTAACCGTTTTTGAGTTATGCGAGATAAGAACGTACGTACGAACGTACAGACGCCACGACAAAACTAGTCAAAATGGATTCTGGGATGGTCAAAATGAATATTTCCGTTTAAATCTGAAAACCGAAAATTTTAGCGATTACAATACTTCCTTTACTTCGTACAAGGAAGTAAAAATGAGACTGATAACATGGTTTTATTCCTTTAATTAAATAATATAAAACAGTCTACTCAATACAATACAAATATTATCATTGCACTACTCGGGTGACGAGTCTTGGCCTCCTCCAAGAGTTTCTTCCAAGCAAGAAGTTTTTGTGAGGCTATTTTTCAATCATGAATGTCTATCTATGTTCCGGTGTTTGATGCTACTCTGTCAGCTTTCTAAGCCCATGTCTTCTTCTCCTCCTAAGCCCCACAAATTTCTGTCAACACTTTCTTTTTGCAATAATTTTCCATTCCAACAATATTCTCTGTCCACCAAAGCCTGCCGATCATTGCAACATCGATAGCATCTTGTAAATATCTCGGAATCTCTGGTTTGTTCGCCGGCTTAACTCCTGGTTAAACTTACAGCTCCAAAGATTTTGGAAAGAACTTTTCTTTAAAAAACAAAAATAGTAACGTTTTAATGATCTATGGATTTGGATATTGACCATATTTTTATGGCCTAGAGTAGGATATAGCGAATTATTGCTTTCTAAAGGTTGACTTAGAAACGGTAACTGAGAACAGAAAACATTTTGCTGGAGCTGTTTATACCCTATTTTACTTCATTGGCTATAACTACATCCTCGTTTAAGTGGGCCTCTAGATATTTAAAATTCTGAGCCCGTTTGAAATTGTCTCCATTTGCTCAACCAGCTTCGTTTAGTTTCGAATTTTGCATCGTCTTCGGCAAATCGTGAAAAATGACACTTTCCAATCATATTTCACTATGATGTCTCAGATGATTTGTGCCTTATCATTAAATAATATTTATTTTAAATTAAGGAACAGTTATAATATCATATTTTTTTTCAATTAAGAAGTAGTTTTAATATTTTTCAATTGGTTATTTATTGTTCTTCTCGCTGTAGAGGTCTTGTAGTTCTTTGACCTTCAAAATACTACTTCACATCTGTAATCTATTCAAATAGTTCTTAGTCCTGCTATAACAGTTGCCTGCTATAACAGTTGTCTTTTGCCAACTGTTGTGACGTACAGCGATGTGTAGAGATTTCGCTTATGGCTTACTTCGAGCTAAATGCCCCATCGATCTTTATAATTTTTATGTCCTAAGATATTGACTGACCATTTTCAATCTTCAATCCACCTTAATGCTTCTGCTGCAGATCCTAATCCATTGTGGTTCCGGTTATCATGCAGAAAACTATTCTTTGAAATCAATAAAAAAAATATAAATTGTATAATTCTGTTCTCTAGGGTGCCTGTTAAAGACCATCCTCACATACTGGCTATATGAGGACCTAGTTCATCCTTAGCATATTATCGATATTCTTTGGATTGAAATCTATTGAAATAGGTCTAAGAGAAGAAGAGTCAAATTATACGCTGTTACGTTTTATCATTTATAAAATGTATCTCATGAGGGAAGATGATCTCCTTCTCTCATAAGCCTTCGAACCAAACCAGTACAAAAATAGAGCTGTTTATGTAGCATTCTTCTTAGCCCAGCATCAACATTTATTCTTTAGGGCGCTTTCCTTTGCTATTTTCCAGACTCAACAACAGAATAAACCAGGTTTTCTATAGTTGGTTTAGCTTTTTGTTATTTCTACACAGATCAACTTCTCAATAGTCGTTTTGGTCGTAATTTTACAGAATCTCGTAATTAGTATATATATTTTTTTCTAAAAAGCTGCTCATATCCCTGTACTTCGGAGATAAACTGCGCTAACATTTTCGAAGTTTTATAGGAAAGCGAAAAGAAGTTTCAGGTCATACTGAATTGTTTGTTGCAGTTAGTTGGTCAATCTTTATATTTGAAGCGTTGAATATTTTATTACTGTTTTAGCTTATTTACGATACTTATACTAGAAAAATATTACGAGAATAATGAAAATATAAAATCAAAATAAGCAAAACTGAATTTACGACAGTTACCTCTGACTTACAGATTTATTTTCAATCAATTCAAATGTGGATAAAAGAATAATTGAATATATATTAATAAATTTGTATATTGATTTTTTCTTTTGTAAAAAAAACTTAATTTTTTTGATTTGGGAAGTGTGGGGCTACATTCCGAAAGTCTCCTTGAATCTGCTAGTGGCACTAATTACGTTACGTATCCAGTTTTCTTTCAGATAGTTTTCTGACTGCGATACAATATTTATTTTCTGTTCTATCTGCAAATTTATTGGCCTAATCAGTCTCTCTCTATAAAGTGTGCCTTTTCAGTGGTTCGCAGAAAAAAACCTGGTGGTTAAGTATGGTTGCTGAACATGTCTACTTATTACATATCTACTTACTGAACATACCTTGCTTGTATTTTTTGGAAGTTTGCAAGGTTCGTTTAAAGCCTTCAAGAAAAAATCGTTAGTAACAAATAAATTATTTGGTTATATTTTTCAACTGAACTTTTCAATTTTTTTGCAGAAACAAATAGTTGGGGTATTCCCTTGATTCGTCGGAATCAAATTGGGGCTACTTAAAAAATGATTATGGTAATTCTCGGAAAGAAGTCAAAAATCGTGTTCCTCGTACATTACATTCATGTGATGATTATCATGTGATTTTTTTTAATCTATAATGTTCATTTCGCTTTCCAGCACGATAAAAAAAACGATTAGTTTTCACTAAATCATCAACTTGTTGAATCCAACATCTCAATTCTCAATACCACCACGTGTCCCTTAACACTTTTTTTTTTAATTAAATGTAATTATTCCATTGTTTCCCCAAAGTGAGTTCAAACATCAAAAGATGATGGTATATCATCGGTCTCAATGTGAAACCGCGTAAGCAGAAAACGTATTGGTTATAAGTTATTTTATTATTGCCTAAATTTTTCCCGCAATAATTAATTGTTATTTTTTTCTACTAGATAGTATATTGCATTCTACTTACTATTTAAAAAAACATATCTTAATATGAAGAAAAGTAGATGTGCTAGACGTTTGATTTGTCCCAGCTGAAAGATTAGGATTCGACAGTTTTGTGGTTTCACTTTGAGACAGACGATATTGTTCATAACTAACTAAAGTATTTTAAGTTTTATTTGAATTTTGTTGATTCTAGAATAGTCTAAACTTCATCATTGGCGTTTTTTCTCATTACTTCCCCAATAAAGATATTTTTAATAGATAATTTCTCGCGGAAGTTTTTCTTTAGATGACAAGAGGCAGACCTACAATGAAGATCTCGCCCTTACCCTAAGCAGCAACATTCACTTGAGCTAATGTAGTCTCATACAATTTATTTGTGTTCGTTGAGTATTTTTATTATCATTATATACTCCTTAATGTTTCTCCTAAAGCATCGATTTGAAGTTTTTAAAATTAATTACTCTTTTTCTCTATAAAAATCCTAACAGAATGGCATTTTGGTTTTATTAATTTTATTAACTAATATAAACATTTAAATAAATTTAAAATAAGTTTTAGGTTCTTTATCTCGGACTCTTTGAAGCGAGAAAACACTAAACATTTATTTTGCAACTACAATATAAAATCAGAGATAAATATAATTTATTTGTCATCATCACTAGTTTCAAGACAATTGTCAATTTACATTTTACACGAAAATCAATACATAACCTTGAATAATACCTCTGTTTTTATGGATATTATCAAATAATAGATGATAAAATTAATAAATATTTACGTATACTGTAAAAATAAATCTATTACTCATAAACAAAAACTAAGATTATTGCATATAAATCCTGGGGCAGCCGAAGAGGAAAGCAGATAAGGACCAAAATACACAGAATAGTGGCGTCATTCTTCCACGCTTATCTCATTATCAGTTGAGAGATAAATAGACTGACGCAACATTCTTCTCATACAGTTTCACTTTGTAGATAATATTTCTCAGTATTAATAAATGCAAAAAAGAATTTTTATAATTTTAAACTCTTTATGGAATATTAAAATATAAATGGAAAAGCTTCGGAAACATTATTTCTACAAATCCTGTACAGCTATGCAAATCAGATGTAAAAATATACCAGTGTTATATACTTGATGTTATAAAATTAATTTGTTATAGATTAGCGCCTATTTTGAGTGAGAAGTATGTGATACTATACCTCATAATGGCAATAAGATATTTATGAGGAGAAATTCTATCTTAATTTGCATGAATATATATTGCACATTTCTGCACCTAAAGCTAACATTACAAGAGTAGTATGGCAAGAAGGAAACAAAGAATGAAAAAGGATGAATGAATAGCATTAAAGCTTTTTTATACCAACCTCAGAAAAGCAAAGCTGAAACTAATATGTAAATAATAAACTTCTAAGTTATAGTTGCACGGATAGAACCGCATTTGAGAAGTAGATAGAAAATGAAATATTTCTCTAAAATATTATATTGCAGTTTATTACATTTATGATCCTAAATAGAACTGGTCCTCTTACTTAAGAAGTATAGTTTTGAGAACTTAGCCCTACAAATCCATTTCAGTAGTTTCGTTTGTTGTTTTTAAAACAAAAGTACATATAATTTCTTGGGCTGATAACGGCTCAGATTGGGATAAGGGCAAGAGATAGCAGTAAAACTATGTGCACAGATCTATATTTAGATGAATTTCCGAAACTGTTTCAGGAAAACATTATTTAATATGCAATATTTTTTCTACAAGAAAAAAGAAATGGAGGTGGATAGGACACTCATTAAGGAAACCAGATAGTGTCATCGAGAAAGAATCTCTTCAATGGAATACCCAGGGAGCAAGAAGAAGAGGAAGACCAAAGGAGACATGGCGCAGATCGGTACAAAAGGATCTGGGCCGGACCAGCAAGACTTGGCAAGAGCCGAAAGTGGTCGCAGCAAAAAGAAAGGAATGGGACGCATTTGTAGATGCCCTATGCTCCTCTAGGAGTCAATGGAGATAATAAAAAATAATTATAATATTATCACCAATTTGTTATTATTTATGTATATAAATATGCAATATGAGCATATTTCCAGCATTATTCTGATATACACTGTTAAATAAAACAAAAAAGCATATAAAAAAGAGAATAAATAATGCTATTATGAACATAATTTATTTGAAATATGAATTTTTTATTGAAAATATTTCATCTTCAAATGTAATCAGTTTTTTGTTGTTCTACAATTATGGTATAAACAAATAAAAAATAAGGATAAATTTAAGTGTTGACTGTAACACAATGTAAAAAAAAAAATCAATGAAGCTATAATAAATAAATTGTTAGTCAATAAAAAAAAGAAAAGTTTAAACAGCAATTATTCAAAAAATAGCTACTTCGGGCAAAATGTAATTGCATATTTATTATCTGGAAAGGTCCTATTTTATGAATATGTTGGTATTTTTTTGGACGATTTTAATCTATTTTCAGAAATTGAAAAACAAATGATAATTTATAATGTGAAGGCCCGGAAAAATATGTAATTTCTAAAAAAGAAATTAAATTAAAATTTTAAATTCTATTTTATTTTAACCTGTATGGTATTTTATATCATATCAATGGGCGTAGAAAAATCTATAAAATGAACCCAATCCCAGGTCTCTAGCTGAATTAAGAAAGTAATTACAAAAATTTTTTTGGATCCATTTATGAGAACGTTACAGCTGAGTAAGTAAAAAATGAGTGGATATATCTCAGTAAGTTCATAACAATAGTATACCCGTGCAAAAGTTCAAGAAAATTTGAGATAGTGAGGTTTAGACTCTACTTTAATTTGGCATGGAAGGACTCTATACTAAGTCATTTTATTGACTGTATTTGCGAAAAAAAATCAGTTGTTAGCAGAAACAGATATCGTTTACTTGCCCTAAAAATAAAATTTCGCTCAAAATTTGGCGCCCACTAAATTCTGCCGTGCCCGTAGGGACCGTGCCCCCTTTGCCCCTCCCCGAGAATTGGATACTGCAATTTGTGAAGTAAATCAACTTTATTACTGTGGCATGCGAATTATTCTGAAATCATGCTTTAATATACTTAGACGTTTATGATGAATTTATTTTATTTACATTTACGACAATGGTTATAATGAAAGAAATGTATTGTGAAATACATAAACGTCAGGAGAATTGCACTAAATTAGATGGCGGAGTTGAGCCAAGCCCCAGTATTACAAGTGCACGCTGGTGGGTTTAAATTTAGTTCATGGCTGCCGTTAATAACAATGATGTGAATAAGTAGTCTGCATTTGTGGGAGAACTGCTGGAACGTATTAGTTTATTCTGTCAAATAATGCATATTCTCAAAATTATTCCATCTATTTATGTCTTCTGCTAGTCAAATATGTCCACTAAGGGAACGTCTTATAATATTACACCCATCTAAAAAATTGCAAGATCTTATTATCCAGACCATAAAATCTGTTCGGGTATATTTAGCAATAACAATAAAACGTAAAGAAAACCAACTAAGAGCCACATTCCGGAATATACAAACATACAACATTGTGTAATCTTCTTCTATAGTTCTGTACATCAGAGATGAAGTGTCGTAAGTCCAATTTTGTTTTTATCTTATTTTCATTATTCAGGCCATGTTTTTCGAGTATAAGTTTCGTAAATAAGCTAAAAGGGTTTTAAAATATAAAACTTGAAATATAAATATTGAACACTATCCACAAAAAGCAATAATGTGCGACATGAAAATTCTTTTTGCTCTCCGGTAAAAAATTGAAAATGTTATTTACGGCAATGTTCCTCGAACTTACAGAATTACCCTCAAAACAATGAACTGTATTGGTGCTTTTAATGAAGAAAAAAATACATTTGATACCAGATGTCACGAAAGCTTATTACTTTTCTCCCATGCACAAATATTTTACCCAGCAAAAATAATCCTTCTTTAACTTGTGCCTATACCATCCATGTTGAAATTTCATTTAAATACTTGGTAAGGACATACTGTTTCTTGTCCAGCGGTCGTACAAAGAGGTCTTGGCACCATCTTGAGCAAAATATGGCTTTCAATTATTCTTTATTTTCTTCTTGTACGAGTACAATGTGTTGATGTTCCGGGTTAGGGTCCCTATAATAAGAATATATTAAAAAAATTATCTTGTCATAATTGTTAAAACTAGTTCTTCACATCAAGGGGAATACTTGGTAATGAGAGCTAATGACAATTTTTTTGGCTTTAACAGTTATGACAAGATAGTTTTATTGATTCAAATGACAAAAGTTTTATTAATGTAATGTGAAAGAGTATGCATGGATAACGGGGGCACAACCCCAAAACGTCAACGCGAAAAAATAATTGGTCATATTTTGCTCACCTATTCAAGAAAAATAAAAACTTCCTGAGTTTGAAAAATATTATAGACACAGTTGAAGTAAAAAGTACTTCATAAGTACACTTAGTTTTTGCAAATAACTTGAAAATGTGATGTTTTGAATTAACACTCTACTGTCACAGGAGCGATATGATATATATTTTTTTAAAAATAATATAAAATAATTTTTGAGGAATAAATAATGACTAAAACGTAAGGTGGGAAACAGTAATTGAACTTTTTCAAAAAGTTTCAGTTTAACTGTTTTACATGTACTTTAACAATTAATGTATTAACATAAAAGTTCTGCACAAAATAACCTTCTGATAAATAATTCCTAAACAACATACATAATTTTTTTTTTTTTAATTTAAAAGTAAAAGAATATATTTTTTTTTTTTTCGGTTGGCTTTTTACAGAACTTGAAGATCTTTAACCGCATCCATCACCGCTTCCTCCACCTCTGTCTATCTATCTTAAAATTTTAAATATAAGTACTTAAATTAAAGTTTTCACATACTTATAGGGCAAAGCTTGAGAGGGATCTTCAGGAGTGATAAACTTAGGGAGACAGCAGTGTTGTTGAAAAAATTAAAAAATCTTTTAACGAAAAACATAAATAATAAATAAAATTCAAAATAAAAGAACAAAAAGAAAAATCTTTCAAGACAGAATTCCATAAGTATTTTCCACATTTAATTGGGAACTTTTATTAAAATCCCACTAAACGGTTCTTACTAGAACTTTTATAATATAGAACTTGTACATAAAAGTTCTTACGATAAAGTTCTCAAAAAACTTTCTTTTGCTGTTTAAGTTTTTACCAATAAGTCCTTGTAAAAACTTATAATAGAAGTTTTAACACAATAGTTCTTGCATAAACTGTTTCAAAAAATTTCCCAAGAAAAAGTTTAATTTAGAACAAGAACTTTTTCAAAATAAAAGTGCACTGATATTTTTGAGCTCTGCTAAAAAGTGTAGAAAACGGAGTTCCTTCTACATAAAAAGTTAGAGCTGATAGTTCACAAGAAAGTGCGCTGAGTCCAGTGTGCACCATTTGCTCCAACGGCATTCGGCAATATTGAATAATAAAGTTATATTGAACTCTTTAAACTTCAGTTTAAATACTAAGGCGAGAAACCTGTCCACATCCTCCAAATGACGGATAATTTAATCAGCTTTATTTCGATATACTATTAATATGAAAGACACACATATGAAACACACTGTATACAAAACATAGAAATTTGTATAAACAACGATTTGTGAGATTCCGAATCTTTCTATGCTTTATGTGACGTTATGAAACCTAAATAAAAAGCATTCCACGCAATACTGTCCAAACACCTTTAAAAACATATTAACGGACTTTCATAATTTACATTTCCAACAGATCCTATTTGACGTCTTAAAAGAACTCGGTCACGAGACCTGCACATGAGACTGATCGAGGTTAATTCTGATGTTTTAGCAGCATAGCATTCATCATACCAAGGAACTAGGGACAATTTATACAGCAGATGTTTAGTGCCGATATAAATATTTTATTCAATGAAATAAGTATGATTGGAAACTTGTCATTGTTTCTGGTTTTCAAAAAAGAATGAGAGAATATGTGAATTAATAAAAATTAAATATCCTCCATATCCTTTAACGATAGAACAACTATTAAAACACACATTTTGGCTGGCAAAATGTTGGATCGCACTGGCTTTTTATCATTTGATCTTGAATTCCGTCGTTATACTTAGTGGAAACAAAAAAAACAGTATCCATAATTTGTAATACGAACAGCTCAAATGACTGTCAACGGCTCTCAGTGGCATTTGTTATGCAAATATCAACCTCCCTGGAAGTGCTAGAATGCCTTACTTGGATGCGACATCAACACTTCAAGACAGTTATCGCTAGGCAAAGTCTGCATTTCTAAAACATTAGCTGACCACAGATGGTTATTGTCCTTCCAATATTGTTCTCCGACAAGCTGATACAGTGTTCACTTAATAGCAAGGACGGTTTTATATGAAATTTACTGTTTACATTTTAAAGTCCTCGTTCGGTGTATCTTGAAGCATAGGTTTTACAGATGCGGAGACAGAAAACTATATATGAGAAGCTCAGTTAGAAACACGGCCAGGTACAGTTCACAAAATTTTTCAGAAACATCTAAAAATCATTTACAATAGTTCAGGTAGAGACAGATTTTCTTCGTGTCAAAAGATATTACAAACAAGCTTTTCAGTCTCACATGATCCGAATACTGTGCTGTGATTGGTTCCAGTGGACTTGGCCGTGTTTGAAACTAAGCGATTGTGAGGCTGGACGTTTTGTAAACAAGTCATGTATTTGAACACGTTTCTAGAACGTTTCTGATGGTTGTAGGAACGAAAGAGCTTTAGTTTTGCAGAGAGTATGAAAACACCCTACCGAAACAATGTCTAACTCATTTTGTTATAAAAATGGACGTGGCCGTGTTTTGCAACTTGACTACTCATGTATACCTCATAATATGCCTATATTTCTATAGTATTGAGGATGAGATCATAGTTTCTTTATCAAGGTTTATGCTGAGTTTTTTAATGTAGAAGAATCAACCTTTAATTAAAGTGCTTATATATTGATAAAAACATTCGTTTTTAAACTTATCCTTCTTCATGAAATAAATCGTACGTAAAAATGGTAGTAAATAATTTTATAAGATCAGCCCTGGGGATCACATTTACTTATCAAAAACCCAAGTAATCATATTTAGATAGCGCCACTCCAATAAGACCACTCGAATGCTTACTATCTACGTCATAAACAATTCAACAATTACAATCATTAACCTTCGAGATATCAACAAACTTTATTTGAGGAAGTGAATCATCGTTTCTTGATCACGTTCTGGGAAGGTGACACTAATGTTTGAGATATTGGCTAAATTGTTATGGAATGTTGGATCTTTACAGTTAAACTTTGTTTTTTACTAAAAAAATTTTTTTATCTCTTTACATAGCCTTTATACTAATAGTTATTAGGGATTTATAAATTATTTGCCACTTCTATAATTTTGTTTTTATTTAAAACTAGTTTCTAATGTTATACATTCATCTTAAGTTCTAAAAACACACAAAAATTCAAAAAAAGCAATTCAAAATACACTTTGGTATTATTAAACATATTAAATTAAATGTAATATAAATTAGTATTATAAAATATTTGTAAATTATGAATTCAATTAAGACAAGAAATTAAATACATGTTAGTGCTCACCAAAGTTTAAGTAGATCATATCAAACAGAAAAGTTTACACTGGTTTCCTTGCACTGAACTAGTAATGAAAGAACGGTGGAGTGTTTATAGGTAAACGGTTTGAGGGTCGAAGATTTTCAGTAATTCCAGTGAGTAATTGTTTTTTCTGTTTTAGATGGGAATAAATTTAAGATTGGACTATTGAAAATATTTATTTGGCCATTTAAGCAAAAATCTTGATTGGCTTTGAAGGATTTTATTATTTCAAGTACTTCATATATATTTAATTTGAGGCTGTTTTCAACGTGATGTATTAATTTAACTCCTGAGTCTTTGATGAATTTATGGTTTTTTCAGCAGAGAAAACTGGAAGATCACTAAATCAAAGATCAAAGGAACATATAGGTGTATATAATAATAAGACAGAGAATTCCAAGTTTGCAATTCATTTAAATGAAAAAAAGCATAAATTCATCAAAGACTCAGGAGTTAAATTAATACATCACGTTGAAAACATGATGTATAACAATGTATAATGTATAACAAATGTATAACAAATATATATGAAGCACTTGAAATAATAAAATCCTTTAAAGCCAATCCAGATTTTTGCTTAAATAACCAAATAAATATCTCCAATAGCCCGATCTTAAATTTATTCTCATCTACAACAGAAAAAAAAATTACTCACCGGAATTATTGGAAAAACTCCGAATCTTAAACCCTTTACCCACCTTCTTTCATTCCTAGTTTAGTGCGAGGAAAAACCAGCACAAACTTTTCTTTTTGATATAATCTACTTAAACCTTGGTGAGTACCAACATGTATTTGATTTCTTGTCTTAATTATATTCATAATTCATCAATGTTTTATAATACTAATTTATATTACATTTAATTTGATATATATAATAATGCCAAACTGTATTTTTAATTGCTTATTTTTGAATTTTTGTATTTTTTTAGAACTGAAGATGAATGTATAATATTCTAAACTAGTTTTCAATAAAAACAAAATTACAGAAGTGGCAAATAATTTATCAATCCCTAATTAGACTGATCCTTTTATATCATCATGCGATGTCAACTAATAGTTATTATTTTATAATGTTGAAATTGTATCTGTCATTGAATCAAATTCCTATTTGTAAGATACATTTATCAACTTTTGACTCCCAACCTGTTATATTTGTGGTGATTTGTACTTGTTTTCCTTTTTTTTTAATTAATAAAATTTTCTATTCATTTAATATTTTATTCTTGTTTTGCTATTTCTTTCGTGTTTTTTATTTTATACTCTCTTCTTTCCTGTTACATTAATGTTAATTTTACTTTTATAAAATTTCATTAATTAATATTCATATCTAAGGATATTGCTAAGGATATTATCTATTATCTAAGAAAACTCAAATATTGCTATACTACAATCCTTCAATCGGATTACCATGGAAGAGGGAAATATAATTAAATTGAATACGAAGGTTTTATTTTATTTTTTAATCATTCGACGATGGCTGTTAAACCATAATGAGACATTTAAAATGAGAATTATATTTTATCACAATGAAAAATCGGTTGCTACTAATAATTAATTAATTTAATTCAAATTATAATTTAGAAATCTTTCATATTTTAAATTGAAATATATTACATTAGTTATAATAATAGTATTTTCATAAAAGGAATGATGGTTGAGGGTACTGACCAAAATAGAGAGTTATTGATGGAAGACAGAAAAGTGAAGCAAATGTGGTCCTTGTTTTGTAAAATTATTACTAAAATTGCAATTACTTATAATTGATACTTAAAAAAATGCCAATAAACATTTTTGTTTGTTTTAATATTGCTTTTAAGATAGGAACGTAACTGTTTAGCCGCCAAAATAAAAAATATAGAAATGATAGAGCAAAATAAAAATAATTAACAATGATAAGAATATGTGTGACCGTGGAAATATATGTAGGAGAAGTTGGAGGTGCGGTCAATGAAGAAACACACAAATAAGAAAAAACTTTAATATCGTGTGCCGACGTTTCGACTTAAGTTTAAGTGAAAAAACAAGATAACAATAGAGATAACAACAGTGACTGTACCAATGACAGAAATAAAAGATAACGAACAGTTATGTAAGACAGTATGATGAAAGAAAAAATTAATTAATTATAAACATAAATATGTTAATCATAATGTAAATAATAAGAAATAACGAAAAATATGATAATAGATAATGACATTTAAGAGATTTCAAATATTGTTACAATACAGAAACATAATGATGTGACAGATATAATAAAATAAATGAAAACTATTAATTATAATAACTACTAGAATGGAGATTTAAGAGTATGGAAATTATATCAAGATAATTATGATTAACGATAAAAATTATAATATAAAATATAAATGTTAAAAAATAATTAAAATTAAAATAATGTAAAAAGAAAAAAGTAATAGGCTACGATTTCTAAGTAATATATAACAAAATACATGGTATAATGTATGTAAAAAAATAACAAAGTAAAATAAAGGAGTAAGATATAAAGTTATGTAAGATTAAAAATAGAGTAATTATCGTATGTGGGGAAGAAAAATAAAACAATTAGGATAGGAACAGAGTGAAGAGGAAGGAGAAAATACTTAATAAACAGAAAAATACAACAGAATGACACATAGTCTAGTCAAGAGCTAACTCAATACATATCAGGATTCGGCCGTTAAAAACAATGTTGCCAAAATATTGGTTTGACGTATACTAAGATTTTAATATAAAGCTTGATCAAAAGGTAAAATTATTAATTCAAAAGAATGTTTAAACTTACTGGTAAACGTATTGGTTAAAGATCAAAAAGGACTAATTAAATAATAATGGAATTAAAATTAACCAAAGGTGACGGGTATAATCATAGCATAGTGGTATAATGAAAAGAGGGATTATATAGTTATTTAATTTAATTAGGAAATGGTAAATGTATAAGGAGTGATAAAATAAATTAATATAAACGGATAAATGAATAAAAAATAATTAAATATAATGGGTAAATAAATAAAAATCAAATTAAATGTGTATCTGAATAAGAAAAGAAATAAATACAATATTATAATAATAAACTAACAATTTATAATAATACTGAAATAATAAATAATATTGAAAATAATGGAAATTAGAAAGGAAAATTAAAGATATGGGGATGGATAGTAAAAAGTTATGGCTTTTTAATTGGGAAGATATTCTAGTTCGGCAATATAAGAGGAATTGTAGTTAGGGGTGGAGGAAGGGATGCGGTATTTGAGTGGCATATAATCTTTTAGACGGATGTAAAGGTTAGAAAGTTTGTTGTGATATTTGAAGGCAAGTTGTAGGTTGGAGTTAAAAATAATGAACATTCATAAACATTAAAATAATTAACTTTTATTTTAAAGTTATTTGTAATAAACTAAAACTCTAGTTATAAATATACTGATAGGTTTTTGCCAATATTAGTCTACCATAAAAAATATTATTATTTGGAATTCAATATATTTTTACATATATATTTATGTAATTTATAATTTAAATTATAAACCGCGTTTAAGTGAATTAGCGTACGATGAATACCGGGCAACGGTGTATGACTCTGCTAACCCGAACAGCAAACGCCCAAAGCAAACAATCCAGGCAGAATCCTGTTCGATGTAATGTACTAGATTGATCTTGTACTCAAATGTTTGGATGCTTGTTGACTTCCTCAATAGTCTTACGTCGTCAAACATGTTCGCATAGTTAGTACATGAATTTAGTTCCATTGTTATGGTAAACAGGCATGCTTATAATATTTTTACTAAATTGAAGACAAAAAAATGTATTTTGTTAAATTGTTTACAGCTTATAATATTTTATATAAAGATTAGGAAAACTTTGTGAGTAAGATACTGGACTACTTCACTTTAGGTATATACTTTTTTTATGTACATAAATATAAAAACTATCATCAACAGTTGGAATATAATTTCAGGAACCACCTTCAGGGGGATTCCAAGCCTCTATAAAAAGGTCTCTTGATCAAATTGATCCCGACAGTTGAAAAACATAAAACTGGTATCCGATAAAACTGCGATAAAAGGCAACATCACTATCAATGCAAGAATGAAAAATAGAAGCATTAATCATAAATATTTTCTCATATAAAACGTCACGACTAAATAATACGTTGTTCACATAATTGTCAGAATAAAATAATTTTGTATCTTACAGGAAGGTCATCATAGCACGCAAACGTTGTGCAATTGGAAACTTGAACGAACAGAACTGCTAAACAAAAAATAATAATTGAGTTAATGTCATATTTTTTAATGACACTAGAATAAACAATGCAGGTTGTAGCTGCAACAATAGTACATGCTCCAAAAGTGAGTTATGAGATACGAGCTGGCAAAGGTTTTCAACTTTCTGAAGATTCCTTTGCTGCCCTACAACTCCATCCGTCATTTCATTGTCAACTAGCTATTCCTAAACCAGTATTGAAAATTTACAGAAAAGAGGGCCATGTTATTCCAATTTGGTAAAACAAACATCATAACTAATTATATGCCCTTTTTATGGATAACGCCATTTCCAAGAGCCCTTCTTGCTTAGAACATTTTATTACCTTGCGTTGAAAATTTATTTTTTTTTTTTTTAAAGTAATACCTATCTCTTTGTTAGAAAAGAATTATAAGGCTCAAAAATAAATTTATGCTTGAGTTGAATAAATTACATTTGCACTTGGAAATTACAAATAATAAACATAAAATAAAACTAGGTACTGAAAGTACCTAATAATAATAAAAGGCTTAGCGAACCCGGAGGTTCGATGCCGATACCACTAATCGCTGTCTACAAATCTCGGTCCACCGACTACCTTCCAAACCCAAATTCATTAGATCACTCTTAATACTATCCTCCCACCTACGTTTCGGTCTACCCCTCGGACGTTTACCAGTCAGCTCAGCGTTTATTAACTTTTTAGGAATTCGTTCGTTACTGAGCCCAACAACTTTGCAAGCCCATTTCAACCGTCGCGATGATATCACCTCGATTATATTAACAGGGTGCATGCTCCGCAATTCCGCGTTGTGTAATCTCCTAAACTCTCCGGTTGACTCATCCTTTTTCGGACCAAATATTTTACGCAGTACCTTATTCTCGAATACCTTAAGGCGTTGTTCGTCCTTCAAGGTTAGCGGCCACGTTTCACACCCATACAGAACTGTAGGCAAGATAATAGTTTTGTATATTCTAAGTTTTAAGTTTCTGGACAAAATGCGCGACCTAAGTAATGTTGACACCGAAAAATAACAAGCATTTCCCGCCTTTAACCGCGCCTTTATTTCCTCTTGAATTTCGTTTTTTCTAGTAATCACAGACCCCAAATACTTGAATTTCTCAACGTGTTCAAACCTATTTTCTCCTATATCTATATCCTCAAAATCGCCTCTGTTTCTATTGCTAACCATATATTTCGTCTTATCCGTATTTATTTTGAGGCCAACCTCTTTCCCAGCTGTCATCAACGTTGCTGTATTCAGTTTTATAGTTTCCGCGTCCTCACTTAATAATACCAAATCATCCGCAAACCCCAGCACGGATATTCTACCACCCAGATCTAAACCCCTTTCGGTAAGCATTACCTTTCTAATGACATACTCTAATGCTAAATTAAATAGGACAGGTGAAAGGAAATCGCCTTGTTTTAACCCCGAGTGAACTTCAAATTTCTCCGAAAAATAATTACCTATTCTAACTTTATTGCATGTTTCGGTCATGCACATCCCTACTAGATTTACTAACTTCTTCGGTATTCCCTGCTCAATCAAAATGTTATACAGTCTCCGGCGATCAATGGAATCATAAGCCTTTTTGAAATCCACAAAAAGCTGATGAACTACACCGTTGAATTCTAATTTTTTTTCTAATATTTGCCGTAAGGAGAATATTTGATCGATAGTTGATCGGTTCCGTCTAAAACCACATTGGTAGTCTCCGATAATTTCCTCGGCATATTCCGTGAAAGTACCTAAAGATGTTTAAATAAAAATAAAGGCTTCTACTGTAAATTTTATTAAGTAGCTGCAGATTAGTTGAGGAAATATTATAAATGAGCAGATTTATATGGTAAAACTGTTAACAAGTAAATACATACATGTTAATGAATATATATTAATTAACATATAAAAAAATATTTTTATATAACATTTTATTAGATATAATATTTATAATATATGTTACAGATTTTTAAGAATATATATTGATAAACATCAAAGGATCTTACTCCTCTCATTTATCTCATCCTTTTACTTTTATCATATCCTAAGAACTCCTATATACAGGGCATAGGGCTAATACCCTTTGTTCGCTGATCACTTGATGTACGTTGGTTTTCCCTTTGACACATCCAATCATCCTGTCTCAACCTTCTCCTCGTTCCGCCCATCTTCCCTACATCTGGGTTGTTCAAGGCTTTCTGATACTAAATTTGCAATACTATCTTATCATTTCTCGATAGGAATAAGATTTTGTTAGGATATTCTTGATATCATACTATATAGAAGTAATTAAAGTGTTCACCACAATCATGGTTCATGGGCTTATAAGCCCTTATTGCAGCCGCAGCCACAATTAAGCAAAGAGATAAAACCCCACACTTTCTTCTGATGCGCAACGCACCGAAAATGGCTAGTCGACAATCGATAAAGGTTGCTGGCTTCTATCGATGTATATTAATGCTTAGAGAATATTACTTTTGTAACATGGAAACTGTTCATCAAATCTAGAACCCATTACAAATATTATTATCATTTATAGCTAGGGATAGTTAGGAGTTATTTTATAAAAAAGAAAAAGCGAAACAATCTTCAACGGATGAAACAGTGCCTCATTAATTTATTCAAATAAACTGGACATCTTAATTATTTATACATTCAATGTTATGAATGGTGCTCGTGACGGCTGGCATTATCAAGCACCGAGACGGTATTCGAGTCAATTGTGCTACTTCGAATAGTCTTGGCTGGTAATTTCCTGGCAAATACGGAAATAAATGTCAACCTTTCAACTTACAATCAGGTTGAAATAGATTAGTAGCCTGTAGAGCAAACTTTCCTCCCCTTGTCGGTGCATTTAAGGATGTTAAACACAATAAACAATTATTATGAACATAAATATAATTTACCTTAATACGAGATAAGATTATGTGCGTTTTCGGGGCAAGTGCGTAATGGTCTCGTCAAATCCAAACTCTTAACTTGTTTGAGATACTCTTTAGAGAGCAGGAATCTAAATATTGATGTTTCACAAATCACTCACAAAAGTTCGCTAACACAAATCGGTGAAACAGCGAAATCTCTGGGTTTAAATATATCAATTCCAATCTGTTTATTTAGTTGGATCTTTTAATATCCGCTGCACACCTGTATCGGTGTTTATCCACAATTTTTTTTTTAAATTTTTGCCGTAAGTGGAACCTTTAGAAGTTTTTCTTCAAAATACTGCGCTAGGCCGCAGTTGCTTCGACAGATCGTGATATCATGTATATTTATATTATTTTGTTCCACATCACAATTTATTACCGTCACTGAAGATTGTAAAATTTTAATCTCAGGCAAGTTTTTAACTTTTTTCGAAGATTACATAAGTAAAATAATTCCCTGAAAACGAACTATTTTGAATTTTATCCACAACCGCTATTGCTAGAATAATAAGTCTAAGAGATACTTCGTACCCACTTACCTCTTAAGGCAAGGGGCAAGTGTGCACTAGGAGTACCTTAATGCCAGCAGAGGCGGATTAAGCCTATGCGAGGCCAGTAGCAACTGCCTAGGTTTTGTATGATAATAAAATAAAACAACTTTTACAGACAAACTTTTCTCGATTTAATGTGAGCAAATTTAGAGATAAAATTAGATAAATCAATTTCTCCAAGTAAGTTGCATTCAATATTTATTGAGTAGACAATGAATGTTTTGTTGCTCTACACGCGGGGCCCGTATCATTTTCTACTTTAGCTATATGACTAATCCGATCTTGAATACTAGCTGTAACTAAATTGAATTATCAATTCCATAAAATTTTATAAGATTTATAATTCATATTCAAACGCGGACTTTAATGTAATATTTAAAACAACAACAAAAAAAAATCAATCTTCAAAAATAAAGATTTTACAGTCATTCTAAGTAGAACTTTATAAAATGTAGTACGCACTTTACATATATTACTTTAAATACAATATTTTAATATAAGCCTTGATTATTTGTATTGATTTCTTACAGAAGAACATGCTTATAACCTCAGATTTTGTCGAAACCTCGAATTTTTGCTACTTTATCATAAAACAATCTCTTTTCTTTATCAAAATAAAGTCCATGCAGCCTCTAGTTGATTTTGAAGATAAACTGGATAATAAAATAGCATTAAGCGTATTGCGCCTACTATTAAAGAAAACATCATTATTCAATGTGAAAATGTATGAAGGAATGAATGTGGATCTTTGCTGTGGCATACTCAGTAAGCCGGATGGATGATGATATGTCACATCACTCCTTAATATTAGGTATAATGAATGCCGCAGCACGTTTGTATACGCTTCCTCCTCTAAACTAGGAGCAGTATTATACTAAGCTTTGTGAACCAATCAACACACATTGTCTGCGGGAATTAGCAAGGCCAAACGCTCTGACATACACCTTGTATCTTTAATTACATTATGGCTCTTCTACGCAGAATAAACATAATATTTACACATGTACACACACACATGTATACACCAACGGTTTTATTACTATAACCAAAATATTTTGAACTAGCCGGGTGTGACTATTCCATCTTAAGAGATAATTTTTTTATTTAAATAAAAGGTGTACATACCCTGTCATACACTACAGAATACAGGCTTAGCTCAGGTGAGAAGGGCTGGGTCATGCAAACATATCAACTACTATTAGGTTTCCACTTTACATATATTTTATACATAATATCTATTAACCAACTAAAACAACTATGTACAACAAAAAAAAGAGATATTTACAATAAAGCTATACTACATCTATACACAAAAACAAGCAAAAAGCAAACAAATATATTTTTAAAGCTATAAATACACAGTGTATGCGGTAGAGAGAGATACAGAGATACAAGAAGGTTATCTTAGGTTCTCCAACCTTCTCCCATCTCTGGCTTTTCCAGCCAAGCTGCCAACCTTGGTTACAATTCTTTATAGTACACATTTCAATTATCCAATTATCCATTTTAATTTATTTTATTTTATTTTCTGTATACATTTTTTAACTGTAATATATAACGTTTAGTAACATGTAGAACTCTGGAGGATTCAACATTTATCGATTCAATGAAATTCAATCTATGAATTGATTTTTTAGGTTTAATAAGTACAAATATTATCACAGTTCGAGTGAACGTCCTGAAAAGGACGTTGTCAGTACACAGTAAGGACATACTGTTTTTAGCGGTTGTGCAAGAAGGTTTGACCATGATCACGCTCAACCGCCACGTTTTTCCCCAATCAAGAGTATCCACTTTATAGAAGTTGGGTGCACACCGAACCCCACAGGCTTTAGAATAATATAATAATAAAAATAAGATAAAAAATTATCAGCCACAGCCGGACTCTGACTCGGGTCTAGGAGATATGAGCACAATGCCTTATTCACTGAGCTATACCGCTCTCAAATGATTTGTAAAATTAACTTATTTCCATATCTGCCATGAAATACAACGAAACTTGTGACCGTTTTTTTTGGTGTTCTTGTTGAAGAAATTACGAGAGCAGTGACCCAGAAGTCATTTTCGAGTCAGCAAATGGATGAATAACGCAATTATATTGCTTCAGAGATGTATGTGTGCAGTTGTCTCCTACGTTTGGCAAAGCTCTAAAACTATCTTTCGTAATATTAATGTCACTAAACTCTTGTTTGTTTTCTTTCCAAGATTATTGAGTGCTTTCGGACAGTCACTTATTTCCAAAATTCTTATTTTATTTTTTTTTTTATTAGGAATTTTCCATTAATGTGGTTTTCCTCAACTCCTCCATAACTTTTCTCATTTCCTCTCTGCCCAAGGCTTATATTTCTCTGATGTCAGGAATCTACGTCGCTAAAACCATATCTGTTAACCAGCCAAGAAAAATCGACGGCTGAATCATGATTAGATATTAAGAAAAAATTACCCATATGTTTAAGCATACAGCATGCAAAGAACAAAAAAATGGGCGTACTGAAAATGAATAAACCTTTCTTTATATTCAATCTCTACCACGTTTTTTTTTAAGTTGAAAACAAAATAAAATAAATCATTGAATACTTTATTCCAGTATTCATGGTTAGCTGAATGGTGTGGACTGGAGAAAATCAGGGAGAAGCCGAACCTGTAGCCGATGATTAGGTATCTTTGGAGCGATGGCTGCGAGTCGACTCTACCCCTCAATTATCCTACAATAAAACGTTTCTGGAGATACAAACAAAAAAACTTCACACATCGGACTGGTTCTAAAAAGGCGAAAATGGACAACTGCTGCTGATGGGGTAAGCAGATGGAAGAACTATCATATTATATCGGAAGGCCGAGGTTCTTCTATTATTTGGATTTTCGAAGAATTGGGATAAGTTAATCATATTAAAAACACAAACGGATTTTCTGTTATTACTTTACAACTGACACTCCTACGTCGATAGCTTAATTTATTATTTTACCATAGGTTGCTAATGAAAGTGAACTAAATGTTTTATCGAAACATAAAATCATTGGCAAGTGACTAGGTAAGGATTGAGTGTTTCTCACAACTTCAGTTGAGTCTCTATGGTCCGACACTTTTCTGGTCAATACATGAAACCTTCATGCTACTGCATGTCGATGTGTAGATGGAAATGTGTATTGTCTCAATCTCTAATCTTCTATTACACGTGAATACTAACTTTCCACGGTAAAACTCTATCAGTTTTTGTAGTGTTTAAAGTTCCTACTTACAGTTTAACCCATTTAGTGCCGATCGAAAGTATCCTTTTATTTTGTATTTATATTAATTAATTTTGAGATAGAGTTCTCTCACAAAGCAAAAATTAAGACGTCATCGCGTATACTCTACACTGTATAATGTTATATATATATATATATATATATATATATATATATATATATATATATATATATATATATATATATATATATATATGTATATATCATACAAAATATTATTTGTCGTTGGCTCTTTTCGCAAATGTTATGAACATTGATAAATACTCGTTCGGCAATAAAAGGGTTAATTATTTCTGAAGCTGGTGGAAATGGAAAATGTTGGTCTTCTGTAATTGTGTGATTTTTACTTTTCTCTGTTACAAATCATATTACAAATTGTTTAATGATTTTAATATAAAAAATAGATGTATTTATACATCTATTAAAATAAATACATACATATTGAGTGCATCCCTATGGTTGCACGTTTTTATTTAAGCTCAAGTAATTCAACAAACCTCCATAATCCGTCATAACCCCATATGTCTCGGATTATAGAGACTTAACTGTACTTTATCCAGACATTATGAATTTCATTCCAATGGAATTATTATTACATTATTTTCCATAGAAAATCTCACATTACAATACCCAGTCGATATATGCAAACCATTCGCTTATGATATATTTATTCGAGATTATTTGGTCATATTAAAAATACCAGGACCAAATTTACTACTATCAGCTTCCTGATTTATTTAACTTATATTTTCCATATTTTTATCAATCAAGGTCGAAGCATTACAGATGAGCAAAACCCAAATATCGATGGATCAGCGATGGTTTAGTTCTTGATAATTTGAGTGGAATTCCACAGATCTCTCAAAATAAGAAGTGGTGACCAGAGAACACAGATTCGTGAACCATTAGGATGAGCTAACTCTCATTTTGATGTGAATTTGATTCAGTTTATGAGTAGATCGCTATCATTTGAGTTAATATGCGTAGTACATTTTTTAGGAATTTCTTTTCTTTAATTGTTTAATTATAATTTTATTGAACTCTTTATGCTTTAATGTTTTTGAGTGAAGAAGAAGAATAAAGAATTAAAGAAGTATGTAATAAGACAAAAAAAAAAGATAAAGGTACATTGTCGTTTCTATGATAAATATTCGAATGTGAAAATCACTACTTTTCAGAAGAGTACAAAAACTTTTAAATTTTTTTGTTAAAGTTATTTTCCTTTTATCTCATAGTTTTATATGTATTTATTGTTTGGTTTTATAATAATACGTATGTTCGTTACTTTAACATGGAAGCTTCAGACTTTTAGACGTTTTTCGTAAAGATGCAACTGCGATTTCAGCACTTTCTAATGCCCTAACAGATTTGTAACTTTGCTACAAGTTGTATCAACCGAAATACTCTCAAAAAATCGAATTTTTCATAAGTTAACATTTGATTTAGTGTTAATAAGAATTAAATAGTCGAATAAAAATGGAAAACATGTATATTAGGTATTGTATATTGTGAATATTATCTCTTCTTATATTTATTTTTCCTTTATTGATTTTCACATGATTTTTTTCAACGTTTTGGAGTAGTTTTCTCCTTCATCAAGAAATCTAGATTACAATAAAAATTAGGAATATATTAATAATTAATTTTTACACCACTTCACCAAGCAATGTTGTGCAGAAAAATGTATTTATGTTATGTCTATATTTAATTAATAAGTATGCATGTATTCGGGTACCATGACTTAGAAATAAAGCATTTCTCACCACTAAATTTTCACTATATTCAGAATGCATTGAAAATGGATACCAAGAGGCACCCCAACGAGAAAAATTAAACGTCGGTGGGGAAGTTAGTGATGAAGGCGCTGTGTTCTTGGAAGCGGAAGGTTACTGACCGAAGCACATCTCGTTACATACAGTTAGCCACACATTCCGCACCGACCAAACCAGATTCCCGCACAATAACAGCCCACGCTACCCTAATCCCTCTATCCTACCTCCAGGGAGGCAACTATTCCGCGGTTATAGTCCTCAACATCGTTCGATCCCGGAGCTAATACAATCCAAGATATTATCTACGTCGACGAGTTCTATTGGCGTTGCCGATTTATGAGGCTTGTTTAGAAGTCGTTCACTTCTGGACTAATGTTGTGAACGTAGAACCTGTTTTAATCTAAATCTGACAGCAGTCTTGAAGGGATTGTAACCTGCGATTGTCTTATCAACCGATAAGTATCTCATAAGACTCTGTGTAGATACTCCAAAGAATTTCTCCCTCCCTCCCCCCAAAAATAAAAATAAAGTATTTCGAAGATCTTATCGATCTTTTTCAAGTCTTTTGTTAGAAGGAGCCTCCTCGTAACGGCCATCGAGTGAGTGATTAATCGGAGACCACGAGTGGTAAAAATTTCGGCCCCTCACAAAAATATTTACCTTATCAATTAAACATTTGGTTTTTGATTTATTCGTTTACTGTACAAAGGTTTTTTTGAACCTGTTCAGTCAATTCCAAAATCTTTAAGTTAAGATATTTTAAGAGCTCGGTGTCTCTTCGGAGTCCTTTGGTAACTGGTGCCCAACACGGCCGTTTAGCGCGAAATCCGCTCTTGGATATAAACCATACATGCCCTTATCATTCATGAAGGCGTTATAAATTAGGGATCCATAAAGACATGTATGAAAAAAAGAAGTAAAATTAAAATAAAGAAGTTAGTCAAACCATCTCAAAATGTGAATTTTTACTAATTGAATCTCTTATTTTTATATTCAATCCCTAACCTATTTCAATATATGGAGGAATTCATTAGTGTTTAGATAGTATAATGATAAAGTATGTGTATGATGCATCAAAGAATCCACTCAACGAAGATATTTATTTATTTATTTTGGTTCAATTATCCACCTACACCTCTCAAAACATTCTTTATTATAAACACGATGAAATAACAGAAGATAAATATTTAATAATCAACTAAAAATAGATCGACCTAAAAAAAATATAAAAAGAAGCGGGAATACACTGATGACAGAATCTCTAATAGTCTAGAACTTTGGCGTCAAACTAACGGCCTCCGAGGTAATTTTTTGTGGTCCACAATCTACTAAAATAAAATGAAAATAGGGCAATTACATTGCAATATTATAAATTATTACTCTAAATTCACTTAAATTTTTTAATTATCCTATCCATATTCCTGAATTTGAAATATAATTTAAAGAAAATATATAAATGTGATGTGTCAGCGTAAATATTTTTAGTTACATTAAATGGCCCGCGTTTTAATTGAGTTTGGCACGCCTGGCTAGGAAAATCAAGCATCAAACTACTACATTATTACTTTACTACATTATTATTATAACTACTACATAACTACATTATTTTCTGAGGCGAGCAAGAATTAGTTTCTCTGGAAGGTAATTACTCCTAAGTTAAAGAAGAAGAAGGTGTTTATGCAGGCCCTACTTACAGACACTTGTCCTTTTTTCTATTTTTTTTTTTCGAAATATAGATGTGCAAGCATACTGTTTCACGACTTGCACTATATTGGAGTATCAGCACTGTAATGCTAACTTCAAGCCTTGTCCTCTAAAATCCCGCAAATATTTTATTTACTATAGTGGACACTGCTCGGAACAAATTATGAAAGGCTTTCAATGTCTTAAATAAATTCTAGAACATTCTACATGAAGGTCATTTGATTTTTCAGTTATAATTTTGGAAACTGAAGAAAAAAATTACATCGGTAGATAAGACAGCTTTTGTTCCAGGGATCTCCTTTCGACAATAAACTTTTCGAGAAATCAAGACCGGATTCCATATGATTCAGGCATCTTGTAGATCACATTTCGAGAAGACCATCCCAGTTTCTTTCGGGCCTCATTTTCTCCTTAAGGAAATCAAGACAAAGACATCAGATATTATACCGAAGATTCTGAGTCATCTCCAGACCCCGAATTGTTGCTCAACAAGTCGCAAGTTTTCCTCTCGTAATTGAAGAACCTATTACTATTAGGTGTTTGCTTATTGAGAGTTTCAGAGCGTTGAACTCGTTCCCAAATGACAGAACATTGTTCATAAATACGAATTGTGCTGATTTGTCGAACAGTTTTGGACAAGACCACAAAAATTAATTCCGTTGGAAACATGACACAACTTGTCATCAAAGAATCAAGCCTAAAGCGCTTTGAAAAATGAGCTACTTATGCTTCGTCTTCAGGGACAATGAACGAGATATGTTTGAAGAAAGACTATATTTGTATGAATAGATTATAAATAGTTCTACCTATTCCTCAGGAAATAATAATTTTACTTCACTCGAAAAAATAGAAACAGGAAAACCGAAAAAATCGTTTAGGAGCGTCGTTGGCATTGCCAAGAGCTGGCTGGGAAGGAATGATAATTATACCCGGACTGTTATTAATGTGGCTAAGGTCATCCACCATCCACCAAGCGATAGCCACATTACATCCACTCTCCCCCTGTCGAACCAAGATTTACGAGGCCCTCTGCGGTGAATAAAATGGAACTCAACTGCAACAGATTTAACTCTATTCGTAACAGACAACAGAAGTAGCAAAACTTTTAAAAGCAATGGGTATAACAAAGAGTAATGTTTAACATAAAAATAAGCATAAATTAAACTAATGGACAGTTTCATGTAGTAGTTGTATAGTTAACTTAGCATTGCTAATTACATTTGGGTCTTTTTACTTCATGCGAGCTTTGACGGCTTTATTTCACCTCCGACCTCATCAAAACTAAAACGTTTTTAAAAGATGATCATAATAAAATATGATATGACCAAGCACTATAGAACATCACTTCATTCTTAGCCATGATGTTGTAAACCCTTAAATCACTTAATTATTCGAGGGAATAAAAAAATCATATTCCATTAGATAGATTTCTGGGTATCTCTTAATAAATAAAATATACATAACTTTATAAGTTGAGTCATAGTCCTATTAAGTCGGTAACATTTACGTTATCAATAAAATCTTTTTTTTATCCATAAAAGTTATTAAATAAGTTGCAATAAGTATTAGAGTTGTAAGTTTCCAAATAATACAAGCTGCCACACATAAGGGTAATATATATTAGGGCTGTAAATTTCCATTAGTAAAATCATTTCCTGAATTCAGTTCATATGAATGTAACTTTTAATCATAAACAATTTTTGAGTTAATTCATCTTTAAATTAATTTTTTTTTTACCTTAGGAATTCCGCCATGAAGTTCTTATCTCTTAATGAACTCAAACAAATGCTCCAATTAATGATATCAAGGTTCTAGTTAATGATGTTAGTTTAAAAATTATCATTTTGCATCATATTATAAACAAGAATTTTATTTGAATTTTCTATCTCAATTTGTCATGAGCCGTCCGAAGCTGATTCCACAATAGAGAATATAACGAAAAACGAAGCTCAACAGAATCGATCCTGTGATGACTGAATACATCTATTTATTTGTTATGTAATTCTCTAATCTAACTTTATAAAAAAATTAATCTAAATGTCAGAATATACATTGGTTTGCCATGCCTCAAACATTAACGTATATTTGAAAAACAAAAATATGCAAGGATATAATGTACAAGAAAGTTTTTTCAGTCGATGACTTAAATTAAAGTTCCTACAGTCCCATTTGTATTAAATATAATATTTGATTAATTGATTAAGCTGCCTTTAAAATGCATATTTAATAAATGTGCAGTGAGAAAGATTTAATAAGCACATTCGTACTTGGTTTACAATAGCTATAAGAGGTAAACTTAGCTTACAGCCTGAAAGCTTAAGGTTTATATCGATATAAATTGCAAAATCAAAATTATGACTCAATTGATGATATAGAATGTCTAGGCATGTTATTTCTGGCCTTCTTTAAAAAAGAAAAATAATATTCTTTTCACTTCCTTGCATGCCATTGCAGCGTAAATGCCAGTCATTGGAAAAAAATCAGAACTATTCAGCTCCTTTTACTCTACTATGGAAGATATATTCTACCTCCAAAATAGATTTATAAGTAATAAATAAAAAAATTAAAAAGACCATTTTTTCACTCCCTCACCGTGTCTGTCCTCCTAGGTAAGGGTATTTGATCAACAATTAATTATTTGTTTCAATTCACTATCTGATTTAGTCAGCTATTATATCAGCATAAAATATCTGATGTGGACAACACATGACTTCCTTGTACGCCAGTTAAACTATAAATCGGTGGTTCAAAAAGTGATCGTGAATTTGGTGACTAGTTTCCAAAGATTACAGTATCTGAAAAACGACACTCGGCGTCCCGACATCCATCTATTGACACACACACACACACAAATGGGGAGGAAAACCATTATTTTACATTCAATTTTAACACTTAAAACAAGTAATAAAAATGCTTAATTGGATTGGAAACCAAATTGCGTTTGTAATCTTTATTATCGAAACATATGATTTATGTATTTAATTTAAATATAATTTTTGATGTAAGCTTATTATGACCTTCAAGTAAAGTACCGTTTTGTCTTATCAATTTTAACCAAAATATAGTAAATACATTCATATCGATATAAAAGTCCTATTTACCAAATTTGAGATATTTTACATTATATTTTAATATAATTTTTGATGAAAGTCTAATATGACCTTGAAGTAAAGTACCGCTTCCGGTTTTCCAATTTAGACCAAAATCTAGTATGTTATTTAAAACAATTTATAAGTTATAAATACTAAATTTGAGAAGTTTTGCATAGTATTTAAATATAATTTTTGATGGAAATCAATTATGACCTTCAAGTAAAGTATCACTTTCGATAATCAAGTAGTGACCAAAAAGAGAGGTTCACAACTAGATTTTACAAAAATCCTAAATACAAAATTACAACTTTCTACAGCTAACCGTTTTTGAGTTATGCGAGATACGAACGTACCGACACCACGACGAAACTAGTCAAAATGGATATTTACGTCGAAATCTGAAAATCGAAAATTTTCGCGATTACAATACTTCCTTTACTTCGTGCAAGGAAGTAAAAAATGCGCCTCATTATGTATTGTTGTCAGTACAAAGAAATAAAATAAAAATGGTATGTCCAGACGTTTTTCATTCACTCCCTCACAGAAAATGTTTGAAGGTGTAGCTTGGAGGGAAACACGATTCAATGGCTGGAGATGAGAAGGGACGGTAGTTGGGAGTACCATTGAATGTTCTAGATCGCCAGCCAGACTCTTAGTCTCAGCTTGCATCGGTTCTGTAGAGGTACTTGTGGAGAAACAAGGCAGCTTCACTCCCCCACTTCTAAAAAGGAGGTGATTTTAAAGTAATTCTTTCACTCTACTCTTAAGTCTTTTAAAGTTTGGGGTCATGTTTTTCCAATTCTTACGAGGGCTTGCTAAAGTCTTGCCTTGCTGTTAGGGAGCAATAAGATTTTGTGGATTTAATACGATAGGTACATACCTGCATTAGCCAGCTATTTGTACACAACTTTCTTTAAATTAAGCTGATTCTTGTCTTTGACATGGCCAGCCACAATACGATATTTGCATCTGCAACAATGGTTCCCAAGCCTAAGAACAAAATAGACAAACAAGGAAAAATAAGCAATATGATAAACTTCACCGCGAAATTATGAAACGAGTTCCTCAAAACGCTTCCTCACTTCCTCATTCATCCTTCACTCCCTCATTTTAACGTTTTTTTCACCATTTTTTTAATAATTGAAGGTAATCCTGCGTGGTGACTACGTAAAAAGTTACGGTACAATGCTGCTAAGTAGGTATGAATTTTTGCAGCTCGAAATTATGACTTTTCATCGTTGAGATTTTAGGAAGCGAAGTCTGCCCATATTCAAATAATTACTCTTATACGAAGATATGTGCGTATCTCGCATAACTAAAAAACCGTAGAAACCAAAAATTTTGTATTTGGGATTGTTGTAAAATTTAGTTGTGAACCTCTCTTTTTGGTGACTCCATGATCACCGAAAGTGGTACTTTACTTGAAGGTCATAATTGATTTTCATCAAAAATTATATTAAAATATAATGCGAAACTTCTCTAATTTGGTATTTATAATTACCGCTTAAAATGTCGAAACCGTCGATTTCAAATGCTTTATCTAGTGACATAGACAGTTCTAATATTGTCACAGAACACGAAGAAATCTCTTGGGAACTTGTCACCTACTGAAAAAAACGACATATAATAACGGAAAGAGACCGTACGTAAACATATTGGGGTTAGTGATACCACTAAAAACAGATTTGGACCTTTATCAAACCTAAAAGACGACTCAGCCAACAAATAAGCAGTCTGTTTATGATTAAGCCCCACCTATTTATTTAAGCGATGAAAAATAATATGCCGCACCTGATTACATTCCTTCGTTATGACAAGGTCTGTAACGGCTTCAAGCTGAAAACCTCTATGAGAGGAGTTACGTGTATCCCGAAAATGCCGATGTATATCGCAGGATAGTGGCGAGTTTAAGAAGGGGAGGTACTGACTTCCACACATATCGGCTTTCAGAAGATAAAAGCTCCCGAGTTGTCTCATAAAATTTGCACTAAGCTACACACCTGCAGCAAAATACAAGAGCTTGCCAACCATGGATAGGAGGCAACCGATATAGTCAATGTTATCTCACGGTCTAAAACACCTCTCTATATGATTTGATTTCCTTGTATGCAGTAGAGAAATTATTGTAATCGTGGGTGTAGCTACCTGAAACTGTTTTTTTTTTTTTTTTTTACCTCCCGCCCTTTTAGAAGGGAGGAATGTGAATTGTGCTAAAAATCACAAATTGAGATTTTCAGGGATTATCAAGTTTCAAGGTCCGTACTAACCGTTTGTAACATTTTTATAGTTATGCATGTGGGCGTGAGTGTTTGCTTGTAATGTGTATGACAAGACAAGAAAATATTTACTGCTATCTTTGGAACCTACTAACCAAATTTAGGATCAATTTTTAAACTACCAATTTATAGATTAATAAGCGTTCAAGGATATCATGCGGTATCCGCATCAGATTTTTTTTTTTTTGGTCTTCTAAACATTAATTTGCACCTGTTGAATATGGAATTGACAAATAGCAAATCGTCTGACTACTTAAGAACATGATTCCATGAGGAATGGCAGTACTCACCAGCACCTCTTCCGTGCTTGATTCAGTTACTTTTTGGCTACGGAAGGTCTCTCGTTTGGCATCTCATTAGTCTTCTCATATTATTGGAAATGGGTACAACTCTACAATTGAGTCGCATTAAACTGCCCAAGTTTGGCACTGGGTTCAATTGAAAATGAACAAATAAATAAATTTACTTTTCTATGTTCATTGATAGTTATTCACAGAAAAAATCTAGGAGAAAAACATTTAAGTAGTCTAATATGGTCTACACAGTATTATAATGTCATAAGTTTAATATTTTATAGTTAGTAACTACCCTACAAGTTCGTGTGATTAATGTTCGTGCAACACATGTTTACATTTTCTCTATACATTTATAGAATTCAAGGAGTTATATAAGATACGCTGCGCATTATTACAAAATGGTTTATTGTTTCGAAATAGTTATATTCCTGCGTATTCTGCTTGTCCATTCACACGACTTTTCTTGTAGCAAGTAGGCTAAGATACCAGGATATGTGGTCAGAATAGAATCTGAAAACGGTAAAGAGGAAAATATTAGAGGCGCACTTCAGTGGGAAAAGGAAAAAGTGAAGACACAGAAGCTGGTATAAGTGGATGATTGGTCCAAGGAAAAATGAAGTGGAGAGTGATCAGAGGAAGGAGGAAGTAGGAAAAATTTTGGACCGACGGATTTTTTTTATTCAATATTTGGATTCTCCGTATCCTGAAACGTAAAATCTCAAATTTTAAGGGAGATTTAAAAATATTTTTGGTACAAGTACAGAGGAGCGGCGCACTATCAGTGATGTCTAGAGGCTGCCTCCGAGGTCAACCGAAGTCCGCCGAACGTACTCGAAGGCGTCCGATCTCCCTTGCTGAAGAAGAAGTTCACAAATCTGACTCATAGCATAGAAGGCGTCGTATTCTAACTTATATATGTTTTAGGTTACATCTCCGCTATTTAAAAACCCCGCGTCCCCCCTCTATTCAGCCACCTACTATCATCGAACTGTCACGACTGGGAAGTCCTGTGCTTTCTACTATTACGCCATTGCTTCTTCTGTTTTGTTTTGGCTTGGTTTGTGTTTGCTTGTCTTGTTCCAATATGAATGTGAATATACGTAGTGGTAACTAAATGTAGGTAGTGGTGAATAAATAACGCTTATGAATATGGAAGTAATATATGATAATGGAAGGCCTATAGAATTAATCTTCGTAGACCTGAGAGTGAAAACCGAAAACTTTAACAAAACACAGTTTTCACAACTTCTGAATCTCCAATAAGTAACAATTTGAATAAAGATCATAGTAATGATGAAATAACCTTATGATCACCCATTATGGGTCTTACAATGTTGTAGTTTTGAAACCTAACCTTATGTAAAGTAAACATTGCAAATAGAATACATAACTTAAAGACACGATAGCGCTGCAAAAGGAAATAACATTCATGGAATATTATGACAGTTCGATGATAGTAGGTGGCTGAATAGAGAGGAGACGCGGTATTTTCAAATAACGGAGATGTAATGTAAAACATTATATATAAGTGAGAATACGACGCCCTCTATGTTCGAGTCAGATTTGTTTACTAGATCACCAAGTAGTAGAGCGAAGGGAGATCGGATGATTTCCGGTACGTTCGGCGGCCTCGGTTGACCTCGGGGGCCAGCCTCTAGACATCACTGATAGTGATGCTCCTCTGAACTTGTACCATATTTTTTTCTTGGTCGATTATAAAGATTCATTATTGAAAATAATAAACCAAAATCATGTTTGAGTTGCTTGTTGAGTTAGTTCTGCATTGTTTTTTATTCTAAAACCAAACGATATCAACCCACTGAACGAACTTTTTCAGTAAATGGTATTGGTATGGAAACACACTATAAAGACATTAAACTTCATCTATACTATTATGTATAACGCTGCCAGTTATTACACAATGGTTTATTATTCCCAAATAGTAATATTTCAAAAAATATCTGGTCTGTCTTTTCACAGGACTTTACATATCGCTTTGGTTCATTGTTCATATAATAATCTTTCAAATGAGCATTTGGAATGTTTCGGAAAAGATATAGATTTTTTTAATGCCTTGGTATGTTGATGCCAAAACACCTTACATTTCCCTTTATCTTTATAAATGGTCGAGTTACGGGGTTATAAATCTCTAATCGGCCGCTATTTTGAAACAAAAAGACGGATGGTAATGTCGAGTCCTTAGGATCATACTGGGGCGACCTGTGACTTTGGTGCCGAATCTCAAGAAATCGGTTCAGCAGTCTCGAAGAAAAGCCGCGGACGCCAGACGGACTGATTATCTTTATTCCATATTTGGATTCTACATATCTTAAAACGTGAAAGTCAAATTTTGAGGAAGAGGAGTAAAAAAAATTTCTTGGTCGATTGCAATGGTCTGTTATTGAAAATAATAAACCAATAACTATTAAATTTCGGTTTCTTTCATCATCCTTATGATTTCCATGATCTTATTAGATAAAAGATTGTGCTGCTAATATTTTCCATTTCAAATGCTTATTATGATTTAATATTGTAATTATATTAATATCTACATCGACTGTATAGCAAAAAATGTTATATATCTTCTTAGAATAAATAGTTATTTCAGTTTATAGTGAATAGAATACATACATTGAATATCTTACTGTTTTATTGGGCAGAAATTTATAAAGCGTGGGCAAGGATACTCCAGAAAAATATGTTTCATTATTTACCCAAGGACCCAATATGCGTCCTAGCACCGTGGTTCCTTGCCTAGGTCCGCCCCTGGGTAAATTGCTACACTTCAAGGGGATACTACAAAGTATCGCTTCTATGTACGGGACAGTTCATTCAACAAATGAACATTTAAGTATAAAAAATAGGCCTCATTTGAACATCTGAACATCTGGCCTCATTGAACCTAGTATTTCAAGCATGAACTATATTCCTTATCATACCAAAAAGGAGCTTCTTCTCCATATTAAGCTTAGACTGATGTAAAACTTTGTCAAAGCCATGGGCAATGAGGGTAATGGTCTCGAAAACTAAAGAAATATTTTCTTAAATAAGTGATGCAAAACTAAAAGAATGCATATTTGTTGGATTTTAAATAATGAAGCTTCTAGGTGATTTCCGTTTTTAAGAAAAATAAATGAAAAGGAATGGGCAGCTTGTTTTGTACGAGTAGTGAAAGGATTTCTGGACAAAAAGAAAGAAGAAAACTGTATAAAGTCTCATAAATCAAATCTTGAAAGTCTATGAAATACAAGAGTATCGCATGCACTTAAAAATTCATGTTTTTACATATTTTTAGAAAATTTGGGTGCAGTAAGTGACGAACAAAGTTTCACCAGGACATCAGGACCATAGGAACAAGATAGGAGGGACGCTGGAACCCATCTATGTTGGGTGACTAGTGGTGGTTTTTAAAAAGAGTAGGATAATATAAATAAGATAATAGGATAATAACAGAAGGAAGGAGGAAAAATTGGAAGTTTTTGTCGCCGTATGATATGTCATGTAATATCATTTTCATTCACATAATCCTCAGAAATGGCTTTGCGTAGATTTAACACATTTTACATGTTTATATTAAATAAATATTAGATTGTATAAATATGTCTCATTTTTTTTCCTCAACCACCCATTATCTGAAACAAAAAACTTTACGTGTTACGATACAGTGATTAACTCATCATTTTCACAGTTCATATAATACTTATTTTCATCAATGATACTTCGAAAAAGTTTAAATTTATTGACCATTGTTATTAAAAATTGAAGAGCGACTTAATTTTTAAAGCTATCATAACAAAAAAGCCAAACTATAAATAAATTATAATAAAATATAGTGAGAGATTCTGTGAAAATCCAGGTTCTGGAAACAAAATTGATCGCTCAGAGTTAACTGAGTCACTCGCACTGAGTGATCCTCCTTTTATAATCACTTTAGTTTAATTCCACAGAAACACAATATGATTTAGGTCCTATTTACTGTTGCTCAACATTTAAACGTGGCTTTCCTCAGAAGAGAACTTCCTCTTTTTCCTAGTTATTTATATATATATATATATATATATATATATATATATATATATATATATATATATATATATATATATACATATATATATACATATATATATATATATATATATATATATATATATATATATATATATATATATATACTTATTTATATATTATATTATATTATTTATTTATATATTTACTGTTGCTCAACATTTGAACGTGGCTTTCCTAGTCACGAAGAGAACTTCCTCTTTTCCTAGTCATCCTGTATGTTCAGAAATCCATTTTTATTTTAATATTGTTTTCTTATTATATATTACAAAAACCTAGTAATAATACTAAATTACTAAACGGTACTTTTAAAAAATATTTTGTAGGCCTCAGTCTGTAATTAGGAGTGAACGATAAAGGAGTTGAAAATTATAGAAATAATTATTAAAAAAACACGAGAATTTCCAAATTATTCGTCGGGATTTGCATGAGAAGTATTTTGAGATTTATCCTTAATATTAATTCCACATGCTATAATGTCCTAAAAGGATAAATAATTAAAATGTGATCTGTTTTTTTTTTAAATTCCCCATTTACGTTAGTAAGTTTTTTTTATAAATTTACAGTGCAAATCGATTTTCTTATGCTGAATATTTCGTCGCTTCAGAGTATAATATCCTATCTTAAAATTTGGCTTTTTCAATTTATTATTATTTCAGAAAGTTAAATAGCCCCTCCCATTTGGAAATTCCTAAAAGTTGGAAAATTTGAGAATTGAGAACCTACTTCAAAGGGAGAAAACCAAAGAGTTACTAAAAATTAAAACCAACACCAATTCATTTTTTTTTTTTTATCTTTCAACAATATAATCGCACCTGTCTAACAATAGAGTGACAATATGCAAATGTATGGATCGAATAGATATAAGTGGCATGATAGGCATAAGAAAGGAGCACTTCTTCCCGGTCTTGAATTAGTCCTTTAATTCAGTAAAGGAGATCTCTCGTCCAGCTCCTTTTTAGCCTTCTTCTAATGGTCATATCAGCCGTAGTCATATCATCTATCAGTCTGATGTAATATTCGTGAAGTTTATTATGGACACGAGAAAAAAAGAGTACGTATGTGATGGTCGACAGTTGGTTGTTTTAAGTCGGTATGTAAAGTTTTGTTGTTTACGTACGAAGAAGGAGCTTCTGTTATCAGTCTTAAAATTTTGGATTGAAAATATTGTTGTTGTTGTGAGTCTTTTTTGCTGATCCGTAAATCTAATCTGGGTTTAAGTAGGTATGTATGTCTTACTTAAACCAAGATTAGATTTACGGTTCAGCAAAAAAGACTCATTTACAAAACAACAATATTTTCAATCCAAATTTTTTTGAGTTTCATCCTCATTTTTAGTTTTGACGATTGGGAAAAAAGAGTACAGTAATTTCAGTCGTTCGTTTAATCTTTCTTTTCATTTTGACGTGTGGGCCCCAGGTCATCCTTCGGTCGAATATCAGTCCAAGGTAATGTATTGTGTCCGTTTGAGGAATTTGGTGGTCGCCGATATAAATTGGTGGGCACGTATCTCGTCGAAGTGTGAAAGTTACACGTGATTTGTCACGATTTAACCTTATCTTCTAAAGCGAGTACCAATTTTCTAAATGTACTATGTAATTTAGTAAAGTCAGTGAGGCCAGTATGGGGTCGTGGTATATTGTAAAAATTGTTGTATCGTCAGCGTAGCTCAATGTCTAGGAGTTGGTAGGTGTATCATTTGTATATATAATGTACAGCATCGGAACTAGTATTGATCATTGAAGTACTCTTGCCAAGACTGGTCGAATTAAGGAAATTTCTGAGTCTTGTCGAATGGAGAAAAATCTGTCTCAGAGGAAAGACTGGAAAATGAGATAGTAGGTGTGAGGTAAAATGGTATTGAGTTTCAAGAGAAATCCCTGGTGCCAGAATTCAATCCTGGGCAGCATCCAGAAATACGCCAGTTGCGTATTGTTTTTGCTCTAGTGCTCCAGCGATGTATTCATAACTCTGTGTAATTGGTGTGTTGTTGAATGAAATGTGCGAAAACCGATTATATGCTCAGGTATTATGTTTTGGTCAGTCAGTAAGCCAATCAGTCCTTTGTATATTAATTTATCGAAGAGTTTAGAACATATCGGAAAAAGACCAATAGGTCTGCATGCAGAGGGATCGAATATGTCCTTTGTCCCTTCTTGAATCATTTTGATGTGTGAATATTTCCATTGTATAGGAAATATAGTTGTCCTTAGTATAAGTTGTGAGGAAGTATAGTTGTCCTCAGAAATAAGTTTTGTGAATTGCAATAAGTATGTATTTTATCAATTCTTCGGGGATTTTTTAACCAAAAGATGCATTTTAAAAACTCTAGCTTCCCTGCACGCTTTAACTCTATTATGCGATATCAGGTATCTAAAATTGGGAAGATAAAAATAAAATAATTAACAGGAAAACCTTAAAATGTATCTGTGATGCAGGAAAAGTTGATTGAAAAATAAAATATACATTTTTTTAATTAAATAGAGGAATTAGGATATTAAAAAAGTTAAATATAATGGAAACATATTAGGATGAGATATGATAAAATTAAATATAATGCATAAACATAAAATCATAAACAAATGCAAGTTATGCATAAAAGAATAAAGTTTAAAAATTTCATGTAATATACGATAAGAATAATAAATGAAATGTTCATTATAATGTTCATATCATTACTATATTTCATCTTAGCTTTCCCATTGATATCAAATTATCCGATGTATGATTGCATGTGACGGGAAAGACGGAAGGTGGGGTTGAAATATCATGTCCAATTATTTTCTCGGAAATGTTTGTTTCTCGCGCAGTAAACATCGAGGTATGTTAAGTATACGTAGAGAGAGGAATGTACAAGGACAACCTGTTAAATCAAAAAATTACATCGTCAGCGTAATTGGATAATAAAGGTGTTCAGAAATTCGGATCTTCCAGCTATACTCTGTAGAGATGACCACACTTTAGAATTATAGTGAAGAGACCTTAAAAGACTTTATATCATTGCATTATACCTCTAAGGATTGTGTTGGGAATGTTAGAAATAGTATTTATGTGAATACAAATTTATCAAATTCAAACGTTCCGAAACTATTAATATCAGATCGAATTATTGTATACCACCGATATTGGTATCGATACCGAAGATTCCACAATTTAGGTGGTAAATAAAGTAAATCTGTACCACTACAACCCATGAAGGGTTTTGGGTCCAGTATCTCTTAACTAAGTACACCTATTCAAACAACTTTTTAATATAAAAATCCGAATGTTTAAATTGATCCGGCTAAATGTTCCGTCAAGGAATTCATTTCTCTTCAAGATCCGAGTTCTAAGAAGAGGAAATTCATTTTTTTTTTTTTTTTTTTTTTTTTTTTTTTTTTTTTTTTTTTTTTTTTTTTAAGAATTGTGGAGAAGCATAAAAATATATTTTCATCTTTCTCATTCTATCAATATTGTTTTGAAGGAGTGACATTAAATGTTAAATATTCATTTATTTTTTTATTTTTAATTTGGTGTGTTACTTACGATAAATATTTTTTTTAGGTTTCAAATAATATTGGAATAATTGAAATAATATCGGCATAATATCCCGAATTTTTTTTCGCTTATTAGATAAATGATACCAAATGCTAATTTCAATTATTTAAAATTTCTGAAAAAAATTGTTTATTTATTTTTAAACACTTCTCATTTTTTGGGTATATGGAGAGGGTGGAGGTAGGTATATGGATTTCATCGATTTGTCGTTCATTATTTTTCCGTTACATTTGTTTTTTTTGCGATTATCGTCCTTGCAAACCTAATAAATGATACCCATGAAAAAAGAAGTTAACTGTAATGGTAATTCGAACTGCACATGCGCGATTTAAAATCTGGCAGTAAATTAAAAATAGCGACATTGAAAACCTCATAAACAACACCTGAACCGATAGGTAATAATTAAGTACATAACCGATAGGTATACCGATAATTAGCTAATAATTAATTAGAAATTCTCCGGGCCGAACAAAATTTCGACAGTGAATTCGACTTTAGCAACTTCTAAAGCCTAATGGCGATCACCAAATCAATGAAATCCACAACAACGAAAAATCATTAATACTTGAAAATAAATAAACAACTATTTTTTCAATAATTTTTTACTCTTGAAATTAGCACTTAATATCAATTATCTGTCAAACAAAAAAAAATATCGGAAGAATATACAGAAATAATTTCAATTGAAGTGGGAAAAGTTACATTCGATTTGGAAAAGGTAACAATTGATCTGGAAATGTTATAAGCAGAGAATTAATTAAAAATAAATAAACATTATAGAAGGAGGTAAGGAGGAGGGGGATGTAGTTAACGTATCAGCAATGCGATCGATAAGTTCAGCTCGTGGCATTCCTGTAAATCAATGAAAGGAAAGTTATATTTTGCAAAGTATCAATAATTTAGTAGAGTAAACAATTATATATATTAAAAAAAAATTCAATTATATACACAATGTCATTCACTTCAATTAGTGTATGAATATTCTAAGAATTATTACCTTTAAATTTTCATTTGAAAAGTTTAAAATTGCTCTTGATCATTTATCCAATAGTTTGGTGGGAGTTTCGCAGTTTTTTTTTTTTTTTGGTTTTATTTGATTATAAATGCTCATCTCATTATTGGGAATAATAACTTATAACCAATAAATAAAAAAATCTTGATTTAAATGATTAACAAAAGTCTTTAAAATTTCTTCAATTTATGTTACAGAAAAAAATAATGGTTTTAAACTAAAATTTTATGCAAAATGAAATTGACTGCTCATGGATATTTTCAAAAAGACTAGAAGAACACGAGGAATCCACAAAGTACGTATAGCGAGAATTCCCATAAATATCAGAAATTTGACAGAAAATATTTCAACCCTAGTCGAAGAAAAAAAAGAATATATCAGACAACATCGAGAAGACGATGTAATCAACCAATTTAAATTCATAAACAGTATTAGATATTGTCACAAAGCTTAAAAGCATTTAAACCGCTTCATGCTAAACGAGTTGTTAAAATTGATGGGTTTTGTTATTTCAAAGCTTTATAATTAAATAAATAATAAACAAAGCACTTTGATTTTATTTGTTAATTTAAAATCTATCTTTGCGAATTTCTGTTGTTTAACTCCAGTCTCATCGGAGATATTAAAGCTTAAATTTCGAAAAAATGAAATATTTCAGATTTTAAAAATCATAAAAAAACAGGGATACATTTAATAAGATTGATATTTATTCTTGTTCATCTATTATTAGGGATCTACCAACCACACAAGGAGGTAAGTTGATTACAGGAATAGTACTAATATTAATACATTAAATGTACTCAGAATATTTTTTTTAGCTTAAAGCATTACTTTTAAAATGGATCTTTCTTAGTCATTTAGTTATTGAATCATCAACAAAACCGCAAAAGAAATTGGCCAATTTACTGAAATTGGTCGGTAGAAATGAAGATAAATGGCTGCCATTCATAAACGGCCAAAAAAAATTATCCTCAACTGTTTCTATCTCTAGAAACATGGAGGAATCAACATACAAAATACAAAAACAAATTAAACATAGTCAAGAAACCACCCTTGGACAACTTCATATTTATTGACGCTTTTACAATTATTGCAAAACATAAAATAAGAAGATTAAATATTTAATTTTTGTGGTCAAAATTAAATGAAGGAATGAGATGGTCCTGGAGGCGGTATAAAAAAATGGATCACAAATGGATAGTAAAAACTATTTATGAAAAACCTATCGAATAAATACTTTTTACTATTTGTGATCTATTTTTTTGACTGCCTCTCGGACCATCTCATTCCTTCATAAAATAAGAAGGTTTAACAAAATTAGACTCAACATGCCCATGATGAAATTCATGTACAATTGCCATTGAGGGGTAGATATGTAAACACTAAGAAAAAAAATCATATATAAAATCATATAGCAAAAAATAAATTTTGCTATGAGAGTAAATCAGTTAATATGTATTATAAATATTCTTAACAAGTTGCCAAACAAATTAAAGAAAGGCTAAGAAAGTTATATCAGTATTACTAATGATTTGGCTGGCATTCAGAAAAAAACCGATCTTGTTTTGTTAATTATAATAATTTCATTGCAAACAATTGTTAAAACACAATTTAATAATTTTCAATGATTTTTTTATTTATATAAATTAAGAGATTAAAAATCTTTAAAATTAGTGATCGATCCTTCTATACCATTATGCGGATGTCAACTAAAAATCTTTAGAGAGCCCTTTTGAAAATTTAGCGTATTTGTTTTATTAAACAAACCCCCTTTTACGATAACCTTCCATTTTTAATGCCTTCTGGTGGTATAATAAATACTTACAAGGATCTTCCTCATCTTCAATAATAATATATTTGGAAGTCCTTTGAAGATGGATTGCGCCTGCTTTTCTCTGCCTGACAACGTAAGTCGATTTGGCTAGGCTATGTGGCATATGAAAAAGAAATTTGTTGATGAGAGAAATATTTATTGAAATCCATTAACTAATGGACATACAACGTAATTATCAAATAACATAAATTGAAGAGGATTAATTATACTTACTATTTTCCAATATTTACTAAGAGTAAATGAATACACTTATATATACCTATCAGATTTATACTTATCACCTCATAAGTATAAGTCGGTACCTTTTAGAAGGTGAACCAATTCCTCTGTGCTTATTCATTAATTTTCAAATGAGATATTTGTAAATTCTAATCTGATGTTTAAATATTATATCTAATACTCACAATCAGTTTAACACTTAAGTTGATAATAGGAAATATACAAGGTTCTTTCTTGTGCCATTATTATTTATGAATGACGAATAAAACATTTTGAATATTTTCGAAATAGATCAGAGATGTAGATTTTCAAAAACAGCTTTTTTTCGAGAAATTACCATTTTGTTAATCTATTTTGGCAAATATCATGGAAAATGCTATTCCTAGGAAGAAAATCATTATAAACTACACTAAAAAAAAATTTAACCAGCTTCATTTTGAGCGCTTATAGACAGACGTCTTTATATCAAATAGTTCTGGAGATATCAAACATTACTCAAGATGGCTCATACTCGACGTATGTAGTTAAATGTCAAAATCATGTAAAATTATTTTTTATGCTGCTCTGGAATGATAAAAATACCTAATATTGATCATAATTAACTATCTGAGTTGGTAATCAACTGTTATTAATTAGACCACAATTAAGTATAAATTAAATTAATCATAGTTAATTATCAAGTCATATTGTTTGTTAATATCATAAAATAGGTAGTAAATTAGATGGATGTGTTAAAGAACAAAGCATTGTATCTAAAAAACATACAAATAAAACAGAAAAATGTACAGTTTAATGGTGAAAACTTCAAAACTTTTATCGTTTTGATATACTCAGTTGGTCTATTTCAATATTATTTAAATATTAACCAGACCTCCGCATGATGGTATAGAAGGATCAATATAATTAGGGATTGATAAATTATTTGCCACTTCTATAAATTTGTTTTATTGAAAACTAGTTTCGAATGTGATACATTCATCCTCAGTTCTAAAAATTCAAAAAAAATTCAAAAATAAGCAATTCAAAATATAGTTTGGTATTATTATACATATTAAATTAGATTAATATAAATCAGTATTATAAAACATTTATGAATTTAATTAAGACAAGAAATCAAATATATGTTGGTACTCACCAATATTTAAATGGATTATATCAAACAGAAAAGTTTATACTGGTTTCTTCTCGCATTGAACTAACAATGAACGAAATGTAGATAGCATGTTTATAGGTAAACGGTTTAACGGTTTTTCCAGTAATGCCGGTGAGTAATTGTTTTTTCTGTTATAGATGGAAATAAATTTAAGACTATTGGAGATATTTATTTGGTCATTTAAGAAAAAATCTGGATTGGACTTGAAGGATTTTATTATTTCAAGTGCTTCATATAAATTTAATTTGGGGCTGTTTTCAAAGTGATGTATTCAATTCATCGTAATGGGCTGGAAGGGATTGGGAGTTAACGTGGCAGGACAATAGGATATTAGTCATAAAAGGAAAAAGAAAGGTTTTTATCAGAGAAAAGTAAATGAAAGTTAGGGGTGGATCATAAAGGCACAATGGTTGACATTTGTAATATAAATGCGAAAATACAAAAGAGAAAAGCTCTTTTTTCAACAGAAAGGAAACCATTACTTTCAACATGCGTAATAAAATTTGCTAAAGAGAAGATTAAGTATGAAAAAAGAAAGAGGCCTTGTAAACTAAGATATTCGATTAATAATAAAAAAATAAAGGCAAATTGTGAAAAAAATAAAAATTGAAATTTAAGTTAAAAGTATATATACATAAAAATAGGTTGCAGAAAAAAAGAAAATGTCTAGGTCCGCTGGAATAGTGAGATACAAGTCATTGAAAAGCTTCAATGTCTTCCTCTTTATTAATGATGATTACTTGTGAGCCATCCTCTCGCCTGCATCGGATACCCCTCGAGTGAACCAAACATACTTAACTTTGACGGCGGCGTTCTTTTGCCTCGCCAGCCAGTAGAGATGACGGTTGATAGAACTTATCTCCTCACCAACGTAGATACGCTCGTCGCTCTCCCAGCCGAGGTGCCTGGTCGTGAAAACTCTTTCCACCTTCCGTAGACGGATCACCTCGTCCCGGACTGTCTGGCGTACGAAGAGCGGGAGGACGGGGATCCTCTCCTCTGGGCCTTTTTCTTTCCACTGAGTTCAGGTCTTCAGCACTGAGCTTGGTGCCTAGGACAGGTCCAACTGAGCAGACAGTGCCTCACAAGTTTCACCATTTTTTGCAGAGATTCCCCTAATTTCTAAGGAATGTGAAAACTGGGCTTGTTCGACGTTATTCAATTTTACCTTCAGCGTTTTAATTTTAATTTTCAGATTATTATTTTCCATTAGTAATTTTTCAATGAAGTCGTCCTGTCTTTTGGCTCGTTCCCTGTCTTTTGGCTCGTTCGTAGATGGGAATAAATTTATGATTGGACTATTAGAGATATTTATTGAGTGATTTAAGCAAAAATCTGGATTGGATTTGAAGGATTTTATTATTTCAAGTGCTTCATATATATTTAATTAGAGGATGTTTTCAACGTGATTTATTAATTTAACTCCTGAGTCTTTGATGAATTTATGATTTTTTTTCATTTAAATGAATTGCAAAGTTTGAATTATCTGTCTTATTATTATATGCACGTATATGTTCCTTTAATCTCTGAGCAATCTTCCAGTTTTTCCCGTGTATTTGGCTGCACAATCATTACAATTTAGCTCGTATATTTTTTTTTTGGAAATATGCTTTTTTGGAAAGGGTCTATTTTGTCTTTAGGAGAAGAGAAATATGAGGATAGGGTTTTTCTATTTTTAATGCAGGGTTTAATCCTAGTTTTTTCAATTCATTTCCGACTTTGGTGGATATAGGGCCGTAATATGGAATCAAAACATGATGTTTCGGGATGGGCCTATCTTCGGGGATTGTTGAATACATATCGTTAATTGTCTTTTTTTGAATTTATTTTTTTTAAATATGATTGATAGTGGTTATTTTGTATCCGTTATTTTTTGCTATGGAATATATTATTTCAATTTCTTTATTATAGTTCTTTTTATTTAATGGTATGTTCAAAAGACGGTAAATCATGCTATTAAGGACTACGAGTTTATGTGCTATCGGTCTCCTAGCTCCATTGCTTATAACGACATCCGTGTTGGTGTTTTTTGACATCCGAGTCAAGATATTTTTTTGAATTTTTTGTATAGAAGTGGCAAATAATTTATCAATCCGCAATTAATTATTAACAGCTGCCTATCAATTCAGTTAATGACTATTTTTATCACTCCAGAACAGCATCAAATATATTTATACAAGATTTTAACATTATGCTGCTGTTGTCGAAAATGTTATACATCTTGAGAAAAGTTTGATATCTCAGAAATCATTAGACATACAGACGTCTTTTAGTGTTTAAAAAAATATTGAAAAACTGTATCTCAGATGCTATTAAACATACATTTCTTATGCCGATCCATACCCAAACAACATATAAAAAAATCAGAATTACCTGACCTTTTGCATTTTGAAATGCTTTGTTTCCTGGACTAAAAGCATTTCATAACAAATTAAAATGACACAGCAGCTCTATAATAGAAACAACGTGAATGCCTGAGAACCCGAGAAGGAATAGAAAAGGCCATTGTTGAAGGATCTACTCTTAAATTAGATAAATGCCAAGAAATTGTTTTTCCTCATGTCTATGTTGACCCATCCAAGGATCAACTTTAAAGAAACTCTACCCAGCAGGAGGTGTAAGAGGGCCCTCTCCATGTGTAATATTTTCTATGCCTGGGTATATTATTCATTAAATAGCATTCAAATAAATTTATACAATTTTATTTACGGATAAAGAATATGTAAAAGTATTTTGTAATTTCAGAGGGGGGGGGGAGGGGGAGGGAGGAGGGTGAGGCGTCCGATCCTCTTGTACTCCTCATGCTGCGGCACTGGGCCCATGGATTGAGGATGACACTGGCCTTGCTGATCGGTCCTGACAACATTATACAGAGTTCTATCACTATTCTAACATATTAAATTACCTAGGCTGCAGCAAAAATAATATCTTTTTCATTTTCACTATTAAACTATTCTGGTATTTGGCAGAGATTCCAACACGTGCCTGGTGTCTGTTGTTTCAGACAGACCGAAAACGGAACAACGATTATCATCTCAAATTAGCATCATACCAAAGTATTATCCTTCTTTTTTATTAGACCTAATAAAAAAGGATTAAAACAGACATTCATAACATGCAACTAGCATTACACAAATATAAGAGGCAACACCATTATTACCGAGCGTTCTAACACAATTGTCTATGTCACACGGTGGGACAAATTGAAAATTTAGAAGTGCAAAACTCTTGGATGTCACTTTCATGAAATAAATAAATATATCTGTAACTAGTTAAAAAAAAAATATATTTACAGAGATTAAAGCTCATCTTAATCATGAGTAATAGGAAGGGAAACAAGTATGAAATACATTATTCTACACAATGTAAGTACCTACTTATAATAATTTATAAGTACCAGTCTTTTTTTTTCCATTTTAAAAATATTTTTTTACAAATAATCTTAGAAACACTTACGACTGCGTAAAAACTTCAGCTGGTAGCAAAACTCGATTCGTCCAGGGAAGCAGTTTGTAATAGTGGTGCTATTTTTCGTCCCTCAGACCACAATGATGAATCTTGAAATCACTTAATCGCGTGAACTCCCCGGGTAAATGCCCTATTATAAACACGGATTTGGTGGGATAGAATTATTTTTAATTAGGTTTCCAACCAAGATTTTTCCGGTTTTAGTAATTTTTATAAGGGTTGGGAATGTTCATTTTTGTTTCACTAACAAAATATTATATTTTGTTGAGACATTTCAACCATATTTGTTCGAGACATTTCAATCATATTTCATTCAATTCATTTTTCTAAAATTTTCCAAACTTTTGTCACTGTGATTATTGCTTTCTCTTACATCCACTTCATCACATTCGTCGAACATGATAAAATACATTTTTACACCATCTCCTGAGCAGCCAATTGCTAACTAACTATAATTTTGATCTCACTTTCTAATACTCTATATAAGTCCAGGATTTGTTTATAAATATTGATGCCTAGAATTTACTATCTTTGGAATCGAATGAAGGAAACATTTTTATATACACACGTTCTAGTGCCGAGGACTAAATTTAATTTTTGTTTTTTGAATTTTGCACTCCTAAATTTACGAATTGCCCCAGAGGGCGTCAGAGGTAAACTATCATAATTCCAATTTTGCTTTGATATTGCTGGCCATATTTCCGAAAGTAAAGTATCGAAAATAAGATATATGGGACTAAAAAGTCCAACACTTTAAATATGAAGACTTACACGATCCACAAGAAGCAGTACGGGGCGATTTGAACTTCTTTTGCTTTCCGTTAAAAGTTTGAAAATATTTTACCTCTGACGTACAGTATTAGTGATGCAAAGTAGAAGATATGATTTATTTATTCTCTTTAATGAATCAATTGAATTGTTGATTTTAGAAAGGTCATAAGTCTAGAAAAATCGATTTTACTTTATTATTTTAATCAATTCTCCGACGCTAGAACTTAGCACTCGCTGAAAAGAAACTAAACGTTTGATGGGCAAACTACTTATTTGATTTTGATCTTATAAATTTTTATTTATTCAGTTTTTCATGTATTTCCAATTTCTTTTTCTTAAATTTATACCAAAACTAATGACGGTTTCGTCGAATTATTTATGTAGTTACCATCAACACTTTGCAGATAAATAATAAATAATCGGAACATTAATGATTTATAACCAAAATCATTAATCATTAATTCAATATATACTTAGACTCATTAATAATATCCTTCTTCTTCTCTTCCTTCCTCTTGGTACCTTTCAGCGTAGCCTCTATCCACCGGTGCCAGTCCTGTCGATCCTCTGCCAATAACTGCATTTCTCCGAGAGTTTTATTTCCTTTTTCCAAGCCCAACCTGGTGATATGTTCATTATATTGAATTCTTGGCCTACCTCTGGGTCTTTTACCAGTTGACCGAGCTTCCATTATTTTTCTTGGGTCTCGGTTTTAATGCATCCTGCACACAAGTCCAAACCACTCCAATTGGCGCCTCTGAAAGGTGGTTTTCAGTTATGTCATGTTCAACAGCTCTCTTATGGTCTCGTTTCTGATCCAGTCTCTTCGTGTCTTGCCCGCCGCCATTCTAAGCAGGTAGTTCATTTCTACAGCAGTCAAACGGATAATATGTCTGTCCAACGTCACCCAAATCTAAGAGCCATACAGTGAAGTCGGCAGAAATGCAGCTTTAATGATGTGGAGCTTGGCCTGGCTGGTGACCTCTCTCATGCATACCATGGTGTTGCAGATATGTTAGTATATTTTATTTGCTTTTGCAATTCTCCTGGGCACTTCTTTGTCAATGGTGGCTGTGTTGCTGATAATAGTATCCCAGCAAGTAAAATCACAAATTGATACTTGTATAGGACAATAAATTGTTCTAAATCATTTTATTTCAATTAAATCTGATTTTAATTTAAGACTAAATACTTGTGGTAAAAAAAAACGATAGTTTATAAACCGAAAAAAGACTTATAATTTGGAGAATGAAGAAATAATGTAATCCGCTGATAGCTTTTTAGAAAATACTTGTTCACGCTAGTTTCCCTTTCATTTTTTAACAACTTATCATTATGTTCAACTCCATTTTGGTGCGTTTGCACGATGCGAGTTGAATGACATGGCAAAAAGCACAAGATACAACCAGCATGCTGGGTTTTTTATTTTATTTTATTTTGTTATTTGGGGTATAACGTCCTTACCAACTCCAGTTAAGCAGAAAATATAATAGATTCCAAGCATCTCCAGGGAGACCCCCCCTCCCGGTATCGTTCAGGCCCCCATAGAAAATCAGGACAGTCGTTAATCAGTTTTGTGTTAATATTCAGCAATATGTCCATATTGAAAAAAGGAATTAATATTGTATCTGCTTTGAATGACATAAGAAAAAATAAAAAAAGGATATAAAAAAAAAACATTTTGGTGCCAAAGCAAATTTTTTTAATGAATTTGCACTCACAGAAATCATTTAAGACTGACTATTTGAATAGCTGCTGTCAAATATGTCTGATATTTGAAAAAACAGGACCAACCTTAATAAAAAGAGGAAAAATTCATTTATTTTTTTAATATTTAAAATTTCATAGAATTTCCTGTTTCCTATTCACTTCCCATTAGTTTTCGCCGTCTTGTTTATGCACTAGTACGGGTAAGCTGACTGTCTTCACACTGTCTTCAGACGGTGTACTCGTGCCAATCAACCCGCATCCCGTAAACGCACCTTTATATAAACGATGGTTATCTTACAGGTTAACAACCAATTCCAACTAGAATGGGATGGTCGAGATTTATTCAGAGGGTGTGCCATGAAATAAAAGTCAAAACTTAAAGGCAGGATTCGGATTGGTGGCCCATTTACTTGTGAATACTGAGATGCCAACATGGCCTTTTCCATTTTTAGTTATTATTTTTTCACTTCCGTTTGAACACACCTCCTCATTTTTTAACTATTAAAAAAAATAACATTTTGATAAATGTAATACAACACTTATTTATAAAGTAAGTTGGTACCAATACTGTATACTAATAATCAAATAGAGTCATAAAAATAATTTCAATATATTAATATATGTACATTTTATTTGCTTTTCTCAGCAATATATATTATTCTTGTGATAATCATTAAAATTCCTTTTTGCTCAAAATGCTCCAAGTCGTTCGTTCGTGTTAAGATTTGCTAATTTTTTTATGAGGGATCTTTCTGAAACATATCTACATATTACAAAAAAATAATTGCAGATTTGTAATATTTCATTACATATTTGAACACTTTTATAGTTATTTATAGTTTAGGATTTATTGCTGCATAGGCACCTGGTGTCTGCTTAGAGGCATATCGGAAACCTGGCTGATGTGGTCAGCACAAATATATAATCAGCTAGTTCCAATAACTGCCTTATTTATAAGACAGCTCACTGACGTATGTCTGATGAACTAGAGCATCTTTTTATCATAACTAGTTCATTTAACGTCTCATAAGAACAGGCCTACTATTAGGGATTGATAAATTATTTGCCACTTCTATAATTTTGTTTTTATTAAAAACTAGTTTGGAATGTTTATACATTCATTTTCAGTTCAAGGTTTAAGTATATTATATCAAACAGAATAGTTTGTATTGGTTTGTTCTCGCACTGAACTATGTAGCAATAATTCTATTATAGCAATACTTTATTGCTAGTTCAGTGCGAGAATAAACCAATACAAACTTTTCTTTTTGATATAATCTACCTAAACCTTGAACTTAAGACGAATGTATAACATTCGAAACTAGTTTTCAATAAAAACAAAATTTTAGGAGTGGCAAATAATTTATTAATCCCCAATTGGATTGATCCTTCTATACCATCATGCGGACGTCTACTGGCCTACTATTAATCATTTATTGGCATGTAGTTTCAATTTTAAAAATTCTAAGGACTAATTGCAAACCTAGGTCGTAAGCAATGTTCATAAAATCTGAAAGCGGAGAGCGGAAGGCTAGGGCCGTTGAACACGTGGACCAGTTGGCTCGAGATATTGGCGGTTGGCCTTGATGACGTCACCGGCCACCTTACCCTTCATCCTCCCGCGGTCAGTGCGATGCGATATTTCATATGAGTCTTGTCACTATTTCCAACAGCAGTTTTGTCTCAACCTTTGAAATTGTATTAGTAGGCAAAGTAGACATGACAATGTTCCAATCTGACATATTTTGTTCGAAAGATAAAACATGTTCCATCACATCTCAGTATCAATATTATTTCCCTACTCAATAGCCAAATATAACAATATAAGGGAAAGAGAAGGACAGCCGTAGAACCGCCTAAGTTATCGGTTATATGGATAAAACGGAATACGATTTTATACGCACAGAAATTTAACCCGGCAGAGGTACACCTTATTTTATCAACACAAGAGGTGTTCCATGGCCGATTCCCTCACATTGATTTATGTTGCTTTATATTGAATTATTGCTGTCTCCAAAATAATTTTAGTTTTGAGTAACACTATTTTATAACCATTCTAAAAGTAATAATTTAAAAATAAATAAATAAATAAAAATAAGGTTTATTTATTATTATTTGTTTTAAGGTTTATTTTGAAACTATTATTCCCTCACTATGGAACCTAAGCTCCAACTAGACAGAAGGAGCAATAAAAACAAATATTCAACGATAAGTTATAGTAAATTTTTTTGAGGGCTTTCTACCTCTCTCGGATTAAGTATTTCGAGAAAAAATAAGATTCAATAGGAAATAAAGGCGAGATTAACACGGGTAATGCTTGTTATTGCTCAGTTGCAAAATTACTTAGTTTGCTCCTTTCTTCCAGAAACTTAAAGGTCAGAAGCTAAAAAGCTTTAAGTTTTACCTTTCTTCACCTATGCGAAACGTGATTGCTTATTTTGAAGGCTGAACAACGTCTTAAAGTCTTCGAAAATAAGGCATTACATAGTATATTTGGTCGGAAGAAAAATGAATTTAAAGAATTTAGGAGGCTAAGCAGTGCGGAATTGCGGAACTTACACTCTGTAAATTTGATTGAAGTTATTTGGTGCATTTATTGAAGCCTCTATAAAGTTCAATAATGCCAAACCGACAGGCAAACGTCCGAGAAATAGACCGAAGCGAAGGAAGGCGATTATGTTTTGACTGGCTTTGAATATTTTAGTCTCGGAACCAGTGGAAGATTTCAGTTGACGTACGCAAAATAGTATAGAAGGATCAATCTAATTGGGGACTGATCAATTATTTGCCACTTCTATAATTTTTTTTTCATTGAAAACTAGTTTCAAATGTTATATATCCATCTTCAGTTCTAAGAACACCAAAAAATTCAAAAATAAGGCATTTAAAATACAGTTGAGTATACTGTATTTTAAATTTCTTATTTTTGATTTTTTTGTGTTCTCCAAAATAATTTTAATTTTGAGTACCACTATTTTATAATCATTCTAAAAGTAATAATTTAAAAAAAGTTTTCCATAAAATAAAAAAATTAGAGAAGTGGCAAATAATTTATCAATTCCTAACTAGTGGCAGATTTAGTTCACCCATTTAACATAAACCTGAAAGTAATTTTAAAAAATAGGTAAGTGATATCTCAAAACAAAACTGTGCGTCTGGCTGATTGTAACTGCAGCGAAGTATACGTCGGACGCGCCCAGAGTGCGCTCTGACATCCTCAAAACTCACCTATCGAACATGCACCTACATCTGGAGCTGGTTTTATTTTCTTCTAAATATTTTTCTGATTTCAAAATTGCACGTCTGGCTACTTTAAAGTGTAGCGAAATCAGTCCCAGACACTAAAATAGTAAGTAAAACTTACTTTAACGCTCAATGCTGAGGTACCTACTTCTACTAAAAAAAATTAACGAGAACTGCTTTTATATAGAAAGCAATTTTAATTCATCATTATAACTTTTAATAAATTTGTTAATATTGTTAATAGCGATAGTATTATAATGTGAACCAGATATATTGCTGATTCTCATACTAGGCCAGTCAGTAGAGGGTTTCTACGATTCAAAAGGTGGGTAGAAGCTTTTATTTCTTTAAATTGTATATATGAGTACAAACATGTAAAAAAACAACAATGCTAACACAGGCGACCTCATGAGAATTTTTGGCAGCCAAAAAACCTCGAAATATTAGGACATTTTTGTGTATTCCCCTATTATTCCTGAAAGGTGCATTATATCGAAAATTTTGAGGCATGACAAATCAGAGAGCATTGAATTATGCGTCGAATGAGTATCAAAACAAAATAATTGGGTTGTGGTGTGGTCGAAAACCACGGTCATACAACAGTGATTTTGCAGAATTTGCCAATTCTAAAGAATGTGGACTGAAAACTGAAAATATTATCCGCTATTCAAATTACCATTCCTCCGTTTCATTCATTTATTTTTTCATAAAAACTCTATGAGAGTTGTGAAAATATATCTAATACGAAAGACTAATTCTAATTGAATCAATTAGATGTATGTATCACATACATAATGAATTAATGATGATATTACATTCAAGAATACTAATTTAAATAGTGGATGATATTTTCAGTTTCCTGTCCAGATTCTTTAAAATTGTTATTTCAATATGTCTTGGCGGGTGTATATTTTATATCAATACTTACCTATTTTTTAAAAGTTACTCCGAGGTGTATATTCGATGGCTGAATCTGTCACTGGCTCCTAGACTGTTTGCGTTTAGATAGAGGTTGGTGGACGGAGGGGTATGAAGATGGTGGTACCTGCGTACGGGTTTGTTAAGTTTTTTATTATTATTTATTATAACAACTTACTGGCATTCACAACAAAAGATAAAAGAGAATTAGATGCTTGTAATAAACATGTTACATGATGGGGAGAAATATTTCGATGATAGTTTTGACTTACGTTGAAGCTACGATAAGCGATGATTTTATAATGATTCCGAAAAAAGAAGAAATATATTAATCATCAACTGCTACAAAATATTATTTCGCTAGGAAGGTATACGGAAAGAAAGCGAATTTGAAGCTTTTTCCTGCACTAGTAATACTGAGAAGAGAATTTCATCAATGTTATAAAGATTTAAGTCCACATCCAATAAAATTTGTTAAATAATAGAAACTCACTACAATATTTTATCGAAAACATCAGATAAACTGCGAAAAAAATGGTGTAACGTTCATAGTAGATCCATAACACATTTTTCGTTCCACAATGGGGGCTTGAACAAAATTGTATTTATTAAAAAGTAAATATTCATATTCGATAGGAGCTGAGAACATGGGTGAGGCCATTATCAATGCTAGTCGATCACTAGGCGTGGTTCAAACCTTTGCTCCAATATAAATAAGACTATTGAAAACGAAGGAAGATTTTCTTCGCTTCGCTAGTTTCGACACTCTTATTGCAGCTACCAACAAAAATCCTGCCCAAGCCGGTCACCTAATTTTCAAGAACCTTCCAAGAAATACCGAGGATTGCTACAGAGAGTTTTACAGATAAGACTTTACAGAACTGTACCATTAGTTCATTTGGAGCGATTCGATGTGTGGCACGATATGGCAAATCGGAGATAATTTCAAATATTGATCTAGACCGTCCTCGCGATATAGAGCTTTTTCAAGCGAATAAAAAACAGGATAAGATTTTCAGTTTTAATAATTCAATATTTTTTTTTTTTTGGAGGGTAGAGGTAATTGCTCATATAACTAGATTATTTTAGGCTCAAGAGGGTAAATGAATAGGAACTTGACTAAAGTAGTTCTCAAGAGAAAACGTTAACTGAGGTGGAAAAGATTCGTGTACGGACAACCAACAGAGACCTCTTTACGCAAGCGCTAACATTGTGAATCGATCAAAGAGGGATCGTTTCTGTTAAAAGGGGTAACTAATTTTTCGTCACTTTCTCTGAAATTGTTATTTTAATATTTTTGGCGTCTGTCGAGAGTAATTACAAATATTTCGTATGAATCTTGTCGTAAATTAAATCTCTACAACATTAATTAGTATGCATTTTGCACTAAAAAATAGTTATTAAGTCGAAATCACTGAATATCTAATTGTTTGCGTTTTTTGATATTTTGCAGATTTTCGCAGCCCCATATCTCAGTCGACAAGGACCTCTAAGGGAGAATTTAGCATGTTGGCATTACAATGGTATTAATGAGATTCATCTACTTTTTTTAGTTTTATTACAGTTTTTTGTTGCTTTACAAAATTTTAGAATATCAAAATATAGACGTCGACTTCGCTTCCAAAACACAAAAATACCGAAGGGTACGCTTTTCAGTGAATGTATTAATAAATTTGAGTTTTTTTTAAAACAAAAAATTCCTTAATATACCTAGCAATAACTGATAACATTAACAAGAGATTATATTTGAGCTAACAAAAGATCGGATAATAGCAAGTTGAGACTGGTTATTGAATAATTTATGTGCTGCGGATCAGAAGCAGATACGATTATTCTGAACAATTACAGGTCACACTGCATCAATGTTTAGAATTACTACTTCTATGTCTGCTTATTTAGTTTTTTAGAAGGGGGACAAAATTGTAGTGTGTCCATATGCTTTTAAACAATTCATAATTTCACCAATAATAAAATTATAACATAATGTTTACAATGTAGTAAACAAAAATCAGAAAAATGTTCACACTTGTTTCAAAGATAGGCTTTTCATCAGTAATTCAGTTCAACATAAAACATCTGAAAATTCTAGCTGGGATCACCGCATGAGCTAGGACAGAAATCGAGTGTTTTTTTCTGTTTTGTCTATGCTATGCGGATCACTTGAGCAGTAATAGAAAATAAGTTATATTTTATTCTTCAATATCTCTCTTGCAGTCGTGTTAAAAAGTTCCATCGATCTCTTAATCGGCCTTCGCGCTGTTGGCGAATAAACTGTCACTTTGGTTGTCTTGTGTATTCTTGAAGCTTCTTCATTTTGTTTCTATCCCTCAATCAGCAATCACTTCGTCTCACAGCTGAGTAAATTTTGAGATTGTATGTTTCAATCAAGAATCTGCTTCTTTTATTTAAATTTGCAAGAGAGGTTTGCCCTCACATTCCCCATAGACAAGGAACCCATTCACTCAACTCATACAGACATTCTGCATCCCAACTTGCCCTAAGCATCACCCATGACTTGCTATATTAGTTATCAGTTATCGGCTATTGAAGGGAAGTGGTGTATGAAGCCGTTATCAGAAATAAGCGGCTTGCTGATGCAAAGCGAAGGTCCCGGTCGCGGAAGTCTTAGGCCCACGCAGGCTCTGCCAACGGTATCAGTAACGGTAACACTGGTGTTCTGTATGTCCGGGGTACTCGTTATAATCTCCTATACTCAAGGAATATTTTAGGATATATAAAAAAAAAAACTCCAACTTTTAGGATTACTTCAAAGAGTATCTATTCATTATATAAGCTGTAAATATGCGTTCTATTTCGGAGAAAAGAGTAGCTAATTGGATAAATTTTCGATACCATTGAATTGGCAGTGACTACCAATATATATTATTAACCAAATCAAATAGTTGCAAAACATTATGTGGCAAGGAAAAGAAATGGAAAATCAAAATAGTACTTCTAGGGTTTTTTTCTCTTTAAATTTTCCACAAAGTACATATTCTGCAGAGAAGTTAACTCTTTGATCAGTTTGATCAACTGATTAATTGATACCGATTTGATCTTCCATAAGTGATTTCGGAACAGTTCTCAAAACGGTAACTGTACAATGCACGGAGGGCAGAATGAAACGGGAAAAAAGTGGGAATATAAGTTGACCGAAATACTTTAGGTTTATGTTTACTTTGTCTGGGACATGCGTCCAGGCTTATCAGCCTCTGTTTGTTTTCATTCCTATCCTCGCGTGAGGAGATAAAAACATCTGCGAAGTGTTAGGATTAAACGGTAACAGGTAAAGTAAATTCCCTTTATGCTAACAGCAAATTGTAGCAATGTGTAAGTGGAACCATGTTTGATATTTAGAATTACTTGCTTACTATTCATTCCTTTATTATGATAAGGTAATTACAATGTATGCAATAGTAATCGCGAATTTTTATCAAATTCAAAATCAACGATAGGATAGACGGATAAAAAAAATCATATCAAATAACTACGAAGAAGTACTGTCCGTCAACCGTTCTTTATATATATATATATATATATATATATATATATATATATATATATATATATATATATAAAATATCAATTCAAATTTTTATTTAGCACTGTATTCCAAATAGAGCATAACTTTCTCCCGCTAGCTTTGATATCTGACCCATTCAGCAAAGATGAGAACATTATGTTATTGCATAAGCTGTTGCTGAACTCTGGACAGATGGGATTTCGAAAAACTAAAGAAGTTAAGTATCAGCAGCAATAGGCACAATAGACAAGATGTTGACAATACATTGATGATGTCAATTAATAAAATAAAAAAGAACGAAAACAAGTAGTAAACAAACAATAATATTTCTTTGGATAAGTTATACAGTCGAATGTTCCCCTCGCCTATTCAAACTAACTTAAACGAATCAAAATATTTGTCTGGATTCGATTAAAATCTGAAAGACTTTAAATAATTGCTAAGAAAATTCATTATTACTCTAAAATAAATTACAGCTTAACATTCCGTTTGGGCTCTATTTGTCTAATACCACGCTTTAGGGACTTATAATTTTTAAAAATCTTCATGAATTTTATGATATTTTAATGGTTTTGAATATTTGATTTAAGTTCTTAAATGAGCGGCGTCTAGATCTTAACTGGTACCGTATGTCCCTAGAACCAGGAATTGTCGCTGAGGGCGGCAGAGCCAAAAATAGAATTTTTTCTCTTTAATAAAAGTCAATGTTTTTATAACAGAACTTTAGGTAATATATTTCGAAATAAAGAAATAAATATCAGCATCCATAACAGTAACTCGTTTTATTGACTGAATTAAGATCAAACTATCAAAAAGAAAAAACAAATATTTTTTACTTAACATAAAAATAAACTAATATGCAAGACCAAAAGCGCAAAGTGAGACATAAATAATTTTTTGGACATAAATGGAAAATCCAAAGAAGAAGCCAAGAGTCTCAAAAATAACAGAAATAAAAAAATCATCTAAAAAAAGAAATAAAATATAAAAAAAAACAACAACAACCGAATAACGAACAAAATGCAGCGAATCTCACATCCAGAGTCAAAAAAGTTACTAACCAGAGAAAGCACCCCACATCAAGACACCCAGGCACATATTGAGGGACAAGGGAGGTTATATGACAACAGCTGGGAAAAGTTATTTTATTTATTTCTCTCCTACTGTCCTGATGATGTCTGAATTGGCGAAACATCGATAGATGATCTTTTTATTTATTTCTGATATTTATGAGACTCTTGGCTTCTTCTTTGGATTTTTCCATTTATGTCCTAAAAATTATTTATGCCTCATTTTGCGCTTTTGCTCTTGCATATTACTATATTTTGTGTAATAATGTATCCACTGTTGTCTTTATAAGGACCTTCCTCTTCTGTGCATGTAAACTTTCCCTTTCCTCTTGTGTTTGGTTGATCTTTTCTTATTTTCTTATTTAATTTATTTTAATGATCTTTTTGGGTACTTTAATTACATTTATGGGTTTTTAGTATGAATATTTCATCTTTTTTATAATCAACTATTCGTAATCTAACTTACAGATAAAAACAGATTTTTTTTATTATTAGATTTATTTTTAGATTTAAAACAGATGATTTTTTTTTTTATTTCTGTTATTTTCTAGACTCTTGGTTTCTTCTTTGGATTTTTCCATTTATGTCATAAAAATAAGCATTCTCTTGAAATTTGCCGCCTTCTAGTTGCTGCCAATTGTGACAAGTGTATCCTTTGTAATGCACCATCCTAATTCCGGTCCTGAAGGGAGAAGGGGAGAGCAATCTTGAAGTTTGCACCGGGAGCCAATACTGTTAGTCATTAAAAAAAAAATATATCTTTAATTAGTAGGCCAATGTATATTAATCTTAAAAAAATACTCTATCCACTTAATTGCAAAATTTGGAGCTGGCTAGAAACAAATTTAAAATTAAACCGAACTGCAACAGGATTGTTGCACAGACAGATGAATTCAATGAATTCATATTGAATGGGATCGTTTGTGGTATCTTGCTATAAATTACATATCGCGAAAACTGAGTGTTCTACATGGATAATTTGTTTTTCCTTCATATTTCAAGCTCTAGCCCCAAGTAAATCAATTTGTTAGGCGAAGAACTTTTCTTTAAAATCTCGTTGGCTTGTATTTTGAGATACCTATATGGGATCAGGTCTCAAAATCACTGGCCAGAACAGGCTTGATTACAGCTAGAAAACCTCAGTGTAAGGTTTCTTGAAACAATTCGGAATTTCATTATTCGTAAGTGGGAAATAGAGATCTATTCAAGAGATGCTCAGTTATACAACAAACGTAGTATTCTCTGAAACTCGTATTGAAATTTTTAATGTAATTGTTCACCATTTCTCAGTAAATCTTAAATATATTATAAACCATCATTTCGAAACCTGTTTTGTATATGTCATACGTTGCCCAAGTATCATTACAGTTAGACCCTATTCCAAATGACACAAGAAGGTGTAAAAGACCAATAACCCTCAGAAGAGTCCATAAACTTGAAAAAAAAATAAATAAATAAGAGGGATGATTGAACAATTGAAAAAGAAATACGACAGAATACTCATTATGAATATTCTACGATCTGTGTTCATCTTGTTTAGAAGCAGTGAACATCAATTTGGGGAATCCTAGAGTGAAATACAAACTAGGAACAGTCAACTATGGAGGATTTTCTGTGAATGATTTGGGGATAAAAAAATATGTTCGCTCAACTACTTTTATTATTAATTACAATGATTAATAACTTAAATGTTTTGGCAAACGTTTGTAATTTAGGTATAAATGGCACTACTTTTTGCAACTCCTTAAAAGAAATAAAATAATATGATTATTTTTTAACAAAATTATTTAATTATTAAAAACCACCAATGAATTATACTAAAAAAAGTTTAAAATTACCAGTTAAAAAAAAAATAATAAAAAATACAATACATTGGTACAACTGTTTGATCTCCTGACCCTGAAGCAAACCACAAACAGCCTGGCCATGTGCGAAACATCCTGGTCATGGCGCGAATCATGGCACGAAAAGTAATAATTAAGTAAAACTATTCCATTCTAAATAGGGTTGGAATATCGAAACGCGATATATCTATATATCGGAGTTGAAAAACCGATATTTTCAATCGATATTTTAAGATCCGACATATCGATATTTTAGAACGATATATCGATGACACCGATATGTTAAGCTATATTAATGTCGATAATTCATATCCCGGTACTTCATATGGATTTTCTGGTCTCTTGAAAATTTTCCTTTACTTCGTATAAAAAACATTGCAATCCAGTCCCTTCGATAATTCGTATTTATTTTCGTCTTCCAAGTAATGTAAACGTGTTATAACTCGAATTTCCAAATAAAAATTCTGGTTAACTCTTGATCTTTTCAAGAGGAGAGGTGAGTGAGTGAGAGAGAAATCATTCTATGAATTTCGCTCGGTTAACACATTTTTTTCCTATTTATATCTTCTTTTTTTAAATTGTAAAAAATCAGTCACATGGATTGATCTGAAAAATTAAGTTCGCTCATGATACGCAAATATGCGAAAGCAAGGTGTTTTAAAAACAAAAAAAAAATACCGATAGCCAATCGTACAAACACAAAGGTATGTACCACAAGCGAAATATTCAACAAATGGCTACAGATATGAAAACAAAAAAAAAAGAAAATGTTCAACTGTCTATTGATAATTATACGGCCCACATCACTCAGCGATGTTAATGTTCTGTTTTTGCCACCCAACAAATATAAAATAAGTCAGGTCCTAAAAATCTAGATGTCCGTCATGTTGGAATCGCGATTCTGTAGTTTTACCAGTAAACATAAGAATAAGCAATATTAAGTAATCTATACCGAACAATAATTAGTAGATAAGATATATAAACAAATAATGTTAATTTATTTGTATATTTTAATAAGCGCTACCGCTGTATTTTATATGGTAGAATTATTATATATGTATCTTCAATATTTATGCTTGATTATATTGTAGAGATGAACTCCATTTTACCTACTCTGGGAGAGGCTTTTGTCATGATAAATGATGTCAATAAAGCTATATTTTTATTATTATAAATGGATCTAACCATGCCCTACATCGAATACCCTACCTCGTTATCTAAGTTTTTCAAGAGGAGTTGGAGTGTTTTATTGAAAAACTCCAGAAAAGCCAAATAAACGGCTTAAGAGAGGTTATGACTTATTCTATCTTAGTATATAGTATAGCTTATTCTCAAAGTCATTGAAATGTTTAAAAAAAATACTGATATGAGATAAAAGATCCAGTAGGTACGTCTGTAGAATACCAAATAAAGATTGTTAGTGAAGAAATAACGTGGTTATTATAGTGACTAAGAGGATTTAATAGAGACTAGTATACCCGAGCGAGAACTCTCGCATTACATATCTTAATGAATCCTTAATGAAATCGAAGTATAAGCGATAAACAATATAATATTTTCAAGAAAGTTTATTTAACACACAGATTTGGTGAAGCTTTATAATAGTTTATAATGACTATGTTCAAGTAATAGTTAATACTTACTAAGTAATTAACTTGCCCTACTGGAAAGTACCCCCTCAGTTTAACATTTAAGCAATAAGACTCGTACAGTAACCACTTTCTGTTTGTAGTATTCTATCATTCATGGAAACATGATAACAATATTTTATTTACAAAACGTTTTCACAGTTATTAAAACGTTTTTGTTAACAGTCTCAACTGGCTTTAAAAGGTATAAAGTTGCCATGACAACGGCACCTACGCAAGATAGCATAGGGCCCGTGCGGACCTATATCGTATATTCTCTCAAAAACGGTAGGTTTTTAAGCTTTAAAACGCGGGACCAATACGCTCCGCGGGACCATCGTTCATGAGCGCTGCACCATGAGCGATGGTTGATCTAGGAAATTTATTAATTGAATTTTTTTTTAGTGAACTTGGAAATGTCAGATGTAAACAGACCAACGATTTGTTGCCTGTTTCTGGAAACATTATACTTGTAGGCATGGATTAAATGTTCATCGGCAGTCCGAGCTGTATCCAATGATATAGTTGTTTTAAAGAGTTAATACTGTACGAAGAATTTAAGGAAGGTGTACCATTTTCTGCGTTAAAGAAAATTTCCAACCATCTATGGTACTCAAATAAGGAGCAAAGTGTCTTGGCAATTTTAGTTGCTAATGACTATTGATGACAATTTTACTATAACTATAACACATGATTAAGAATTCTGAACGAGAGAATCTTGGGACGGAAAGAAGATAAATTCAGGTAAGATTTAAATTACTGAAATCATAAATTTCTTTTCTAATCATGACTTAAAGCCGTTTTTCTAAACTATTGCCTGTACCGTCCCAGGAGTGGTCGAATTAGATTCAGAAACAAAACAAAGATAGTAAACGATACCTTACTCGACTTACTTTGTGCAAATTATAATGGGAATATTCCGCCCACCATTTCGACGCCCACGAAGATGTGGCTGTGTATTATTTGTACTGTATTTTAATGTTATAAAGGGCAATTATAGGCACTCTTGGGCCGAGGCCCAAGTCAATTGCCATCCGGCCAACAGCAAGTTACGCCCCTGGCCACCAGAGGGGGTTGTCCCCCTAAAATTTTGGCGGACTCAGCAGATCTCGATTTCTACCACCAAGCCGAAGTTATGACCAAAGTTTCATAAATGTACTAATTTTGTTATTTATTTTGTCTATTTTTCCTATACTATTCGAGCGTTCCATATTTCTATGGGACCATTTTCTAGATGATTTAAGTGTTTTTGGATGAAATCCTTTCACCACACGCTAATGTAGTATAAAAACTGTTTAAAAAAAGATTGAAAATTAAATTGGCTGGTTTTGGAATCCAGCGCTTCATATATACTTTTTGATAATAAGATATAACCCAAGTTAGGAATAATATTTAAATATATATATATCTTTTACACAATTTTTAAGGTTATCTCAAAACATGTTTTTTACTATAACTAAGTAAATACAACTATAACGTAATGTATACTGTATACAACAACAACGTTAAGTATACAACAATAACTTAAGTTGTTGAAGTTTATTTAAAAAACTTAATTAATGCAGAATTGAATATTTTCTCATGAAAAGCAGTAGGAGTAGAAATAATCTGTACAATACTCTAAGAGGATGTACAGTCACTACACAGAGATACCGCGCTTCTGACCGAAGCCGCTGACGTCACCAAGGCCACTCGCGAATAACTTGGCCAGGCCACAGGCAAGTGGTCCACGTGTTCAAGCGACGCTCTAGTCTCTACTTCATTTAGTAAAATATTCAGTAGCCCTGAAGAATATAGTAATATTAAGGAATAATTCTGTTGAAATAATTACATTAGTATCTTTCTCCATCTCCATTTTTTCTCCATCTGCAAAATTACGAACTCCCAAAAAATTACACCATCTTATGATCACTCAATTTTTGAATTAATAAGGACCTATGCAATGCAAAATTTGCCATAAAGGAGCCCTTTTGAAAGCTTTTTCTTTCAATAAATGAACAAAAATGGGTTAAGAACATCTTTAAGAAAATAATTCTGGAGCATAAACAAAAAAAATCTAAACAACATAATTCAGTCCTATTTATTTAAAGAAAATTATATCAAAACGAAAAAAAAACATAGCATTTTAGTGGCATTGGATTTAACTCCATTCAGATCACTGACAGGCCATCAAGGTTACATCTAAAGACTGGATTTGTTTGCAAATGCATATTTTTTCTGATACGTTTTTCAACGAAAATGATTTAATATCTTTACAAGTCAGTACATTTAGCGCAAATATATTAGATTTTATTAATGTAATTGATGGATTACTGCATTTTTTCGCATATTTGGCCAACATTTTGTTTAAATAATTTTTCTGTCAACTAAAATAGAAAATAAATAATTAAACTATTTTCTGTTACACATTCTTCATTAATGCAACAATTATAAGATGGATAAACGCCATCTACGATTAATAAAAATAGTGTAGTATAAAATTAATCTAGATTACAATAAAAATAGCAATCATAGTAAAGATTAAGCTCGTAGACGACTAAACTACGAACGAGAACCTGTAGTTAAAAATAAATTAAAGTATTGAAATAACATTTCAAAAAAAACAAAAATTAAAAGATCAATTATGTATAGTTATTAATTTGTATAGAAAATAATATTTAGCATTATAATTTTGATAATTTTTCTGGAGCTTTTACTTCCAAGTACTTTCTTTAATAAAGTAAAAAACATGCTCTTACCCTTCTTTGGAATATCAAATTCTATTCTGGTCAGTGAGTGTGTTGTTTCCGTTGTGCTTAATATGTTAAATTAACTGCGTTTTAACTCTCTCTCACATAAACTATTATTCCCAAAGCAGGAGTATCATTTAGCTCCATGTTAAATAGCTGTAACTCTTTGAATTAAACACGGAGATGTTTTTTTGCGGGAAAAACATTTTTTCTCAATTTGTGCAATAAAAATGTGCCGTGTGAAAAAAATTTTCAGATCGAACTCACCTTAAAGGCAGGTACGTGTATGAACTATTCATCATTATCATCATATTCATTCCTCTATGTACCGCTTAAGCGGCGTGAGGAGGAAGTCTATGGAGCCCTCTCCAGCTCTGTCGGTCTTCCACAAGTTCCCTTCTATTATACCATTGAAGTCCTTCTTTACTTCGTCTTCCTATTTGATCCTTGGTCGACCTCTTCCCCGCTTCCCCTCTACTTTGGTTCGATATGCTTAACTAGCAATTCTGCCCGGTTCCATTCGTATAAGGTGGCCAAGCCATCTCAGTCGATTTTCTTCTATTACTTCGTTGGACGGCTCGACCTTAAGGTTCGACCTGATGGTGATGTTTCGGATTCTATCTCTTCGTGTTTTCCCCTCGATCTTCCGGAGAAATCTCATTTCTTGCGCTTGTATTCTCGATCGATGCTTCTTTGTCAGCGTCCATGATTCCGAAGCGTACGTCAGGATTGGGAGAAATGTTGATCTGAAGACAGTCACTTTTCTTTTCTTTTCCACCCCTCGCATGTTTAAGAAGCCTCTCTTAACTGCTTCAAACATCCTAGTCATCTCTGAATCAATGTAGCCATTTTCATTAAGCTGTACACTTAGGTATTTGAAGTTTTCAACATAGCAAAGGTCCTGGGTGCTCCGATTTTCACGAAAGCCGTATTGTTCCTCTTCGAGCAATCCTTCGATTCTTCTTCTTATCTAGGTAGGATCTTAGAATATATCTTACTCGGGATGCTTAAGAGAGATATACCTCTGTGATTATCACAGTCTCTGTTGTTTCTCTTTTTAAATATCGGAACAATGATCGCTACTTCCCAATCTTTCGGTATTTTCTTTTGCTTCCACACTAGATTAAGAAGGTGCAGCATAATCTCTTTTCCTTTGTACCCCATATATTTCAGCATTTCAGGAGTGATTTCGTCTTTACCTGCGGATTTCCCAAGCTTTATACTCTCCAGCGCTTCTTCCAGTTCGTCCTCATCAATATAATTATCCTCCTCCCAAGGACCTTCCTTGCTCTTCATTTATTTGGGGTGTCTGTCCATTCCCTTCCGGCAGATTCCGAAAGTATTCCCTCCAGGTGGAAAGGTTCCATTATTTCATAATTTTGCCGGAGTATGTTTTCTTGCTTGCCTTTGACAAATTTCAGGATTGGCGCTCTATCCTTTCTTAATCTCTTGAGCACACGATAGATTAAGATTATGGTGGAAATCAGATTCCAATTTTCTACCAAAACCTGTCCAGGCTATCCTCTTGGCTTCTATTACCTTATTCTTAGCCTCAATCCTTTTCCTCTTATACTGCTCGATGTTCTCCGGTATTTTATACTCGAGGTATTTCTTCCAAAGAGTCTTCTTTTCTTTTATTACTTGTTTAACCTCGGACCACCATGCTGTTCTTTTATACTGGGCACCAATTCGTTTTTTATGAACTATTCATGAAATTTTATTCAATTATTTAAGATCGGATTGTAACTATATTTTATTGTTACTGTAGGGTTGCGTATGAAGACTTCCGGGAATTTCTTACAGTTGGAGACCATTCTCAGAACTGTAAGGGAGTTTGTCTAAAGACACTTTCAATGAAGCACTTTGTTTTACATTAGTTGCATTTGGTATCCCCTTAATTAAACTTGTAAAATCTCCATCTGCAAAAAACTAAATAAATAAAAAAATTTTTTTTTTACAATTATTTGAAATTTTAAGAATTATTTAGTTAGAAAAGAATTCTATGTAAAATGCACTTCCCAGGAATCTGAAACCATGATAGGAATCCGACAGGGTTGTAGTCTCAGTCCACTTTTGTTCATTCTAGTTATGGACTCAGCTATTCGGAGGGCTAAAGAGAAAATGAGGAAATCCACCTAGGGTATGCCAATCTGTGACCAGTGAGCCTCTCACTACTCGCAATCATTGACGTAGTTATTTTCTCAGAGGATGACAAGAATCTGCAGTGCGACGTCAATAGATTAAAAGAAGAATTGCAGAAGAACATCTCTGTTATAACTAAAGACCGGATTTATATGCAACAAAAAATTTCAAAATATGCAATGAAACCTGAAGAAATATGTAGAGAAATATGGATGATAAATGTCAGAAACGTGAAAAAAGTCAACAAAAGGCTGTAATTATTGTCTAAATTCCATTGTTTAAGAATTTTAATTTACAATATAAATAAAACAAGACATATATGTTGCATGTTCCATAAAGTGGTGCCTCTCACAAGGTATCTATGGGTGAAGGATGTCCGATTCTTAGTCTAGTAAGAATTGCTCCTTCACATCTGGATTCTCTGGGACAGTTTTCCCATAGGAAGGCATCATCCTTGATTTCATGAAGTTAGCTGGGTGATTGATTCCAAATTCCCTGCCATTGGTGTCGTAAAGCTCTTTTATACCTATATCTCCAATTAGTAGCGATGGTTAGATCTAATATTAAGGTTTCGTTCATATTCCTTCTGACGCTGCCTTTTTTTATTTATTTTTTAGCTTTTTAGTTTAACGTCCTTTTCTAACTTACTTCGGCAAACAGGACGGGTTATCCTAAAGATTACCAGCCTTTTCTAACCAGAATGGAAAGGTCGTGGTCCATTACGTGGTCCGCCACGAAATAAATTTAAACTCGCCCAGGCCGGATTCGAACCGTGCTATAGCAGTCTCGAGGTTGCTAAGATGATGCTTCAACACTCCTCGCCCACTACGATCTCGAGATTTGCTGTCCTGTTTGCAATTTCATTTCTGGGGATACCACAACGTGAACCCTCACATGAGTACCCAGTCATGCTCGTAGATTTTTGTATCTTCCAAAGGCAATTATTAATATCCCTGACTATTGCATTGTTAGAGATTGCTTCGGCAATAGTCATCAATGAACTTTGAGAGTCTGTTGCCAGAAAGGCACGCGTAATGTTCATTGATCTTATCAACAAGACTTGGTATATAGCCTCTGAAGACGCTGTAAATTATCAGTAAATTGAACTTTGGGCACACGTCCTTAAGCTCTATTGCAAAGCCAACTTCAGCTTTGATTTTCGAGGCATTAGTAAACAAGGCTGTGTATCCGGGATACTTTTTTTTTAATTCTGCAAAGAGACAACAAACCTTTTACAAACAGATCGAACAAATCTTGTATTTTCTAAACAAGAGACGTGTCTGTTTTAATGAAACTGTACTTCCGTCGAAGGAATACTATCCTTTCTTTACAATGCTCAGTTTACATATATGAGGTGGAAAGTTTATGTTAAAGTGATGTAAGTAAATTATCCACCATTCTGATATAAGAACTGCAATGTTTCTGGCAATCTAATTTTCCAAGGCTGGTGGAGGTTCCAAAACCGCATTTACTCAATTTATGTATGTAATGTATCCTTTATCTGTATCATTTAACTTGATTATTCAGTTACACTAAATAAATAATCAACTTGATTATTTAGTTTCACTAACTAAAAATGCTAGAGACCACAGATCCTCCTGCTATGGTCACTTATTGGGATATAATAAATACCATTGGAGATGCTTTCCAAGGGTGTCGCGTTTACCAATTCACATTGGTATTCACACTAAAGTATATGGTGGCAGACAAGATAAATATAATACTAAATTTTTATATAAGATCTTACTATATTTAAGATGATTTTATTAATTAAACTGTTGGTTTAATAATTCACAACCTAAATTACTCTCATTATAAAAAAAAAAAATCCGTGAGCAGTAGAACTCTGTCACTAAAGTCGTATTTTTCCGCAAAAGGCAGTCCCCTAACATACCGAAATTTACGTATGAAATGACAATTTACCGAAAATGACACATTTTTTTCGGGGGGAAAAAACGACTAATAAGACATTGAAACAGTTGAAATAGCCATATCTTTGCTAATAGCCGTTCGATTTCGATGAAACTTCTTTTTTTTTATAGGTAATTTAATTTCTTTTCGAATGCAATAGGTTTTGAGCTCCCTAACTCAACTTGGAGGGGCTTTAAAGGTGCGCAAATGTTTTAAATAATCGGAAAACCGGAAAAGGAGTGGGGGGACCAAGTCGAGACCCCCAAAGGATACTTCCCCGACACCAACTCAATTCATATACAACTTTTCAGCCCTGGAGCTGATGCGCAAAACTTAAAAAACGCCGAAATTTCAGGTAAACATACCGAAATTTTGACTGGAATTTACCCAATCTTTAATGATATCGTTCTGCCTTGAAGAAAGCCCTACATACCGAATTTCAGCTCATTTGACCCAAATGGGGCCGCTGGGGGTGCTCAAATGTAGCGGGGAAAATATATATATATATATAAATATATATCAGACCTCTCCAAATTTTCCATAATCGTGCTCTAGGGGTCATGAAACGGATATAAATCGCAGTCCCGCCGCTCACCGCCGACCTTCGACCCACTGCAATTGTCTATTTTTTTCCGGGAAAAAACGACTAAAAACAGTGACTATAATTTATGCATTTGAGAATACTGAATCTAAGTTGCTTATTAAAATCTTACTATGGTGTCACATAATATTAAACAATAATGCACACATTGAATAAAGGGACTATGATTTATCTTATTGTTGCCTTCGTCGTCTCGGGTACTGGTAGCTTTGCCGCTTGATGGTCTGGTTGTCTTCTCGCAGCGGTCTTCCGATTTGCCTGCCAGACTCGATTTGACTGCGTCTGGGATGGACTGCTTAGTTCATCTGCACCCTCTGCTTCTGTACTCCAAACTTCACTTTTTCACCTTACAGCTCTAACTAATACTACTTCCATATCCGCAGCCCGTTTCCTCTCTTTACCCTTCTCCTTCTTGAAAAGTCTATTTTTGCATTGCATCTCTCCTTTTGGACCTTCCTATTTTGGATAGGGAGAGTGTCCCTTCGCAAGGGGAGTGTTTTTCCATTTCCCTCGGCGTCGAGTTCCATGAAAAAATTGTCTATGGTCCCTTGTCCATGGCGGCAGGTTTTACTGTGCCTTGCCTGGAGAGTCCTTGCCTCATTTTTACGATTCCTCATCTTTATGACTGGTTAAGGCCGCAAGCTCCTCCATTCAACCTTTGCAGTTAAAAAGATCCCGTGCACGATGTTTATTTGTTCGAAAGGGAAACCTATTTATGTCAATATAGAATAAATTACGTGGTAAGTACTTAAATTATGCATTATTCAATTACTATTATTTAATTTTAATTATTTCCTTCCATCCCTATATTCTCAATACATAGCAGAACATGTACCTCTTACTACCCATGAAGGAATGACTTGTGTTCAGTGCTTGATAAGGAAACTAGTACTGTTTAGGTAACAGTACTTACTGATAACAATTTAGGTAACTGTTTCTTGAAAACGGGTAAGTGAGGTGATGTCTTCTACATTCACACTCAACTCCGCACCGATTAAGGGTACCTACTTTATATAGGCCTCCCTAGGAGGGTCTACCAACCCCAGAGTCCGTCCACAGCTGATATTTCAGAAGTTAAAGTCCTTGTCTGCTGATCTATCCCAATCCATTAGCATAAGAACAGCAATGCGATTTAGGAAAGCAACACTGTTGAAATGGTAAGAGAGCTAAATCGTTATCTTAGTTATTCCAATGGATAGAGAAAAGGAAGGAGACTAAACTAAGCAGATTCTTTGCTGGAGTTTTCAAATCATTTCCATTTGTTGGAACATGATCAATCATACGCCCAATTTTATTTATATAATCCCTTATTTAAAACATAGTTACAGGGCATACCTTTCTCATTTCATTGTAATTTCGGATGCTAAGATTCCCAAATTTTTATGATTTAATTTTATATTCAAAAAATATTTCACACAAGCTGTTTGCTATCAAATTTCGATCCAGATATAGAACAATTTTTGAAGAATGAACATATTTCTAATAATTGATTAAATTGTTTAATAGTGTCTTCAAGATTATAATTATAGTTAACAGACTTAAGAACTAATTAAGATCCAAAGAAAATAAAATAATTTCGGGACTTTTCAAATCACCTTCTTGAAAATAATAAAATGATGTTTCTTGGCCGTACCTCGCTCATTATCAGGTGCTTCGGTCATGCTCGCGCCTCACCTGGCCTTGGAATCAAATCTAAAACTTACATAATCCGAAGCGTAGTGCGATCTGTTATCCTCCTGTGAGCTCTACCGTAATATACTCGATCCACTTCTAGCTCATGTGATCGAATTGTTGAAATTATTGGAATAACAATAGGGGTGACTGAGCCGATAGGGGTAGGTATGGGTCTCTTGGGGGCTGTACTGCCGGCCAAAGCTCTCTCGGGCCGTCTCATAAATATTAAAATAGTTATTGAAATGGCTTTCGGGATCCGATATGCAGATCTAACCTTTAATGAGAGGTGAGAAATAAAAGCTGTGTTAAAACTAAAAAATGTTTATAAATCAACTGATAATCTTGATTTAGTAAATAAAACGAAATAATGATAAGCAAAAGAGGAAATTTAATATACTTCAAAATCACACTCAGGATGATAAGGAAGAGAAAGAACTACTGATACTGCTATTCTTTTTACTAAATTTTAACTATTGTTTTGCTTTCTATTTCAATATGATGAAATTGTATGGTGGATAAGGAGAAACCAGGAGAAAAATTTGATAGGGAAAAATGCTGAATTCAAGAAAAAATGTAATCTGATAATGCCGTAAAACAACGATACGTCAAATGATTTATGGACCAACATAAAATAATAGGAAATTATGAATCCACTAATCATTTTATTAAAAAAAAAATAACTGAAGACTTCCCAATAAAAGTTATTTACCAGAGATTTTTTATCAAATATTGAAATGGTCGATCTTAAAATACCAGGCGTCAGTTAACCACGCAAGACTTCGAGAGCTGGTGGGAAATAAAAGTATTTCAAATAATTCACCAGCTGAGACGGACACATTGATCTCAAAGTGAAGCAGACGATGATTGAAACGACCAAAGCATATAGAGATTTCATCCTAAATATAAATAACTATTTACTAATTAATGATATCGAAAAGCGCGCTAATCATAAACAGGTAAAAGTAAATGACTAGATTCTTTTTTGACAAAACAATTTTAGGTAGAAGGTACATTAATGAAATCAGGGGAAAAACATGGTGAAGAAGTTTCAGAAGTAAATCATAAAACAGAATATTATTATTTTCTCCAAAAGAATCCTCAGTGAGATTAAAGAACAGGAAATATACGATTAATTACAAATATCAATGGCAATTGATGGCAACGGATTTTCTTAAGGCTAAATGATGCCGTAGATATATCCATGATCAACTTCAAAAAAGATTATTTTTATTCCTTAATCATTAATTTGCTTTGTATTTAGGATTTTTTATTTTAATGTAGATTAGGTTGCTTTGACAATATTATAACACCAAACAGATATGTGATGTAGCTTAGGCATTTTCCCTCGCTTAGTGCAACGAACAAATTTATACATACAACATCTGTGAAGTATACCATCTATATGTATTTATAGTAACTATTATATAAATTGAGGGTTTTATTGAAACTAGTCATAAGATATTTTAACAAATTATACAATAGGAAATAAGTAACTAAAGAATCAGATAGACGAGAACAAAATAGTTGTAAGTCCATAGTCGCTCCAATCGGCCCACACGAGAATCATTTCTTGTGCTCTCTTACTAGGATCTATTCGGATCGGGAATGGCCTTGAACTATTCAGTATGGTGAGCCGTAATTCTGTTTACGTAAAGTTCCATCAGCCAAAGTACGTATGAGTCATAAATTTAATTACTTAAGAAGATGGCAGACCACCCCGAGGTGGCGTTCAAGATTAACACAAAAACATAGTAAAAACTATCCAATGAATGCCCACGTTTCGGTACTCACTGGAGGCCTTCTTCAGAGCTACAAAGACAAGGCAAAAAATAATAATTTAATTTGCACAACAGTCCTAAGAGAATTTGGACCCCAGAAACAAACTTTCGCCAAGCTTCCCTTTCGACAGCCATTCTTCTCTATCTTCTTACAAGTATACGGCTAAGGTCGTATACTTTCCCAAGAAGATCTTTGACGTCGTCCATCCACCGCAGCCGGGGTCTTTTCCTAAAGCTGCTTACGCACTTGTAACAAACTGCCGTTCCGTTCCTCCGAACCGTACAAATCCCAGGATCGGGGTGGCAAAACTTCAAAGAAATGATATTCGGAATGGATCGGAGCCGATCGCTTCGTTGGCGATTTTTCCCGTTCGCATCAAATAAATGCTCGGAACGGCGTGAAACTAGTGTGGACGGGATCGTAGGTGCACCGTTCCGTTCATCCGTTATTCCTCTCCGTCGTCCCCCTTCTCTTGTATGTTCTGTGAGTTTTCATTATATTATCAGTTTGTGTTTGGGCATGGTTGTAAATACTTCTCCGTGATAGAAAAGGCTAATTACGGACGGAGTGGGAAAAATATGAAATCCTACACCAATAGGGTTTTTTCTTCCTTTTTTTCAAAACGTAATCATTTTTCTTCCTTTTTTTCAAAACGTAATCAATCAAAATATACGCGGCTGCTGCCACTTGCTGCTGAGATGCCAGGATTGATTCTGGGGCGCGAACTCAACCACAACTTCAGAGGTAAGCCCAATTCTCCCGATCGCCTCCCAGTGTCCAATTCGTACGGAACGATGCTCGGAACGCTGTGTTGTTCTTCGAAACAATGTTCGGATCGGTGGTAGGGTATTTAGGCGTGCTCCTCCTGGGCGGCCGTAGATTAGTCTCTTCTTTCAGGACCTTCCTTTCCCAAATTGTCAGTAATTTCTCGCTTTCCTAAGTCAAAACCCATTTTCCACACCTGTAGGTAACCACTGGTCTTATAATAGTTTTATTAATATTATTAATGGTCTTATTAATAGTTTTACTGTTACTTTCGCGTCTCATGGCAGTTTCTTTGATTTTAGCATTTTTACTAGTGTATAAAAACACTAATTGCCTGCTGTAATTCTGGAACAAGACAAAAAAAAGATGAAAATCAAACATGTAAACGAAATGATACTCTGCAAATGCTAGAATAAAAAATATCTTCTTTTTTTTTAGGAAATGTATCTTATAAACAATTTGTATTTATTAACTATTCATTTTTTTTTTAACTTGAATATTGCCTACCGAAAAAGTAATTCGAATTTACAAAACTCATTAAGAATCTGTTCCCGGTTAGGAGACAATCCGTCTGAATAGTAGTCAGCATTGGCAATGCTCAGGACGGGTTTTATATAACAGGTAAGACCATGATTTATTTAACCGAGAGAAAAAGCGCGGTTCTTTCATCCATTCATTGAGGTGGCCCCATGGGATAGGAATTCCCAACAGAAAAATAAAATAAATGACGACTGGGATAGCTTGGGAAAGGTTAGAGAATCCGGCTTTGAAGCAAGCTGAGGGCACCAAACGAGGGAGAGTAGCGGGCCAGCCAAGGCCGCAATGTTCTCTGTTTACACACTACTCTCATACCCGATTCTATTTTACCTTAATGAACCTTATAAAGATAAAATATTTAAAAAATAAAATCTTTATTAATAATGAACAATGACTAAACAATTATGGAGGTATAGATGACCGTTGATGAAATCAAGGAGATAATGGTTGAGGCTGCGATCACAAATAAAACACTGTAATAAAATATAATAATTAAGGCATGCTGACGTTTGACACCATCACCTTTTATTTTCTCTCTATTTATCGCCGACTACTCCTTATATTCATCGCTTTACTATCTCTTTTATTTTCATTTTTGTGGCCCCTTTTTTTCTTCCTTCTCTCACTAGAGTGCACCACTTATATTTTAGTATTTCCTTAGTCTTCCACTAGATGGCTGTCTACAAAATATTCCATAAAATTAGGCATTCTATTGCCAACTGGCGGGCAATCAGTTTTTCATGTTTCTTTTTCCTCTTTTGTAATAACTCATTTTCCTTTTAGTGTTTCTGTTTTTATCTCTCCCTTTTTATTCTATGATAGCTTTTCGTTCCAAAAACCTACTTTACATCTTTAACTCCGATTCCTTACCCCTTACCATTGCATGCAAGATTAAGGTAGATGGCCCAAATAACGGCTCCGTTCCTAATATCGCATACCACAGTTGTTCCCTCACACTATCGCTGGTAGCCAGTGACCAACTCGGGAACGACAGTGTTTCCCTCCAATCGTTACATGCGCATGCAAATGCGCTGGAATGAATAAAAATCAAAGTAGCTACGTCACAGGAACTGAAAACGCCGTATCAGATCTGGAGCGCTTCTCGGGGGACACTGGCGGATCTAAACCATTTCATAAAAGGAGGCTAATAGAGGCCTAATAGCGCGAACAGAGGCCAAATTAATAGATCTGGTCAAACAACGCAGAGGCGTTGAAAGCAGCCCTGATGTGTAATGCAGCAATCTGAACCAGACACAAGCGAATGAAGAGACAGAGTGGCCGGTGGTGAAGGAGAGATTGAAGAAGGCCTATGGCGTGGTAGGTGGGCATCAGAAGAAGATATCTTACAGCTTTCAGGAAGACGAAAATTCCCCAGCAAATAAAAGGACAGCACGCCGGAGCACTATTGGTCAAATTTAATCAATCACGCACCAGATGCTTCGATTCGGGACGGAGGGACATATCGCAAGATAGTGCCCATACCTCTACCAGACAAAGGAGCAATCGCGGGTGGAACTTATGGAAATGAATGCTCAGAGAGTGAGGAGGCGAAATGATTCGCCGAGAAGAAGTGAAGCATTCGGGATTAACCGAATTCGCAATGATAGAATCCAGTTGGAGAGATAGTGGAGCAGCGTCAACTTGGGGGGATGATCGAAAGATCAAGTGGTTAATGGAGACAAGACCAGAAGCGAAGCAACCGCGAGGTCGACCCAGGCAGATGTACGCGGATTACATCACCAGGCATGGGAGAAGCTGTTCTCTGGCTGAAATGAAGGATATGGCGAATGATCACGAAAATTGGAAAACATGGACCGAGGCTAAGCCTTCACGCCTAGTGGCACTATGGAGGTAGAGAAATAAAAATAAGGAAATATATTGCCAACTGACATCTTATATCACATAGAAAGTTAGCTTTCATACCAATAATTTTATTCATTGTTTCCTTCTTTTCCTTTTATATAATTAAGCAATAATTAAATAAAATTATGAGGTAGAACCAATTAAATCCAAACTCAATTCAGGTTGTATAACGTTTCGGCCAGGTAGTTACATGATCGTTATCAAAATTATCAAAAATTATTTATGAATCCTTATTAATATTATTAAATCATTAAATTTAATAAAATAATGAGAACGTTCTATATTAAAATTATTATTAATGCATAATGAACAATATATACTCGGTCAACAATTTCATACATTATTATTTTTCAAGAAGATGACGGTTGAGGTGCGTTCAGAAATTCAAGACAGTCATGTAATACTGTTTTAACTTTTTTAATATTTGCCGACATTTCGGCGTAATTTCTAGCACTTCATCAAGGAAAGAAAAACTAGATACGAGGTTAATAGAAAATAGAGGAATAAATATAGTGGGAATTACAAGGGGAATATCAAAATATATAAAATAGTATACATAAAAATAAAAACATAAAAATATAGAAGATGTAAATGAAAAAAGGATATAAATAAGAAATATTAAATAAGGTAGAGTCCCCAAATATCGTCCACTTAAACCAGTTTTTTTTTTTTTTATATTAGAGAACTTTATCTAAAAATGGTTTCAATCACTTATCTACAATGTAATATACAAATAAATTTAATTGCAACACTATCATATTAAGTTTACATAAAAAATAATTATTTTTGCTACTCCCAATTTGAACAAAACTGTTCCCAATATTGTCCATCATGTGTTATTAATATCGCCTACGTCTAAAGTGGAGTTAAATGAAGTAAAACTTATGTTACAATGATTAATTAAGTAAATCAAAGAACTTTTTTGCATCTTAATTCTTCCTAAAGAAAGCGGTTGAAGATTCGTCAGTGAAAAAATAGGACGTCTCTTAAAAAGACGGGTTTCTCATCTTGAAAAAAGGATCAAGCCACTTCCTTCCTATAATTTTTGATTTTTCCGAAAACGGATGGCGAATATCATTTCTAATGGCATGTTGAAATGCAATTATTTTCACGGTTGTTGCCGTAAATCCGTAATAGGTTTTTTTTTTTTTCCACTTGTAAAGAATATTCAACAATTTATAAATAAACTCCTCCCTCCTCCCTCCTGCATTGATGGCATTAACGAGCATTTATTTATTTATAACTTCCATTTATAGAACATCAAGCAATTTCAGAAGTTCGTCTTCGTTATTTTTGCATACTCTTTTATTGTAGATCCTATGATCTCAAGTGAAAAGCTTTAAGAGCCTCATCTCTTTATTTTTTACTGCTATTACAGCCTCTTTTATTATAGCCTTATCCTACGTATATCTATGTTACATCTAAAATATTAGATGTAGCAAATAGAAATAATAGATGCAATAAATGCACTTCACCGATTTTGATCAAAATTTGTTGACCGATTCTATATTGGAGCCGATACGGACAATTAAATTAAGAAAACAAAACAAAATAATGTTTTCTGCTCATTATAACTCCTGTAAACAATAAATCATCGTTGCCACGAGAAAATATCCTTTATACCATCAAGTACCCAATGCGATTTTTATATTTTGGCTCTTATATTGTTTACTTAAATTGAATAATTATGCTAATTTTAATTTTTCTGAGTGGTATGTTTTGGTTCATTCTCAATAAGTCTATAATTAATTTAGACACCAAAAAACATAAAAATCACAATGGATATTTGAGGCCACATAAGATATCTCCTCGTGATAACGACCATATGTACGAGAGACATAAATTATTTATTTCGAAACATATTAGAAGATGATGCTTAATTTATTTTTATTTGATTTCTTATTAAATTATTCTGAGCATTCCTTGAAAGAAAATTTTCCATTCACTTAATCAATGTTAAGTAATTTAAAAAAAACATTTTTAATTATGGAATTTGGAGCATGAAAATGGTCATGAACCTTTAAAAAACATTGATTAAGTGAATGGATAATTTTCTTTCAAGCAATGCCCTTGGAAGATGAAGGTTAATAACACATGGAGTGCTACGATATTTCTCTAGCCGATTTTGATACACGTTTTTGGATGATTCAACATTGAAAAAATTTGACGCGTATCTTTACGTTTTGTCCAATGGGCCTTAGGAGCTGAGAAAAATAAATAAAACCCGATGAGAATGTTTAATTTTATATCTCGTGTTTGAAGAATGATATTGACATGATTTTTTCGAGTTTTTAGAGTATATTAAAGGAAAAATATATACACTTAAAAATTATTGATTTTTTGCCAAATTAATTAATAGAAGAATTTTGAATTATTAAGTAAACTAGCCTCTTAGATTTTTTTACACCAACAATTATTGCAGATTTGAATTCAGCAAATTAAAAAACCTTCTTGTTAAAAAAATCATCTAAAAAAACAAAACAATTTCAATCCCGAGTGTGCTCAAAATTTTTAAAGCCACATAATTACGTTTGGGTTTGAAGCTGTGTATCTCCTCTTCAAAAAGACATACATATACTTGCTTTCTTTCCATACATGCCAAAAATTAATGCATGATCTTAGTTGGTCTGTGAAAAAAAATGTGATTAACATATAAAAACAAAATTGAAGTGTTTTACAGATAATGTTGGTTCTGAACCACGTAGGAACATCCCTGTTCTAGCAAACTGCGTAGTTTAAGAAACTTTATCGATGCCCAATATATGATTTGAATTATTCAAAGGGTTCGTGATTAATGAGCGATTATTTAAATCTTTAAAAAAAAATTGAGCCAAAAATTTTTATTTTTAGATTCACTCGAAAATTTGAAAAAATCATGTCGATATCATTCTTCAAACACGAGCATGTTTTTGTTTTTCAAATGTTTGTTGCATCAAATTTTCAGCATGTTTTATTTTTTATCTCAGCTCCTAAGGCCCATTGGACAAAACGGAAGGATATAGGTCAAATTTTTTTCAATGTAGAATCACCCAAAAAATTTTGATCAAAATCGGCGAAGGAAACATCGTTCACTCGCCTTGTAAGACTTATCCCGGCACATCTTCTATCGAACTAATCTATAAACTCGGAATCTTCTTGCATCTTTCCGCTTGACCAATTCGACTTTATAGCCAAATCCTATTGCTAAATCGAATAATTGGCTGTAAACAATGATCATTTCCTATATTTTTGTATGCATTTTTGTTGTTGTAAATGAGGAAAACAATGGAGGTTATCCTGATTCACAACATGAATAAAAGAAATGCATATTGAGTATAAAAATGAATGTTGTAGTTAAGAAAAGCAATAATTTATGTCTCTCGTACATATATATGGTCGTTATCACAAGGAAATATCTTATGTGGCCTCAATGTGTTTTTTTTATTTTTTTTAGTGTTTAAATTAATTTGACATTGAGAATGAACCAAAAAATACTACTCAGAAAAATTAAAATTAGCATAATTATTCAATTTAAGTAAACAATATAGGAGCCAAAATATAAAAATCGCATTGGGTACTTGATGGTATAAAGGATATTTTCTCGTGGCAACGATGATTTATTGTTTACAGGAGTTATAATGAGCAAAAAACATTATTTTGTTTTGTTTTCTTAATTTAATTGTCCGTATCGGCTCCAATATAGAATCGGTCAACAAATTTTGATCAAAATCGGTGAAGGGCATTTATTGCATCTATTATTTCTACTATTTGCTACATCTAATATTTTAGATGTAACATAGATATACGTAGGATAAGGCTATAATAAAAGAGACTGTAACAGCAGTAAAAAATAAAGAGATGAGGCTCATAAAGCATCTAAAGCTTTTCATTTGAGATAGGATCTACAATAAAAGAGTATGCAAAAATAACGAAGACGAACTTCTGAAATTGCTTGATGTTCTATAAATGGAAGTTATAAATAAATAAATGCTCGTTAGTGCCATCAATGCAGGAGGGAGGAGGGAGGAGTTTATTTATAAATAGTTGAATATTGTTTAAAAAAACCTATTACGGATTTACGGCAAAAGACGTGAAAATAATTGCATGTCAACATGCCATTAGAAATGATATTCGCCATCCGTTATTAATTAATTTGACACTGAGAATGAACCAAAACATACCACTCAGAAAAATTAAAATTGGCATAATTATTCAATTTAAGTAAACAATATAAGTGCCAAAATATAAAAATCGCATTGGGTACTTGATGGTATATATATTTGTATTCATCAGTAATAGAATAAAGCCGCAACCAGTCTAAATCAGACATTAAAAAAAATATGTCTTACAAACTGTGAATGGTGATGTAATCAGTATCACACTTAATTGCTAGGTTTTGTCCCAATCCATTGAAAGGTCAGACGCCGGACTTTATATTAGACTGGGTGTGCCCACAGAGGTTACTGCTTACAATAGAGTCAATTCAAACTGATAGCCAGTCTTGAGTCGGGAATTCAACAAATATAATTAGAAAACAGGACAATATCCACTAGTTCGTTTTCGTTAATGTTGATTACAAATGTGCTATATTATATATTTATTTATATAATATGATACTAATATTTATGTATATAAACCTGAGAAAATAAAATAAAAATATTAATGTGTCTATTCCATCGATTGCAATATATAAATATGTATTTTAATGCAGTTTTTTTTATATTATGTATTATATATCATTGTTTATGAATTTCATAGTGTATGGTTGAATTCAGTACTTCCTGAAATTTAAGTACACAAAATGTTTAAAATATATTATGCTGCTATATTTTTTTTTTTTTTAATATTCTGTGACATATTATTGCTCGGATTTGAAACTTTAACAGTTACTGAAAACTTAAAAACTCAATACTAAAGTCTGCATGAACAATCAACCTAATCGAAAATTCTGACATATTAAGAATTCACAATGGCCCGTTTCGTGTACCTTAAGTTGCTAACAAATATGTTAGAACCACATGTAGACCAATTAATGATAAAATTAACTGGAAAAACAGTAAACCTATGAAGATGCCACGATAGTGATGCGCTCAGGAAGCTGAAAATAAACTGGATAAAGAATCTTCTTTGTTTGTACAATTATTTTGATTTCACGTTAAGAGGGACTTGGTCTCTCTTATGGTTTAAATCCAAAATTTTTATCGAATGCGCGAATTCATTTGATTATTGTCGTTTGTAATGAAAATAAATAAAACCTTTTAATCTATTAATTAATATATCTATTAAGAAATATAATACCTAGAATAATCTATTAACAGTGGGACGTATCTATAACTTTTAAACACTTGATGGCTGACTGAATATATAATTAAATTTAATAATGATCAAATGAAAATTTTAACATGAGATTCAATATTTTAAATTAAATATGTGAGTATATAAGTCATTTACGCTTATGCTTTAAATAAATGGATAAAAAGTGGAGTGATAATGTATAAGTGATATTTATTAAATTTATTTATTTATTTATCATCTATAACTAAAGCTTCAGGTATGAACGCAAACAAATAAAAACGAATTAATACATTGTTTATAATAGTTATACTTTATAACACTATTACTTACTTACTGCACAATGCAGTAACTAAACTATACATACATACAGTAGAAAATCTCCGACAAAATAGACGATAAAATAGAGTAGGGTTCTAGTAATGGCGGGGAATGCATATTAGTTGACCCCATTTCTAGGGTTTGGCTAGTCTAGGGTCATAGAAACTGAGGTCGTGTCCTGCCACCGCCATAGAAAGCTAGAGAATCAATTAGTAAAAAGTAAAATAAATTATATTAAAGTAATATCAACAATATAAAATTTGCATCATAAACATTTTGTAACTATTAAAATGTTTGTAAAAATATATTTTATTATATATCCAACAGCTTGTCACCATGGTAGTAGTTAAAGAATAATTGGTAGTCGCCGATGGAATCGGTACACTGACCACTATAATTTTTCCCAATTTTCAATTCAGTTTCCTAGAACTATTTATACTTCATTAAACTATTTTTACTGCAGCGTAATGAAGTCATCCCTTTAAAAAAACCTCAAGCTATATCCACACTGTTGTAGCTTTAAAAGTATCAAATATTTAAAAAATCAAAATTGTCAATCTGTTGCAATGTTATTAATATGTCCCTCACGACAAAACTCAATGTTATGCATGTATTGTTTCTATTAACCCAAATAATAAAATCATTAGGAATAAATATGATTAAATGTTAGGATCAGTAGCCAAGTAATTAGCCAAAGATTGTAATTATCTGTAATGCATTCATCTTCCACATTTAACAGATCAAAAACACAATAAATCAATATGTGTGTAGTCAGTCGATCAGTTTCACTGCTATGGCGGTAGTTTCAAAATATGTAGAAGAAAAAACCCACTTACTGCAAGGTATGCTGACATCATTTAAACGAAAAGCCTAAGCTATTTCTAGTAATTTTACAAAATGAAATAAGTTACGTGAAATGAACTTTTTGATCAACATTCATTGGCATTTTAGAAAATTTAAACTCATATTTTTTTTTTATTCGAATTAAGATCCTATTTTTTATTGATTATTCGAACGTATAACAGCGATAATCAACAAAGTTCATGTTATGAGGATTCAGTTAAATCGGATTAGAGTAGGAGATCTCGAATCCAGATTCTTTTTAAGTCTGATCCCCGTCTCATCATAATTTATGGACATGTCATTTCTGCTATTAGTATAGTAGTTTATTATCGAAGCGAAGATAATGAGTCCGTAATGTTGATTGCTAGTTGGTCTAAGTCAGTATGCAAAGTTTAGAAGCTTTTTTATCAGTCTAAAATATTTTGGAATGGATATAATTCAGTTCATGTAAAATTTTCTTTTTGGCTGTATGTATTTAGTTCATAGTACCATTGTATCAGTTAAATATTTTATGATACAGCAGAAATGTCTTGCAGTTAAATTATTCCGAGAGGTATAAAGCTCGAATCTACCCTAGGTAGATCGTAAGTATCGGTAGAATAAGGGCATTCGCGAATTTTTCCAACCGCTCAATCTTGGCAGCAGATCTATAATAGGAGAATGGAAACTAGTTTCTAGAACTCCCCATCGGTTGGACTCATCAAAGCAACCGGTTTCGTAACAAAGCTGGCCACTTAGAACATTACATCAGTCGTTATAATGCAAATTATTCCTCACACGTGTTCCGCGCAAATAGAAAATTCATACATTTAACGAGCCGAATTACACAACAAACATATCCTGACGGATCCAACATCAGTTTATTTCGGAACTATTAAAATTTTAGGTGGTTTGAAAAATAATTTGGCGTTAAACAGTTTTATTAAATTTAATCTGTTTTCAAGCTTCACTCATCCCTAAACCTCCCGGTAGGCTGAAAAATCTTGTAATTTTTATGAGACTACTCCAGAATCGTTACTCCGAAATGACAAGAGCTACAGTTTTAGACCTGACTAGAGCCTATGTAGACATCGAATGTGCCGAACGCACCCGCGTTTGTCCGAAGTAAGGTTAGCCTTTGATTTCGAAATCAAAAATATATTTACTTCGCTTGTATTACAAGTGATAAATTACATATCAGGCGTTAAGCTTGACTGAGTTATAGTGTTTATCTAAACTAAGAATTTTGTGGGTTTTTTTATTATTTTACTTAATTTATAAATTGGAGGTATATAGTTTGTACCTGGTTTTAGAACTTATATAAATTATAATTTACGATAAGACATTTATTTATTTCAATATGGGATCTTTATATATTGATTTTAGTTGAGAGGATTATATAATTTCAGCCTCTTTACCTAGATTCATAAAGTATCAATCTTTAATACTAAAAACATAAGAAGAATAAAATAAAACTATATTCACAAATACTAACTGAATTAAAAAAAGATAATCCACTATTATTATAATCAAGCTCAATTACAGAAAACAAATTCTATAACAATACAAATCAGTGAGTGTGGAAATTAGCCCGTCGTTGGGGGTGTGCTTATCTCTTGAGCGAGCGTAAGCCAAAAGCTGTGATTTAATTAAAGCAGTAATCATTTAAATTACGGCCCCGACATTAATTGAAAAGATTTTTTTGTGGGCATGCGTAGATCGAAGTACAGTCAGTTCTTAAAAATCTACACCTCCCCCCATGTTGGAGTCACGATTCTGGAGTTTTACCATTTTTATTTTATTTTTCAAATTTGCTTACCACCTTTCAATTCCCTATGTATTAATGATTTCTTCTGTGCCAATTGGAGTATTTAGATGTTTACAAAACGCGGAATTGCATTCCCTGGTACTGAGATCATAAAATTGAAGAGTAACGTTGTCGGGATGAATGTGGAACGAATCACTAAAAGGGTAATAAACGCTAAACCGAAGAGTAAACATCCTAGGAGTTGACTGAAACATAAAAGTCGTTTCACACACATACGTCACCGTCTTCGTTACGAAAAATAATCTTTCATTTCCCAATCAGGCTTGTAATACTCATCCGGCGCAGTCCAGGACCCACTTCAGGCTCCATTTATAAAATTAAAAAAAAAAACGTACTACTACAACTCAGGAAAGGTCTTGGGATCAGTACTTGGTAAGGACCGTAATGATTCTAAGCCAACGGTTGTGCAAGGAGGTGCTTTGGCCGAGATCACGCTCAACCGCCAGCTTTTTCTTCCAATTAGGGTACTCACTTTATAGGTGATGGGTGACAGAGGAAGGTCTCCCGATCCCTCAGGGTCGATCCACGGATGATAATAGAATAAATAGTTATCTGCCACAGCCGGTCTCGAACCCAGAACCGGGATCATGGTAAACAGTTTCTTACCACTGAGCTACTCCGCTCCTTAGTTATATCTGATATAAATCACAAAAATTTTTGTGATCTCTTCGGAGGCCAAGGCGATTGGAGGAAAAAAATCTTGCCCCCTGAAATTTGATAATAGAAAATTTTTTTACTGAACAGTTGCCTAATTTTCAAGAATAGCTATCATTCATTATATACACATAAATGATTTATAGTGAAAGTTTGATAGTGGAATATATCATACATTTGTTTAGTAGAATTTCCTGAAAATGGTCTAATGGCCCAAAACGTCGAAATATGAATATATAATAAAGATAATTTGAAGTTAGAAGGAATGATTAAGATTATGTAAATTATTTCAATGTACGTTCACAAATACAATTTATATAAAAATAAATTAAAGCAAATAATAGCAATAGCATTCATTCTCTTTCTTCCAATTATTCCAAAAAGTTGTTTAACTCCATAACTCCACCGGTACCTTAAATTAAGTACGAATCTATTCTCGCTATCTATTTTCTTCCATTGGTCACTGTAGTCATTTCCTTTTGGGTAATCAGGTTCATCATCCACAGCTATGACAATAATTGTTAATTCTCCGAAAACATTGACTTCTCCAATACCACTGAGACGGTCCGGATGTGTGCAAGAGTACCTACGCGTGACTTAACCGTCACAGATGCCTCAGAAACTGACCGTTGGCGGGCAATGGACTCCTGATATATGTAAATCGACCTTACGTCGACACCCTACGCTAAATTTCTTTACTTATAGGCCACAATATCGTCGGTTTTATTTTTAATAAAATTATAAAATAATTTAAAAATAATAAAATTTAAATTTTTCAATAAAAATAAGGTTTTAATAAACAAAATTTATCATGATAATTTAAATCTCCTTAGTGAATAACGTTCGGAATGTGGGCGCACTATCAGAAGGTGTGGTTTTAGAGGAACCTGCAATGATTCATCAAAATATATTTGGCAGCAGTTATGGAACTACAACTAATGATTTCATAACTTATATTGAAGAAATCGATTGGATCAGTCTTCCTAATCATTCCCTCTTCTTGAACGTTAGGTAACTAGGATAAGAAAGATAGCAAGCGATTAGAAATCTATTAATGGTTCAACAAGAAAGACCTCTTTTAGATCTCTATCCCACTCTAATAAAATCAATGAGGTTCTGAGTATTAAAATAATTGTATTGCTTGTTTTGTTTTTTTCAAATTCATTTCGTATTTAATGATTCAGACATCTAAGAAGAAGAAAAACTGTGCGAAATCAAGATGAATGGAAACTTCCGACTAATTGAATACTTTTAAAGCAAACAGATTTCAATCATAAAAATATAAATATTTAATAGAGTTGGGAAATTGCGGTCAAGTTTGTACGGAAATTATATATTTAACCTCCTCCAATAACTTGTAGTAGCAACGTCCCAGGCCCTAGCGGAATACGAAGAAACAGATCGAAGAAGCTGTGAACTATCGCTCTATAATTTATTATACACCATATACAGCATACAATAGGTACCATATACAACCAGAACTAAATGGGAGTAGATATGGTGAGAGGTTGGTGGTGGTATAATGGAGCAGGTTGGGGTAGGCGTGGTCGCTGACTAAGGCTGACGTCATGGCTTCCTCTTCACCGTGTAGGATTCTACCCAGCGCTGTGTCTCTTCTCAACGCTCCTCAACAACCTTCTTCCAACTGGCATTTATTTATATTTCAATAAAATATTTATCCAAATCTTTTAAATAGAAAAAACGATCGGCTGATAAATTTGTTCTTAAATAGATAATGAAGACACCGTGACGCACGATGAAAGAATATCCCGAGCAACGTCTTTTAATAAGTACTTATTTTTATAGCTCGTTATTGAAGTTCAATTATAAGGATACAAATTTTAAAGTGATCTTCCGGGGTTCGTGAAAAAATAGGTATGTCAACGTAATTAATTTTTCTAGAAGATTCAAAATTCCACTTCATTTCCATAGTTTTATCATTTTTAAGCTCTCTAGATACTAACTCTAGTATCTCTAGATACTAAGCTCTCTCTAATTTTTTTAACACATCTTGGATCATAACGGTGAAAAATTAATTTTCCGAACTCAAAGATTTTTGAGCCGCTGATGTATAAGTATCTCAAAATTGAGATATTAATATTAGTTCATGTGATACCACAATATTAATTTTCTGCATTTCGGTCCTTGGACCACATTCTTAATTTCCAATAAAAAATAAGTATGCATTCTTATTTTATAATCCGCGTACTTCACTTTCAGTCATGATTTTTAAAATTCAACAACCAACAAGGCATTTACAAGGGAAAACAAAATCTTGTCTTAATTTACTTTTAAGTTATATAATTTACTTGAATTAGATATTGAAATGATTTAGTTCCGCCCTGTCTAAAATAAAAAAAAAATATATATATATATATATATATATATATATATATGAATATATATAGTGTCCTATTATGAGATTCATTTTGTAAAATCGTACGGTGGATTCCCCATTATAACATTTACCATACATATTTTTGTTTTATAACTCTATACCTAATAGTCTTTTGCAATTTTGAGAAACTTTTTAAATAATGGTATCGCAAATGTGTTTAAAACAGAAACTTTGGCAAATGCAAAAAAACTTAATAAAGTAATAAGGAAGAAATTTAGTTCGCGATTATCATAAAGGACATTATACAATGAATCTTCCAGAATAAATTAAATGGTTATATAACTATTTAAGGATTTTTTTTTTCTGTTCCTTTTTGTTATCCTAATGTATTATACATTACCTATATATCTGATATATGATATAGATGGCTGATATGCTATGTTGATTATTTACGATTCTGATTATATACATCAAATATGAAAATATATAACTTAAATTACCTTATATAAAGGTTTTTGTTTTTTTCATGCTACAGTTTGAATTAAATTTTAATATTTATATACATCCGGCTGTTACCTACCTATTTAAAATTAAAATATCTTAAAAATATTTTAAGTATGATGAAAATAAATGTTTTTTATATACCTACACGGTTTAAATAATTTTATCCTATCATTTATTGATTTTTTTTTTAATTTTTTTTGAAACGAAAAAAGAAATTAGGCATATATAAATCATTTTATAATACGAAAAATTTTTTTCTTGGCCAATCGAAAAATATTAATAGGTAAAACAAGCTAGGAAATGTATTCGGTCCGTTGCGAGATCAGCCTTTCTTTTTAATAGTTCCGGATGATTCAGATGTAATATACATCGAGGTCACTCGTACACGCTCGCCTCCACTACCTTCAATATTTACAGTGAGCTTTGGCAAAAAAACAATTGACCCACTGCTCAATGTAAATATTCAAAGAAGATACAAGGATATAATGGAAGGATTTACGACCCGATGGAGTGGAGCATGAGATTGGAAGGATGTAAATAATTGACGAGAGATATTTTTTACCAGAGCGTGTGGAGGGGGTTCTGCGCAGAAGGTCCTAATGGCTGCCGAGCCTACGGCCTCACGCGTTCTCATGGCGTATCCTGGCTAGATTATCTCCACCCAGCTAGGGGAAAACATCGTCGGATTGCAAGTGGAATAGGACTAGTTTTGTCAAATTAATTAATGCCAGAATAAAAATAAGTCGAACAATGTTGTACCTAAGTATCCTTTTCCTTGTGACAATCTTAATTTTTTTCAGATTTTTCAGTGTGGTGCTTCAGGCTGAATTTTTTTAGGCTGGGGAATAAGGGCTAACTGTGGGGCAGAGGAGGGTACTAGAAATCTGAAACTTTCAACAAACGAACTTCCAACATTGTAAAAACGGATACTTCTTTAGACAATTAAATGATTGTTTACTGCTCTAATTTTCTTTTAATGTAATTTAAGTGGAGATTAAATAGTGACTATAAAGTGACTTTGTTCACTGAACTTTTCTACATAAATGTTAAAAATTTGCATACCATAATATGTATTTTTGCATACCTGTCATTATCCAAATCAATGACTACAAAGTGTTTGGTCTACAATCTTTTTTCTGACACATAACCTTATTCTAATTATACCCCATTTTTAATAACAATACGGATGAGGTCATCGACTTGATTAGTTTTCGTGTGAAATAATAATAAGGTTGCTGGTTATAAAATTCGCTAGAAGCTAACAAGCGCAGGCAGTTATTTAAAATGTCTTTTTTTATCAGAGTATAAATTTTAATGGCTAATTACTACAGAAACATGGATCAGCGCCAAAAATATACTCATTTTTACCCGATTGTAGCAAATAGAACTAAACCCAATTTATTTACTAGTTTTCACGTAACAAATGTCGAGTTGATTATAACTATTATGACGAGGCAGCAGTGTTCAACTTAATAATTACTAATGATGTATTAATTAACACACCACAAATAAAATATCTAGAGTGTAACTAATGGAACCATAATCCAGTCGTAAAAAATAATTATACGATTCCTCCATATATAATGCTCTCGATCCGGTCAACCATTGTAAATTATAAACAGCGAACCAATTAAGCACCGTATCATTCTCTGGAAATTTGCATTAAATTTAAGGTTTATTTACAGTAAACTCACGTTAGCAAATATAATTAACAGCGTATTAATTAAAAACTAGCTTAAGTTACCAACGGAATGAATCTCAACCTTCCCAATCTGGTTATGATACGTTGGTAGCCTGTAGGAAAAACCCGTCCGTTTGCCTTAACAGGATTAAACAACACCAAGGACGTTAAACACCAATCAACAAAAAAACTTGGATCAAATGTGATGTACCACGAGATTGATGAAAATATGCATTTATGTTTCCTAAAGGGCAACAATACATCCCAATGAGCAAAGCAATACACCATCATGATTCAGCACCATTTTGGAACTTACCCAATTTGTATGGATCTCATTATTTTTGAGAAAGTAATTCTCATCGACCAACTAGAAATAAATCACCGGTTAAACCCTCAATTCTTCTTCCAGATATAGACTACATTTGAAAGACTCGACCAATTTCGATGAAACAACAAACAAATCATTTAGGGATAAATTAACTCCCCGACATTGCATTGGGGTGAGGAGAGATTCAAGCCACGCATTTCAACGATTTGACCGATTGTTATGAAATTCAGTAAGCACAGTTTTAATAGACCAAAACAAAAATATTTAAGATTAAATCTGAGGTACACCGAACCAAGGCATGCGTGTCACAATTTCGCAGGCGGAGGTTCGGAAATGGCCCATAACTGGCCCGGATTTTTTTTTAATTTTTATTCTTACTTTGTTATTTTATAAACAGTTTAAGTATTTTATAAAAAACAAATCGAATATAGGTTGTGTATACCGCACGTCTGCGGGGTTTGTTAAAAGTGTAGAAATACTTCGTATTTATAAACGTCAATATTCGTTTCTTTTCGCGAAAAATATGACCAATCTATTGGGGCGCGACTAACACACAAGACATGCAGCGGTTGAATGATCTCTCTTATCGCCGCTCGTTACGCTGTGACGGTGCATCATCAACTCGCACTCAAATTTGGTCAAATTTACGCGCTTATTGCACTTCCACCAAAAGTCCAAATTCAAAAATTCTTTTTGTAAACTCTACTGGCACATTTTCTCAATTAAATTATGTCAATTCTTGCTTTCTAGTATTCGTAGAAGCGAAGCTATGAGCATTTAAAAATTACACCAAAAGCACCTGAAAATGTTTCTGTCCTAACACTTCAGAAAAGTTCTCTTTCTGGGATGAAAGTTTTATTGTATAAATAATAGTTATTAGGAAAAAAATTATTTTTGAAAAAAGGCCTACACTATACAGATATAATTATTATGAAGGTGGCAGAGTAAAGAGAGTTGTATTTGAGGCACGCCTCAATATGGACCATCTTTGGTTGTCGCAAGCGTTATAAAAAGGTTGGGCAACGCAAGATTAAATCCTTGATCAATAAACTTCTTAAGTTGGAGGAAAAGGAGTCAACTCAAATTTTGAACTGCTGGACAGATTTTGATGAAATTTCGTACCCATGTTTCTATCGTTCAACTAAAATTGATCAATCAACTCGACACAGTGGCTGTGTCTAAACCTCACTATCCCTGATTTTCTTGAAATTTGGCTCAGGTGAATTATTAGTATAAGACCGATATAATACTATGGTTCAGTAAGCTGGGTTCTTAAGAAGGATGACGAGCAGAGACAGTCGGTATTCGAAAGGAAAATACGATCACTTTACGTACCAAAATTTATACATATATTGTAACTTTCATATACAATCAAATACAAATTTATAGATATATTGTATAAATAATACTAGTTTTGATGAGGATAGAGGTTTTTTAAAGGTCCTTATTTCAAAAATAGTGGCTTCATTGTTAAAAATGAATAACCTCATAACCTATCTGACAGCCAAATTTCAAAATCCTACCAAAATGTTTATAATTATCAGATGGATCTATAGCCCAATACAAAAACCAAAAAACAAAACAAAAAAACTTCTTAAATCTCTGCTTTCATGAGGAAGGTTTTAAAATGAAAATGAAATTTTTATTCATATTGCGTCAAAACATTTAGATGTTCATATACTAATTTAGAGAACTCATGTGTTTTCTGTAACGAAATAAGCGTGGCTAGAATAACCATTTTGTGAATGAAAACTTCATTTAAATATATAGTAAATTATGTATGTGCTTGCGTCAGAAAATTCATAAGGATTCCAACACAATAGAAACCTAGATGTGTTCTGTATAATGATCAAATAATTAACATACCAAGCGCAGTTGAGCTTCTTTAGTACGACTTCAGCTGGAAGGCTTCAATAGATTATGTATAATATATAAGAAAATTGGAAGATCATTTTTAAAATAACAATAACCTATATTTGTTCTTATTAGGATATATATGTTTAAATTATATTTCGAAAGAAAAAAATAATCAAAGCATTATTAAAAATAAAAGATATATGTTCCAAATAAAGTGAAAAAGTAAAATAAAGATGGATCATGGCGAAAAAGTGAATAGGAAAAAAATACCGTAATTCAAGTTTTTTTAAGAGGTTATCAAGAGATTGACGTGGTCTCATGATTATTATGGTTTATAATAAATATAAATTATAGCTCCGATTAAGAGTTGTTATAGGAATAACAACTGGGGAGGACCCCAGGCAGTCCTAATTTAAAATTTATTTTAATTAAAACAAAGTAAAAAAATTATGAACATTGATATATACTACATGTTTGGTTTTAATTGCTTATAAATGGACTACTTCAAATTGATACATCTTAACTAGCTACATATGTATAATACAACTAAAATATTATAATATTATTATTAAATAATATTAATATTATTAATTAATTAATAATATTATTATTAAATACAACTAAACTAGCTAAAGCATAAGAATCCGGTGATTACCGAGTGAGCATAAAATTAAAAAATAATGATCATACAGGTTGGAGGCAACTAAATAAAAAATAATGCTAAAGTTTTAATTTATTCTCCATATTATTATGTATTCATTAAAAACTATGAAAAAGGGTTCCATACAGATATTCAAGATATTTCGATTTGTTGCTGACACAAATATCCTTATCACTTAGTTTAAATGTAATTTTAAGAACTTGGTGGCCGAGACTCCTGCGAGATCAAAGATGAATATACCTTTGAATAAAATTATGAAAATGCAGGATTATTGCCATAGAAACAGGATATTATGCAAGTTATATAAATGAACTTTATATAAGTTGTACATGTCGACTTTATAGATATAAACAGTTATTACACTTGAGCAGCAGATAATTAGAAAGTTCGAAGGCCGGCCGCGTTCCAAGCATAGCTACAACACGCTCTGCAATCCAACAGTTCATTGCCAACCGCAAAAATTCATCACTCAATCAAGTTATTAACCCAACTTCATGGAGTTTCTTTGCTGGAGAAATTGCGCTCCATTTTAAAAAAGGAAATTAACCCAAGGTATGTCAAAAATAAACAAAGGCATGATGAGGTCAAATAAACTGAAGATAGAAAACAAGATAATTCTAGCGAAGTTCTGTTAATCCAAGTGGAGACTCGTGAAACAACTTTTTACGGCCTTCCAAAGGTTTTTGGAAAGTAGGGTAAAGACAAATACTTCGTAGCTTGTTCTAAAAATTAGTTAAAATATAATAAAAATGGTGAATTGAAATAAATGATAAATAATTGATAAAAAGCAGATAAACAAACAACGCACCACTATCCAGTACTGAACTTAAGAAGGAATTATTGGTTCATTGATTAGGTGCAGTATTAGGTAATATTAAATTGTCCTTTTTAATTTTTGTTTAGTATATATATTAGTTAATTCCACTAAATCTTTTGCAATATTTTATTTTATTTTTTCTTTTCGTCAAATATTAATTAAAATAAATTGACTACTTGAATGGTTTTATTTAGAATTCAACTGAAAAATATCATTTTAAGAAATACAAATGTTTAGCCTTTCATTCAAGTAAACTGGGCATAATATGTTATAATGTGCGACAATTTTAAGTTATTCAAACCGGTTTTTGTCCTCCCCTTCTCCATCATTGTATAAAAAATAATGAGCTCAGAACTCTGACGTGAGTCATGAAGAAATTGTACACATAAAAAATATAGAAATTACACATACGTGATAACTGCACTTCCTTCCAAATTAACATATAAAAATAGCATACAAATCATAACGTAAGAAAAACTACGAATCTGCAGAGGTGTTAGGAAAAGAAAATGAAAGAGAAAAAAGAGAAAAATGAAAAGGAAAGAGAAAAAAAGAAAAGAAAGGTAAGTAACAGAATAAACCTATCATAACAAATATATTAAATATATTATAAAAGACAAAAATAAATATCAAGAAACACAATATAACATATCAAATCAGGTTTACCTAAATGAAAGTTATAATCTATAAAAAAAAGCAAATGGTCGCTCAGCTATTCGATGAGTTAAGACAAATTCAGCTTTGTTCAACCTTGAGTATTAAGGAATGAAAACATAATTATGATCACTTAAATTAATTAATACAACCTTCCATATGAAAATTACGATTTTGATATTCGTAATATTACATAAGGAAAGTAATACAAAAAGCAAAAGAATATTGGAATCCAAATATATAGTTAAAAACATTAAAAATACAGTGAAAATGGACACCAAAAATTTAAATAGTAATTATGCAGACATCATCAGCAATATAAATATAGTTTAAAGAAATATTAACAAATAATATAAAGCATTAGATTAGAAATTTTAAAATAAAAAAGAAGATCAATAATGAAATAAATAAGGAGAAAAACTTAAAAATTAGCAAAATAAATAGAGGAGACGGGGAATAAGATAACTATAATAGTAAGAATTAGGAGATAGTCAAAAGGCTACGTGATAATGGATCAGGAAAAGAAGTAGTTCTAGATAGTTCTCATTGTAAAAATTTTTAGGTATGACAGTAAAAGTGACCATTTATATTTATGTATATTAGATCGATAGATAAACGTGTTTTATTTACATCATTATCTTGTCCATCTACATAAGTTACAAAACACCCAATACATCTCCCATGGATACACCGTCTCCCAGGAAGATGGCCTATGTGCATGCCCGAAAAAAAAATTAAAAAGAAAATTTTACACTTTAGATATCCAACAATAAATAACATCATATAAATTATATATATTATATATTAACAATCTGAACTTCGTTTCTCACTAAAAATGAACAGGGCTAGATAACACTAAATATAAACAAAATTAAACTTAATGGCCATTAAAAATGGCTTATCTGGCCCTAATTCACGGGCTAATTCACACTAATTCTATTCAGCTGTAACTGATCTCAGTGATTAAAAATTGTCTATACTTTAAAGCGCATTTCATATACATAAAAAACTTATGCCAGCATCTTCCATTTAAAATCTCTATCAATTCTGTTACATTTTCTCCAAAATATTTTTTCTATATGAATTTAAAACTGAACACCTGATTACTAAATGAAGCGCGTTTTCATCTTCTTTATTATTACACATAGCCCATGTATATATCTGAATCAGTTACTTAGGGTTTTCCTTATTCATATAGCTAACATGGAATCAAGTTATATATAATATATGAATGAAAAGAAGAATATGATAAATAATGTATTTATCAATACAACTAATATTTTTTTCTTAATGGTAATTCATGTTGCAAAGCTTGTACAAAATATAAAACATATTAAACGGATTGAAAGATTTATTATGCGTGTTCATCAATCCTGCGAAAGTACAACCCTTAGCTGCCTGATATAAAAATAAGTGATTACTTATTGCGATATAAGTTAGCAGATCGATGTGGCGGGACTATAAATAGAAGACATTGGTCACTCCAGACATTCTGTCGTCTGTCCTCACTGTCTTACCACAGAACTTACCTCAACACGCCACGAAAGCTCAATAATCCGATTTACATTTAAAAACCTTAAGACAATAATATTAAATTCTATTAAATATTTTGGGGTAAGTAAGATTTCATTTTAATGTAACGATAAAATTTTAATACACCAATATTTTATTATTGTATTCATTTATTAATTATTATTTTTTTATGATTTACTCATCTCGTATAAATGGTATGTATAATTTATAAATATCTTTTCTATGAAAAGAAAAAAATAATAGCCACACCAATTACAAAACATACCTTCCATATGATAAGGAAGGATTGATTTTGAAAGAATTAATAAAAAAGGGGATTCAACAAATCCCTTTTCATAACAAGATAACAATTTATCCTTATTTTATAAACATAAATATCGTTAAACAATAACAAACCAAAAGCTATTTTATAAATATTTGGACTGAATTTTAAAACAGAATTTAACAAAAAATTTTCTCCAGGCAGTGCGCGTACATATTTGCATTTCATACGCTTTTCAGTTCTAAATTAATTATATCATTTAAAATTGAGATGTTACTAATGATATAAATGACTGCATTAGTTAATTAATAATTAAATTAAGTTTCTTAAATTAAAACAAAACCTTACTTATTTCCTGAAAAAAATTGTATTAAAAAACTAAAAGTTAAACATAAGTACAACCTACTATTGTTATTATTTAACGAAAAAAAATCCAAAGTTTATTCAAAATTTGGCGAATCAAAATATTCTTTTTAAATCAAGATATAAAATTTATGGCAACCGGGCATTAAGGGTTCCTAATCACATATTTTTACAAATTTCTTTTTGTCTGTATTTGTTTTTTGTTTTTTTTTCAGATGCCATCCACAGCTGGAAAACCATTGCTAAAGTCTTTCAAGATAGATGGAATTATCCTGAGTTAACACAATCGAATATAAATATATAGCAATTACTTTCCCTTCGAAAAGTGGAAGTAAATATTTAAATTATAAACAATTTTTCAGAATTGTTTTATTTGCGGTCTTAAATGCGAATTACCATTTTACTTATGTTGGTGCGGTGTCTCAAGACAGGATATCAGTTAAGGGAATTTTCAGGAACAGCGCATTTGGTCGTCCCTCCTATTGGATCAAGAATTACAAAAACCTGAATCTGTGCCTCTTGGGAGAGAAATGAGTGTACCATATGAATTTCTTGTTGACGATGCATTTCTATTGTCAAAATAAATTAATCAGTGTCTGATTTAAATTTCGGATCCAAAACGCGTTTGCAATTACAGAATTTCTAGAGCAAGAACAGTTGAGGAAAATATTTTCTGGTTAATGGTGTCAGTTGTCGATTTTTTCACAAAACCGTAGATTTCAAAGCCGACAATACTGCAAAAATTTCTTTGGCATGTAAATATTTACACAATTATTATGCGTCACACTCTATATTCACCTCCTGGGATTTTTGATTGTTAAGAAATCGACACAGGGGAGTATTCTCGAAATAGCAATGCAAATCTACAAGATAGTCAACTGTAGCAAGTATTTATTTGTTGCCAACCTACATTTTATTTTTTCGTTGCACTTATTAATTTACCAATTTTTTGATGAAATATAATACAAATTTTACTTGCTTCTGTTATTTTTTCGCTATCAAATCCTGCTTCAGGAACGCTTCGAGACAAAATGAAACTCATAGCACCAAATGCGAACCATGTAGGAGGTATAGTACCACTAGCTTCCACTTTATTTTATAATTTTCACGTAAGTCCTCAGACTTGTGAGCTTTTTATAGGCTTCGTCGGGTGTTATTACATGCCCATCGGCAACAGCCTGCCAACTGTCTTTCTTCCTTATACGATGTCTTTAATATTTCTGCATGTTGCAGCACCATTAACGGCAATACTATTGCAGCCACAAATAACAGTCAAATATGGCTCGTGTAAACGCACATTTAGTTACGCCACTGACAGTTGTTGCATACCATACACAATGTAGAAGAACAGTTGTATGGGTACTATTTAAACTATTTTTAATTAAAACATATATCCAAATTTAGTAAGCTTTTCCAAGTAACCGTTAACGCCAGAAGGCAGTTTAAGAATTCTGAGAACATTATAATATCCACCATTTCTTATCTAACAAAACCGATATCCTTGCGTAAACATCGGAAGGACTCAATACGGCAATCTTTGTCCACTCTTATCTCGGATCAATGAATGCCATGGCTTCGTTATCAATAAAAACAGGACAATCTTCTTATCTGTTCCTGGAAACTATCCTTTTCATACACAGTTTCATATACAGTTTATTTAATTTTTTACTTGTTTTATATATGTTTTAGTAAACAATATAGTGCATGGCTATTTTAATGCCGAGAACAAAGGCGCCAATAGAAACTTCAATAAAATTTAATGTAATCAATTATTTACTAATTAAAACTCAAACTCTTAAAGAAAATTAAATAAAATGGAATAAATAAATACAATCCCAAAATTACCTCTTCATCTAGCCTTTTCCTATTCTGACGATGCGTGAATTAGCGAATGATACGATTCTTAAGTTATTTATTGGTTCTTGAGAGATTTAAGGTTATTTTTTGTTTGTTTTTATATATAAATATATTTTTTTTTTATAATATCCGGACATTAATGAAAGATAATAAATTATTTTAATTAAATAATAATAATCACTAATATTAGAAATAGGCAAAACTTATAATTTTAATTAGCTCAAACTGCTACAGCCAATTTAAATAACATTTAATCTATGTGCCTATAGTTATTTTATTTAAAAAATAAATTATATTTTTCACGTACTGATTTTATTTAATATAATTGAGGGATGGATCTTATTCATTAGGTTAGAACATGTCAGTTCATAGGGTACGAGGACAATAAAAAAAAAAAAAAAAAACTTTAACCATAATATTTTTTAAATGCTTCAATATATTTCAAGCCCAACGCCCAACAAGTTTTTTTTTACAATATATGTAATTTTAATAGAATTTATTACATTTTGATATACATATTTTTTTATAATTATATAAAAGATAAAATGTTTCATATGACTTCATGTATTTTTTTTTTTTTTTTACATAATTTGATATATTTAGTTTATTCCAACGGTTTGCTAGATTTACATTTCTGAGAGTTTCACTAGTGTTTACCTTCCCAAATCAATTTATAAATACTTCAATTTAATGATAAATTAGATAAAGAATATTTTGTAAAATTTATCATAAACGTTTATAACCTAATCGTTTATCCATGAATTATTATTAAGCTTTTATTGTTCGTTAAATGGATATAGAAGCTTATATATTGATATATACATAATATATGATTAATATATGATATTAATACCTACATAATATATATTAATACCTACGTAATACATATTATATATTAATATCTATAGTTCTATCTTTCGACATTAAAGTTTATTTAGAGTCAGTATAAACAGAAAACGGAAATAAACAGCAATGCTAAATTTCCATAATAAATAAATAGTTTGAGCTTTATTTGTTTTTTGAAAATTGTTTTAGTAAATCTAGCTTGAGAGATCTGTTAGTAGTCAATGTAACCAACGAAAACTATGTAACGAATGAAAAATAAAGAGTTAAATAGCAGCCAAAAAACGAAATAACAGCAATTTTAAATAACAGCCAGCACATCTTCAAGGCAGCAAAGATTTAGTATAAATAAAAATACATAAAGCAGAAAGTAGGCAGAAAATTTCCTCTAATCCGGCACGTTTAGGACGTGATGCATGCCGGAGTACGAAATATTTCGAATTACAGGAAGAACATCGAGCGAAATATTAATTATACAAAAAATTTTAGTTAAACGTGTTTTTATTGTTCTTTAAACAGGTATAGCAGAAGAAAAAATTACGTAGGTAATAATGTATAATACCTGATGATGAAAAAAAAAATGATCATTAGACTTACAAAATATTTAATTTGTAGTTAGCAAAACTGCTGATAAAAGCCCATGGGATTGTTCTTGTTGGTAGCAGCCATTTTAAACAAATCTCGAATGTCAATTCTTTTTTTTTTATAAAGTCATTTCGTAAACCAACTTGAACAAGGATGTTTTGTGATTGATATAATTTTTTTTTTTGGATGTAATCCTGGATTCACGAAACGTTACTGTACCTACTTAAACGGTATAAAAGTAAAATTGATCCGACAGCAAACTGGTTTAACCTGTAAATTTAAGAGGCTAACGAAGGGTTTCTCTTTTTGATATTTAGTTTGAAAGTGAAAAGAAAGGAAACTTTAATTTTTATTTAATTTATCAACCTAAACAACAACAAACGACTATTAAGATGGAATAACAGAATAATTAATTTTCAGCATTAAATAACAGCTCAATATCAATGAAAATGTTTCTTGAGCAATACGAATGCAATGATTTAAAAATAAACATTTTTTTATTTTTTATTTAGGTATATTGTGAATAATATCTCTTCCTACATAACTTTTCCTTTATTGATTATAATTTTTTCGACGTTTCGGTGTATTTTTCCTCATCATCAAGACATCTCACATCTACAGCCTTCATATTATTCGTATATTAATGTTAATCCATATAAAACAATATTATGTCAGTCTTTATTAAAAATATGTATTTAAAAGAAATCTATTGACTGGACTTTGTATATAAAAATTTAAGGATTAATGCATTAATCCCTTCACAATCATAGAGCATAATATTTTTCTATTATAATAATATCCATATAGCTACCAGTTCACGAAGTTTATAGCCAACCAAACTGTATAACGTTCGTGTTCATGCCCTGCCATGACAGAAGGGCCTTTCCTTCCCACCCCATCACCATCCCCTCCTTAACTGATCTATCGGCAGTAACCGCCATCGGGGTTTAAAAGGTACTGGGGGGAAGCGATGGCTATAAAGCCTCCAAGTCAACTCTTGCGCTTATAATAATTTTAAAAACAGATAAACAATAATCAGTAACTACTGATTTATTTAAAGAAAATATTAAAAAAATTAATGAAATTAGTAATCGTTAATTAATGATAACGATTTGATCAGAAACAAAGTTCAGAGAAAGCCGCTTGGCAATAAATAAGCAAATTAAAAAAAAATTGTAATAATTTGTATTTGGATTTCATGATAAATTAAAGAAGAAACTTCTAGCTAGAAAAGAATTCCAAAACCAAATTTCTACAAATATAAAAGCAAAGTCAACAGTCGATTCCGATGAAAATAATCAATAATGACATCAACCGATTATAATTTAAAATATTAATGACATAAATAAGATAAAGTTCTGCAAATAAAGGAATTAAAATTAATGAATTGATAAGGTGAACAAATTAAGCATTTTCAGAAATTCAAAGAGAAACTTTTCCAGCTTATACAATGTTAATGGGAATAACCTTCAGGAATGAAGAAAACAACACTTTTCCAGGAAACAATTAATTTCCATCGCGGTTTTCCTTATGAACCAAGTACATGAGATGATGTTTCCTTGATGAGCTAAAATTCTATAAGTCTTCACTTTATATGGTATATATATTTATACCTATATGGTAATATAGGTATATATTATTTATACTTTATTGGTGTATTATATATATATATATATATATATATATATATATATATATATATATATATATATATATATATATATATATAAATATATATATATATATAACTCGAAAAGTAGTCTGTCGATTTTGATGCGGTTTTCTCCATCATTTAGGGAATTTCTTTCGAAGAGAATTTCAAGAGGAAAAAAAAAACAGGGAAAACATAAAAAAAAAAAAAAAATGGAACATAGTTAACTATCACAATGAAAAAGTACGATTTAAAAAAAAAATTTCTTAACATGATGAATTCATCTTTATTTATTCAAATAAAATAAATTAATATAAAAATCTCTTTTCATGCACTCCCCATAACATTACATTCTTATGAGATATACTAATTTTCACGTTTTAACCTTTAAGTACGGAAGAAAAAAAATCAACGTTCACAGAAAAAATAATGCGATTTTCGGAGAAAAAGAAGGAGGCGACGTTTTTTTTCGATTTTTTTGTATTTTTCAATCAGCTACCGGTATGAAATAATAATTCTTAATTGCTCTAAAAATAAAATTATATGTTTTTACAACTTTTATTTTATTTGATTACACTTTTAAATTAAAATAAAATACAACCAAAACCAAAGATTATATAAGTAGTATATATAAGTAGTATTATAAGTAGTATATTATATCATTACATAAGTAGTATATTTCATTCATTTTTCGAATGTATGAAGACTGGAGTGACAAAGAAATTTCTGGTAGAAGGCAAAGGTCTTAGCCAAGCACAAAAAAAAAAAAAAAAAAAAAAAAAAAAAATCATGAACGTGGCTAAAGTACAATAAACATTTTTTTTTTAAAGGTTCAATTTATGAGTCATCAGAAATGCAAATAAAATCAATCCAATCATCAAAAGGTGGCGATAAAATTGAACATATATGGATATTTTCCTTGAAAGGTTCACTGCCTTAAATACCTTCTTATCGCCAAGGACGTCTGAAGATAGTAGAATTGTTTGTGTCTGAGGGATAAGACATGTCCAGGATAATACGATTAAAAAAATAAATAAATTAAATAAGTTGCATTTCCGGCAAAAACAGATTTTTTGTTAAAGAGGACAAGCAAGAGAGGAGTGAGCAATCTTGGGAGAAAAAATAAAGCATCAAATGTGATACTATTAATACTAAAAAAAAAATGTTTAATTTTAATATCAAATAAAAATTTATTAGCATACTGATTAAATAATTGCGAATTTGTCAAAAGAGAAAATTGAAGTACAGGCAAATTAATAAATCTTCGTATAGCTTGCATAACTTGTAAATAAAATAGATTTATGTAAAATAAAATACAAATGGAACCCCACAGGCATACTTCACACACACATTCTACATTTTTGAGCCCTCTCCAAGAATGTAACCTTGATTAGCCTCTTGTACTGGTAAATAACCAAATAGTAGCAATACTTAGTTACCATAGAATCCAGTTACTAAATAAATAAGTAAAAACAATAAAAGAATAAAAAAAAAAAAAATTGAAACTTAAACATAATGAGTTCTACCATTCGCATTTCAATAGATTAAATATTAGTGTCATGTAAAACCCAAACTTATTGCACTTATGTGAGAATCGGAGAAACGTTTTCTGTGCAACAACATACATGCTTCTACCGACGGGTTTTCAATATCTTCGAGTAATTGAATTAAGTAAGTAAGTATCTTCCCCAAGTTTCTCTAGTCATTTGCTAGTCACATTGCTGTTTACCTTGCCAGTCTAACATAAATAAATGTTTCAAAGCTTCTCTTTGATATAACTTAAAAAAGATTTGTTTAAAAAGATTAATTTGTACACATTTTATTCCTAATAATGAATAACACGATAAAGACATCAACCGTTGTAAAAATTTTCAATGAAAAACAAAAAATATTTGTCCCTCCGTCGTGGCGAATTCCAAGTAGCTCGCTTAGAATAAGATATCAACCAAGGGGATAGCGAATTGGCCACATACTTCAAGAATTTTATATTTTGAAAGAAAAGGATAAAATATTTATATTTTGTAAGAATTTTATAATCCATAATAAAAAATAAAAAACTCTTCAATCAACTGCAAATCACTTTTTTTTTTAAATATTGAAGTCAGTTGATTTTTTTCTTTAGTTAAACGTGGAAACAGTATCGAATGAATTTATATTTTTTATTTTACAAATAACATGTTAAAGGGGATCATTACTAGATAATTATTATTCTCTGCCCAAGACATAAATAATTTGATTTTTTATATAAACCTATATTCTCATTATTAAGTCGTTAAAAAACAACGATTTACTTATAATAATATTAATATTCATTTTTATTAACCTCCGTAAGAGAATGAGATGAAGCCTTAGCCTCTTTAATTCCACTTTACAAACTAATAATTAAATTCAAAACGAATAGCTAATTAATATGGGAAGAAATATATTTTTATATAAAAAATAGAATTTTATAGAATTATCTTTTTGAAAAAAATAGTGGCAGGAAAATATAAGGCAGACCATCAAACCCTCCGCCTTTAAATTTGCAAACAGAATTAAATTTCTAGTAATTTGAATTTGATTACTACCATGATTTCTACTTGGAATTTCTCTTTTGGAAGCTTGGAGTTGAGAATTGATACTACAGTAAGTAAAAGATTTCTTAAAAGCTAATAACAAAAAGCTAAAGTATTAGCGTTCAGCATTAAGGTTCAGAAATTTCTAAGAAAAGAAATTATTTACAAAATATTTACTAATGGGCTTCATAATTAAGCTATACTAAATTTTGTAAACGGTATTTCCTTTTTCTTATAATTCCAATTTTTAATATTAGAATTCCATAATCGGTATAAGAGTATTCTTGAATTATCAACATTTTTTGAAGAAAAAAAAATTACTTATTTACAATCATAATAAAATTACATATTTTGCATTTTATAAAGGAAAACTTTTTGTATTACCCGGGGCTATTTTTTTTAAAATAATCTATTATTTTTTATTCTAACCTTAAATTTCAGAGATTCGAATCTCTAAAAAAGATGTAATGATTATTAATGACAAAATAATTAAATTGTTTTTACCTTTATGGCAATATCAAAAATATGAAATGATATAGGTGAAACTATTTAATTTAGTTGGGCAATATTTTGCCGTAAAAGTTTAATTGGAAGACTTAACAGAATATTTGGATAGGGAAAATTGGCATGATATTCGATATAATTTAATTTAATTTTTCAAATTAGCTGTTAGATTAGACGGGTTATCAGAGGAGATATAAGCTAATCATTCATATTTCATTTAATCGTATATATATATATATATATATATATATATATATATATATATATAGTTTATTTATATATTCTTAGCTATACATAATGTATATATAAGAAAATATACATAAGTTAATATATAAGAAAATAAATGGACAAGATTTATAGGTGGTTTTAATTGAGATGAGGGAGGTCACTAAACCCATCAATACATATTCCATTCATGAACTTTGAAATTTTTTTATTTGAGATCTCTTAACCAGCTCCTTTTAAATTTTCTTTGGGGGTTTTCTTTCTTACTACTAGATGATCGCAAATATAAGTTTATAGTAATGTCCATGAGCTTTAAAAGATACCTTGTGTAAGTCTATATGTAGTGGTGTTTACCATATACCAGACCAGTTTGTGTTATAATTATCGATGTATAATGAAATAAAATTAGTATTTTAGTATGTAAAGGAATGTAAGCAAATAAAATAAAAAAATCAGCTAATTCGATGTTTTAAATGAAAAAAAAAATAATACTAGATTGCGTAGAGTTAAGTCTGTCCACTAGTGGTTATTACTTGGATCTTTAAAGATAGGAATCCGTCAAAAATTAACAATTCATAGTAAAAAGCAGTTAAGTTCCATGTGATAGTATTTCAGCATATTACTAAAACATATTGTATAACCTAACAAATATCAATACACCTAGTATAGGCACTAATATTACATTCATTTCTGTCCCCAATAACTAAACCTGAATACTGTTTTAAAAGCCAAAGTAAGAAATCCTCACGGCAGGATTACTAAAGAGGATGAATTTGTGGAAAAGAAGTCTTATTAATATAATTTTGTAAACAGCAACACGCAAAAAATATAAGAATAAATAATATCATTCAAGACAAATACTTCCTCGTTTATAATTTTTATATTTGTTGCATAACCCATTAAAACTTCGAACAACTAAGGTTTGGCGGCGAAAAGCTATCTAATCAAAAAGATAAAACACACTGCAAATATTTGTTTATTTTTTTTTTTTGTATTCAACAGTTTCGATAAGCAAACTTCTGACCTAATTTGATATCGCATGTTCTCAACTAACTCGAGACGCAGTTAATTTAGATTGCGAGAAAGAATGTAAGGAGGATGATCTTGGTGTATTTGCTTTATCTCCGTAAAAAAAAAAAAAAAAAATTACCTAACAATTAAATGCAAATTTGTGTGTATAAATCGGCTTAACCTTATAACTCAGTTAAAATAATAAATTTGTTTCGGTCTAAGTTTTAACGCAACAAACAAATAGAGATAAATTCCATAACAAGCATTGGAGAAACCGGTTTAAAAAAAAATTTAACATATTAAGAAAATATAAAAAATGGTTTTGAACAAGTTAATTTGACTATACTGATATGGAGCTTAATATGTGTGTAACTATCAAATTATATTTTTAAAAAAATGGATAAACATAATTAAATACACAGACACAATTTAGGGAAAAATTAATTAATTATTTAATGGAAATGACTAACAATTTTAGAAGCACAAAACATTGAGATCGGTTTAAGTTAGTAATGAAAATGAATATTAATTGATTTAAAAACGACAGTTTACAAAAAACAAAAAACAAGGGGACGCTTCGGTTAACGATGGGACCGCAACGGCTAAAGCGAAACTTAAAGGAGATTTTCCACTGATAATTAATAAAATAAACGACTTTTAAAGAAATTTAATAAATAATAATAGTGATTTCCTTATGATAAATTACCTTTTATTTACTAAACCTGCTTGATATCTCCTTTATCTTGGAATTGTTAATGATCCAAATAATTTTCATATCAAAATTATGAGTAAAACAAAATAAAAGAATTGTTTAAGTCAACATATTAAATACTGTAAATATTTTTACTGAAAATTAACATTATTAATATTTAAGTTTGACCATAATAAATATTATTAATCAATGAGTAGGAATACAAGAAGCTGAATTTGAGTAAGAATGAGTTGAAAAGTTGATGATAGAGTTGAATAATAATAAAAAAACTGAATTAGTGTAACTATCCTCGATACTAAATGATGTAATGCTATGTGAAATACCTGGAAATGATAAATGGGATGATAAATTACAGAAAATGTACTTAAAAATTTCAGATGTATTAGAAACATGACATGGTAAATATAGATAACATAATTGATACATTTCTTATACATATATGACAAGTTATCCGTGAGCCATTCATGGCATGCGTTATCTCTACACAATATTCTCAAGCAACTTGACATGGTGAACAATATTTATAAAATTAATAACCTTAAAGCTAAGAAATAAAAACAAATACCTAAAAATAAAAACACCCAACAGTTGCCTGCCCAAAATGAATTCATAAATAAAGAAAGTTACGAAATTAGTTATTTCAAGTTATTGTAAAGAAAATCAATTATCCGGAAGTAGAAAATGCTAACCCAACGCGTTTGAACAAATAAACGGATATTAAAAAAAAAAAATGGGCCAGGAAACTGTCAGCGGGCAAACTCTAAGAAACATTACTATGTTGTTCAGCATGAAAAAAAAAAAAAAAATGAAATAAAGGGAATGAGGAATACATAACAGCGAGCACGAACAAGATGGCGAATTGATCGTGAATAGAGGGAAAGTAGGACAGCGGGGATTTCACAATCGGGTAATGACGTACGAGAGAAAGGAAGAACTTTCGAAGGAGTATAATGGAAGTAGGAAATGGCGAAAGATGAATGATGAAGGCATGGCGCAGTGTAATGGCGAAGCAAATTCGGTTGGCCTATAGGAGAGAGAAAAAGACTGACTAAAATAATCAAAGCCAAGCCCAATTCTCTCTCCGATTAAACCATACACCGACATGGAGTATCCTCGAAGGTGAGTAATCTTCCATCACTAGAGCACTGTACACATCACTTAGAAACCGCACACACGAGCACTTGAGGCCACACTGAACTGAGGAGTCAACTATTGATCAGGGAGGAGAGAGAGACAAGAGGCTATGTGAACCCTAAGCCGCTTGCAAACTAAATGGAGGAGCTGTAGTGGTCCTCGGAGAGGGGAGGTTTCTGCGCCGCCGCCTGTAACTTCCTCTTCTCCCATTGGCCCATCCCTCCCCTCCACCCCCCGATTGGCCCTGACGTCACACCCCCACACGTGCGCCCCCCACCATGGAGGGGTACTCACCGCATTCCTACCACGTGCACAAGGACAGGGCGGGTCAACGCCCTACTCCCCTTCCTCCGCAAGACCTACAAATACACAACTACTATCCACGATAATAGATTTATTAAACATTTCAACGAGAAGTCTTACTATACCTTTCAAAAATCGATCCTCAAATATACATTAAAAAAAATGTTATACGATACTAATACAACACTCCAGCAGTCAGTACAAATCTAAATCATAAACCTAATCAGAACCGGATTTAATACATGTAAGAACAACGCAAAAAATCATTAGTTAAAAAGATTACGATCATTCACAGTTACAAAAAGAATTTAGAAAACCTTTAATCGCAGTTTTTAACTTAAATATTAATATAAATTGAAAGAAATAATTAATTCGTCATTAGAAGTACCGACTGCAGTGATTAAGTAAAAACTATTTAACATCCAAAAATGAGGATTTAGACAAATAATTAATCCTTAGGAGTAGATCCTACCTGAACAAAAAGACGAATTCCCTGCTAATTGACATCCTTGTGGAAGTAGATTTGTGAAATGTGACAAAACTGGGACACACTAATGATGTGTCAGGGTGGAAAAATAGGTCAAGCCTACGCTGTCTAGTGGTGGTGTGGGGAACTACGTGCTCCCGTCCCGTCTCGGTGGCCATCTATCGGACCTAAACTGAACTATTACGGAAAGAATTCTGGTAAAACTACTTATAATTAAAACAAAAAAAAAATCATAGAATCTAAAAAATAAAAAGGTTATGACATTTTCATAAAAAATATTCAAGAAATTAAAATTTAATTTTAATAGGATAGACTAGAAAATAAGATTTCACGGTGCAGTACGCTTCATTTTATAACATGCGTAATATAGTACAATTTTAGTGAGAATATCAAGAATCAGCAACGACAACTACAAAGGTTTTTACGAAAATATTTTAATTTTTAATTTAAAAAACGAAGAAAAGTTATGAATAAAAGGAAGAATTATCTGAGCTCCGGCTATACTCAAGACTCCAAGGTCGGCACGTGTAGTATAGGTGATACCAACGTATCCTTTTATCGAAAACATAATAGATACAAATAAATGCACAAATGATAACAGCTTCATTAAAATTATTTATAAAGAAATTAAAACAAGATATAATAAACCACAATTTTTTAATTTTTCTTTTTTAAAGTATTACGGATTTGTTTTAATTATAATATTCCAATTTCAACACTATCAAGAGTCGAGTTCTGGATATCTATTTTGAATAAATCAACCTATAAAAAAAAAAAAAAATCGCCCAGAACCATTATTAATATAATTGAATAAATAATTAAAGTCACACAAATTACACATATAAAACAACGTACGTCTCAATAACAGACGTTTTTATGATACTAGAAGATAAAATTGCATGGCCTACCATAAACAGGAGCTGGCAACTGCGGATTCACACTAGCCAAGTCACTAGATTTGAAATGAAAAAAAAAAATTCCAGAGCACATAACTAATGATGACTTATGAAGTAAACAAACAAACATAAATAAGTCAGTTCCTACCTAAGTAGAGTGGATAAAGGAGAAGAGAGTTGGACAGAGACGACACCAGAGTTGAAGGCGGTTTGATAGTAGAGACTCGGGGCGGCCCAGGACTCGGGAGTGGGGAGGTCCCAGCACATGTCTACCGGATTCACTCACTACAGCGCCCACCGCCCGCAACCTCTATATTTCAGTCATTATAAGTACGTATCGTCTTGGCTATATTGATTCCATACTTTTCATCATGCGGTATTTGCTAGCTACAATCGCAGAATTTATAACATAATATAAGAATAAGTTTAGTGTTTTTTATTTTATTTTTATTGCAATGTGATTGTTACATATGGTGTTGTAAAGTGCTGATAATGATTCTTACGTTCGGTAAAAATATCAGCTAAGGAAAAAAGTGCATAAATATCACTACAAAAGATATATTAGGGTCAATTTTTAATTTTGATTTTATCCTTGCTTTTTCCCTCATTAAATCGACTACATAATAAAGGAGAGACGAAAGGAAAAAATATGAAAACAAATTTTATATTTTTATATGAAAGTAGAATTTTTTCTGGTTAGAATTATATATAATATATGTACTTTATATGTGTATTTCGTTAAAAAGAAAATAATATAAGTATCTCTGCAATAACATTTTCCAGATAATTCAGGAGTGAATTAAGAATATTTTTTACATTATAATAGTATAGTAAAAATATTCTTACATAACAATACTATTCTAAAAGCTATGAAGACTATTAAAACAATTTACAAAGGTCTTTCTCACTCAAATTTACTATTAAAAAAGTGTCTAATCGGCAAGTTATAAACCTGATTTTTATTTTAGTTTTTGCGTTTTTACGAAAGTTTATATTTTTGACATATAAGGAACTTTTTCTTAGAAAGCAATCGTCTGAATTTCTAGAACGTTTTACACGGTCATGTAACTATATCAACACACATGCTATTTTTTAATTAAAAAATAATAATATTTACATATTAAAAAAAAAATTAATACCTTCGTTAAATATTTTGAACTATTTTGAAACTTTGAACACGATTTAGTAAAAAAATTTACTAAAGATCATTTAAATATAGGTACTAAAAAAAAACGACAATTTAGGATATGTACCAAGAGTAACATTTTTTAAGATTGTATTGAAGTAGTAAATGAATTCCACCCCGTCTTAAATGCTACTGACAAAAAAGTTTATCATTTTTTTCCTTAAATAAAAAATTATAAACATTATATATTCACGTGTTCGAACGTCATTGGTTTATTTTTGTTTTCTATATTAATATTTAAAACACAAATTTATTTGATTCCTCCTATTCATAGTTACTAACATGTAATTACACTAATTTTCTGAATTAACAATAAAAAATATTGAATAAATATCAGTCACTAAATAAATACAGGTCACCAAATGCTTTTAGAGGAAATAATATTTTAAATAAGTAACATATCTAACAAATAATGCTTGCATGACCCTGCCCAAAATGTATATTGATTATTTCTTACTTCTTTTTTTTTTTCTCCTAATGACAATATCACGGATTTAATAATCTTTATTTATTATATAATTTTTCCCTTGGAAATATTTTAAACGAAAATAAGTTTTAAATCATTAAGAAATTTCCCATATTATGATGCTTAAATAAATCTGGCCGTTTATAGTTTATTTTAATTTTTTTTTTATTCAGAAAGATAATATCACGGATTCGGAGATCATTATTTATTTATTTTATTAAAAAAAAAAAATTGTAACAATTTATTTGATTCCTCATATTCATAATTATTTAGTATTTAGTTTATAATTTATAAACATATAATTATATTAATTTTCTGAAGTGTTTATCAAAAGTAAAGAAGGTAAATCTAGTGAGCTTGTTTTATTAATATCCTTTAATAAATATGCAAGTGTTATATAGCAATTTCTAGCCATGCTTTTATCCTAAAATATTTAAGAGAAACAAGATATTTAAATCAATAAGAAGCATAAAGATATCGTTAATTTTTATTATGCTTTTTTTCTCAATAAATCGCCCAAAAAATTATATGATTCTGGACAAAATGTATATAAGATTTTTTTTTTTTTTTTATCAAATATTATTAAAACAAATTTATTTGGTTCCTCCTACTCATTGCTATTAGCATGCAATTCATTACCTAAAGATCTAATCAATGTAACGGAAGTGAGAGCTCAGAAATGAGTCAGGGATTTTATGATAATTAATTATTTTTTGAAAATTAAAAATATTTTATTTTTCCTATCCTATCCTTATAATTATTTTTTAAACAAAAAAACATTGTCTGTATGCTATCCTTGGCTTATAATTATTTTTTTTAACAACATATATTTCTATTTGTTATGGAAGAATCTATTTTTTTTAAATTATTTAATTTTGGTTATATTTTATGAAGTCAATTTTCTTCCTATTTATATTATGTTTTATTAAAAACAATTGTCATATGTTTACATTATATCGAACATCGACAAGGATATAATGTAAAAATGTGGCAATGGTTTTTAATAACACATAATATAAAAAGGAAGAAAATTGTCTTCATGAAATATATCTGAAGTTAAATTATTTTTAAACAAATATTTTTTATTTGCTATCTATCCTTAAAATTATTTTTTAAGAAAAAATATTTTCCTATTAGTAACTTATCCTTATAATTATTTATTTGAAAATATTTTCTATTTACTATTCTATCCTTGAGATATTTTCTATTTACAATATCTATAAGTTATAAAATAATATTATATAGGTTATTAATATGAAAATATCATAATAAAAATATTCTCTATTTGCTATGTTATCCTTTAAAAATGTTTTCGTTTAAAAATAAAGAAATAGAAAGGTGGATAATTATCGCACATTTGAGTATACTATAAAGTAATTAATTGTATCCATTATTTTTCCCTCAAAATGTTTTTAGAGGAAACACCTTTTTATATAAGTGAAGAATTGCCCCAACAATGTTTACATGCCCTCTCCCCTCCCCTCTCCCCATTCGATGTTTAATTATTTTTATTTATTTTATTTTTTATTTTTTAATATTTCAAAGCCCCATAGGATTTGGAGTTCTTATTTAGGGGATAAAGGTAGTAGTGGGTTGGAGACAAAGTTAATACATATGAAAGATTGAAAAATAATTGTCAGTGAAAATGAATTTATAATGGACTCCTGGCAGATTAATCCAGGTTTTAAATTATCATTACTTGCCATATTTTGGTTTCTGTTTATGACATTTAAAATAAAAAATATTTTCCATTTGCTATCCTATCCTAATAATAATTATGTTTTCGAAAATAAAAATATTTTCTATTTGCTATCCTATCCTTATAATCATTTTTTTATATTAAAAAAACATTATCTATTTGCTATCCTAACCTTATAATTATTATTTTAAAATAACAAATATTTTTATTTTTTGTTATTATGGAAGAAACTTATTTTAAAAATAATTTAATTTTGTGTATACTTTATGAAGTCAATTTTATTCCTTTTTATATTATGTTTTCTTAAAAACAATTGTCATATTTTTACATTAATCGAACGTCGACAATCTGATGTGGACACCCTATGACTTCCTTGTACGCCCATCAAACTATAAATTGGTGGCTCAAAAAGTGACCCTGAATTTGGTTACTAGTTTCCGAAGATTGCAGAATCTCCAACATGACTCGGCGTCGCGACATCCATCTATTGACACACAAACACACACAAGCTCTAAGTTCTGGAGGTCTCAATTCATTATGTCGTTTTCTTTCAGTTGGTAACAAGTTCCCAAGAGATTTCTTCTTGTTCCTTGACAACATTACAACTGTCTATGTATAAAGTTATGGAAATCGACGGTTTCAACATTTTAAGCGGAAGAACCCACTTAACTTATATCTTATTCTCCTGTTCCAGACTTATTCGGCTCACAAATGTGGAGGAAAAAAGGTATTTTACACTCGATTTCAACACCTAAAACAAGTAATAAAATTGTTTAATTAGACTGGAAAAAAAAAATGTTTATATCCTTTATCACCGAACCATATGATCTCTATAACAAATGTCTTTTGATGGCAGTTTATTATGACCTTCAAGTACTCCTTTCGGCTCTTCAATTTCAACTAAAATCTATTATATTATTTATATTTATATAAAAGTCTAATTTATCGAATTTGAGATGTTTTAAATTATATATTAATAAAATTTTTGATGAAAGTCTAATACTTTACTTTAAGTAAAGTTTGTCAATTTTAACCAAAATTTATTATGTTATTTATATTAATATGTCAGTCTTATATACCAAATTTGAGAAATTTTGCATAATTCTTACATATAATTTTTTATGAAAATCAATAATACCTTCAGGTAAAGTATCACTTTCGGAAATCATGTAGTGACCGAAAAGGGAGGTACACAACTAAATTTTACAATAATCCCAAATACAACATTTTAACTTTCTACAGCCAATCGTTTTTGAGTTATGTGAAAATGAAACTAGTCAAAATGGATTCAGAGATAGTCAAAATGAGTATTTCCGTTGAAATCTGAAAACCGAAAATTTTCGCGATTACAATACTTGCTTTACTACGTACAAGGAAGTTAAAAAAAGAAAATTGACTTATTTGAAAAATTAAATTATTTTTAAACAATTATTTTTTATTTAATTGACATCCGCATGATGGTATAGAAGGATCAATCTAATTAGGGATTAATAAATTATTTGCCACTTCAATAATTTTGTTTTATTGAAAACTAGTTTCGAATGTTAAACATTCATCTTCAGTTCTAAAAACTCACAAAAATTCAAAAATAAGCAATTCAAAATGTAGTTTGGTATAATTGTACATATAAAATTATATGTAATTTAAATCAGTACTATAAAACATTAATGAATTAAGAATTTAATTAAGACAAGAAATCAAATACATGTAAGTACAAACATGTAAGGAAGATGAAAACATGCTTCATTTAATAAGCAGGTGTTCTGTTTTAAATTCATATAGAAAAAAATATTTTGGAGAAAGTGTATTAACAGAGGAGGGAAGTGATTGAAATTTTAAATGGAAGGTGTTGGCATAAATTGTTTATGTATATGAAATTATAGATTTAATTATAGATAATTTTTAACCAATGAGTGTAATTACAGCTAAATAGAATTGGTATGAGTTGGGTCAGATAAGCCATAGTTAAGTTTTTACTTTCCCTTACCTATATAAGAAGTATTGCGATCGTGAAAATTTTCGAATTCGATTTTTCAACGGAAATACATGTTTTAAGGTCCCCTGAATCCAAATGACCAAGTCTCGCAAAATGGTCTGTGTGTCTGTGTGTCTGTGTGTATGTGATCAGTCTAGCTCAAAAACGGAAAGCTGTACGATACTGAAATTACATATGATCACCGAGTAATTGCAGGGAAAAAGTTATGATGAAAAGAATATTTTATTTACGCATAACTTCAAAAGCGTGCAATTTATGGTAAATCATCTATAGACTTGTATGAAAGATAATTAATTTATCTAAAAAACAATAAAAGAATCATCAAAATCGGACCAATAATAGCAAAGATACAGCGCATCGGACTAACCGGAAATAGCTGTTATATTATGGATATTACACTTTTTTACAATTTTCTTGAAAACGCCTCTAACGATTTTGATGAAACTTGCCTAAATTATTCTTCATAAAGGTCTTTAACTTTTCATTTATGAAGTAAATCATCGAGGAATTGCAGGGAAAAAAGTTATGATGAAAAGAATATTTTATTTACGCATAACTTCAAAAGCGTGCAATTTATGGTAAATCATCTATAGACTTGTATGAAAGATAATTAAATTATTTAAAAAACAATAAAAGAATCATCAAAATCGGACCAACAATAGCAAAGATGCAGTGCATTTTATGAGGAGCATAAAATAGATGGATAACCGAGCGCATCCGAAAGGAGATAGATGCGACCGAACCTCATCCCACCAATCCGCCAATCTGTTGTAAACAATTCGCTCTGTAGCAAAGTAATTTAAGAATACAAAAACGGAAATTAACTTAATAATTTCTACTATCACATTATTTAATGGAAAGAAAATGTTTCCATAGAAACTAAACTTTTAAAATATATTTGCAACTTGACAAAGTTAAAATATAGAGGTATTGTACAGAATTGTTGTACTAAAATTGTTTTAAAAACTATTTTATTATACTTAAGTCGGAGAAGAATTGAATGCTGCTGAGTTTATTGTAGGGCGGTAAGAGAAAGTTGTGTGATGCGCGCACCGCACCAGATTTTTTTTATATATTTAGTTACCTAACCCAGTTTATTCTTAGTGGGAAAAGAAGTTCAGATTGTCACTATATAATGTATAATTTATGTTATGCTACTTAGTGTTAGATATCTAAAGTGTAATTTTTTTATTTTTTTTGTCGGCCATACACGTAGACCATCTTTCTGGCAGACGGTATAGCAAGTATTGTGTGTTTTGTAAATAATGTAGATGAATAAGAGAATTTTGTAAATAAAACATGTTTATCTTTCTATCTCATGAAATGAATTACAATACCATATTATTCTGGTTTTCAAACTTTTCTTTCTCTACAATTAAACTTGGCCAGAAAAATAGATATTTGTTATTAAAAGAAAAAAGATCCCCATAAATCCCTATCAAACCCAGATAACGCTCCTGAAGTAACAATCATGACAGAATTTCAGGACAGTACTAAAACTTGATAAACCAAAATTGTAACAATAATTTTTATGGTTTATCTTGCGGTTTAGTTCTGTATAGTAACATAAAAGTTTATAAAATTGAAAATCCCAAGAATAATTAAGGCCAAAAATCTTAGATTGGTTCATTTTTATTTATATTATTAATAATAATTTTTTAAAATAAGCAATTGATATTATTGATGAAAATAAAAAAATGTATGGTACTGAGATGGTTTGTTAAATAGTCCGTTAATTATTAACATTAAGCCAATCAACTGGTAAATTGATGGCAATAGCCTTACTTTCGATATTGTTAGCACACTCCAGAATTGTTATAAAAAAAAAAGAAGAAAAAAGAAAGGTTTTAGAAAAATTTGAGAAACATTTAACACGAAAGAATTTGAGAGTTCTTTAATTAGCACTCAGCTAAAAACACTTTGTGAAAGTAAGAATGGAACTGACAAATAATTAATTGCATTCCAACCTTTTCCAATCGAAGGGACTTTTGAAGAAGTTTAAAAGTTTTCGGAGTTGGTGAATTATAAGATCCAAAGTTTAACTAAAGAAATAAAACCTAAAAAAAAGTTATAAAAATGTTATGAATGTTGTTATCCTGTTATTTCTCTACAGTACACAACGGACAACTGTTCCTTTACCTTGTGTACCTAAAACATTATTTTTTAAATTATTGTTATTTTGGCAAATCAATAATTTTAAAGGATCTAAACCAGACGACAAACTAGAATGCAAATCAATGGTTCATTGATTGTTTCTACTAATTACTTTAACCTCCATAATCGTCTCGAGTTCAGACTTCATTAGAGCCTCTAAGAAACTCACTTTTATTTGTAAGAATAAGTCGCCATCATAAGAAACTAGAAGAATATTAATTAATTTATAAGCTGGAGGCCTTATTATAGTTTAACTATATTTCGTCAATTGCCATGTTTTTTTTCATTATTTCCTTTTACATATTTCATTGTTTGCTTTTATTTTATTGTTTATATTTATTAGATACTCGTTCTTTTATTATTTTTTAAATTTATTTTATACATACATACAGGGCGAAAGCAAGACCCGTGCTTTAGATTACCAATAAGTACATTTTTATTATTTTCAGACGGCATTTAAATTAAATTAAAATTATATTTCTTTTTTTTCAACAAATCTATAATCTTCCGTCGGTCGTGCCCCGTCCTGAGGACGGATTCACTCTTCTAACTGAACTGGCTTTACATTTACAAAATAATTTTGTTATAACTTTTGATTCTTATGTAATTTAAGATAAATGTAACAAGAAAATAATTCTGAAAGCTCAGGCTTCATATCTTTGTTGGTTTAGCCGCAATTATTTTTTTCATGAAAAATCCCGGTACACTTTATGGAAAATTGATAAAATAGTGGTGAAAGAACTATAATAAATATAATTTGCATTTAATAGTAGTGATTTATAGTGTAGTTTAGTAGTAGGAGAGTGTAGTTTAATCTCATGAATTTAATTTAAAATTTACTTAAGTGAAATATTGGCTAATAATTCGTTTGTAATACGGAATTTATTTTATACTTATTAAAATAAAGAAATGTTTGAATAATATGAAAAAAGATCTAACGAAATGAAAAAATATATATACACAAATAAGGAAATAAACATGAAAATATCATGATGAGAGGTTCACCTATCCTCAGGACGGGATGCGAACGGTCTTGTTACAAAACGGGACGTTACCGACGGAGGGTTAAAGTGTATCAAACGATTCTGAAAAAGGAGGGGATGAAGAAATAAATCTAAAATTTCTAACCAAGAAAATTAAAAGATGATTTGAAAAAAAAAATATATGTATATATAAAATTTTATTTTATTTTATATATATTTTTTATACTTGAAAATTTTAAAAGAACTAACATATTATGAATTATTCATTATTTTATTCTAATTTTTGTTATTCGTTACAAGCTGAAAATGAAAAATTAAATAAATAAATAAAAATAAAAACATGTTTCAAAAATGTTATTTGTTTATATTTTATTTGTTATTCTATTGTTCCACAGGGCAGTGTACTGGAACCATTGTTATTCAATATCTTCACATCAGATTTGACCGAACATGATCATACGATAATGGCTACATTTGCCGATGGCACAACACTTCTCACGTCCCACAAAAACTCCACATTAGCGTATTTCACACTACAAAACCACCTTGATGAGATTTGTAGTTGGACTTCCAAGTGGAAAATAAAGATGAACGAAATGAAGAGTGTGTTCACACTTAATCAAGTTTCATGTCCTCAGGTGTATTTTAACAATGCAGCAATTCCTACCTCTGAAAAATTGCGATATTTGGGACTTAACCTGGACAAGAGACTGGCATGTCTCTTTTCAGGCTGAAAAGAAAACAACTGGCTTGGACATCCTAACCGTTTCAGATAATATGTTACTAAATGAATGTAACATATTTATCGAATAAAATAAGTGTGAAGTTTTTATTACTTGGTTCTTCAAAGGAATAGAGAAAAAATCTAAATAAGTGCGTATAAAATGAAACTACGCTATAGTTTAGTAAATTAATTATTAAAATTGTTTCATACATATTAGATGTATTCATTGGATTTGTTAAAAAGCTGAAAATTATTTAATCTCTGTTTCGGCTCCGTAAGAGGATTACCGGAACTATATCCGAGCTCCACCCTATCCCTAACCGGAAAGGATTTATTAAGGGGATCCCAACGAAATAAATTTTAAAGTGAAGGGGATCGAACCCACATCGCTTTGAATATTTCAGAATTAAGACCTTTGCATTAAAAGAAAAATAAATTTGTATGTTTGTGTATATATTATATATATATATATATATATATATATATATATATATATATATATATATATATATACACATATAATACAGATACCTGCATACATTTATGCATACATACACATTTATTTTTTTTTTAATGCAAAGGTCGCAATTCATATAAAATTCAGAAATATAATGTATATATATAACTTAAGAGCTTCACCACGCAAAACATAAAAAAAAAGAAGAAATTGGGAGAATAAGAACACGCATGAAGGCTGGTTAAACACTAACTTTATTCAGATTCTAATCCTCTATATATACTATTTACAATGTTTACAATGCTAGTTTAGAATTAGTGGCTATACTAATGTAAGTCCCAACTTAACTTTTATATATATATATATATATATATATATATATATATATATATATATTATATTTCTGAATTGCGACCTTTGCATTAAAAAAAAATTAATTTGTATCTATGCATAAATGTATGCATATATATATATATATATATATATATATATATATATATATATATATATATATATATATTAAAACTTAAGTTACTTAACTTAAGTTACCATAAACTGATTAACAAGTTCGGGATAATAACTAGTACAATAATTTATAATATCACCTAAACTCTCCACTCTATTTGTCTCTGAACAGATTGTTGAAGATAACATAAATTATACACCTGTTTTCTCATATTTGACTTCAATAAGGAGCTACCGGTGGGCAGCACCACTATTTCTAGCAACTCGGAGAAGAGTTTTTGTTGAAAAATGTATGAATGATTTTTCAAATGTTTCTCAATCTCCATTAGTTATTTCATTCTGTCATCCATGAACCTTAGTTATTGGTCTACATCCCTTAAAAAAACATCCAGATATCCTTGATATATTCTTTACTTTCCAGTGGGAATTTCTTCCGTGAAAGTAACTTCTAAATCTAGATTATTCCCTTAAATCTAGCAATCTTTAAGATGATTAAATCTAGCCACATCATAAATCGTACCTCATTGAACAACGGCGAGCAAGAGCAAAGTGGTATAGAGTCAGATATCCATAGGGCAATATTCTTTACATTATGATAATGATAAAATTAAAAATATAAATTAGAAAATTCAAAATGTACAGAACTTTACAGAAAACCTTACTACCACTGATAAATATTTATATAATGGTATTTAAATTCAAAACCCTTATTAATCCACTCCTCACTATTTCTCAGACCTAATCTCGATTTCACAAAGAAAAATATCAGATATTGAGTGAACACCTTTTCAAAACTTTTAACCCTCATCCACATATCCCTAACCTAACCCAAGAGGAAGTAATGTAAGCATAAGCTAACTTACCGAATAAATTAAAGATATATTTATAAACTATTTTAATTGATTAATTTACTCTATTTTATCTATTTCAATTTGAAATAAATTTCGGATTGCTCTTTTCAAAATTTTATTCTTATAATTCAATATTTTTATAAATATTAAGTCCTGTTAAATTAGTAATTGCAAAGCAGTCTGCGCGGCATTATCTTCAGCTGGAACTTAGGTTTGTCAATCTCTAAAAAGTAGCACACCACGATTTTTATTTTTACATTTTTGTTATTTTTAATTTGCTGAAATAGAAATAAACTATCGTTTCATCTTCCACAGAAATATCGAGTAGAAACTGTGGTTGGCAGTTATACAAATGCTTTTGTTGGGGGAAAAAGTATAAATATTGTGTTATTGGAGAGAAACGAGAACTGCCGCCAAACAGTAATTTCTTAAATTGGAGATACAGTTAACAAATTTAGACTAAAACTTTCATGGTACTAGTTTTTATGGGCTATAATTTTGAGAACCTTTTTTATATGGAATAGGTTTATAATTCATAGGCGTAAATATCAGCTGACAAGGTGGCAAAGACCTCGAATTTTTAACACAACGTTATAACAATAAAATAAAATATCAAATTATATTATATGTAGTAATACAATTAATAACATTGCATTATTATGTATAACACAAAGCCACAAGTTTTAAGTAAGAAGCTTGTCTGCACAAGGTCTCTAAAATCATACTTTCATGAACAGGCTTAATCATTAACGAATTACCAACTTATTGCTTAATTACATGCATTTATCATACTAGTATTTATCAATTTTTTTCGGGAAGGATTTAATGAGAAGGCAAGTACTTATTGTCTCTACGATCGCCAAATAGGACCTAAGTTTTTAGAATAAGAATGAAAATTGGATCAAATAATTATTACTCAAAATACAAAACTTATATGAAAATCATATTTTTTTAAAAAATTCGGGGGAGGGGAGGTGAGGAATGTATCACCTTGTCTCTCCCCTTCGTACCCTGCTGGATGAGTCTACTAACTGCTTCGAGTTTTCAAATCGTTAAACGACGGTGATTGACGGTTTAATGTTGTGGGAACACAACCTGTCCCAACTCAACCAATCAATCAGTCTAGATCCGTCGGGCCATTTCATGTTAGAATTAATTAACAATCACACGCAGCTAAACATTGATAATAATTCAGATGATTATTAATTAATATATTCGGTAAAATATCATAATTAATATTTTTCTGAAAATGTTAACAATCTGATAGTGAGTTCATATTATTCAGAATTTTAATTTTTAAAAAGCCAGCACACTTCTACATCTAAAATGATTTAGTGGTAGTGTTTCTACATCAATTTCTTTCATTTTTGTTGCACTGTCTCTATATGATCAAATAGTTTTCATTCGAACTAAAAAAAAAGGTTTCATTTGAGGAAAGAAATGACTTTTAATTAGTCGTTGAAAGATGCAATAGGACTCACATTTAAGAATCCAACCTACAAAAAATCTTTGTATTTCTTAACCTAAACCCGTTAGTAGAACAATACGAAAATGCCGGTGCTAATAGATCTGGATCAAGCAGGTACGCAGAATTTTTTTCGGGAGGGATTTAAATTCTTTTCAGGAAAATTTAATAAGAAGAAGACAAGTAATCACTTTAGTGTTTATAATCGCCAAATAGGGAACAAGTTTTAAGGATATGAATGATAAATGAATAAAAAGTTATTAATAAAAATGCAAAACCTATTTATCTTAATGAGTATGAAAATCATATTTTTTCGAACCTTTGGAGGAGGGATGTATTCTTCTGAATCTTTCTCCCCCTCTCCCCTGTGTACAAATCACGGTTTGACTAGATATAGACAGTTGGCGATAAACGAATGAAATCGATCTAGAATTATCATTATTAAATTTAATATTTTTTTCTATGAATAAAACAGGTCTTAAGAATTAAAACTTTATCTTTTTTTTTTTGTATTTATTTATACTTTATTTAGCATAATTTTAATTTAATTTAAGCAGTTTAGTTTATAGAAATGTTAATTTATAAAATGTTCTTTTATGTACTATTGTAAGGTGTGGAAATTGGAAAATATTAAATTTTGGTTACTTGTTTTTTCTTTTTTTAAATTTTTAATTGTAGGCATTTAATAAGATCGCAGTATATATCATGATATTGTAACGGATTTCACAGAAAAGAGATTAAATCGACGCAATTTTGAAAAAACAAAATAATCAAATTGATTGATTTCAATGAAGAAGCTTTTATATAAATTATTTACTGGTATTATTGCATAAGGTATGCATTTATAATTATCCAATGGATTATATTGATATAATTTGTATATTGATATATTGATATATTTGTACTTTGATATATTGATATATATTGATATTTTGTATGTAGCAACCTTGTGCATTTGAGCACAATGATAGGTGTAGCCAGAGGGAGTTGCATCCCCTCCAATTTAGGAAATAATCATCGCAAACTATTGTTTAAAAGTTAAGTTTAAACAAATAAATTGTATTCTTTTGAATATTAATATAAATTATTTTATGGCACCCATTACCACTCTAGGTTTCGTGATAAAACCTGGCTAAAATTGTAATGACATAATTTAAATATTTCGTGTCCTAAAAACTATAAAGTCATAATTAAATTCTATAATTAAATCTTACACACATGAAATTATTTACCCTACCGCAACTCTCTATAATTCTTATATCATTAATGTTTTGCGGATTTAATCTTTCAACTCATTAGGATTGTTCATGCTTAGATTAAGTCTTACTCTGGAGTTATTGAAAAACAAGAGATGATAAAGTGTTTCATTATTTATCATGTTTAGCATTTTGCATAAGTATTAATTAATTTCAAATTTTTTTTTTAATTTTTGAAACCACAAAGGTCTAGTAAATTCAAAACAAAATAATATTCCTAATAATCCAGCCAAAATAGTATTATAATTTAGAAAAAATAACAAAGTATTCGATGCATGAGGCTTAGTTTCCAAGTAGTAAAACATTTGACTGAATCTCACAAAGAAATTTTGGAATATAATAAAACTATCGTCTATCAGAATACCTATCACTTTGCTTTAGCCTCTCGAAACCAAAAAACATATCAACCTCGACCAGATTCTGTTTTTAAAATAATTTAAACAAAAACCATCCCTCTTGCGTACAAGGAAACTGTCAAAAAAACAAAAAAATGATTCGTCAGTTTACATAAAACAAAGTCTATGATAGCAACAATGATTTGATTTCAAATAATGACCATTATACGGCGCTCAGAATCCCTAAAGGATTGTTATAGCCGAAATCTCATAAACTTAAATGCGTCAGATTGATAGGAAGAAGATGAAGTCAAGGTTTCATCTAGAAATATTCGAAAATGCTAGTACTTAAAGTTAAATTGCCTCTCTTATTAATGTCCCTATAAAGAAGAAAATGGTGTTTTAAGAAAGCTTTTATCGGCAATGAATGAATTATCTTTTAATATAAAGAACAGACAAAAACAATATTTTATGTAATAAAGTTTGCGTAAATAGTTCAATATGTTTTTCAAATAAATAATAATTCAATCAGGCGGGTACACAGAATCACTTAAGTGTCTATAATTAACGAATTGGGCGTAAGTATTAAGGATAATAATGAAAATTGGATCAAAAATTATTATTAAAAATAAAAACATTATTACTCAAAATACAAAAATCACATTTTTTCAAAAATTTAGGAGAGAAGATAATGCACATGCCAAATTTTATGATGGTTTTCTCCATGTGATCTCGTAAACAAAAAATAGTTTGAGGAAGCTCATACACCTAACCAATGGCCAACAAATAATGTCGGGCATGGCAAATAACTTCAAAAGGCCGTTTTTATAATGGCTTTTGGCAAAATAGATTTAATTTTTTTTTAAATATGACATATGATATGTATTTCAATTTTAATTTAGAAAACAATTGGTGTAAAAGTACAAGGTTTTATTTTTTTTTTAATAGAACCCTCAAAAAGCTCCATCTTGAAATTTTTCCTATACATTCTTATAACATGTATGTGCAATAAATATTTTTTCGAAAAAATTAAAATTTTCAATTTTGAGTTTTTGATAAAATAAAATTTGAATTTTTTTAAAAATATTTTTAGGTTTGATTTGGTAATGATAAGATACATATCAAATTAAAGCCTATGAAATTTTGAAAATAATGACACCATTTTGAGCTCTCTATGATAAATATTTTTGGAGCTATAAGCTTTTAAATGTGTCCAAAAATGCATTTTTGAATTTTTAATAATTAATTTATAACTCATAAACCAAAAATGGAAAACATCCGAAACGAAACTTCGAATTTTCGACTATATTTATGCTTAGAACATAAATACCAAGTTTCACTCATTTTAAAAAACCTCGAGTCTAAAATTATTTTTTTATTGGCTGATTTGGTTTGGAATGACCGGTACCGCATATAAAAGAAACCACGTAAGATGTGTAAGCATATAATGACGCACTAAAAACGAGATAAAATGTAACGAATCTCATATTTTTATATTTATTTTATTAGACTGTTTCGAAAATTTTCGTTGTTCAAAATTAATGAAGGTAGTGATGGTATACTGTTAAGGCTAAAAATGTTACGGAAAGTTAATGGCTAAATCTCGAGGGACCAACCGCTTAGTAAGTTTAGAACGAATGTCGAGTACAATTGTTTGGGATGGGGATAATGGCGTTTCTCCTCCTCTCCTCAAGACACAACTTGGGTCTACATTTCAATTTGGGAATGACGAAGGAACCAGAGTTTACAAAAAATATCCTGTAATTTTTACTCGAGAAAGTGAAATGCTGATTTAATATAAAAAGATAACATCTCTGAAATACATCAAGAAAGTGGAAAGCTCAACAGATGACAAAACATTAGTTATTCCCACCATCTCATTGTAATAGTATCGAGCATAAATGAAAGTAATAGATAAAATTGGTTAGGATTTATGAATAAAATAAAAAAGAAGAAAAACAATTTTTTGTATTATTAAATATTACGATTAGTTAGTTTAAGATAATAATAATAAGAACATGTCTTACACACAAGAGATATCTTAGAAAAATAAAAAACAAGTATTATTTAATATATTCATTAATCATAAACACGCCGACTCATATGTATTTACTAACAGAAATAAACTTTTCATCTTATAGGGGGGAAGCCGAAGGCTCAGGTGATCCCAACGATTCTTTCAAGCCCAATCACGTCAGTTAGTTTTTGTTTCCCTCCGAACTTCTATATTATATTTTTGAGTATTACGCTGAGCTAAAATTAAGGGCAATCATAATATAATAGCATACTTATTTAAATATTTACACTCTGCATAGAGACCCCTGAACCCACTCCATCCTTCATATGTGGAGAGGGGAGGCAAGATTGAATTTCAGGAGATCCCTTCACTTCTCTCTCACTTCGTCACTGGTGTCAAAACAAGTGGACGCTAAAGCTATATTGGAGAAACTGTCCATTGTCAGTACTCCATTTGTCGTATTTGCGATAGCAGTTTCCTTCTTCGGGGCGGATTACAAAAATGAGTGGAACTGCATATTGAACAAGAAGAATTGGATAATTGTAAAGATTCTCAAACAAATTTAAATACTTGGACGCTGTAAACTCTAGGACATCAGGAATATTGTCATGACATTATCACCACCATGTATAACTAACGAATGCGAATATAGCTAGTTTTATAGATACCAAAAAAGAAGTTTTACATTTTACTTATAACTTCCCCATTGCGAAAATTTCTTTTAGCTCTCAGCTTTTAACTTCTCTGAGCCCTAGATTTGCGTTTATAAGATTTAATTTTGCAAATATGCTTCTAGCTAATTAATAAAACTAAGCAATTCCAAAAATGAGATTATTCATATTCTTTATTTAAACCTGGTGGCGACAATATTGAGTTTGCAGGCATTAAAAATCATGAATACAATAGACATATGTAATTACAAAATGTCTAAGAGCCATAGATGTTTTAATCTCCTACGAGAAATATGGAGCTGAAAGTGAATGGGGTCTGAATTTGGGTATGATTAGGAAAGTTTGGATGTACTTTGGATTGAAATAATGATATAGTTTGATAATTGAATATTTTGCAACTCCCTCTCTATATTTCCCAGGTATGATATAGGTTTGATGATATCTCTGTATATGAGTAGTCTGGGAATTGAAAGAGCAAAGTTGTCTAGAAGGCTGAATCGTCGAATTTCTTTATCACATCTTTTCTGATGGCTCCGGTTATATCAATATTACACGAAAACAATAAAGGAGGAACAATAAAGGACAATAAAGAACAATAAAGGACAATAAAGGAGGGAGGAACGTCGTTATAGGGGAGAGGAAGAGGATGAAGGGGCGACACCCACTTCCCTCAATAAGTTTAAAACCCAAAAAGTTGGGAAATTCGTAATTTAAGAAACTTTTTCAAATTGTGAAAATTGTAGTAGTAAAGCATTTTACTCAACAAGTAAATTTAAAACCAAGTTAAGAAATTGGAATTTTTTTGATGCAATGCGATAGAAAACTATATAAAATATAATAATTGTTGTCAAATTTCAACATTCGCAACAGTCAAGTAATAAGTTCAAATTCAAAAGAATTGAGAAAATTAAAATATTTAATACAGTTGGGAAATCCGGTCAAAATTATGGGAAATTTTAGATACTCTGATATACCTGTCAGGAACTATACTTATAAAATGGATCATCGGGACAGCTGATTATAAAAATATCCATTATGATATCCCCTGATTGTTTACACTGACAATGGACATAAACTTTATAAGAACTCAAGCAATCCTCTTATTTACCTTTCAGTATGAAAGAGGGAATAATCCTCAGTCTAGTTCATTTACAACTAAAGTTTACTTAACTTCCTTTTCTGAGAACTACGAACCAAGCTTTGCCCACCATAGTAGGACTCAAGGAGATCCCAATGCTTCTCTCGCAGCCGCATCACTGTTACTGAAAGCCAGTGAAGATTGAACTGAGGCACTAGAATGTACGTCAATAACTATACTTTGGCAACTTGAGAGAGTTTTAGATTAGAAAAAAAATTCAATTTGTTCTTTAACATAAGAGCCCTGTACGTAAACGATTTTCGAAACGAACTAGTCGAATCGCTGAATTCCGAGAACCTCGAGTATGATGTCACTCCTTCCTTCGGCTATGAATCAGTGCGATCCCACTATCTTAAGTCATTAGGTTCCAAGGAGCATTTGATTAGTCGAGCTGTTTTGAGTCGTAAATCGGTATCAAATGGAACTAGTAATGATTATCTCCATTATATTTCTGTCTGCTAACCAATAAAATTAAGAAATCAGCAACTTCGTTATCGTTACAGAGCCAAATCTTACAATTTAATATTTTTGTTTTCATTCATATCGATGATGACTTTTAACTTTTACAAAAATTGAAACTGTATAATATGTAACCATGTTAGAATATACCGATTGAGTGGTCCAATAAAAATCTATGGATTACTTAACCAGCAATACCAGGAGGAAACTAAAAAAGGAACTAGGCGAGAGATCTGCACCTCACTTACCATCAGCAAAAACATCCATTTTCCAGTTAACTCTACCTTCAGCTCCAACATTCAAATATTTTTAATTTACAGTAAAACCTCGTTCATCCAAATCTTCTGATTATTCGATTCAAATTTTTAGATATTGTTTTTTTATTTTTAATCTTCATATTAGATAATAATTTTTAAGTATGATAGCAAGAACTTAACTATGTATAAATACGCCAAATATTTGCTATCTAGTTTGATCCGATATACAATTCCTGCATAGATTGTAAGGTAATGTGGGGTAAGAGCGCATTAGATTACACAAAGTTTGACTTCAAATGGCTGTAAAATCTTTATTTTTGAAGCTGTATTTTTCCTATTTTTTTTTTTTTTAAATTTCCCTTGGACGATTATGTTTTTATGAGATTGATAATTCAATTTTGTAGTAGCTAGTACGCACTTGCACATGTTTTAAGGGTGCCTGAGGTATCGGAATCACTTGGTATTCAAGCAGGAGTGGTTGTGAGGAAAATGCAAAATAGTTCGTTTTATACTGACGTACGTACTTATCGAAAAAAGTTGAAACTTGTCTGAGATTCACATATAACAATATTCAGTGACAATTATGTAAGTGGGATGTGAAGTATAATTAAATAAATGTATTGAAAAAATAATTTTTATTTCAATGCGCGAGTTATCTACCCCGCGGCAAAAAACGATAGTAGGAGTAAGTTAGATCTGCACTTACCTTTACTATCATGTTTTGCCGGGACATTACCTAGCGCTTAAAAACTAGAAAATTTTCAAGGAGAAATTTAAATCACGAAGCATTTTGAAGAACAGCTTCTGTAGGTTCCGCTTACGGCCAAAAAAATAAAATAAAAATAAGACCTAATTGTAGATAAACGCCGAAAAACACTACTTTATCAACAAATTGGAACTAATATTTTTACAACTCCTTATAATTCATCTCATCGAACACATTAGTGTTTGTACTTCACGTTTTAAAGACCGCTCTTACCAAGTGAGGGTTTGGATTTAACGAGACGAATATGCACTTGTCCTGAAAACACACTTACACCACATCACCTTACAATAAATAATGGGAATATAATACTTTTTATTGACTTTAAGAGAGGTTTATCTGAGTGTCGCAAGACGTTGAGATCGAATGATTCACCAGTTATAAATAGTTTTTATCATAATAAATGGTAAGTCTGCTTATTAAAGGATTTTGTTTTGCTTATTTTCATATTACGCGGATTATCCGGATTTTCGTCTATCCGAATAGCCTTTAGTCCGAATAAACAAGAGGGTTACCCTCTTGACCCCACTCTTTCCATCTGAATTTTGATTACCTTAATAACCTCTAACTGAACTTATTTTGGTGCAACTTTTCATTGTTTGGGCTTACCTTTATTCATTAATGATAGTGATTAGAAGGTTTTTGGAAGATTTTTGAGAATGAGTAGGGAGAAGAAATTTCTAACGAGCCGTCAGAAAAATACTTGTTATACTTGTAAATATTAAACTTTATTTTATAATGATTATAAACATTTATATTAATTCTTACTAACATTTTGCTCTATTCTTTAATGCTCCTACCAATCGTATCTTTCTGAGTTTTATTCATATTAATATTTCTCTCTCTCTCTCTCTCTCTCTCTCTCTCTCTCTCTCTCTCTATATATATATATATATATATATATATATATATATATATATATATATATATATCTTTTTATATATATATATATATCATTATCAGCTATTATTATTTGTTTGTTATTGTCGATCTTAAGAACAAATTATGTTGTAGCCGATTATTGCAAAATGTTAATGTAAAACTAAAACCAGTGATCTTTTAAAAATCAGTCTAAATTAATTTCTGAATGTGGAGAAAAGTTGAAGAAGTTCACTTCTTTTGATTACTCACTACAGAAGTAACTTAAATTACTAAGCTGATGTTCCAAATTCCGTATAGGACTTAGACTTTGAAATCGAGTCATCGGATATATGAAATATAAGATGAATACGTTTGTATGGTGGCAAATCATTTAGTATACATATCTTAATGTAAAATTATTGCGTAAAACATTTTGACTGAAGAAGGTTGTGTTTACGTGAGAATTTAGATGGCTATACGACGCTGAGCTGCGTGACCTGAACCCAGTCAACATAACTGAGGTGATTAGATCGTGGAGAATAATATGAGTCTGTGATGTAAAGATAGGTAACGAACGAATCACTAAAAAGGAAATCAGCTTAAAGCCAACGGTTAAGCGCCTTAGGAGTGGACCGAAACGTAGTTGGAAGGATTGTGAAAGGGGCGATCTTGGGAGCCTAGGTTTTAAAAGAGTTCAGTGGAGGGAGTTTTGTGGGCTATGGATGTTGGTGTTATCGGAATCGAACCCCCGGGTTCGCTCAGTTTTTTATTTATTTATCTGACTGTAAAGCATTTTTCACTTCTATACCTTGGGTTCAGATAAGCTCATAAATGATAATGATTAGGTTTTTGGAGGATGTTTGAGGACGAAATGAATCTAGTAAGCAGAAAAGATTTATCGTCTGCGGTCAGAACCTTCCAGGAAACCTGATTACCTCAAATGGTCGTTGGAATTCCCCGATGACGAGAACCTAAGACCATATACTATAGGTTATTGAAGGTATACAAAAAAAAATAATAAATGTGTTAAACCAAATTAAGCGAACAACCTTTACCATTTTTCATATTACATGAATTCTAATTTTTGTAAAGAAGTTCCTTTACATGGTAGATCATGGGATTAATTCCTATTATGAAACAATGAAAATATTATGTACCACTACTTAATATTATTTATCACAAAAAAAAAATTATGATAGATAAAAAAAATGATCTGTACCAATTTGGATAAATCAGTCGACCACCGTTAAAAAATATATATATATTTTTTTAAAAATAATTTTTATTAACAGTTCTATTAAATATAAGACTAATCGGGCAAGTAAAGGCTGTCTTCCAATCATTTATTTATCGAAGACACCTTGTGATTGACAAAATATCTGCTGATTCACAGCACAAGATATGAAAGGCATAGGTCACTAAGATTAAAGGACTATCCCCTAAGAAGTCTTAGGATAATTTTAGGACAATTTAAAAACTTCTATATCGCCAATAAACATAATATGAAAAATTGGAAATATGGACAAAGATGACACCAACAGCTATTTATTAGTACATATCTAAGGAGGAAAGAAGTGGTTTTTGGTTGCATATAAAATATAACCAGAATATCTCTCATACATATATACTTAAATTAAACTTATATTTATATAAAGTGAAATACTTTGTTTATTAAATAATGCTGCTGAAATACATAGAGTTGCTACATAACACAGCATATAAATCAATCCTATTGCATAATTACAAATATATGACATAAACAATATTAGTAAATATACTTATTATTAAAACTTCTTTGACGTTGCATTATTTAATAATAAAAATAAATAATTCTTATGAAAATTTCTTCTTGAAATGTATAATTTCCAGGTTTTTTGACCTATCAATAATTTTTAGTTTTTTTTCAAAGCTGCAACCCAGTACATCCAATTATCTATGCATAAAATATAACAATTGAACCCCTGATGCAAAGAATAACAGTGGATGAGTCAGGAAGGTTTCGCGACTGGCGCATTATGTGCAATGCATTTTGCCGGTCACGCATAATAATTATCTCTATCATTACTCAGCATCTTTGAGCAGAGACATCCTCTTAATGCTAACTCAAAGGATGAGAGTAGTGGCAATTTTGGACCAAGCTGCCATCAATGGATTCCTCTCCAACTAGTCACTCAAGGACGATCTTATTCAGGCTGTCATTTGTAACTTCTCACTCACGAGTTGCCCACCTATCATGTATTACTACCTCCGAAAAGCCTTCCTGCTCTGGGAAATCGTCCCTTCCAGGAACCCGAGCATGGCAGGAACGATCGAATGAGGATCGCGTGATTGGGCTAGTTACCGAGAACTTCGGGAAAGATACTTCTAGGAAATACCCAAACTCTTGGCACTTCTATTATATTAAGTTAATCACGGTTGAGCTGGGGCGTCATGCTTGGAATATACAGGAGAAAAACATAACTTCTAATATTCATATGTGTTGGAAAGAGAATAAATGTTAAGATGTTATATGAAGCAGTTGTATTTGGTATAATATAATTTTCGTTCTCAATGAAACCAAAAAATAATAATGAAATTATAATACATTAGATAAACACAATATAAAAAAGATATTATTTCTAAAAATATCACTATCCAATTATTTCGAGACTAGTTATTAAAAGTTGACAATTGAAACTACTAAGTACACTACCTCCAGCTTTAGATTGATTCACAATGATTGAAATAATCCTGCTTTATATAAATAAATAAAAATAACCTCGTTATCGTTCTGGGAGTGAATGAAAAATTTTACGAGTTATACTTGGAATAAAACTAACACCGAACTAGTTTACTCCGAGCCTGTATAAACGAGAATCTGCAATACATTTTTTTTAGTCGTTTAATAGTAAAGTCCTGGAAAAGGTTAGGTTAAGTCCAAGACTTCATTAGTCCTTGACTCAGCGACCGATCGTAAGAATTAGAACTGACAGACTTATATCAAAATCATTAAGCTAGGATAATCTATTATCTGTCTATACATTGGCTCTACACCCCTCTAGGACTTTGGCCTCCGAACTTATCCTCGCCCACTATTCCTGTCAGTTACATGTTCCTCGCCTCCATACGGCGCTGATCCTCCATGTCATCAAGCCATCTCAGGCGTGATATTTCTTGCGTTCTCTTCCTTACGGCAATTATTATAGCAGCTATCTGGCTAGGCGATCCTCTGACATTATATCCATATGGCCAAGTCAATATATATTTGCCATCTTTATGAATACCACATTGTTTGGTTCACCATACATTTCGATTAAATCGTGAATTTTTCTGGATCGCCATTATTCTGATTTATTTGTTGGCCCATATATCATTCGGATGACCTTTCTTTTTCACACCTTAATATTTTTTCGTTTTCTTGTATCAGCACCCATGCTGCCATATAGCACAACAGTTCTGATCATTATCCGATATATTATTAACTTTCGAAACCGGAATACCTTCTTGAGTGCATACAAACACCTACTACCAGCTGCCAGCCTTGATCTTATTAACTTATTTAATGTTAATTTGAGATTGACTGATACTTTGACAACAGACCCTAGATATTTGAAATTGTTCACATTGTCCAAAATCCGACCACAAACATGTATTTCGTCTTGTCGGCATTGATATAAATACCAAGTTCACTCGCAGCATCCTGGAATTTTCGGAAAGCACCAGGAATGATGTTCTGCCTTTGATAACCGCTTCGCCTACATAGGCGATATACTGTGCAAATCAATTCATGATTGTTCTTCTAGTGTTTGATCTGATGGACCTCACTGCCATTATCAAGCCTAAATTAAACAATATTGGGGACCAATGTATCATCTTGTCTGAGGCTATACGTTACATCGAAATCCCTGGAGAAGTCGTCCTCAATCTTCGCTCGGCATTTGGTGTTTAGTAGCCATCTTTGCAAGCTACACGAGTTTTTGTGGTAATTTTAATACTTGCAAATTAATCAGCAGGTCTCCTCTATTCTTTCGATCATAGGCTACTTAAAAATAAAGAAATAAGCTGAAGAGAACGATAAAAAACTAACAGACTTTTTCCAGCATTATCTTCAATGAGAAGATGTCAGTAGTAGATGTGCCGGACCTGAAACCGCTTTGATGCAGTTCAAGCAATATTTCTATTCATTTGAACATCCGTTTCTTCATCTCTACTAATAATACTTTTAAGCGACATTAAATAGAGCTAACATTTTATAGTTGTCACTTGCTGCTACGCCAAAGGGTAATTTTACGCCAGGTTAAAAAAAAATATTTGTTTCTCCTATTTATAAATATTATATGTAGTGATTCTGTTAACGATGGACGTGTCTTTATTCACTTTGACAATTCGTTCTATATATATTCGATAGGCAATTATTATGCCTCTCTTTGCGTAGGTTTCACTTCGAAGTTTTTATTTTTTAAATTAGAACCAAAATACGAAATTAATTTGAAAATAATAATTATATATATTATATATAAGTTATGCGACGGCGAACAAATTGAATTAAAAAAAGGAAAGATCTGAGAAATAACTATCACGACTTCTGAAACAAGACTGTTTATTCATAGAAGTAATCCTCCTTATATACAATCGGAATGTTGTTTACATTCCATGATGGTATTAATGTTGATACTGCCAAGCTTCGGTCTTTAACTCCTCCCCGCCAGTTTACGGGGATCTCCGTAAACTTTATATTCAACCCTAACTTGTTAATCTCCTCACACAGCGGAGCGGACAGACAACCTTACTACCTTACCTCTGATCTTTTAATAAAACAATTCAAACGTCCTTTTGCAACATATACAATTCTTAATAAACAAAAAGAAAATCTATTATCATTATCTTATACTTAACGTAAGGCTCACAATTCTTACTATTTATCTTTACAAAAAAAAAAAAAAAATAAACTTCTTCTATTTGCGCACTATCACACACAGAAATTAAAACACTTGCACTAAAAAAACTTTCTTAAGCTCTGGCACAAAAAAAATTTTGTTAGGGTTACAAACAAAAAAAAATCCGTGTGCGGAGACGGGAGTTTCAATTGTTCAATGTGAACCGTTCGTCTCTTTCTGGGATCTTTGATGTTTACTATGTTATGTTCCCTTATAACTATAACCCTAAACAGGCCTTCGTACCGCGTCAATTATTTCCCTCTATTAGACCCCATTCTCCGGTAGACGGTTGTCCCTATCCGTATCTCTCCCATCCGATCTCGTACCTTTAGGTTCTCTCTCTCTACCCTTCTCCGTTTCTCCCCTTCTATTTCCCTCCGTACTCTCTCCCAAACCTTCGCTATCTCTAACCTATTACTGACGATTGCCTCCGCTGTACTGACCGTATTCCCGCAATCCCATCCTCCCACTCCGAACAAAACTTCGATGGGTGAGTATCCTGTGATCGAGTGTATTGAATGGTTATATGCAGCTACGGCTTCTCATAGCTACATCCGCTTCATCTCCCTGCTCTCCCTGATACACACGCAGATGGTCACTCAGGGTACTATGTAATCGCTCGATATTTCCCCTCCTCTTGGGATGGCCCGGAGTGTTGAGATGCCACGCTATATCCAATCTTTTCGCTTCCTCTCTAATGGTGACGCTGTCAAATTTCCTCCCTCCGTCGGACGAAATTCTGTCGGGCATCCCGTAGAACTGAACCCATGTTTGTAGGGCCTCCAACACTTCTTCTGAAGATCTGTCGCGTACCTTATACGCCATTGCTATTTTGCTGAAGAGATCTATCATGGTGACCCATTTGAATCTCCTCCACGTGAACGTGTCGACCTGCAGCTCTTTTAATGGTGTGTATCCTGTGGGTATCTCTTCCTGTCTCCCTCTTGGTGGGTTTCGGTCGCACTTCGGGCGCATACAAACTTCACACGCCCCTATAGTTTCCTTGATGGTCTTCTTCATTTCACACCGGAAATATTTCCTCCGCAACGCTTGTAGCGTCTCGTGCACCCCGCGATGGTTCGTTTTCCCTTGATGATAGGCTAACGTCACTTCCTTTTGTTGCTGTATGTCCAATAGCGTTTCCACCATGTATTTACATCGGATAAAAGTTCTATCCACGCCAATTCGTTCAGCCCTCCAAATTTTTTCCCATATAGTGGCATCCCCTACGTAGAGATGATGGGTTTTCCCGGTTCTGACGCATCCCTTAGTGCCCTACAAATTTCGTCTTCTCGCGCCCCTAGTTGTGACCAGACCGTGTTAATTTTATTCTTCCCATATTTGCTATATGCTATTTTCATCATACCCGAGGTCCTCGTCTTCCAGATCACCTGACGCCGTTTATTGGTAACGATTTCCTCGATTTCTTCCATTTCTACCGGCCTCTCTTCCGCAGGGCTCTCTTCTTCTGGGGACTCCTCTCCTCCCTCCGTCTCTGCCGTACCGTGGTCACCCTCTTAGCCTGGCGTCCATTCACTCAGAAATTGCCGTGCGTTTCTTGATGTTTCTCCGCTGTCTTCTTCGATGGCGTTGACCATGATGGCTCTTGACAACCAGTCTGCCACTATATTTTCCTCCCCCGGCTTATAACTTATTTCCATATTGTATTGTCCCAAGAACTCCTTCCATCTCGCGACTCTCGCCGAGGATTCCTTTAGCCTTCCTACCCATTGAAGCGGTCTGTGGTCGGTGTGGACACGGAACTTTCTTCTGAAAACGTATGGTCTAAAATGGTCAATAGCCCATACTATTCCCAGTAGCTCTCTCGCTATACCTCGTTTCCGCGTCTGTTAGGCGCCTGCTAGCGTATGCTACGGGACGCTCTCCTCCCACACCCACCTGAGATAAAACGGCTCCTAGTGCATATTCGCTGGCGTCCGTGGTAACGGTAAATTGTTTAGTGAAACGCCAATACCGGCTCCTCCTGCAATTTCTCCATGCATTTTCGGATATTATCTTCCATCACCGGTGTCAAGGTTAGTTTGGCCCCTTTTTTTAGTAAATTATTAAGCGGCACTAAATATTCCGCCATTTCGGGAACAAATTTTCTATATTAATTTCGTTCCCAGGAGTCTGCGGATCCCTTTTACATCTCGCGGCACCGCCATCCTCCTAATCGCCTCCACCTTCGCCGCGTCGGGCTTTACCCTTCCCCGGAAATGGCATTGCCTAAAAAATTGATCTGTCCCTGTCCCAACGTCGATTTTTCCTTGGACAGTTTTAACCCAAATTGATAGGATATTTTTCGTCCACTGTGTTTTCGTTTAATCTTCTATAGTCTGTGACTACCCTATATTTCTCTTTAGTTTCTCCTGGCGCGCTCTTTTACCTTACTGCCCACAGTGGACTACTGGTACTGGTACTGGCAAGTGGGCCTTTTTGCCATCCCCGGGGATTACCACTAGAAATAGCTTATTAACCCTCCATATCGCACCTTCTGGTTTTTCTGATGAAATTCAGAAGGGATGTCCATTCGATGGAGGGAGCCTCTTGTATTCTGATTCTATCAGATCCTAACAGTCTGTATCTCAGCGACGCATATCTATCACATTCGGTTATGTAGTGTAGAGCAGTTTCAGGTGCCTGCCCACAGCAGTGACAGGTCTCATCCCCTGCTATTCCACAAATCTTTAAGTGTCTTTTAAGCCTGCAGTGCCCTGTTAAGCAGTCGGAGTTCCTTTCTATTGAGGCCCAGCAGCCACTTGGTTCTAGAAGCAGAGGGTTTTTTAATTAGTTCCTTAGCCTGTCTAAGGCCCGCACACTCCCTCCACTCCTTATCTGCTATATTCCATGTCCAATCCTGGACCTTCTTCCGCTGATATCTTTTAGAGATGCCTACTGAAAGTTCTAGCCCAAAGATAGGGTTCTCAGCACCTTCTCTTGCAAGCTTGTCGGCTATTTCATTGCCTTTGATTCCTTTATGTCCAGGAACCCAAACTAATTCCAGTCTCTTCGAACAGGCAAGTAGTTCCAATGCCTGTTTGCACTCTTTTACCAATACGGAAGTTACCCTAGAGGATTCCAGGGCTTGGAGAGCCGATTGGCTGTCTGAGTAGATAGTAATTCCAGCCCTGTTGCAACTGATAACCTCCGTACATGTGACCGCAGACAGTATCGCGAACACTTCTGCTTGGAACACAGTAGAGTGTCTACCTAGTGGTAGACTTATGTTAATGCCTAAATCCTCTATGTAGACGCCCGCTCCTGCTAATCGGGTCGAATCCTTCCATGATCCGTCCGTGAAACAGGATAAGTTGCCTGTTTGAGTGACAATTGAACCCCTTTCCCAGTCGGATATACTAGGATAAGAGTATCTCACTTTAGAGTCTAGAGTAAGGTTTCTATTAAGTTGAGGACAACAATATTGAAGGATAGGTATCTCCTTTTCCACCACTTTGGCAATTAATGAGTGTCCTGTGGGTTGGCCCCGCTCTTGCCACTGTCTGTTTTCCTTAATTCTTAGATAGGCCATAACCGCTTCGCCCCTCAGCCATAGGTGAAGCGGTGTTAGATACAAGAGGACCTCTAAAGCATTGATAGGTGTGGTACGAAACGCTCCCGTGATGCTCATACATGCCATCCTTTGAATACGGCTGAGTGTACGAACATGAGAGGCCCTATTCAAGGCTGTCCACCACACTATGCTTCCATATTGAATTCTAGGTCTTATAATCGCTGTGTATATCCAGTGCATGACCCTAGGCTTAAAGCCCCAGGTTGTGCCCACAGCGCGTCTAACATGCCAAAAGGATGCTATTGCTTTCCGTTTGGTTTCAGTCAAATGGGAACCCCAGTTTAGTTTGGAATCCAAAATAATCCCGAGGTATTTGACTTGTTGACTTAATTGGAGCTGTTTGCCAAAAAAGGTAGGAGCCCAAAAAGCGTCCAGCTTCCGTTTCTTGGTAAAGAGAATCAACTCAGTCTTAGTTGGATTTACCGAAAGTCTAACTTCGTTACACCAAGTCTGAACAATATCGCAAGCAACCTGCATGCGCTCAAAGATGGTGGCAATAAACTTACCTGTTATGAGGATTACTCCATCATCTGCAAATGCCTGGGCAGAGAATCCGGCCTCCTCTAGTCTTCTTAACAACTTGTCCATTACAAGGCACCAGAGCAGTGGGGAGATGCAGCTCCCTTGAGGGCAACCTGTGAAGGCCTGCGCCTCTAGTCTGGTGCCCTCCTCTGAGACGAGTATTATTCTGTTCTTCAAAACAAATCCGACCCATCTGGCTCGGATAGCAGGTGGGGCAGATATTTCTTTTAAGGCTCTACAAATTGCCTCAGGCCTGGTCCTGTCGAATGCCCCTTCAACATCGAAAAAGAGCCCTAAGACGGATTCCTTATATACCAAGGCCTTTTCTATTTTTCCTACTAGGGAATGTAGGGCAGTTTCTGTTGATTTTCCTTGGAGGTAAGCATGCTGTTGAGGGTGAAGGGGATGGAGAGGTAGAACCTTACTTGTAAGGTGTACTGCTACAAGCTTCTCCAGGATCTTAAAAAGAAAGGAGGATAGGCTGATAGGTCGAAAAGCCTTAGCAACACTGTAATCCTCCTTACTATTCTTCGGGATAAAAGCTATTAGAGATTTCCTTCAGGATTCAGGAATGTACCCGATGGCTAGAGAGGCTCCTAGTAGTGCTCTGATTCGGGGGAGCAGAGCATTGAGGCCCTCTTTGAGCATACATGGAAGGATACCGTCAGTGCCTGGGGCTTTATACGGCTTGAGCTCCCCGACAGCCCACCTAATGGCCCCATCACTGACTATGGACTCCGCTAGAGCCCAATCCTCCTCTGTATCGTTAGTATTGCTGCCAGGGTACATACTTGAGGGAGGGTTGACTAAATTGGTAATACTGCAACCCGGAAAGTGGGTCTCCATCAGGTGAGACAAGGTGTCCACAAAGTTGGAGGTCCAGAGACCGTTAGGTTTCTTTAAGGCTGCCAGTGGCTGTTGGGCGGCATTCCCAAGCAGCTTAACTAGACGAGAGGCTTCTGGAGTGCATTCTATATTGCTACAGAACTTACGCCAGCCCTCCCGTTTATGCTTCCTTATTTCTTTTTTGTATGAGTTAGAGGCGACACGGTACAGATCCCAGTCAGCCTTCTGTTTTGATTTATATACCTTATTATAGGCCTTTCTTGTAGCCTTTTGTACCTTAGACAACTCAGTGGACCACCATCTGATCTTTTTCCTGGGTTCTGCCTTTAAGGGACAGGCCGCCTCGTATGCGTCTTGTACTATTCTCTCTAAGAGGGTAGTTTCTTCCTCTATCTGAACTTTGGTTTGAAGTCTGCCCATAGGGAGGTATGGGCATCTCTCCAACCTTTCCCTGAATAGATTCCACTCGGTGTTTCTGGGGTTTCTTTTCAGGGTTGGGGAGGTTTGTTCAGAGTTAATCTTAAATGAGATCATCCTATGGTCGGACAGTGTAATATCCGAGGTGATCTTCCAGTCTTTACAAAGGCCTTTAATCTGACTAGAGTGTGATATCTAGAACCTCGCTTCTGACTCGAGTGACAAAAGTAGCTTTGCTACCTCTGTTTAGTATCTCTAAATTTGTGGAAGCTATATATTCGAGCAAGGATTCCCCTCGTTCGTTCGTGTCTGAACTGCCCCACTCAAGGTGATGGGCGTTAATGTCTCCACCTACTAAGAGAGGTGCAAGCGGACCTACTTCTTTCTTGCAAAGCGGAAGAGGCTATCTATGTAATGATAAATTGGATCCAGATTATGGGGTACATATATGGAGGCAATAATCATTTTAAGCTTAATATTACTGACCTTGGTAGTTATGGCCAGGGCCACCACATCCTTCGTGCTAATCTGGGGCAAAGGTAGTATCTGAAGGTCTTTAGAGACCCAGATACATGACCTTGGTGCTTCGCATGAGGGTGGGCGGATGATTCTTCCGCCGATACCCCCAAGTTCTTTAATCATTCCCCTAAAACAATAAGGTTCTTGTATTAAGACGAGGGTGGATTTCACCCTCGAAAGAAGCTTCGCCAATTCAGCCGTAGTCGACTTATTATGCTGTAAATTAATTTGTCTTACCTCGATCCCAGCGTTTTCCATGATTGTGGCAGATGGAGGAGAAGGAAGTGGGAGGAGCAGGGGCCCATTGGCGCCCGTTCCTCCCTTGATCGTCCTGTGGGGGCTGTTGTCTAGCTGGCCGAAGGCGTTCTCCAGACGGTCAGCGAAACCAGCTCATAGCTGATCCGCCATCCGTTCGCCTCCAGCCAGGCGATCGTGCTGGTTGGGACTCTGAAGATGCCCCTCAGATGCCCCGGATCGCCTTCCACTCCCAGGAACTGCCACTGGTTGGTTCCCGCCAGTTCTGGATTCTGAAATTCCAGGAGGCTGACCAATCCGTCGGGTTCGATCACCACAGCCCCCAGCCCAATAGCAATTCTAGTGGGCCAGAGAGCCTCGGCGGACCGCCTCACTACAAACCAACGGTCCGTAGTAGGTACCCAACTGAGAAGCCAGTCCCTGGTTTCTTCATTTTTGCAGGTTAGGAGGAACCATCCCGGTTCCGCCTGATACCCTGAGTTAATAAATTCCAGAGGCCTACTTCTGGGTCTTGGCTCCATACGCCTTCCTCTCAATTTCGGCTATGAGGAGCCTTCGGATGAGTTGGGCCTCTTTCTGAGTAATGGGGGCGGCTTCCTGGCTCCCCATAATGACCACCTGCAAGGTCCTTGTGCTAGAAGCAGCAGCATCCCTGTAGGATCGGGGTCTCCCCTGATCCTCCTGGGCGCTCTGCTAAGAAGATGGTCTCGCTGCAGGCTCATTGGTTCTCCCAGGGGAGATAGGGGAGGATCTTGCTCTTTTAGAGTCTTGCCGACGCGTATCGGTCGGTGGAGACTCCTCCATAGGCCTTATCCTTTTCTGATACTAATTACACGGGCCTGCTCTTGAATCGAGTCCCCTCCGCGTCGGGAAGGAGGGGTGGACGGAGGCAAAGCCCCGTCCTGGCAGCTGGCAAAGTGCTGTTATTAGTGTACTGTGTGGCGTCAGAGTGGATGTACCCCCAACCTGGAGGACCAGTGGCTGTTTGCGGCAATAATAGAAATAATAATTACCGGGCGATGGGGCCGCCAACTCCCTACACCAAAACAGTGGACTATTGTACGGTTATGTGTTATTAACTATAATGCCCTGTTTCTTCAGGCTCTCTAGTTCTTCTCTAATATGCTGTCTCATAACCTGCGGGTACCTCCTTTCTTTCACATACGACACTCTGTCCTGCTTTAACGGGATCTCATGGACCGTCCTCCCTGTCACTCCTAACGTACTGCCCTCCTTAAAGAATATATCCCCAAACTCTCTCTGTACCGTTACTCTCCAGTCCTCGACCCTATTTACCGCACCTATTCGCGCTTTCTTATCCCTTGCAACCCCCTGGCATTTATATGTCGTTTCTCCTAACCTAATACTCCACTTCCCTTTACTATTCTTTACTCGTGCGCCTGCCTGCCCCAACAGATCGCAATCCGTTATTGCCTGGTATTCCCGAGTCATTTCCTCCACTATGTGCACTTTTATCTTTCCCTTTTTCGCCACCCGCCGGTTTAGACCGATTACCGCCTCTCCTTCTACCTTGCACGACCCTCTCCTCCCCCAGTGTGATTAGTTTAGACTCGCATTTCTGAACCCGGAGTGCCCATTCTCTGCCAAACAGTTTCTTCAGCCTCTCGGGTCATAACAGTGTTTGAGCTCCCTGTGTCCACCAGGCATCTCACTCCCCCTTTCAACTTAATAATTGGCAACCAGCGTGACTTACCTCTGATGTTGTTGTATGTCGCTGTGCGGTCGCCTCTCTGCGGACACTCCCCTCAGATTCCTGCTGGCTTCCTCCTCTCAGCTACCGCTCGTCGTCGCTCACCCCATTGACGGCTCCTGCCTCCGCTGCTCTCTGGTTCCTCGTCATCTGTCTCCGATGTCTCCGTCGCCTTTTCCGAAGTTCCACTCCTCGGGAATGAGCCCGCCTTCCTTTGGGTGTTGACCTCCATCGGTTCTGCCCGTGGTGTTTCCCTCCTCCGGTAGATGTATGGGCATTGCCTCGCAATGTGCCCTTCTGTGCCGCACTCGAAGCATCTAGTGCGAGGACACTGGGCCACTAGATGTCCTGGCCTCCCACAGCCATGGCACTTCCTCTCTTCTTTTCGAGGACCATTCCTCGCTTTAGGTTGTCCCAACCTTCTCTCGCCTACCGAGGGTCTCTCTCTGCTCGTATACGCGGGTTCTTACCTCCTCCAGCCTATTGGTGTGGTTCTGGGGCGTCTATCGGTCACCCTGCTCCACCCCGTTTCTTCCACCTCAATTCTGATTTCTTCTTCTCTCGCTAGAGTCGATCATCTCCTGGGCGCATTCGATGAATGAGCAAGCTCTTGACAAGCCTTCCCTCTTTCCAGTCTCTTTAGCCAATTGGACCTTGAGGATGGTCGCCAAAAATGCCATTCTGCCTTGTACCTCGCCTATACTCAAGGTTTCACGCATTTTTTCAGTGATCTGATTGAATCGCGCTCGCAGCGCTCCTGCGTATTTTCCGCTCGTCTGTCGAGGAGAACGCCTCTCTCTAAACATTTGGTAGATGTCCTCTTCCGGGGTCCACCTGCCCCCTCCGAAAGCTTTCTTCAGCCTCTCCTTAATTACCGGCCATGGTGTTTCCTCGTCTGCTTGGATTAGATTCAGTACGTTCCTTTTTACTCTGCACACCAGAGCTGCCTTCAATGCTTCGGCATCCCCAGCGTTAACCAGATTCTCCGATGTCTTGGCCTGTATCCTTGCCATAAGGCGATCACATCCCTTCAAAAAATGGTTTAATTCACCTTTTTCGCCGCCGAAGCGCTCCAGATCGGAAATCACCCTTCGCAGGGCCTGCGATGTTGCTGTCCTTAGCTTCATCCATTCCAGAGCGTTGGCATGAGCTTCCGCCATGGTTTCTCGTGGTAGTGGAGGTAAGTCCGGTTCAGCACTGCCGGTCTCACTACGCCTTCTGATGCCATCTCGATTTTTTTTTCGTCTTCGCCTGGTTCGAAAAGTAGCAGAAGAAAAACGAGGACGAGATATAAAAAATTTTCCAAAAAGAGAAAAAAAAGAAAAGAAAAGGTCTCGCGTTACGACCTCCCGAGTAACAAATTGAATTAAAAAAAGGAAAGAGCTGAGAAATAACTATCACGACTTCTGAAACAATACTGTTTATTCATAGAAGTAATCCTCCTTATATACAATCGGAATGTTGTTTACATTCCATGAGGGTATTAAGGTTGAAACTGCCACGCTCCGGTCTTTAACTCCTCCCCGCCAGTTTACGGGGATCTCCGTAAACTTTATATTCAACCCTAACTTGTTAATCTCCTCACACAGCGGAGCGGACAGACAACCTTACTACCTTACCTTTGATCTTTTAATAAAACAAACAACAAAAAAGAAAACAACTCAAACGTCCTTCTGCAACATATACAATTCTTAATAAACAAGAAGAAAACCCACCTTTACGGCGAGTTGAGTGGCTCTTTCCCTGCAACCGTAGACAATATTTCCTCGGATCCTTTCTATACCAAACTATCACCACCCACTATCCTTCATACATCTACAGCCTCCTACAATTCAAATCCTCGGTCCACGCACTGGAAACAAGATCTCGCCTTTCTGACCTCCATACTCCCTCCTACAGAACCAAAACATTCGAACGCTCCTTTCTCGCCCGCTGCTGTACCCTTTGGAATTCCTTTCCTTCTAATATCCGGCATGCTTCTTCTCTATCCTCATTCAAATCCCTTCTTTTCCAACACCTTCTTTCTCTCCAAAATGATGCTCTCTAATTGCGAAATTTCAGTTTAGGATTAACATCTGGATCAGAAGTGAATAATAGTTTTTTAAAGTACAAACTTTGCTAATCAATCATTATTTTTGTATTTTTCATTTTCTCTGTTTTGTTTTTTAACTTTATTCTTGTTTTTTTTCTCCTTTTTTTTGTTTTGCTCAAATTAATTATATTTTTCGATAAAAAAAACTTATTTATTTGCTTATTTATTTTACTGAAGATAATGTAAAAATTAATTGGTCTGTATTCTATAGTCTTATGGCCAGATAATGTTACTGTTTATTTGTTCCTTCATGTTATTCTTAAGGGACCTAGTCCCAGAATAAAGTTCTTTTATCTATCTCTATATATATATATATATATATATATATATAAAATATATATATATATATATATATATATATATATATATATGTGTGTGTGTGTGTGTGTGTGTGTGTGTGTGTGTGTGTGTGTGTGTGTGTGTGTGTGTGTGTGTGCGTATATATATTTTTTTTTTGTTCAACCCCGGAAAACACATAGGAATAAGAGGCGCGAGTAAGATTTTCGCGCACATTCAAAGTTTTTACTTTTTATAACTCTTTATCTGATAAAGAAATAAGTCAAAACCAAAATAAAGTAAAAAAAAAATGTTATATTAAATTAAAATGTTACAATATTGAATGAAAAATACAATGATTGGGTCAGAAGCCAAGGGCTTATAAGGGCAAATATTTTTACTATGAAAATTCTAATACCGTAATATCCGTACTTTTTTTTTCATTTGGGATTGGTTATAATTGTCTAGTTTAACTAACCTAAGGTACAGAGCTGTTGTAATAACTATGAAAAATACTATATCATTACTTTTGGTAGTGTTGAAACTTATTTTATTCTTTGATCTCTTTTCCACTAAGTGCATTAATATCTAGTGTTGATTACTATGCTTAATCCAAATGAAAAGAAAAACGCGACTTGGACCGCTTGGTTCTGGTCCCCTCACTCGATTAAAACAAACACGAAAATTCCTTAGTTTTTGAAAAGAATAAAATAATATAAGAACGTAAATGAAAGGAATAAAACTCACTTTAAAATATCAAATAATTTTTTCTTATCCTTAAATATATATTTGGGCAAAGACAATTCTTTGTACGTTTACACTCACCACGTAACCCGAACGTTTACGTGATCTTTTACCAAACTTCATATATCAGCGTTATATATGTTCATATAATTTATATGTTATGTAGATTTTTAAAAAGGTATCACGTAATTATTTATTTACAAAAATGTAATGAACAACAGTTATCAGTTACTAGTAATGGATCGAAATTGAGTAAATGACTAATACAAGTAATAACAAACAATAAGAAAATATGGTGACAAAATATGCAGAACGAAAAACAGATCAGGTAAATGGAAAAATCAAGCCCAAAACATAGCACAATTTTCTGATTCTAGAGGAAGAGAAATGTTCCTCATGAGAATGAAGATGAGCATTTCTTGCATCTGTAAATTGTATGCGATGGGCATATCGGGGCTTGACATTGACCGCAGATTTTCTTTGTTTTCTTGTTTTTCTTTCGTGGACAATAAGAACAGAACCCCTCTATAGATTTATTTTTCGGTTCATTAAGGTTTTCTTCTTCACATTGAAGACCTCTTCATTGATTGTCTATCCAGGATAGGTATATCATGAATCGATGACCTCGAAATTAAATGTGGTTTGATCAAAGTTAGCGATAACGTCTTCAAAAATGTCCGTTGGTATTCGTTGGTGGCCGTTGGTATTCGCTTTAAAAATAATTTGGTTGTTGATGTCTCCAATATTCATCATACCGAAAAATATGGTCAAAGACCACCGGCAAGATATTCTAGCTACTGTGTATAATGCCTTCATTCCATCTACCACATCCACTCTCCCTTTTGTCAAATTATAGAATGTGATCACTTCCGGCTTTCGCAAATCCCTGGTTTCCATGTCAATTCCATTATCCTTATGCAAAATGGAGAGGACCAGTACATTCTTGTTATATTTCGCTTTGTAAGAAACCAGAACACTATCCTTGGTAAAGCCAAACAAACTACTGTGTAAATCTCTCCTTTTGCTTTTGACAAATAGAGCTGGAATTTCTTTTTCATTCTTTCGTACAGTTCCAACGATGGCGGTTCGCTTTTCGAGTAATCCATTAGCTAAAGGTACCGAGGTGAAATAGTTGTTTACAGTAATATTCCTCCTAGTTTTCAAATAAGTGTAGCAAGTCGCATGGATAGTTCTCTTGGGGTATTGTTGATATTGTATGGGTCACTAGGTTGAGGCCCTGCAAGATGTGCAAGAATCAACTAAGGCGTAAATTTTTATTCCATATTTTGCAGATTTATCAGGAATATATTGGCGAAAAACACATTGTCCTTGAAATGGTTCTAACATTTCACCAATTGTGCTGTACTCTCCTACTTGATAATTTTTTTTGCAATAGGTATTCAACTCCTCAAATATATCACTAATGGGAGCTAGTTTTTCCAATGCTGTCCTAGTATTCCTGTCTTGCAAATTATCGAACACTCAGGATAGTCAGGAATCGTTGGCGTGCCATCAGTAGCCCAAAGTTCTTTTAAATTTAGGTGTTGCGCTTTTTTTATTCCTGCCATATACAGCAACCCAAGTACCGCATGAATTTCAGCAAAATCAGTTTCACGATAGTCTAGGGGTCAGGCATTATTTGGTCTCAACATATCTAGGTACATCGATAGTTTGGCATATCGACAAATTTTGTCAATCATAGAATCGGGAAACTCTGTTTTGCAGATCAAAAACAGCTCTTCCCATTTTCGCCAAAATTTCCTCCCGACTCATGATAGGACAACTAGAACAACTACAAAAATAAAATTTCAAGGAAAGAACACTGCAAAAGAGTATATTTTTGTGATCACAATATGAAATGTGAAATATTCGATAGATAAATAAAACAATGGAAAAACAGGAATAATTCAGGTAAATTACTTACACGAGAATTGACCTTAAAGATTAAATTTCACAGCCAAGGCCGAAAGCGTTCCGTGAGAAATCGCACTAGAGAGAAACACACAATTTGTGGAAGCACTTGTTTTAACTTCCCTTTTGTTTCTAACAACGCACTGTCCTTGAATATGGGTGTGCAGAAGCCTTCTCCTTCTCCTTACCTCCAGGCTGGAGGGGTTGGGGAAAAATGAGGGAGTTTTTGTTTAGGGTGGACAGCAAAATATTTCAAGGTGTGAGGAAAAATCTCACCCAGCGAGTTATTCGAGTTTCCATGTTCATGGAATGAAATCAATTCATCCTAGTAAAGGGGAAAGGAGGGTAACGTGTTTGAGAAAACAAGTAAAATAAAAATTGACACTGTTTCGGGCATAGAGATCCATTTTTTATTCGTTACAACGGTACTACTTTTTACAGATAATTTCCTACTCAATTGACATTTAATGAAATGAAGTAATAAAATTGATAATAATAAGTTAAAATTCTTTGAGGTTTTTTATAATTAATAGAGATTTTTATTTAAAAATTGGAGTGATTAATAAACTTAGCAAAACCATTTCATCCAATTCTTGAAGTATTACATTAATATCAAAAAGTTTATAAATAAAAACTGCAAAAACTGTAAATATAATTGAATAAAATCTTATTCGATAAGACTGTCTGGGTTCTGAAATACATACACAAATACTGTAAATCTGATACACCAAATCTTTATAAATAGTAATTTTTCCATTTTAATCATATATGCATTTCTTTATGATTAAAATGGAAAAAAAAAAGAAAAACCTCAATAGAATGTGGGATAAATTTATTCTAAAAGTTATGTTTATTTAAATAACACTTAAATCAACGTCAATGTTAGGTCGGACAGTCAGAAATGGTTAATTAGCATAAATCACAGTGTCCATTAACTAACATGATGCCCTTTATTTAATTTTGGATATACCATAGACCTCTGATATTAGAGACTTAGGTTTCATTCGTGATCCTAAACCAATTAAGGAAAATAAAAGACGGAGATATTATTTGACTATGCAATCTTTACTTCAAATTTGATCATTGTGTTTATTTATTTTATTTAATGTAAAATTCAAGTACAGTAAAAGAGAAGGTAGTGAAAGGGAACGGTAAAAAAAACAAAAAAAAAACAGTAAGTGTAAACGTATTTTATGAGCGCCGACGTTACGGTACAACCAAAAAATGTTTAAAATAAATGAAGAATTAATATGGATATAATAGAAAATACACAGAAGATTTATACATCATTGTTGGAATGATACAATGCACTGGAGCGCAGAGCCTGTGGGAGAGAGAGAGAGGGGAGAACGAGCGCAGTTTACAAACGGGTATACTGGATAGCATTTCAACCAAATGAAAAAAAAATGTTTCAAATCGAATTATTAATTTAGTTATAATGAACATAATTATGCGCTGTTTAATAGGCTTAGGAGAGAGTTTGAAAATTCTTTTGAGGTTTACCACTTTACCCATGAAATAAGTATAAATCAAAAAAGGTGGTCTTACTGCCATAAGCCATGTAGTTCCAAAAGTTTCAGCAATGTGTAGAGGTAAGTCCTTGAACAACGCCTAAAGCATGCTGCATACAAGGAAACAACTGTTCTTCTACAGTGTGTAGAGAGCCACGGCCCCAAACTTGGACCGCCGAACAGTTGTTGGCGAACCGTTGTGGAGCGAGATTAACATACTCTTCCAACTTATTTGCCTTCAATTTTACGGGAAACTTGTGATAATAAAGTTGTATACCACCAAATTTCCTTCAAGAATTTTTTGATTTTTCGATTTTTCTAATTTACCTTCAAGCAGTAAAAAGTTAAAGGTATTTGAAATTTCGGGGTTGATTTCAACTACTTATAATTTATTATTATATTTGGCGCTACTGCCCCTGTAAGGTCTGAGCCTCATCACAGATTGCATGCCAGGCTGTTCTATCAGCCGCAACCGCTTTCCATCCCCTCACTCCAAGTTGTCGCAGGTCCGCTTCAACATCGTATAACCATCTCATTCTAGGACGTCCACATCTTAGGGTATCCCCTGGCTTTCCAAAAAGCAGCGTCCTTGGTAGACGATTTTCTTCCATACGCTCCACATGCCCGAGACACCTTAGCCTCCCCTTTTTTACATTTACTATGTCCAGCTGATCATATAATGCTCTCAAATCTTCATTCTTTCTAATTTTCCACTGTCCCTCAGAGTGGATTGGACCATATATTTTTCTGAGCATTTTTCTTTCCCATGCACGTAATCGTTTCTCCATCTCCTTTGTCAGAACCCAATTCTCACTGCCTTTGGTGTCTGTTGGGCGAATAAGTGTTTTGTAAATGATAACCTTGGCTCTCCGAGGCAGATCTTTGTAATTTACAACTTTATGAATTGCAAAAAAGCAACGATTTCTTGATGAAATTCTGGCCTCCATTCCTTTATATATTTCATTGTTTTCAGTGACCAGCGCTCCAAGATGTTTGAAAGTCCTATAAACTGGGAATAAAAAGATAAATCGTATTTATTACCCATATTACTAATATATATATATATATATATATATATATATATATATATATATATATATATATATATATATATATATATATATGAAAGCAAAAATATATATATTCAACAAGTTGTTTTACATCACTGAACCTATTACCAAAATTTGTAGAAGATAGCTGGCTAATACTTGCAGGCACTTCAAATAGAAAATATTATGTAATCTAATTGATATTAATAATAGCTATTCATGAATTTTCTGACTTATACCATTTTGAGACCTTTTTTTTCTGGTCTTTAGAATAATATTTTAGATGAGTAATACAATGGTAAATTTTATAAGTTCAATGGTTCATTGATGAAGTTAATGGAACAAAAAATGCTGTTTTACATTATTTTATGCAACGAGGTAGAAAAGTCTGATATTAACCATAACGGACACAACTCTGCTTTGGTTTATGAAGGTTACGATGACAAAAGAGTCGAACAACATCAAGAGCATCAACAAGCTGATCAGTATGTAGATGCAAATAGCATAATACAGCCCTCCATGGCCAAAGAGGAGGCTGACAGCAACATTGTCAGACGTGGATTAGAAATGACCTTGCATTTTACAGCGATGGTAGTTGTCGAAGACCTGTTCGTCTTACTCGTGGCACTCACACTACGAGATACGAACGAATATTTCAAGAGTCCAGGACGAGGCAACATTGAAGACAGGCCGTACTCCTCCCATCAACTTCAGACCTTGCCATTTGGTCCGTACATAATCTTTATCCATGGTTTCACTGGATAAGATACCACTTCTGTGATTTATGAGAAAAGTAAAGCAGCCATAATCATTTTCAAGATCTCATTCTCAATATTCTCACCGGCTCATACGATCATACGATGTACCATTTAAATTTGTTTAGTCTCTTGTTTAGAACAAGAGTTTCTAGACGCGTAATAATTAAAGAGTTGTAATGAGAATAGTTAAAGAGTTGTAACTGTAGGCAGGCTTTGTAAAACCGTTGGACCCGATTTGGTGCTGCAGTCTACAGAAAAAGAGGTTTTTCTACTATTACGCTTAGCATTGTTTAATTATTTTTCCTCATTAGCGGTGAAGGTCAAATCAATCTTCTAAAAACAGTGGCTCAATCACTGGTTTTGATGAAATATTAAGGGAGATGTAGCGTATGGACAAAACATCAATATGTAAAAATATTTATTGTTACATAGGATTGTCGTCCTGTCCCACGAGCCCATTAACGATAACAGCCTCGGCAGACGGGATAGATTGACCGTTGTTAAGAAGAGGATGTGAAGTAGGTCGGCCCGGACCCGAAGGACGGCTCCGGAATAGGCCAATAGAATACCGGTAAGGCGTGGACTGGGAGCAGGAGGAAACTCACTTATTACGTGCAGGTCAGACTATGCAGCACAGCACTTATATAGATATTACTACAAAGCACAGTTGTGGCTTCATAATAAATTATCGTCTATAGAGTTGGTTTGGACATGATAGGAGTTGGCTGTTATTACACTAGAAGTAATCCCTAAAGATATTTTGAAGCTGGTGTTGTGTACATGCAGAGGCAACTGTTCAATATCACAATGAAGCAAGTGTAAATTATATGTAAGCTTTTTTATATTATATGCAAGCTATGTGAAGGCCTCAAATGCTTTAATGGCGAACATGAAGAAGATGAACCAATGCTAATTTACTTTGATTTCTGGAGGTGATTCAGGCGAAAAGAGTTAATCAATCAAACTCGTTTTTTTTCTCTTCTGTGATTTCTTGTGCATCCTGCATTTCATTACTTTAGTCCAAGAGCCAAATAGGAAAAAGACCTGAGTTATTTCACCCCAATTTTCAAATAATTGAATACTGTCCATTCCCTTTATGCAGTGAAAATTTGCGACTCTGCCAATTAGGGTCGGGGAGAAATGAAAATGGCGATCGTTCCAAATTATTACAAAAAATGCGAATCAAATATATAAGTTTAAAAATTCTAAATTCGAGTTATATTCTTCTGTTCATTTTTGATCCGTATGAAAATTGATATAGTACCATTAAAAAAAAATTGACTCTGCCACGCTTGTGGAGTGCCGGACGTTCGGCAGAAAATATTCAAAATCCAAGTTTGAAAACCCGAAATTCGACTTATTTCACCTCTGCTCGTTTTTGACCCATATGAATAGGTGCATGGCCCATATGAAAAAACTCACTATGCCACTCCATGTCAGTGGAGTGCCGGGCGTTTGGCAGACAAAATCCAAAATCAAACTTTAAAACTCGAAATTCGATTTATTTCATACCTGTTTATTTTTTACTCATATGAAAATAGGTTTAGGACCATTATAAAAAAAACTCACTCTGCCATGCTTGTGGTGTGCCTGCAGATGAAATCCAAAATCCATGTTTAAAAACTCGAAATTCGAGCTATGTCATTCTCGATTTCATTCTTTTTGACTCATATGACATTAGGTGCAGTACCCTTATAAAATAACTCACTCTGTCATGCTTGTGGAATGCCGGGCCTTAAGGAGACAATATCCAAATTTAAAAAGTCGAAATTTCAGCTATTTCATATTTGTTCTTTTTTGATTCATATTAAAACAGATTTAATATTATTATGGAAAAACTCAGTCTGTCATGCTTGTGGAGTGCCAGGAATTTCAAGTTCCAGTATTTTGGAAGACAAAATTTAAAATTTAATTTCGAGAACTCGAAATTCAATTAAAATACTTATGAGTACCTAATAAAATATATGTCTTGTAGGTCAACAAAATTTTGTGTTTACTTTCAGAAATTCCAATCTTGGCATTCCACTATAAGTATTTTCTGTATGCTCATTGTATGCGTTGTCAATGTTTTTTCTTTCCCTCTTCAATAATGAAACTACAAAAACATGATTCAATCACTTGAATGTTGCATTAATGTAAAAACCGACGAAGATGATGAAGTTTTTACTTCATCATACTTCTTTTACTAAAGGATTTTTCCTTTAGACAGCAAACTTTGCGAACATGTAAGGAAATACTTCGATCTAGGCAATAGCACAATTTGGCTCAGGGCAAGTAAAACCGCCTTCTGAGTTGTCTGAAAACATGGTTGGGTTTCACAGTGGTTCCTATTCCAGACTTACATCGATCAGATCATCACACATATGATCGGTGCCATCTGAATGGAATTTTTGCACCGAATCAGACGCAATACAAAAGCAGCTGTTTCAACATCACAACCTTCACCACTGGTTCAGTGAATGAAAATCTCCAAAGTTTCTGGATTCTTGTCCTTGATGTGTGTTTTTTGAAGGAAAATACGATTTCGATACAAAATACAGGAACCGTGACTGATAACCGCTGCCACGAAGAACATTGAAATGAAAATTCGACGGTTTGCTGAAATCCTTTATGATTGGCCGTTGTTGATGAAGATTTGACAGGGAGATTTAGTTGCTAAAGAGATAAGGTACCATAAATCCTGATGGAACAAGATATCGAAATAAAACAGTAGCATCTGAACAAATTAGAGTCACTCTCTACGTTGGTACTATGCATTTAAGTATTTAAAATTCTTTATGATATCACTCCTGAAAATGATAATATTATACATTGACATCACATTGAACTGAATGATAAAATTATTAGCTCAAAAGAGGCTTTTAAAATTTGGTCTGATGCTTTGCGGAAAGTATACCCATCTATTTCAGAGGTCCACCTAAAAGGTTATCACAAAAAATTATTGGTGGAGAAATTGCTATGTAATTTTATTCGGATTCTTTGCTAATCGTCCGAAGTGAAAGTGAATGTGTTTTTTTTTTTTTTTTGCCAAAATTAAGCTTGTTCCTCCACTCAGGAAACAAATATTGCAAGAAATGAACGAGTAACTCAAATTGAGAAAAGCGGCATTAGTTAGTACTGAGGAGAGAAATATTATCGACTTAAAACAGAAAAAAACTATGCACATTGATGTCACTGTGGATGGCATAGTTCACCCTTCTGACCTTCTTCAAATATCTTGGTACAGGGCTTCTACAATATTGTGGTCTTCTATAATAATGAGAATATTGTGGTTATATTGTCTCCCTTTTCTTTTCATTAGATTCAGCTTAAAAAAGTACTAAAAAAACGCGTCACATCTCTAGATTTGACCAAAATTTGCTCCTTTCACCCCTCAAAAAACACCTTTCAACCATAGAAATTTTTATGTACTCTTTTGATTCTTCATTCTTATGACAAATGGAATGTTTTTACAAAGTTTCATCAATTGACCATTTTTATATACTATTCTACCAGTACTACACCCACATTTGCCCCTTTCCTCCTCAAAAAACACCTTTCCGCCATAGAAAATAACCGATTTTTTTAAAAGGCTCAACCGATTTTTAAGTTTGATTGCTCAAATTACTCACTGGATTCCTGTGAATGTTTTGAAACAATACTTTGTTATATTTTAAGTATTCTCGACTTTATGTGATGCTTCATATCATATCATGTGTATATCCTTCATCGTATGTAGTAAAAATAATATAAAATGCCAATACTTGAAAAACTAAAAAAGTCAAAATAAAAAGTAATTTAATTAAAATAAAACCCCGACTACGCTTATAACCTAAACCGTCCTAAGGGGCGGAATATACTTGAATATCTACATAAACACAATGGTGGGTTATTAGTGAAGTTGACTATGAATATTGAAACTTGGTGCAGTACTCGGGTGTCTAGTAGTAGATATGTAAGTACATTCCGTCCCTTGGGACGGATAGGGTTACAACAAAAATTCGATAAAACTTAAAATATAACAAAATGTGTTATCTGTATTCTGAGCTCAAATTGTTTTAAAACATTCATGAGATTCACTAGGTAATTTGAGTAATCAATCTTAATCATAGGTTTAGCTGTTCGTTAATAAAACATTAAATACGCTCAAATAGACAGCAACTTTAATACAATGTTTTCCCAGTATTTTGAAATCAAAATTTTTTGAAAACATTCATGAGATCTCAACGAGTACCAAATTTGAGCCATCAAACTTCAAAATCGGATGAGCCATTCGCTCAGTAAGTCGTAGCATACCCGCAAACGGACAAGCTAAGCATGTTACTCTACTTGTGGTTACACCGTAGTTGAACAATAAACTTTTATAAATAATACTTGAAGCAGAGAAAAACACCGACATGTCAGAACGAAGGCGGTTTAGACGTACGTTGGTACGCAATCGTTCCAAAACAACGGTTATTTTTCTGTCTTTGGCAGATCTCGTGGAACACAATAAAAATCGAAGGTTTTCACGAACAGACGAAACTGGTGGTAAAACCGATGGTGTAAGTCCGCCCTAACGCCATGGTGGAAAAGCACGTAGGTTCAGCCAGCTGATACATTCAAGTAAGAAGCGAAGGATCAATTAGAGAACTAGTGATTTATCAGACAAAGTTTGTGGGAGAAAGTTCAGTAAAAAAACTCATTGGGTTAGAAGAATCACATGTCTCACTTTTTGATATTTATAGTTATAGATAAAATCTAGTTTTCTTACCAAATCAAGTCCAAAAAGTATGAATTAATACATTTTAGTTAGTAGCTTAAATTTAATTTTTTTTTTTTTTTTTTTTTTTTATCCTTCCCTCAAATATGCCCTCACTTTCCACTTTCATGAATCACCTAGCTCAATACTGTTCATACAAGTTGATCTAAGTTTAATCGTGTGGTCTTTTTTTTTTCTTTTTTTTTTTTTAAATAGAGTTAAGAGAGTTTATACAGTAAATGTTTTGTGTTTTTTAAGAAAAAGGCATAATCAATGAGCTGTTTCTTTTTGTTTTGTTTTATAGAGTACAGAATAAAAGAGAGGTATAAGAACAAATAGACTTATTTATTTAAAATATCTCTAACTTCTTTATTCTATAACATAAAACATACAGTTAATGAATTGAATTGAATTTGAATTGAATTTGTCAAAAATTCAATAAGCTTTCAAGCAGTTAAAGTAGATTTTGTATGTTTTGCATACTACAGGTAAAAAACAAAAATCTAAACTCTAATAATAGTTTCAAGTGATACATACTAAGTTGTATCCAAATTTATTATCATTCTTATTGTTATTAGTAATTTTTTTATTGTTATTATTATTGTTACTAATTTGTTATTTGTTGTAAATTGTAATTTGTTAATGCCTATTGTCATTACGTTTATCAATATTTGATTGAGGAATAAGCAATAAATCAAATAAGCTAATGACTCCAACTGGTAACAAAAATTTCTTGTCATTTGAAATGTCAAATTAATATTTTTGGTTAATTTGTGTCGCAATTTTTCTTTTGAATATCTTCGCTCAAATCTCTGAAATGTTTTATTTTTATTTTTATACATATAGTATAATACATAAAAATAAAAGCAGTTAAAAAGTAAAAAATAATTCACAGTATCTGCAATATATTCTATTATGTCCAGCAATAAAGTTGAAAACAATGGTTCTATTTGTGACTATTTTTAAATTTTTATTTTAAGTTTAATATTTTACTTGACCATGTAAATATTCTATAAACGCGCACTTAATTGCAATAAAAATAGATCGGCATTTTTATTATTTGATTTCGATGACGCTGTGAAATTTGTTTCGCATATTCTACAGATTTTAGTAACAAATGAAGACGTCCTCGATTTTTTAATGCTATCAAAACTTACGATAAATTTTGTGCATCATCAGAAATTGCCGTCAAATACTCTTCGCATTTAACTGCTGTTCGGAGTCTTCGTACAATATATTTTGAAAATGGGATAGCAGCTTTATCCTAAAACACCACCACATAAGTTAAAAGTAAAAAATAACGAAATAATCCACAACATCGACAATACAGTCTCTGTTATGTCGATAAAGTTGAAAACTATGGCGTTATTTCTGATTATTTTTTTCTCTGGTGCATCTTATATTTTGTTTCCTGCTACCACGGTCATATTAAACACACAAATCCATTTTTAATATAAAACGATAGTAAAATCGCTGGAAAAAGAAACAGGCAATAAAAATCGTATATAGGCACAAAAAAACCAACACAGATTTCATCTAATATTGTGAGAGTGGGGTATTGAACCGACATCCATCCTCCTGAAGACTACTCCGTGTTGTTCTGTATTCCTTGTTCGTTCTTCGAAATTGGAAGAGAAACAGCATCAGAATTTGAGCGAAATATCGTAGTTCAACGGCTTTATTTAAAAGAAAACAAGAGTTGTATTCAGACAATTTTAAACTGTTTTGGGCATATTGTCATATTGAAAATTTAACATTCATTCATAAAAAAAAAAAACTAAACATTTTAACAACAGGGAGGAATTATATAGCAAAACATCTAGCATCATTAAAAGAGGAAAAAGAAAAATATAAAGGACTGCCCAAGCGAAATATGTTGAAAAGTTAATAAAATAGATTTGTTTGTTTGACAACAGCAACAGGTTTTTGTTTTTCTTTTCTAAGTATATAGAAATAGGGTCTTAATTCCTGTTCTGGAAAAATAAGAAATTTTACCACTTTAATAGTATTTCAGTATTAAGTGTAAATTTAGTACACATATACTATGTATATATAAATATATATATATATATATATATATATATATATATATATATATATATATATATATATATATATATTATTCTTTATTATTTCATAAGCAGGATTTTGGTGTTTACTTAGTAACATTTGAAACTATTATTCATTTAATATATATGATGTATATATATATATATATATATATATATATATATATATATATATATATATATATATATATATATATATATATATATATATATATATATATATATATATATATAAATTTATATATATATATATAAATTTATATATACATAAATTATATATATTTATATATATTATAAATTTATATATATATATATATATATATATATAAATGAAATTTATATTACTCCAACTCCATGCCTAGTATGATAGTTATTTTGATTTATTATTTTCAATAATAGACTATTGGAATCGACCAAAGAAAAAATTTTTGTAACTCCCCTCAAAATTTGAGATTTTATGTTTCAAGATACGTAGAATCCAAAAAAATCGGATGTTTTTTATCGAATAAAAAACAAATCCGTCCGTCCGCTGTCCGCCGTACAGCATACGCCATCCGCGGCTTTTCTCCGAAACTACTGGACCGATTTTCTTGAGATTCGGTACAAAAATGCTTTTGTTTATTATTTTCAATAATAGACCTTTGAAATCGACCAAGGACAATTTCTTTTGTAACCTCCCTTCCCTTTACGTTTCAAAATACGTAGAATCCAAATACCCAATAAAAAAAAGCTGATGAAATTCCCTACAAAAAGAAAAAAAAATCATTTAAATCGGACCAGTATTAGCTGAGATATAGCGTAATGAACTTCGTAGACTAATTCTCCGGAGCGGCTGGTCATCGCGGCTTTAGGCCTCCTGACTTATCTATTGGGCTTCTGACTTCCTCCCTTCTCTCTGCTTTATCCTTCCTTTGATGATTTCTGCACTTCCTTTAGCTTTTTTAGTCTTTCCTTTTTTTTTTTTTCTTACTGAAGTGCACATCCAATATTTCCTCTGTATCATTTTACCTTCTGATTACATGTCTTTACCATCAAATATTTCCTCTGTGTCATTTTATATCACAGCCTACTTGCATTGACAGTTTTTAAATTAACACTCCCATTTCGGCACTCTCAAGCTTGTGACAAGCTTCAAATTTCTTTCCCTCTGGTGCCTATTGCTTATTTTTTTTTTACTTGGACAGAATAGATATTTTTGAAATATTACTAAGTGGAAATAATAAACCATTGTGTAATAATTTGTAACTTTTTTAAATTTGGGTTCATTTGAAAAAAAAAAATCTATCGGAAACTTCTCTCTCGTTAATCTTGAAGAATGAATCTGCTAAGGCCTCACGTTAATAAATCTTACATGGTAATTTCATTCTTGAAAATTATTTTCCTTCCATTTCCGGCATCGCAAAAAAATATCTTAGCAGTTGATTAGCAGTTAATAAATTAGCAGTTAGGATCTCCAAAATACCAAGAAGTGGCAACAATGGGAAGATATAATAATGTCAAACCACACAATAATTTTACCTTATTATTTAATATATTAATTAGTAAATATTTGCTGATCCTACAGCCATTTTTTTAGTTTTAAATCTTACACTGAGAAACACCCAATCAATATGAAGCCAAGACCAGGCATGCAAACTTTACTAAGAATCCTTTCTGTACTTTACTTGATTCAATTAATAATAAGCCAGTTTTAATTAATTAGTAAATACTTTGTGAACAGATAATTTAATTAAATTACTTTGTGAAGAGAGAGTTTAATTAAACTTGCTACTATCACTCAGATATTTTCCTCAATTTACATATTCTGTGTAACAAACAAGAGGTCTTAGTCCTTTCACGTGTTTAATTTTTTCATGAAGATGGTCCGGATAGCGGTCAAGAATAAAATAAAATAGTAGTAACTATTAATTTAATGCCGACGTCTCGATCACATTGTAGGCCCTCCATCGGGGCTAAAAATAAAGATACAAATGATTAATGTGGAGGTATAAAAACAGATATAAAAAACTTATTTAAAATTGAACAAATCAACATATAAGTAATACGTAAGTTAAAGATGAAAACAATATTGACAGATATTTTATATACATAGATAGGTTGTGGCGGTAGCACAACATATTCTTGAATTATTACCCTGCAAAATTGACCAAAAAATTGAAAAAGTTGGATATGTCAGTGACTAAGTTAAGTTGCTGAAATATTCCAGGCATATACCTGCCTTTAATATGTAATTTCAGTTTTATACAACTTTATGTTTTTAAGCTACTGCTATGTTTCTGGCAAACTGCTTTTCTAAGGCAGCTGGGGGTTCCAGAAACCACATTTACTCAATTTGCTCATCTAATTTATTCTCTATTTGCATCGTTTCTAGAAGGGAGCCGATCAATCAACCTATATTTTAACATAAAAGGCGAGAGACCGCAGACCCCCCTGCTATGGTCAATAGCTTGGGATATTATAAATACCATTGGAGATCCTTTCCAAGGGTGTCGTGTTCACCATTTCACTTAATTAAACTAGATGATGGCATGCAGGGTAAATATAATGGTAGATTTTGTTACAGATCTTACTTTATTTATCTTACATTATTAATTAAACTATTGGTTTACTAATTTACAATCTATATTACTCTTGTTGTAAAAATCTATGGACTGTAACATATGCATTTGAGAATACTTGGAGAACCTTATTTAAAATAATAATTTAAAATATTTATCGGGTGCTTATTTAAAATATTAATCGGGTGCCAAATAATATTCGACATTAATGTACACAATGAATGAAAGGACTAGCACTTATCTTATTGTTGCCTTCTACATTCGGTGCTCGATGGTCTAGGTTTCTCCCTCCTGCATCGGTCTCCTATTCTCCCTTCTAGCTCGAACTCCGTCTCTCGATGGACTGCTCCACTGTACCCTCTGCGAACCTCCGTCTTCTGGCTTCTCCCAAGAACTTCTTCCTCCGCCTTCTCCCAAGAACTACCTTATTTATGTTTGCTCTCTCTGTTCTCCATTTTTCCCTTCTCCTTCTCAAAAAGATGCATTTTGTCCCCACTCTCCTTTTGGGACATCTTATTGGTTGATGCTATAAGAATTGTTGAAAAAGCCTTGGAAATGTTTGAGCCATTTTTCCTATTTTCTGTATCTTTGGGCGGTAGATCTTATTACATCTAGTCGACCGGGCCTATCTCTAGTTTTATGGTGCTCTTACGCGGTTATCTTAAGCGGTCCCCTCGAACTGACCCGGGTTCTACAGGTATCCACTTGCTTTTCTTTGTTTGAAAATGAAATTTATTGATTAAAATGAAGTTAATATTGGCTGAACTAGGAGGCATCTCTTTAATTTATCCATATTCTAATTATTATTATTTAATCTTAATGATTTCCATAAACCCCACTATTCTCAATACATTGCACTACTTACAGCACACACACATACACACGCACGCACACGCAGCCCATTTTGGAATACTTGCTTATTTCGATTCGGAGGAATACAACACGTGTGTTTTCGTTGATATATCGAATTTAAAATTGTTCACGTTCGCAAAATTTTCCCTCACTGTAAATTTCATGTATAGGTAAGCGAAAGTGGCATACAAAAAATTATATGGTTAATAATGATGGGCAATTGGAACAAAAAAAAAATCATAAAAATCTGAGACTCGGTATTTCATTTTAATTTTTGGCTGGGTGATTTGAAATAGAATAAGCCAACTACAGCATGTGCTGTCTTCACTGTCAATTTGTGTTCGACAAAACGGACGCGGATAGCCAAATGTTCGTTACCGAGACATAAATTGACCTCTCCGAACGGACACTTAAAAAATATTAAAATTTTAGAACACCATATCGCCATTGCTGCCATAATATCTTCAATGTGACCAAAAATCAGTTATGCAATTTTAATTTTATCAGAAAGAATATTTTATCTCCTTGTGAATAATACAGATATGTTAAAAAATCGTAATATGATTTAAATCGATCAAAAAGTATTCTCCTATTGTTAGTGTTTAAGGAATTCACAACAGTTACCGCAAGAAATAATCGATTACAGACTACCGATACATTCTTTGCATAGGTGGTTTCACAGTTATTTACCAACCATGTTGAAATGTTTATAATAGGTTTATAAAATTATATTTTATAGCATTTCTTTTAAATCAGTTTTTCATTTGTCCTGTAAAATGTGTTAAAAACGTTTCACGGTGGCAATGACGATATATAATTCATTCCTTCCATTCCACACTTCATTCCAATCCATGTCATTTCCTTCCACTTCATTTCATTTCTCTTCATTCCAATCCACTTCATTTCATCTCTCTTCATTCCAAATTCACTTCATTCTAATCCATTTCATTTCAATCCACTTCATTTCATTCCACTTTTTTCAATTTCATTCCATTCCATTGATCCATTTATGTGTCAAATTACTGTCAATTAAGTTCATTTTGAGCCAAATCAAACGTGTCATCGTTTTTGAAATATAGGCGTTTCAAGGAAAATATGGTTGCGCATCCATAAGTGGAAGTAGTTTATGGAATTTGATAAACTTGACCATCAAAATCAGATCAACAGTGAGAGGTGTTAAACCCGTCACATATATTTGACTACAGACAGACACGAAACCGAATTTGTTCCTCAATACAAGTGGATATTTTAGATTCCGAGTTCATGAAATTCCTTCCTGCAAGAATACAAAGCTTCCCTACCTTCTTTAGTAAAGAAACAAAAAACCGCTATGAAAATCAAACATTTACTTAATCATATACAAGTATTTTAAACTTTGTTAGTTCAACGAGAATAATTTTGTCTGTTAACTATGTGTATATATACACAATATATGCACGATACTTAATATTTATCCCTCACTAAAGAATCCCACACCTTATGCAAAGACTCCTTGATCCATCGGACGGGCGTTCAGCTGTCAGGATCATCACCTTGAAGAGGACAAGCTAACAGTCCTTGAGCACACGTGCTTCACATCTACGCGCCATTGCTCATTCTCATTGCATAGACGTCAAAAACTCAACCTCTGGCTGAAAAAAACAGAAAGTAATCATTAAAGTTACTAGTTTGTGGTCTAGAAGATTGAACGGTCTGTTGACATGAAGGTGAACACTGATTAGGAAACACAGGAGGGGATTTAAACATTCAACACATTATTAATTTATTTGCTTTCAAGGAGGGATTAATAAGACGAAACTTTATTTATGATGAGAAAAAAATTGAAGGTTTTTCAAGAATAAGGCTACTTATCTATAAATGAAACAGATTTGAAGGTGAAAAATACCCTAAATTTCACAATTTTTCAAAATAATAAAACAATGTTTGATAGTACTAATATTAATGAAAAGATGAAAATAATTAATGAATAAAGTACTATTTCTATCATTATTAACTATCTGGAATCAAAAAATGATAATTGGTCCAACATCATGGTTTTATTTAATAGTTCATCGTCAATTTTCAAGGGCGAAATGAGTATCATACATTTTTGGATATCACAAAGAATGTCCTTTATTTACTCAGCTATGGGGAAAATACTAACCCTTTTCCTATTAACCATAATAAAGATATTTATAGTGTCGTGGCTAAGACGGAAAATATTGTGCAATCTGTTCTTACCCCTAATTACATAGAGCAACAGTGGCTTTGCGGCACATAGCGGTCAGAATAGCATAATTAGCGCGACAAAAAAGAATTGTTTGAAGTTCTCATTTCAACATAAAATTTGTTAATATTTGTAGAGGGACTGCTATGTACTTTATGTGTTATGTACCTCATATTAGTGAGTACCCTACTAAATTAGTAAGTAGCACATCCCCCAATGAACTAGCTTTTGCAATTAAAACTGTACTGAATTTCTCTGGGAAACGTTTAGCCGCTGATATTGTTTATCGAGATACTCCCTTATAAGCCATCATAATTTCTCGAACCACTATATCTCTTCTCTTGAATTTCACCCATTGTGAAAAGAGATCCATGTTTTTTAGAGCATGGCTACTTCCTGGTATAGAAAAAAAGATTCACTATCTGTCTATCTCTCGTTCATTGCCAGTAAAATGCGAGAAGAAACCAGTACAAACTTTTCTGTTTGATATAATCCATTTAAACCTTGGTGAGTATCAACATGTATTTGATTTCTTGTCTTAATTAAATTCATAAATGTTTTATAATACTGATTTATATTACATCTAATTTAATATTTATAATAATACCAAACTATATTTTGAATTGCTTATTTTTTAATTGTTTGTGTGTTTTTAGAACTGAGGATTGATGTACAACATTCGAAACTAGTTTTCAATAAAACAAATTTATAGAGGTGGCAAATAATTTATCAATCCCTAATTAAAAGATTCACTGTTTTATCAAGATGACTGATGGTTTTAGTTTTTTGTACAGAAACATCCTAACGTTTTGTAGAATCAAAGAATACGAAATTAAAAGCGTGCGTTTTTTTCTATGGCTTTCAGAATGTCTATTCTAACTAATCGACTCTGTTTATTCAAATGCCCATAAGTGATGATGAACTGGGGCAATATTAATCATTAATATTAATGTTTATTACTTACACTATAGATTTGATTTACTTACCTTCTTCGAGGGCTGACATAATAGGAAATAGTTAAATAAAAATGAATGAAACACAGATATCTTTTTCTTGACGAGAGAAATCAACTGATTTATCTGGAATGTAAAAATTTCAGTTGATCCTTTCAGAGTCAAGGCACATAGCAGCCCCTCTATAAATAACAACTAATCTTATCTTGAAATAACTTAAAAAAAATACTATTTTATCGCGCTAATTATGCTATTCTGACCACTGTGTGGCAGTGGTTTTTTATTTTGTTTCAGCAAAATAGCAGATTTGCCTAATTTACTCCAGTATGAGAAATAAAGGCAATAAATATTGCTAAATAAATAATCTTATAAATATTCAAGTATTAAATAAATATAAATATTTAAAGAAAACAATTTTTTTTTTTTGTTTTAGTGGAAGAATTATTCAAACTAAAATACTGGTAACATTTGTTTATTTAAATTCTGTTTAGGAAATAGTGTGTTTCGATAAAAAATATATAGTTTGTAACGCTCAAAATTTGTAATTTATTTATTAAAATATACAAAAACTTTTATTTTACAATAGGAAAAGAATTATGAATGACAATTAAATAGGATTAATCATATCAGAATCTTTAACCATATGGATTAGCCCAGATCCTGGGCTATGCTGATGATATCGACATTATAGGGAGATCAAAAGCTGTTGTGGAAGAAGCCTTTCTTGTCCTTGATGATGCTTCTAGGAAGCGGGGACTTGTTGTCAATACTAACAAAACCAAATATATGACAGCTGGTAAACAAAGAGGTATTAACGAAAGTTCTCCCAAAATTGGCAATTACTCTTTCGAACAAGTTGATGAGTTTGTATACCTCGGATCTCAGGTCAATTCCATCAATGATATCTCGGCAGAAATAAAGAGGCGAATAGCATCGGCCAATAGGTGCTATTTTGGACTGCGTTGCCACTTAGGAAGTAGCTCGTTATCAAGATCTACAAAAACAAGATTATATAAGACGCTAATTCGACCAGTGCTAACCTACGCCTCAGAAACTTGGGTACTTACGAAGTCTGATGAAAGGGATCTCCAAACATTTGAGAGAAAGATACTCAGACACATCTACGGCCCAGTAAAGGATGGTTTAGCTTGGAGAAGACGCACAAACAGGGGAGTATACTCATTGATTGGTGAGCCTGATGTTGGAAAAATTGTGAGGATTGGTAGGCTGCGCTGGGCAGGCCATGTAGCAAGGATGGGGACTGATGAGATCCCAAATAAACTGCTTAATGAGCGCCTACACGGAATACGGCCGAGAGGCCGCCCTAAGCTGCAATGGTTGGATGGTGTTGAAGAAGATGCAAGGACCCTGCTCGGAGTACGGAATTGAAGAGCAGCTGCACTTGACTGGTTGAACTGGCGGAAGCTGCTTGAGGAGGCCAGGACCCAGTAATGGGTTGTTGCGCCGATTGAAGAAGAAGAAGAATCAAATAAGAATCTAGTGATTTTTATTTTAAAAGAAGAAACAAAAACAGAATCAATTTATACAAAGTAACTTTACACGTTCTCGTATACGTAGTGGATATTAGTGCATTAAAATTGACTCTAACTTCTGTGTCGAAAAAAAATTAGTGAGGTCCAATGCCTGACTTTGAAACCCCTGCACGCAGCGGACATTTAAATAGCTTTTCCTTGGAATACCTTCGGGTAATGTAAGGGCTTGTTTATACATATTGTTTGTTTAAGTATGTGAAAGAGATTTTAAATAAACGGAGGATAAGAAAAAAAGTCGAAAAAAAAAGTATTTCTTTATTCCTCAGGGTAATCATAAGACCGGAGTTAGAAACCAAGTTTCTCGGAATATTAACAGGTTTCCATTGAATAAATCTTGAAATTTAGAAAAAAGATTTTTAAACCTTAAAAAACCTAAAAATAATAATTCTAACATCTGCATTGTTAAATCCAATAAAACTAAAAGTGTCGCATTAATGACTAAAGATGCTTATGACCAAAAATTGACTACCATATAAAATAACAGCACATATCGGGAGCTGAATCATTAACTGATAGATCATAAAAAAGACCCTCTTAAAGACCTAATAAATTCAAAAAATTGTTGGATAACGTGAACAAAAATAATTACATTGATGATTCCGAAAAAAAAAGATTGCTTACTACTCATACTGTCAATTACCCGAGAATATATTGGCTTGTGAAATTGCACAAACCTGGTGAGCCTTTAAGACCAATAGTGAATAATATAAAAGGAACTACTGAGAAATTGGCAAAATTCTTTTAGCCTTCTGTAAATTATTTAAATAATGCTATTGACAGCTAGTGAAGAATTCGTTGAAGGCAAAAGAAAAACTTAGAATTTGTGTCTAGAAAATGATGAAGTCTTTGTTAGCTTCGATGTAAAGTCAGTCCCTTTTCACTCGTGCTCTCCTGTCGTTGACTTATGATATGAATGTTGAGTGGGATAAAATCAGAAGCCACGCGCCTATACGGTGCAAGTATGTTTATATGGAAGGGTTAAAACTAGTGTGTAATATGACTAATGTGATGTTAGCATATGATCGCCTCTTCCGGCAACTAAAAGCGTTGCCTATGTGTGGTTGGAGAGAGGAAGGAGAGGGCCTCGCATTGACAACATAGACTCCTTAGATGGTATTTTATGTAATAAATTAAATTTTACCAAAATGTATTCATTTATTAATTAATTTTATAATGAATTGAATTAAACCAAATTTAGTATTTTAATGACATTAAATAAAAACCAAGTTTATTAGTGTATTAGGTACATACAAGAGCATTCATGGGGATCTACAATTTACCGATGAAATATAGCAAAATAACTGCATCATTTTTTTTTTTAGATGTTTGAAGTATCAACACATAATGAAATTCAGTTTTTAATTAGATGGGTATCCCATGTAATCAAAAACTGAATGTAATTATTTACTTAATGGATTAAGCCATAAAACTGACTAATGGGGATTATTTGAAGGATATAAAAGAACGATTTTTTTTTCTTTGCATAAATCTATACCTCTATCTATTGGTTACCTCAACTTTGCTCAAAATTATAGATGAACTAGATAATCCTTGAATCCCTAATAAACAATTGCGTAATTATCCATTATTCCATAATTACATATCTTTTACGTACATAAAAAAAATCTTTCTGAATCCCTCAAAACATTTAAAGGAAAACAAAATTTTTTTGTGTGATATAGACAAAATAAATCGCATATAAAGACTCAAATAAACAACCAAATTTTTACTCTCCTCAAAGATGAAATAGAGACAAGCATAAATTCAAATTTAATTTTTTAAATTAATTTTCTGCATCGTCCTAATTCCTACATTGGCATGACCAATATCAAAATTTACCAGCTTAAGAATTCTTGCACTGGATACAAAAATAAAGGACCAAAAGAACTAAAAGCCGCTCTAGCAAAACATGTTTTGAACTTAAACATAGGATTAAGGTAATTTTTGATTTGGAAAACTATGTTATTTTACATCGAGAAAACTCCAACAAAAATTAAAATGACTTGAAGCACATTATATTCCTGAAAACCTCAATAATATCGTAAACTTTGAAATTTAGGCCAAAGACTTAAATAACTCTTTTCTGAAATAATAAATATTTTGAAATTAATAATCATGATTTTCGAGTCGGGTATTTTTTATACTTTTACCAGCTATCTTATTAGCTTTTGTTAATGAATTAATTTATTAAGAAACCAGGTCTGTAAGGACCTAGTGTTAACAAATTTTAATAATCCCAATTTTCCAAAAAAAAAAATAAGATGTAATGTATGACGTTTCAAAAAATATTTCTATCGTTAATCGTCATTAAGAATAATTATATAATTGATATGATTTTAATGGTGGCAACTCCTCTTTTTCTTGGTGAGATTCTGAATTTCTTTATCCTTGACAAGGTGTTTAGCGTTGGATGCCCATTCTTTAAGTAATTATTGTTTTCATTATCTCCTTGTTTTCACTATTGTGATGGATCTTAATTGATCTTTGTGTCTGACTAGTAAGTCCTATCATTATTTTTTTTTTATGTGCACTCGAAACTTAACTGATGTATCAATTCCCTGATGATGCCTGATTGGGCGAAAATTTGGCTTTATAAATTTATTTATTTATTTCTGAGACTACTGCGGCTGACGTAAACTACTTTCTTTAATTTTTAAAAAGCAGCAATGAATTCTGCTCAAAAGACTATACATTCTAAAGTTAAACATTCTTAATTTTTTCGTCTATTTATCAGAGACGAATTTAGCACAGATAACGCACTTAGCATTTATTCAACAATAACCAGTTATTCAATTGTTTTTTAAGCCAAATCATTTCACAAACAGGCCTGAGAATTTCAGTAGACCAGAACTTTCTATACAAATTAAAAAAAAAAAAAATGATAAACTAAAAATCTGTATAATTGCCGATTAAAGATTTTATATCCCCATAACTCGGCCATTTATAAAGATAGAGGAGAAATGTAAGGTGTTTTGGAATCAGTACAAGACATTAAAAAAAAAAAAATGAAAAAAAAAATTCTATTTAATTTCCGATTAAAGATGTTATAAGCCCTTAACTCGGCCATTTATAAAGATAGAGGAGAAATGTGAGGTGTTTAGTAATCAGCATAACAAGGAATTAAAATAAAAAAATGAAAAGAAAAAATTTATATCTATAAATGCTTTTGATTTATTATTTTCAATAATAGACCTTTGGAATCGACCAAGAAAAAAATTCTTGTAACCTCCCCTCAAAATTTGAGGTTTTACCTTTCAAGATAGGTACGTAGCATCCAAATATCAAATAAAAAAAAAATCCGTCCGCATAATTTTTTAAACGAAAGCTGACGAAATTCCCTACAAAAGCAAAAAAATTCATTTAAATCGGACCGGTATTAGCTGAGATACAGCATAATGAACTTCCTAGACTAATTCTTCGGAGCGGCTGGTCATCGTTGCCTTAGGCCTCCTGACTTATCTATTGGGCTTCTGACTTCCTCCCTTCTCTCTGCTTTATCCTTCCTTTGATTATTTCTGCACTTCCTTTAGCTTTCTTAGTCTTTCCTTCTTTTTTTTTCCTACTGAAGTGCACATCCAATATTTCCTCTGTATCATTTTACCTTCTGATTACATGTCTTTACCATCACAGCCTACTTGCATTAACACAGTTTAACGCTCCCAGTTCGGCACTCTCACGGCGAACATCATGGGACAAAGCTTCAAATTTCTTTTCCTTTGGTGGCTACTGCTTAATCTCTTTAACTTGGACATAATAGATATTTTTGAAATATTACTAAGTGGAAATAATAAAACATTGTGTAATAATTTGCAGCGTTTTTTAAAATCGATTTTGCTCTATAATTTACTTAAATATGCAGTCAATCAAAATTTGTTTTTTCATAGTTATATAACTTCTTCTTTAACTTCTCCCTATCGTGTCTATAGCGCAGGGAAGCGTCCGCCAGGAGCCGAACTCATCTCGGTATCTTGCTAGGTTTCTGGCCTGTTGGAGATCTTTTCCTCTTTTTCTACTAAGGCGATCGATGTATTCCAGATAGGACATCCTTGGGCGTCCTCGAGGTCTTTTTCCATCCGGCATGTAGTCCATCATCTTGAGAGGATCCCGGTGGTCACTCATTCTGATAACATGGCCGAACCATTTCAGTTGCCTGATTTCCAAGAGCTCTTTTAGCGGGGCAATCTTCAATTCTTGTCGAATCCTCTCGTTGCGAACGCAGTCTCTTCTTGTCTTCCCCGCCACTCTTCTCAAGTAACTCATTTCTGACGCGGTAATTCTCCTTTCCTGTCTCCCCGTCAATACCCAGCTTTCAGCTCCATACAGTAGTATCGGCAAGTAGACTGACTTGAAGATGTGAAGTTTGACATTCCTTCCTACTCCGGCTCAGACTGTCTCCCTGCTTGACCCCCCTTCGCCATGTTAAAATGGCCAGATTCCAATCCATTGAGCCTAACGATTCCTTTAGGCTCCTGATATGTCGATTTAATGGCCTATATCAAGTTCTTCTTATTTCTGAGGGCAGCCCATATTTCCTCTCTTGGGACCGAGTCGAAAGCTGATTTGAGGTCCAGGAATGCAATGTACATATTCATGTCCCGGTCCCAGGATTTCTGGAGGATATTTCTTAATGTGAAGACGTGATCCTGAGTTTGTCATCCTGGTCTGAGCCCCGCTTGTTCTTCTCCAATTCGGTGCTCCACCAGTGGTCTAAGCCGACCCTCCAGAATAGAGGTGTACAATTTGTAGATGACCGGTGATAGGCATATTGGTCGGTAGTTGGAACATTCAGCCTGGCATCCTTTCTTGTGTATGGGAATTATGATGTTATTTTCCCAGTCTGTTGGGATTCTTTTCTCATCCCAGGCTTTCTGGAAGAGAGCTTGAAGAGAACGCTCCAATTCAGGGCCCCTATATTTCACCATTTCGGCCACTATGTTGTCCCGACCTGGTGCTTTCCCTGTTTTCATTTTAGCAATTGCTCTTTCGATGTCTTCCTCTTCTATCATCTCGTCATACTCCTCCAAGGTCTTTACCTTTATCCTCAGATCTTCATTCCACCACGAAGTATGTTTATTTCCTGTGCAGACCTTTTTCACTCCGCAGACTAACTTAGATGCTTGCAGAATGCTGCTTTTAATGAGGCTCCACATATTGTCCAGGCTTGCATTCGCGTCTACTTCCTGGAGGCGATTCCTTAGCTCTACTTCGTACTCTAAAATCTTCTGAGGGTCCTGTAGCTTCTTGACTTCTATCCTCTCGTAGGCTTTCTTCTTTTGCTTCCGTTCTTTAAGCACCCTCGTTTCAGCAATTAAGAGCGTGTGATCGCTTCCTATTTCAGCCCCTCTAACCACCTTTACATCTGTAAAATACCCTCTGATGTCTCGGCTATATACGAAATAGTCTATGACACTATTCGCATTTCTCTCAGTGGCTGAGAAGGTAATTTTGTGAACCTGCTTTTGCGGAAAGAAGGAGTTTCCAAGCAGTAAGTCATTTTCGATGCAGAAATCTATGAGTCGTTGTTCCCGCTTTCATTCTTTAAGACTTCTCCACCATGCATTCCCATCACTCCATGTGCTCTTATGTGATCTTTGCCTTTCCTTGCATTAAGGTCCCCCATTATCACTATGCTTCGACTGTTAATATAACTTCAGTATCTTCCATTTTAGCAGAAAATTTGTACTTACTAATGAATAAACACATAATGAGAGGAAATTTAAGGATTGATTGTTTTGTTTTGACTTCGTCTTATTGGATCATTAATGTAAGCAATTGAAGTTAATCTCTCGGGTCCAATATAACTAACTAGTCTAGTTTGGATACAAACAATTTCCATTTCAATATTAAATATTCAATATTTGAATTTGTATTCGTACTAAAGTCGCTGTTTGATCCATTGTGCATCGTAAGCAATTAATTACACCCGGGTAAAAAAACTAATATTTTTTTTATTTATTTTTTGTGAAAAGGGTATTGGATTGAATTTACTTAAAAATTTACTATGGTACAAGGAAAAAGGTTACTTTGTTCAAATCGATTCTTTTCTTTATTTTTTATTCATTAGTTCTCATTTGATTAATTATATTTAATTGTCATTCATAATTCGATTCCTATTGCAAAATATTTGCAATTCGATTCCTATTTGTATATTTTAATTAATAAATTTTAAAAAAATGAGATTTTTTAACTAAGAATTGATACCCATTTCGAAACACACACTCTTTTTCTCATCAGGCTCTAAATTAACAAATAATAACAGTTCTTTAGCATCAATATTTTCCATCTCCAAAAAATTAAAAGTTCGTATTTCTTTAAATATATATATGGCCTTTATTTCACCAACTGGAGCCAAATCTGATATCTTGTCATCCTATAAGTAATGTCGATTTTATAACTCTTTCTGTTTATGTTGATGTTACTAATCCCTCCTTTCCAATAGAATTGGGTTTACATATTTTGTTTATTATAGCATTACGTACTCTTCTATTCATCATGTTTTTGTTGGATAAAGGATAATTGTTAGTGGATCTGATGGCAAATGACGGTGGATAGTAGAATGTGTCGATCCAAGTTTTTCTGCTAATTTTTCAACTGTTATAACAGGATTTTCTTCAACAGTAGCCTGTAGGAGTTCGTCGTCAAGCTCTATTGGTCAATCTATCCGAGAATCGTCTTCAAGTTTGCGGTTTCGCGCTCGATGCTTTCAAACCACCTCTGGACTTGCCGTTCACTAATGACGTTTTCTCCATATATTTCTGCATGCTTCCGATAAGTTGAAGCAGTATTTCTCCTTTATCGAATTTCCAAAGTATAACATGGCGTAAGTGGTTTTTGGAGAGATCCATTTTAATTGAAATTTCAGCACAGACTAAGTTTCTCCAGCAAAAACATGATAAATATAAGAGTACCTAATGCAATAATAAAAAAAATATGTAAAAATAATTCAATTGTAATGTTGTGATTTTTAAAAACCGACATTACTTACGGGCTGACCTGATATTTCTGGTATTTAGAAGACTGGTATTAGGTATGTATCTAGATTCGACTCTGAAACTATGCTCCAAAAAATCACTGTTGCCTTTGTGTTATTTATGTTTTTTGCTACTTTTCAGAAAGTGACGAATGTAAAAACACTTTTAAAATTACTTTCTTAAATTAATTAAATTCTAAAACAAAAACAACCACCAGACATCGTTAAAACAACAACAAAAAAACAGACACAATTTTAAAATTTCATACTACTTCGCAATTCAAACAATAAACAGCAAAACTGTGATAACATTGAGGTGGGTTATTTTTATACGTCACTCAGCGTCACTAAAATGGCATAAATCGATTGTTACTCCTCAAAAGGCCTGACATGTGACGCTTAAGCCTCGTACACACCCAACGACAAACGTATGGGACACCTGTTTGTCACATGTAGCATATGTCGTTACATGTTGCAGAGCTTGTATTGGACTGCATGGAACATGTTGCAGGTTTCCCGATGTAAGTGGGATACGAGATACTTGTCGCGGAATAGGGTGGAGAGAGGCGGCTGCAGTTCAAAGAGTGTTGGTGTCATAGGGTTAAATTTAAAAGATATTTTACAATTTTAAAGATATGAATGATTTTACAATTTTAAAGATATGAATGATTTTACAATTTTAAAGATATGAAGGATGAAAAGTGGAAAACAGAAACATAAATAACTTAGAATTGTAATAAGAATCCAATATTATTTTTTATAATTGTATTAATTATTTCTTTAATTTAATTTAATAACTTACGTAAATCATTAAAAAAATTATTGTCACCCTAAGCTGCCGCGGCACCCATTTAGAGAACCACTGATTTATACAAACATATTTAAATAATAATAACAACTAAAGAATTATGATAGAAACGTTTTATAGTTACAAACATTTGAGTAGAATTTATTATCAGTTAGGTATTAAATATTTTTTTTGACATTTTAGAGTCATTCTATATAATGTTTAATAATATGGCATAATATGATTAATTATAATTATTCTAGAAGATTAATGGCTTGGGCTATGCCTTCCCTATAGAGATTTCTCCTCCTCCCCCATTTATATATACAAATAAAAACGTTGTCGCTGAGGATTCCCGGGCGATGCCTTGCTTCCTCCTTAAGGTGTGTCCGATCCACCTCCATTTCCACAGGCTAATTTCGTCTTCTGTTTTTCTCTGCCTGGCCCTTCTCAGTTGCTCTTCATTGGAAATGGTTCTTGGCCACCAAATTTCCAATCTCAAGCATCTATTACAGAAGGTTTACAGACATGCTGAGATGGATCGAGTCACCCTCCACGTTTCTGAACTAAGAGGAGCAACTCCGTCGTAGCCGGTCCCAAGCCCGTGTTGAGAAAGGAGGAGGGATACCCCGCTATGTGCGCCCACGGGCATGAAGCACCGTCTCAAGAATTAGGGGCATCATTCCATCCTGAGCCCTGAAGCAGCGAGGGAGTAAGCCAGAAAGCTTTGAGGAGGCAGCCACTTCACCAGGCTTTGAGCTGGTGGGCTTATGTCCCGCAAATCCGAGAGTAAACTTATAACTGAAACCAAAACAAAGAATAGCCGGACAAATTTAATAGAAATGACATTTGGCGCAAAATTCAGGACTAAGATTGGATGCTGGAATGTTTGAAGTATGCGGACGACTTATGCGAAATGGCCTATAGATTTTCGGCCATACAGGAAAATTTGCAAGACCTGGATCGAACGGCACGAGGAGCCAATCACAATCCAAGGCTAAATATTACAAGGAGTGGAGGCTTTCCCATACCTTGAAAGTGTAGAGGTAACAGATGGAGAAGCTGACGATGATGTGGAAAGCCGGAAAAGAAAGGCTAGGGGTGCTTTCGCGCAGTTGGGCGTGCCAAGGATGAAATCTGAATCGTCGAGAGTTCACTTGATAAAGAGATCGTGATACTGCAAGAAAGAGATCGTTTGATAGTATTATGCGAATAATTGCTACTAAAGCATAAATTATAAGTTTACTATTAAGGACTTGAATAAGTTCTCGCTGTTTTTTCTTGAAAATAAATGCATTATTTAAAAAAACTAGTAGAGAACATGTCATTGAAAGTATTGTCCATCGCTAGCCACTACTTTCTCCCATCTTTCTGGCAGCATACGAATACCATGTCGAAAGAACGACTCATCTTTTGAAGTTATCCACGAATCGATCCATTTTTTGGCATCTTCATAAGATTGGAAGTGCTACTCAGCCAGGCCATGAGTCATCGATCGGAACAAGTGGTAATCGGAAGGAGCAATGTCCGGTGAATACGGCGGGTGGGGAAGGACTTCCCATTTGAGAGTTTCCAAGTAGGTTTTGACCGGTTTTGCAACATGTGGCCGAGCGTTGGAACGCTGCAAAATTACTTTGTCGTGTCTTTCCTCGTATTGAGGCCGTTTTTCCTTCAATGCTCGGCTCAAACGCATTAATTGTAGTCGATAGCGATCTCCCGTGATGGTTTCGTTGGGTTTGAGGAGCTCATAATACACTACACCCAGCTGATCCCACCAAATACAGAGCATGAGCTTGGAACCATGGATATTCGGCTTTGCCGTCGATGTTGATGCATGGCCGGTCTTACCCCACGATTTTTTACGCTTCGGGTTATCGTAGTGTATCCACTTTTCATCGCCATACGATGCCAAAAACCTTTTCTTTTCTGCCGTTGGAGCAGCTGTTCACATGTGAAAAAACGCCGTTCGACGTCTCTCGACTTTAATTCGTACGGAACCCAATCTCCTTTCTTTTAAACGTTTGAAAACTGTTGTGTGATCAACTCCTAATGATTCTGCAAGTTCATTTTGCGTCTGACTTGGGTCTTTGCGTCAGAACGTTCTTTATCTTCAATATTAAAATCATTATTTTTAAAGCGTCTAAACCAATCTGTGCATGTTGTTTCCGACAGAGCATGGTCGCCGTAAGTCTCCACAAGAATTCTATGTGGTTCAGATGCAGATTTTTTGAAAAAAAAAAGGAATGCAGTAAAATTCCCCGCAAATACTCTTTTTTTGGCAAGAAATTCGACATGTTTAACGCTATGAAAAAGTATGTTGTTTACACTTCGGTGGAATAACATATACTGTGATTTCGAGTCTAATGGTGGAGCTTCACGATAAAGTTGGGCTATAGTATTGCCTGATACAAAAAGACTAAGATATCACCATCTGTCGGGAAACAGCGAGAACTTATTCAAGTCCCTAATAAAATATAGTACGATCAAGTCAGAAGTTTATAAAATTAAAATATTTGCTTTATTTCATCTTGGATTCGGTATTAACTTGCAATATTATGGTCTGACGATACACACTATACACTATACACTTTGATACTCATCAAAGCATTAAAAATTAGTTAAAAACGCACCGAGTACGACAGATAGAACAAAATATGAAAAGAATAATCACATCGTTATTTGAAAGGCTCTTTTAATTCAAACTAATCAGTCTTTCACGGTATCCCTTTCATTTCATGAATATATTTTATATATGAAGAGATGTGTAATTACAGATAGAGTTGAAGCACTGGCTAACAAAAGTAGATCCTTGAGAAGTCAGAACTGGATGAATGGAACAGCTCAGCGCCATTTGCTATTAATGAAACGACGCAATAGGAAAACATTCCATTTCCGGCACTGGCGAGGTCAGGAGGCCCCCCTAGTTCCTTTTTTATACCACAAACACTTCTTTTTAGGGTCACATACTCCTAGTGTATTATGGATTTCTTTTGACTCTAGCCGTAAATTATGTAATGTAATTTTTTTATGTAACATAGGAGACTAAATACGTTGTAATCTCATACAATTCAGGCCATGGTCGCAGTTTTTTTTAATAAAATAATCAACTTAAAGCTAACATGGTTATTTAATTCTTTTTTAAATAAACGAAATATGTTTATTTTTAATATACTGATATTAGTTGAATTATTAAAATTGATCTCGAAACCCATACGTCTATAATTGTATTTTTTTAAATAAACGCAAATGTAATAAGCATCTAAAAAAAAACTAATTAAAAAATATTACGGCAATGGAATATCCGTCTGCAGGAGATCGATTTAAAATAGATGTAATTACTTAAAGAATTTGTAGATAAAAATGAATGTATACCTAAGTCAGAATTTATACATAGCATAAAACGGACGCCTCAGTATTTTATAGGAAAAGTAGTTTCAATCAAATGTTCTGCAACTTTGCAGAGAGCTAGTTTTTTCATTCTAAGCAAACGTTTTCATTGGCCCAACAAAATTGTATGACAGGATTTTGAGTTATTCTCGAATTAAGGTGCCATTTTACCTAAACCGCTTCGGATTCAATAACGTATTAAACGATGTATTTAGTTCAGTTCTTACTGTCAGATGTATATAAAAACCCACATTACACATACATATATATATTTATGGATGGGTGCTAAAAGTTGATCCGCGATAATATATATATATATATATATATATATATATATATATATATATATATATATATATAGTTTTTGTAATAATTGTAAAATTTTTGTATGTAATAAAAAAATAATGTATGAGAAGTTTGAGTGGTCATTATTTTTAGTTCATTGTTTCGAGAAAAAAATTGCCTGTTTCATTTTTACAAAGAACGTTTTGGTAAATTTATATTATTTTTTTATATTTTCACATTCTCTTTATTTACTGGTAGTTAGATTTTAAAAATATTGGATATTTTAAATTTTAAGGTGGAAGCATGCAAAGAAAAACTAATTATTTTTATCAATGGGCTTACTATCTAAGAGAAAAAACAAGATGCAATTATTGTATATTTTTCGGCACAATAAAAAAAAACCAAACTTAGAGGCTATATTTATTATCAGCACACTAATACAAGTGGAAGTAACAAAAGTTTGACTTCATTAATGATACTGAAAATGAAAAAAATAGTTTAGGGTTCTTATGAGATGTTGACAAATGGGACTTGGCGTTTCATGAGACTCGTGTTTCTGGGAGGGTCAAAGTACAGTAATTGTGGCTTCCACTGACAAGTACCCTTACCAAGAATGATCCAAATAACATAGCTCAACGATGCACTGGAGTTTTGTTTATCTCTTGAGCTAGCGTGTTGGTTAACGAAATAAGGTAAAACATGGGAATGTGGTAACGTTTGAAAACAATCAAATTCAACAGACATTATAAAACAAAATTATTAGAAATAAAATAAATCTTAGCTGAACTTTGAAATATCAAAATTATTCATTCCAATTATTGACCTACTTTACGTAATTAGCAAATTCATCAGAATTAGATTTTAGGAAAATTCATCTTTTTTTCACAATAAGGGGAAAGCCGAATAATTTGAGAATGGCCCACATCTACGCAGTTTATTCAACAGACAGAGAGAGAATATGCAAAATTATCCATAGCTTATTTTCTGAATAAGTGTTCCATGATGTGATGCGATGCATTGTGGGAGGGTTGTACACATATAGGTAATCGGAAATATCGGTTGTAAATAATTAAGCTTCAGCAATTGAGTGGATCATAGAAATAACCGATTATAAAAATGAAAGGGTTCGAAGTTTTTCCAAGTTGACACTCTGACAATGAACAAATTCCAATGAAATAAAAATCCTTTAATGCTTCTTTTGTATCATCAAAAATATCCCTTATTAACCTTTCAGTAAAAAAGTAGGAATTATCCTCTGTCTTATTCAATTACAACTTATGTTCACCTACCTTCCTTTTCCCCTTTTGAGATATGAATTATGCCTCCGGGGCGTCATATAGCAGTAGAATTTGTAGCAGCTATTTCTACTTTGGAAGATGGTGATGCAGAGAGAAATGTGGTACCAAAGCTACGGACGAAGTGTCATAAGTCGTTCTTAGAGACATCAACAATGCAGTTATTTCTTCAAATACTCACTTAGTGGAGGGTGTAAAAAAATACAATAAATATATTAAACTTAAACCAAAAGCTAGCTGATGTTTTGTTTTCTGACCTTAAAATGCGAACCAGCCATCACATTGTTTGTTGATAGAAAGACGAAAAAGAGATGCCCTAGTCGAGATGGATTGCCCCAGTAGAGAGAGACCTTTGCTATTTCCAGGATTTCTCATGGATCCTCATGGACTGACGATGGCTGGGATAATTGCCTAATATCATATTCCATTTATCGTAGAAGAAAGGTACAATTAAAAATTTGAAATTGCCGGGAAAACATATTTGAATTTTTTGTTCTACTCTAGCTTCTCATTCAAACAATGAAAATTCGTAATTCCCACTTGGCCTCTGACTTTCATGGAGTGCGGTTGTACTATGTAGTGAGGTGAACTCATAACTTTTTTTTAAAATTATAATCTCATGTAAATTTTCCGATTATAAATAATGAAAACGAGCGATGAGTTGGGTGTTTCTCTTCTTGCTCCTCACAATAGCCAACATCCTTCTTCTAAATTCGATGAAGACCAATTTATAGAAGAATAAAGTCCAGAAAAGAAGGAATTACGAGGGCTCTCCTCAAAACCAGTCTCCAGTTAAAGAGATGGGTAAATATTACTGTGAAATATCTCTGATAAAGATAAGCAATAGATTTCAAATACTATGTGAAACCGATCTTGCTACTAATAATCCGTCTTCTTCTAAGGAAAATACCGCCCATGATAGCGAAACTAATAATATCAAACCTATTACAACTAAAATACCACCGATATTTCTACATTACGCAAATAATTACCAACTGCTATTAAACGATCTAAATTCACTGTCTAAGTCTATTTACAACAAAACTAGCTAGTAATAACACTAAAATAATGCTTTCGTCAATAGAAGATTTTAGAAGCACCACCAAATGTTACGATGATGAAAAAATCGAACATCATACCTTTTCTTTAGAAAAAAATAAAGCTCTAAATGTTGTTTTAAGAAAAGTGCCATACTCTATTACTGAAGATGAGTTGAAGAACGAATTATTTTCTAAAAATTTTCAAATATTACATGTTTCTAGAATTTTAAATAAGGAAAAAACCCCACAACACTCTGTTCAGTCTCGCTAGTCAATAATGAAAAAGCCAAAGATGTTTTTCAAATTAACAATTTATTTTCTGCCCTCATTAGTGTAGGGCCAAAACCAATATTATCGCTGATCGTATATTTTTTTTCTCATATTTTATTTTATTTTTTCTTTGTCTTAAAATATTATCTTTTTAATTTTTCAGTTTATCATTATTACTACATTGTCTGTTCTTTTTAGTTTTGTACTATAGTTTATTTATGAATCTTATAAATCTCAAATTATCCCATGATTATAAACAATATGCGTCGTTAGGGATGTCTCTTGCATGAGACTATATCCTCCCTTTTCCAATTCTTAATAATATTGTTAACTGTTAAAAAAAAAAAAAAAAAACATGTTAGGCTCTCCAAGCCGATCTGGAAATAAAGAATATTAAATTTTTTTTTTCGTAATTCCCATTCGTAAGGTATTACGAATGTTGAGTGTGTTTTAATAAGGAGGTATTCAAAACTGTAGATAAACAAACTTCAAATATAATTTTCTAACAATTTCAAATTTTGAATTGTACCTTAAAGGCTCAGGTACACAGAACGCGATCAGTCGCGTCGATCTGCGATCTCTCTAGATTGCTCTAGCTGTATAGAAATGGATCGCTGCCAGGCTCGATCAAGACTATCGATATCGCTGCGAGATATCGCCTTCTGTGTGACAGCTATAATGCAGTAAGTATAGTACATGAGACCGCAGATCGCCGCGATTGATCGCGCTCTGCGTACCCGAGCCTTATTAGCGATATGTTTCTGAATTTTTCTGCATCGAGTTATAAACCGAGCTTGAGTTGCTAGGAGACCTGGAGAGCGAGGCGATCCTTCTTTGATCACACTCGTTTATCCATTCGGAAAGTTGGATATGAATGTAGAATTAGACACTGGAACAGAGATTGTGTTGTTGTGAAATGAAACCATGAATGGTCAGACTTACTTGAAAAGTGTATTAGTACCTATGGGGTAGCCTATATTTTTATAGATGTGGTAATTAAGCCATATTTCATTCCTTTAATTTCTCACAACCCTTTCTCACACCTTCATTTAATTCAGTCAGTTAAGGTTTGAATGGCCGAAGTCTTGGGCATAAAAACGTTTCTCTCAGGAGACTGGTTGTTTGAATGCCCCACGAGGGGCTACATTTTGTTCCCAAAAACGGCTACTGATGGAAATGGCTATCGCCATTCTATAAACGACCCAGCTTCTAACTTTACAAATATTTTCACATGAGAATAATTTTCATACCATATCATTTTCACAAATATCATATCATACTTTTCTCTTTTAGAAATTGTCACCAACTACGGAACATGTATTATGTCATTTTCGCGCTTGTAGGATTATTCTTATTTCTTCTTTTGATGATATTTTGTGCGTAGCGAATTGTGTAAGCATGAATCCATGTTCGATTAATACTTTATGTCGGAGATCACAAGAAGATAAAATGACTCAAGCCTTTGATTTACTCATGGGTGACATGTATTGTAAGAAGTTGATTACGCCTGATGTAGTGTTAATAACGCATCTGAATTCTAATCGAAAAGTTACAGCTCATATTTAGATTAGAGGAATTAATTTTATTTATTTATTTTTTTATTGATTAGAATAATTCCCTCCTCCCCAATTTTTTTAAATATATCTAATATTTGAAATTTATTAATTCACCCCAGAACGTGATGGTTAAGCGAATAGGCAGATGACAGAAATATCATTAAAAAAATATATCTACCTACGGATAGTAATCAATTAAGTCTAATTTTAGTATAAGCATAAATTAAACACGTTTACAGTATAGAACAATTTTTATTAAATAATTACAACAGATTTAGTGTAGAAAGCCATCATGTATTTAAGAAAATATGTAAGTTGTAACTTCCAACTAAGAAATGGTGTTGGATTGCATTCTTCTTGTTCTTCAAACCACTCAATTCATTTGGACTTCATTGTTTCGGTCTGTGAATGGCTAACAGTTTGTTTTTCGACACAAAATGTATAAACTCGTCATCATCAGCTCCGGACGGACGGTTAGCAGTAACTGATGGATAAGATTGACGGTTAATCGAAGTTTTACTGTATAACAATTTATATTTGCTATCATAATGAATAATTAATTGCGAAAGAGTTAGGGGAATTTCGCACAGATATGAGATAATGTTTGCAAAACTGCGCTGAGGATTCTCTAACGTATTATTTACCAACTTTTTTTTTAACTCTATAACTAATAGTCTTTTGAAAGGATAAGAAATTTTTTTTCGAAAAATGTTTTTAAAACAATATTGTCAAAAAATTTCTGAAGCTTGGAGAAAGGGTTTCTCAATATGTGATATTGTGTAATCCTTATAAGAGACAGTGTCTTTTAAGTTTATTTTACAGCAAAAAAGGTAAAAATGCTTCTTAACGGTTTTGATTATCTATTTGTACTAATGTTCAAATAAATCTTGCCTAAATTTGGCATTTTTGATAACAGATAAACTAGATATCTATATTTTCATTCTTATCACGAAATAAAAAAGAAGATAACTTATTATCTAGCAATTAAATAATGTTAAATGAGTAAACCTTAATAAACAAAAATATTACTAAGAAAAATATCGATAAGAGAAAAAATCCTGTTGTTTCATATTAGTCAGAGCTATATTTTTTTATTTATTACAAGATTAATTAATCACAAAAAATTAGAAAGTTAGGTCTATCACTAGTGACAATTGATAAGAAATTTATGAGTGTAGAGAAGATACAGGGGTATCTAATGTTAGGCAAGTATCTCATAATACGACACTTTTTCCTAAAGAAAACTTTTTCCTAAAAATTTATCTGGCAAGTTATTATAATTACTTAATAGCAAGTTGACCTTTTCAATTCCGAAGTATCTCTATACATATTTTATAAGGCATTTGCAAATGTTGACCTTAACTGATGATGGCCTTTATTGATAAAAATATAAACCTAACCAATGCTCCTTGTTGTGTTGCTATCCAGAAAGGAAATGGTAAGCGAGTCGTTCTAAGGAAAGTTTTGTTTTATTTAACTGAACCATTTATGGAGAGGGGGAAATAGAAAAAAAAATATTTATACCAGTTTGAATCAAATCAAAGCAAATTATACATTGGCTGTACTCTATCGTTAAGCTAATTATTTAATTTTATTTCAAATGGAGAACCTAAAGTTATGGACTATTTTGTTTAATTTAAATTTTTTTCTTGTGCATCATGCATTAACTAAATATTATGAAAATGATTCTTCCAGGTATCTAAACAGCTTAATACTTCCCTGAACTGAATAAGACAGTTTCTATTCCTCCAGACTGTTGCCGAGGGTCGCTCGCCGGTTACACACTTCGCTGGAGTCTTGCTATCAGATTTCCGTGTGTGCAACGCGTGTGGCTAGTCCACAGCGAACAACTTTACTTTTGTTGCTGCGATGTGCTGGAACTTTTTTAGGACTTGGTCTCATCTGAAAATTTTTTAAATTGAGTTGTGGTGTTTTCTGGAATCTAAATACAGGTCTTGATATGGTATTCCAACCAATTTAATTTATCTAGTGCAGTTTCGATATTTTTCGAAAATACTATTTCTATAACGACTTGAATAACTAGTTCGTTCCCTCCAATCAATATGTGATACGGAATCCATGCCATAGCATTTTCTAAGGGGAAATCCTTCATCAGGTTACGCCAAAGCATTCGTCTGTGGGATATTTTACTTTTTTCGTTTTCCCATTTTTCAATGTTCCATTTTACTTCATAAAAATTCAAACTATGCCAAATATACTCGTAATAAGAATTATAACACATCCAATATCATTATTCTAGCGTCAGATTTCCAGAAATTATCTCGTTTCTAATTCCTAGATCAGTTTTCAAAATACAATGTCAGTTCAAATTTTTCTAAAAGTGACATAAAATTTGGTACTATTACTGGATTTTTTAAATATATAGCTAAGAATTAACAATTATTTTATTTGTGCTCTTTCTTCAGATCGGGTTTATTTTTTATTGATATTAATAGTTTAATATTGATTACTAAACTGATAATTTTTAAACCCTTATTGTAAATCATCAGTTGTAGGTTGCAGATAATGGTTTCGTTTGATACAACTTCTTGCTCTTATATCTAATAATAATCTCTATTTTTAGGTTTTAATAAACTCCATTTTAATTGTTGCCTAAACCAAATATTAAATTAATTTAAAACTAATTAAATTGAAATCTTTCAATATAGCCTCTCTTACAGGTATTGGTGCCGCACTAGATTCAGGATTAGTTACAAGACGAATACTTGTATGGTGAATTGGCTTAATAACTGGGGATTTTAAACTTACCTGGATCTTTTTGACGAATGTAAACATTATGCGTGCTTAGTCATTACATAATTGAATTTCAGAAATTGTGCTTTAATATTCTTTTTTGTTTTAGGTAGAGTCTCCTTCAATGTCAACATCTAAAGACTCGTTCTTTTCTACTCTTGATACGAGTTTTTCTTTTCCCGAAGATAGGGTCCGAGCGAGAGGGGTCAGCGACAAGGGTGAGCGAAGATCCAGGTCACGATGGATACGGTCACAAAGGGCGTCTCGAGGGTCATACTTTACTTTCACTTTAGTCGTCCTTCCTTCTCAAAGGGATATTTCTTCAACAGGCCTGAATAAAACCACCTCTTCTACCGATATTATACATCTGATTTCTTAAAAAAAAAAAAACGGATTCAAGTTTTACCGATTTGTGATCCAATTATAATTAACCTGTAAGAGCCAATATGAAAAAATAATAACTAAATTCCAATTATTACTAAGGGACATTGGAATGTACCAGAAGAGGGGACTGATTCTCGGGAGTAGGTTATTCTGGAGAAATTGTGGGCGGCAAAGTGTTCTTATCTTCAGGATATGTCTCTAATAATGTCAAGTACACATTTTTTATGGTTGTTTGGACCAAGAGAGCGTATGTCAAACTGCTGCTTCCATTCTGACAAAGCCTACTAATCTCTAGTGGTTTAAAATTTAAGAAATATTTAAATATAATCTAACATATTACATTAAATATAACCCTATATGCTACTAACTAAAGCTAATTGAGTTGGGAAAATATAGGAGGACCTGCAAAATATATCTGCCTGACTTATATCCAATTAGATCGATGGCCAATGCAAAAAAAAATGACATTATCTGAAGAAAACTTTGATAGCAATTTTTTTATTCCTTATAGTATTGACACTAAAAAATAAGAGTCTGCCAGTCGGATCATAATATAAAAAAAAATAAAAAAAATTTGGGACTATGTTTGTTTTTTCAACTATAATTCCTAAAGTGTTTTTTAGCATGCAGGGTGTCTGTAGCTTTATATTTGCTTGAAATAAATCACATCTAACGCGAAAACACTGACATTTCCAACCTTTTTGAATTTTTTGGGCATTGTTCTTAAAAAAAATAGCTACTGAGATATGGGGCACGTTCACGGCCCCGTATCTCAGTAGCTATTCCGAATATTATATACAAACTTACAGAAAATTCAACGTTATTTGAAATCTTTTAAAATTTAATAAAAATGACAAATATTTACTTTAAGTGGACTGGAACCGAGTTATTTTGGAAAACTCAAAAAAAAATTTCTTCTTTGTGGTTTTTCAAAATGGCGCAAGAAGGAGGAAGTCGAAAACTTTTATTTTTAATATGAGGGAAAATAAGTTCAACATGCCGGAAAATTTAAACAGTTCCACTTTTTGCAAATCTAACTGGGCTAAAATGTTAGTAACTTAAGATCGGGAAATTGTAAATTTCGTGAATTGTACTTGAGCGAATTTTGGAATTGTTTGTGCTCAATGGACGCAGAATTTGATGCTCTATAACTTTTATCTTATGAGTTTTTCTCTTAGAGTACTCATTTCCAAGCTGTACTCATATATCGTGCTGTCTCTTTTTTTTTACAAAATCGTTATTTTATCAGGATCAGACTGGCAGAATCAATTTATTTTATGTCAATACTATCAGGATTCAAAAAATTGCTATCAAAGTTAAGGTATAAATTAAATTGCTATATAATATAATAATATAAATATATTATTATATTAAATATATTATATATATATATATATATATATATGTGTCGCAATCTACCTTCATTTTATTATTTAACGTTTAACCAAAAGAGGCCATGATGGCCGAGCAAGTTGAAGCTAGTGCTCCAGAGGGGCCGTTCCGGAGCAGTATGTGTTCAATTTCCATTTGGATCAGTTAATGTCGGATACCATATCATATGATATTATGCGAGACCACGAAATAAACACTAATCTTTAATAAAGAACCACGAAATACTACCGCAGGAAGACAACCCACTATACCCACTTGCCGGGCTAGTCCCTTCACTACCAGTTCCAGTATTATGCCTAATATAGAATTAAATATTCTTTGTTTATTAATGTACTATAGCATGATTAGTTTCAATGTCTTAGATTGAGAAATCTGTAGAGCACGTCACTTCAATGAAAAAATTGACCACCTTTTAGAGAGTGCCAGGTCACTCACATGCTTTAGGCCTGCCAACGTACACAGTGGAGTCAACTTCCCGCATAGGGCTCATGGGTTCTCCGTAAACTCTTTCAGAATAAAATGATCCCATTACTCCGTTTTTGTAAGCACACCTCATTTCGATACTCTATTGCCTTGTGCATGTACTGGTTACGAAGTCAGGTGTGCCTCTCGTACATCTACACTTCTGGTATGACCACCGAGTATTTGTTGTACCGAGTATTATCTCTACCATGAACAGATGGAGATCTCTCTGTTCATGGTAGTCAAGTTCACCATGGGACAGGTTAAATCCTCTCCTTCCTATGTTGGAAGGAGTTCTCAGTGACAAGTCGTAAGGATTGATGTTAAGGAATTCAAATCGTTTCCTCTCGATAATGAAGTCTGACAGGGACTGCAATCGGAAAATGGAAGATATAGACTGTCCTTGTAAAGTGTATTCTATATGCGAACGACATAATTCTAATTGCGGACTCAAAAGTGAAGCTACAACAAGCACTGATAGAATGGGAGGAAGAGCTACTATGGAAAGGAATGCCCATCAAGAACTGAAAAAGCAAGTTCCTAATTCTCTCACGGAATGTAAAGGAAAATGTTGTGTGACGGGGAGGTCCTAGAGGTTGTAAACGAGTACAACTACCTGGAAACCATAATAGATAGATCTGGTAGGATTGACCAAGAAATAGCGAATAGAATCTCAAAGGGAAACCAGGTGTACTACCAGGTCAATAATAGCATTATTGAACACCACGAAGTAGATAGAGATGTAAAAATGCTTATACAAAAGGCTATAAATCTACCGATCCTTACATACGGGGGCGAGAGCTGAGTGATACTCGACAGGCATTATGCTCGTATGCCAACCGGATCACTGCTGCGGAGATGGAGTTCTTACTTTCTCAAGAGTTCTCACGAGGAAAACAAGGCGAGACTGCGTCAGAAACGAAAGAATCAGGGAGCGATTGGAGATGCCCCCATTGAATACAATCATGGAAAACAGACAACTTAAATGATTTGGGCATGTATGTCGAACGGATGAAGTGAGAGAACCCAGAAGGACAATGGAAACTAGATCTACAGGTAAAAGACCACACGGCCAATCAAGGATCTCATATCCTCTTATATCTAAAGGATTGGAGGTAACAGATGCAAAACCCTCGCTGAAATGATGCAGCTGAGCGGAGACCGGGGTGATTGGCGATGTTGGATTGAGACCCTTCTAAGCCTATAGTGGCTCGAAGAGGAAGAGGAAGAAAAAGGAGTCGGTGGAGGTTGGGTAAGAACGCTTTAGTTTATCAAGATTGACACTGTTTTTAACAAATCAAAAAGTATTATTTAAAAATTTATTTTAAGAGATTATTAAACACTTTTATCTACAAATCTCGAGAAGTGATATTTCAATTAAAATTAATTAATTTGACGTATATTACTTATTTTTGCAACTTTAGTAATAGCAAACCTTAATGTGCAAGCACTTATATGAAGGATTGTAATGATAGAGGATGGATAAAGCTTTGTGATAGAAAGCAGCCATCACCTCACGGAAGGTCACATAATAATTGGTTAGTGATGAAGGTGGCACTGGCATTCGAGATAATTGTGCACCTACACGATAAGAGGCGTGACACAGCTGGCTCATATTGAATTAATACCTTAATGGGCTCTAAGGATTAGAAGGAGAAATATTAAACTTTACTGTGTAGGATACAGCTTGGTAACGATAACCGCTAGAAAAAAGATGGTGTAGAGTACTCAGCAGGCCTAAAATCATTCATACTTTTAACGGACAATATATCTTATCATAAAGACTGATCATATAACAAGCATTATAACTATGTTTGATATTGTTTGAACCAAACAATAGCGATATGTCAGTGGTATTGGTATCTTTTGTGAAAGATAAGTTATTTTGTAAAAGATTAAAAAAAGTCAGATCAGTAAAACAGTCGAGAAGTAAAAAAAAAAAAATTCTCTCTAGGGGAAACCTAATTCCATACCACACTTTTTGGCAAACTATGTGCCAATTCTAGACCAATACAAGAAGAATCCTTAACTTCATTTACACCAAGTTAAAGCTTAATAAATGAAGAAGTTTTCCTAAAAGTGGGATATCTGTAGCCCAGCAGGGGAGCTGAGAAAAACATTCACAAGAAAAGTCTGAAATAATATAAAACTTTTCGCTATTGGTCTTCCCCAATGCTCCCGTACTAATTTCACATGATACAATTGGAACTTAAGTACATTGAATAATTTTTGGGTAATCGCTTCCTTTTCAAGACAAAACGTGACTTACCTAAAATAAAACAAAACTTAAATTTTCTGCTTTTCAGTGGGGAATCAAACCATAGTTCATATGAACTTTTTTATTGCTCTTGGCTTGCGAAATCGGTACTTGAAGTTTCCTGGTTCTTACACAGTGTATATATATATATATATATATATATATATATATATATATATATATATATATATATATATATATATATATATATATAGTGTGTCGCGCAAGCCCATAAAGTCGGATTTCACCTGGCATAGAGTTCTGAGGCATAAATATAAACATTATTGTCTCCTAAATTAGTTTAATACCTGTTAAATTTAAAAACTGTGTAATAAGCCATTAAAGAAATTTTCAAAGAATATAAATCCACTATTAATAAAAGAAACTTACACATTTCATGAAAAATGTCGACATACACTTGAGCTGCGCTTTAGTGATGTTAAATTACGATGAACTAACAGAGTACTAAACTTATACTAACATCTCTAAGTTGCTTCAATTAAGTAAGAGAAGTTCTGCAGTGAATTTTAAAGCAGTAACAATGTCAACTATGTGGCAATCTTATATATATAGAAGTTGAGAAACCGGTGGGATCAAACTGCGGGAGGGGCTGTCCCGGTTGCCAGCTGTTTCAAATATCACCGCAATCACTACTCTATATTATTACGGTAGTATAGATCACTTTTTCGACTCTCAGGAGCGATGGATTTTGACGAGTGAGGTATCAAAAGAAAGGGAATGTGACATTCCACGGAGATGTGACGAATTCCAATTTTGTTTCTTGAATTCTTACTAGGGCTTAAATAAAAGTGATGAAAAAACGAGGTTTCAAAGATTTGAGGACTCAGAGTCTGCGGATAAGTTGGGTTTTAAAGATTTTGACGCGGGCATCAAGATCATATACGTTCCCTCGAAACGTATTGGTCCAGTGTTTTAAAGCTCAAAAACCTACCTTTTTCGAAATAACGAACGGCCTAGGGCCCGTGCGAAATTTTCGCGAAACTTCGGCATACATTTAAAGAAGTATCTTTCTTATTGTGTGTATTTATTTCTTAATCGCATCCTCGAACCAACTTCTTGATTTCATCTACGGTCAACGATATTTCCACTATTAATTATTAAACAGTAATTTTCTTCAAATTATTTAGGTCATATGGTATGAGCCACCATCTGTAATAATTTTATTATATATTGATTTAAAATTGGCTGATTTGCCGATTTTAACGAAAATATGTCACGTACAAAGTGCTGTAGTTGTTCCTCCAATAAGAGAATTTCTACATTCTCTAAGATTTTTTCGCTCTCTGCTGTCATCATGCCATGCCAAGAGATAACAGCAATATCATCAACACATGACGGGTGTTTTTGTAAATATTTTGCTTTCATGAATAGACCATTCCTAACGAGCTTAGGTGGATGATTACAATAATAAAGAAGCATTAAAGTATCGTTTCATTCTTCCTCGGTTCTGAAATTTTTACGTGGTTACGATTTTACATTATGTAAAACAAATCTAAATACCTCATTATCAAATGAGGTAGTTTTTAATAGCACTGTTGGTCAATAGTATCTTATAGGTTCAACAGGTATTTTTTTATTTCAGACTAAATTTTTTTTTTATTTATTTATTTATTGAAATTTACAACTGTATTACATAATACAACAAGTAAATGTGAACTTGATGTACAAGACATGAGAATTACTTGTGAAGGAACCACCCATTGGTAGCACTTCAATGTCTATTTTAAGTTAGAAGGTCCCGTGACCATCTTCTTTTCAGACGCCTCAGAGGATTATCAGGAATACATGGGGATGAAAGGCTACGAACAAGAGGGTTGGTATGGGCAAGGAGTTTGGAATTAAAGGAGATATATCTATTTCGGGCTAAATCTGCAACAAATGGAATATTGATATCTTTGTGGATAATTTTATTTGTGACAAAATAAGGAGCATTAAGGATTTTTCGAAGGATTTTGGATTGCAAAGATTGGATGCGGGAGGAATTTGATGGTTTAGTGGTACCCCAAAGCTCTATCCCGTATGTCCAAATAGGCCTGATAATGGTGATGTATATGAGCTTTTTGTAGAAAATCGGTAATTTGGAGCGTTTGTCAAGTAAGGGTTGTAGTAATCGGAATCTTCGAGCAGTTTCTTGTCGTTTCAGTCTTGTGTGAGGGTTCCATGTAAGGCGTTTATCAGGTAGCGGACCTGTTCGACAGGGATAAATGGTATATTATTAAAGGATACTGTAGGACAGGATGTAGTGGGTTTACGACGTAGGGTAAAGGTGATTTGATGGGATTTGTTGGGATTTATTTTAATTCTCCAGTTTTGACACCATTCTTCAATGGCTGTGATGTGTGACTGCAGGGTTTGAGATGCGGCAAATGGGTCATTGTTCACAGATAACACACATGTGTCATCAGCGTAAGAAGTGAGGATGGTGCTAGGATGGGTTGGGATATCAGCTGTATACACCGTGTAAAGGACCCATCCTTGCCCCAGCCAAGGATACTACCTTGAGGTATCAGACTAAAATTAAAAACCAAAAATACTAAACCAAGAAAAACTTATGCAAACCAATACATAAGGCCTTTAATCACAATAAACAAACCAGAAAGAGTATCGACTAGCTTGGGTATTTGGTCATAATGGTGGAGACGTCGCTGGTCGTAAATGCAATCACGAATAAAGTTGTTTGTGGTGCAGTTTGCCGACGTTTCGGCCTAAGTGGTAAGCATTCATCAGGACTAAGCTAAACGAGATACAACTTTGAAATTATATCTCCTATCCTACTATATCTATGTTAATTTTCAAATTAAATTTTTAATTTTAATTTTAATTTTTAAATTTTAATATACTTTCATGGTTTTTCATACTTATTATATGTTTTATTTCTTGACCACACCCTCAACTAACTTCCCTCCAAAATTAATTATATATTATTTTGCCGTTAAGGATGTGGCCTTTTTCCTTACTTATTAGAATAAAAAAACTACTGGTCTTGTTATATCAACAATGTTAATAAATGTAGTTAATAAACTTTCAAAACTTCGCAGAATTCTTTCTTATCGTTTAACTCTATGACTTTAAACAAAACAAAATTTAAAAAAATAATAACTCTGTTTTTTAAACCAAATACTAGCTGGAAGCATGAATATTCACGTAGCCCAATAATAGAACTGTTAAGGAACAGATTCTAAAATTATATTCTAGGCATCAGGCTCCACAAATAGATATCATAGCATTGCCAATCGGGCTCTATGGTGTTTAATAATAAAGGTAAATAATGTAAAAGTAATATATCATATAGTTCTTTATTATGCACTTTAGTAAATATAGATACTAAACATAAAACATTTATTTTATTTGTTTGCCGCCATCTGTGTAACGATTTTGTTATTTCCAGTCTATTTTACTTTATTTACTTTTTTGTTTGTTTTTCTTTACTACAATTTTTCTTATTTATATTGGTCTTTCGATTTTATTTTCCTTTACTTACATATTTCCTTATTGCTTTAGAAGATTTAACAATTTAATCTTTTATAGGACAGTATTACTTTTGCCCAAATTTAAAATAAAAAATTAGTAAAACAGTTTCAGTAATGGTATTTCTATTTTCCGTTGCTGTTGAAGTTTTCTATGATATAGGGATCGTTTACTAAGTTTTCAAAGGTTCTGAATACGTTTTTTTTTATTGATTTTTTTATCGATCTTACGCATTTCGAATTATTATTACAGTTGACATTTCTTTGGTACAGATATCGTTCATTATGTTTTCAAGGACTATATTTTCAAATTTACTATCGGGATTTTGATCGCGCATGCGCATTTCGATTTACTGTTCTTATAGAACTCTCATGCGTTAATAAGGTCCATTTATTAGATTTTCAAGGATTCTTATTCGGTTTTTGGAATTGGAAATTTTATCGAACATGATCATTTCGAATAACTATTAAAATTGACATTTTTTTCAGCGAAGTTATTGTTTATTAAGTTTTATATTACGATATACTAAAACAAAATGTCAAATACAGTTGTAATTTGAAATGCGTGTGCTCGAAAAAAAAAAATATTTGAAATATGCAACCAGAACCCACGAAAATCTAATAAACGATTTCTATGTCAAAGAAAACTTCAACAGTATCAGTAAATCAATATTAATATATTAGTAAATTAATATCAATTATCTAATAAACGAAAAAATGACGGAAAAATATGCCAAAATCATTTCATAAGTAATAATTGAAATAATTATTTTTCAATATTAAAATAAATAAAATAGAATAAATTCATGTCCGTTTGGGTAACAACTGCAATAGAAAAAATGACAATTGATTTGGAAAAGTTTACAGTATACCTAACGCGCCTTCAGGTTTTAAGAACTTTTATCAAAATCGAAAAGTTTCGTAAATAAATCAATGCCATTAGTTTATTTTTTTTTTTCGCAAGTGTGAAATGCACCTTCAATAAAGTCATAACTAGATAGTTAAACTTTTCAGTTATGACTAAGCCAGGCGTGTTTATACCATTCATTCATATCACACCGCATAACTAACTATCTGAAACTATAAAATGTAATTCGCTGGATGAAAACCCTCGGACTAAATTTTTAGTAAAATGGAAACTTTCTTTTTCAAAATCTCATCCTGTTCTGGTGAGTCGATAGTGTCTTTTAATAATAAGAGATATTAATTACATTCGGTCTAGTGCCCTTATCAACTCTAACCGGTACCGGACGAACAAATTGTCCCACAGGTTACCAAACTATTCTAGCCAGTGTGGGAAGGCCCTGATTGTTCCAGAGAGTTCATCTTGAATCAAACTGTTCAGTCCGGAATCAAACTAACATTCGCTTCTGTATTCGAATAAACTGAATAATTATTTAATTTCAATATTTTATTAAATTTTTTATTTTATGTCCGAGTATAGCATGATTCATACGGTTGATGAATTTCGCAGTTTTGAATAACTTTTTGTTATTTTAAATTCCGATAAGATATCATATTTTATTTTCCTTCTTGTTCAAAAACCGTTCATAACAGGTAATCTATTTTATTAGTTTACTTCTGGTATTGTTAGTTTTTTTAGACGAGTTGGATTTTCATACATAGCCGAATTCGATCGTAGTTTAGTTGGATCCATCAATTTAGAATTATTTATTGAGAAGCAGTCGAGGAGAGTAATCTTCATTTTTTTTTCTATCCTCATTTTCCCATTGCTAAGGAGATTACAGAGATAGTTGGGGAATTGATCAGCATTTCGTCAGCAATACTAGAGAGCTGAGTGTGCGGTTTCATCGATTCTGTTGGGATTTGTTTCAACTGCCTCCGCACATAACTCCAGGCTTATTTCGTAGAATTCACTGTTCAAACTTCCGATTCTATTCCCTAATAGCAGTATTTGAGTTTAGGTGTGTACATGGTATCATATTAGTAAATTAGAAACATCTAAAAATATAAATATATAAATGAATTATTTATTTTCTTAGAAAAAAGAATATGTATCATATACATACAGCATAAATCGCAGCCATATAGCCTATGCAAAGGCAATTTTTGAAATCTTTGGCATATAGTCATAACAAGAATATGTATGTCATAAATATATACATTTATAAAGGTTCAGATGGATGAAAATACCGATGGTTTAAGGGAGTATCGCCCTTCGAGCCAAACCGACGGTTTGGATGGATGAAAAAAACAATCGTGCATGGCTATCTGAAGATCTTCTGAGTCCAAATAATCAAGTCTAGCATCATGTATTTAAGGTAGATAAATGCCTGGGATGTTTCAATAACTTTCGCCTTTCGCTTAAATCGACTGACCTGAAGTACCTACTTTATATCATTGATTTTGCACTTTTTTATGATTTTCCAGAAAACTACTCTAACGATTTTGATCAAACTCTTTATATCAATGTACAATTAATTGTTCTTTAGTATCAACTACGTTTTATCCTTATTAAAATATAATCTGACAGGATTTTAATGCGGAATTTTCAAAATGGATTTCTCTAAAGTACTATTAATTTTATTTATTTGAAATAATTAACCCTCCCTTATTGCTAATAATATGTAACATGGATTAATGTAATAATGAAATCTATAATTAACTACCGAAGAAACATTTTCTCTGATTGAAAAAAAAATTCCGAAAATAAGATTAGTTAATATATGTAAATATATAATATATTCTTCGAAAGGTAAAGATTTTAGAAAAAATGTATCTAACATATAAAATCGTAAAAGGTAATGAATTACGCGTGCACTAAGGTGAATGTTGTAGTTAATAATTTCTACCTACATATTATTAATGAAAAAAATTATTTGAAATTAATTTCTGCTCGAAGTAGGGTACTGAATGAAAAAATTTTGTTATACCAATTTTTACCGCACCAATTTTTTTATACTGAATTTATTTTTTATATTACTGTATGTATTGTCATTCTAATTAATTATGTTTTTACACCTATAGATGCCATTTTTTTAATGAAACGAAGTGTAATAATTAAACAAATATTATGAATTACATTTTTTTTTCAGTGATTAAAACCGTCCTTTTGAACCCTGCATTAAAATAACCGATAATAAAATAACTTTAGATATTTTTAGAATTGTCATATACCGAAGAATTATTTTATGTTTTGAAATGAGAATATTTGTCCCAGCACGACTGTCCCAGTATTATCTATTGAATGATGATGGTTTATTCAAGCGTTTTCTAATTTACAAAGGTAATATTAACTTAGAGAGGTAGATAGGCTCCATATTAACGTAGACTGACGTCAGAATGCGGTAGTAAACACGATGACGTTATGGAGAGGGAGCCGTATCGGCAAGGCTTGGAATATATCTCGGCCAGACTCTCATCTCTTCACTTATTTATAGCTGTCCATTGGGGAATTCGTGTGTCGTCAGATCGGTATGTTTTAAGTCGGTACGAGAACACTGGCCTGAGGGCTGTAGTTAGTTTGAAGTAGCTCTTGTTTTAGGATAATTATTGGAATAAAAGGGTTACCGAACCCTGAGGATCGAGGCCAAAGTCCTTGGCAACAAATTTTCCTCCACTGAATTCCACCAAAATGCAAATCCTGAAGGAAAGACTTACGCAATCCTCCCATGAACGTTTCGGCCGACCTCTAGGACGCTTGCCCGGCAGATTAGTTAAGATAATTATGACAAAGATTAAAGAACATGATTGTTCTGTACCGTTATAAAGAGCAACCGTTTTCTTTTCCCCTGAAAACTAACTTTCGGTAGCCTAGTAAAAGGTTAGTGTAGTCTTAGATTTAATCTAATAAAATGTACTAAAGAGCGGCTTACACACATCGTGAACAACGGAACCAAAGTTCAATTCGTGGCTTTCTCACTCTGTATGAATAAAGGAAAAACCTAAGAACCGTTGTTCGCGAACCGATGTTCCCATGTGTGTGACTTAAGTCATGTGCGCTTAAGGCATAAAATTCAAAATGTATTATCGGTTTCCGTTTGTCCTCGAAATTAATTCAGTCTGAAAAGCCTATCTCAGGGGTAACGGGCAGGTCAGGGTAGGCTTAGGCCTTGTACACAACAGAACACCGATCCACCAATGAAAAAAGACATAATTTCTTAAAGTACTGGCCAAAAAGAAGCATCGCCCCTCGCACTGACCCCCTTCCCTAACCTAGCACCAAACCAAGAAATTGCTTCTTTTTGATTCTACTTGATTTAATTATTTATATATTTATTTAAAATATAGAAATCACCTGATTTAGCCTAAATTGTGGAATTTCTCGCATAAAAATTAGTTAAAGATTATTACAATATTATTACTATACAAACATCAATTGATTATATCGTCGCTAGAATCGGGAACAAAATTCAAATTTTCACGTATTTTATTGTCTCGAAAAATCTTATATCCTCTTGAAGACATATAGTTGGCGATATCAAATGCACAAGAAATGATTATTTTAAAAAGCTTTTTCATAATGAAATTTAATTTCAAAGTTGGTCCTATTAGGAGAGCAAATTTGAATGAAATAAGATCATCATTTATATTAAATCATAGCTGTAAGCTGGATAACAATGCCATGGAAATAAAAGGGCAGAACACTTATTCTGTCCTATATGTATGTTTTATGCAAAAACAATAATATTCGATCACAGTAAAAGGGATTAAAAATCTCATATCTTACCGGATACGACTACTCATCTCATCGATTTTATTAAAGATTAACTAATTTTGGACTCCTATGTACCCATAAATTTCCGTTTTCTATTACAGTATACAACTCGTTTTTTGTGTCTGGTCAAAGACCATAATTTTTCATCATATTATGCCAAAATAGAGTGGAATATGGCCTTCCTAATGAAGAATGTTTGCTTTTGTGGCGGGGAGCTTGTTTACTCTAATTTGGAATCCTGAATTATTCTTAATACGGTTGTTAATTAATATGGTTGTAATGTCATCCCATTTTTCCTCTCTGCAAAGTCAAGGCAGCTGATTATTCTACTGCTTTCTCATTGGCCGAAACATTAAAAGGGAATCAGTAATTAAATAAATATTTTTTCTTTCATTTAATATTATAAGGGCAATTTAGAGCGCATTGCTGCTGAATTTTTCAACAACAGTCTAAGCCTTGTTTATGTTTTGAGAGTGAACATTGTCCTTTATTTAAGGTATTATCGCTTGGTTTAAATTTAAAAATACATTCTCGAGCCACCATCTATTCAGTTAATTGTGATTCATTCGCGAGTGATGTCGAAATCAGGGACAATGGGACGGCGTTGCAAGCATGCAGCGGACAGTTTTTGTTTTGTATGCGGCATTTTCATTAAAGTGAGAGATTCAAAATATGCCCTAAAATCTAACCCTCAGATTATATATATAATCATATTTATTATTGATTATATAAATAATCATATTTTGGAATCCCTGTAAGCAGCCAGGACAAAGTGTGGGCCCCACATTTCACCTGTGGGAACTGTAAAAAAAACTTGGAAGGATGGTATAGAGGGAAGAAGCGTGCCATGAAGTTTGCAAAACCAAGGATTTGGAGGGAATCGACTGACCACATGAGTAACTGTTATTTCGGCTTATATGACACGATTAAAGGGCGAAGACGTGCAGATTTCCAGTTCATGGAGCTGGACATCCCATCCTCCAAAGCTCCTAAGCCACATACACCGGAGTTTCCTATACCGACACTACCTCATCCAGACCCCATGGAAACTGAGTGTCTTTCTTCTTCAAGCGGTTCGAAGGCCGTTGTTTTGACCCGGAAACTGATGATGACCAAGTATGACCGACTACGTGTGGAGTCTCATTCGAGAGAGTTCCACGTCCCTGAGGCGCTCGAGTGGGAAAACTCTTTTTTGACTGCAATGACTGCTCATTTTTGATTTATTTTAAGTTAATTCTGAGTTTATTTTGTTTTGAATACAAGAAGTTTAAAATGTTTGGTGTTTGAAATCTGTTTTTGTGTTACAATTCGAATTGATTACAATATGAATATTTTAGATGTTTATGTCAATTAAAAATATACTAAAAGCATATTCAAATATTTTGAAAAGCAAATATTTTGAGGAACCCTGTTCATTTTTCTCAATGTTAAGGTCTAACCAAGCAAACACAATCCCTTGCAACCCAGACACAAAAAAAAAGTTCAATTTCGTTGTCTAGTGTTATCATTGAGATAGTATTAAACATATTTTAAGATAATTCAGGCTCGTCCACCTGCTTCCCTTCCTTTGGCACAATTGTTATTTTAATAGTTAAAAGTTAATAGTTGTTTAACAACAACACGTTTTTTCGACTTAATTAATGAATAACTAATTTTGGACTCATCTGAACCGTTCAGTTTCAGTTTAATAGTATCAATGAGATAGTATTAAACAAGTTTTAAGACAATTCAGATGCGTGCACCTGCATCACCTCCCTCCTTTCTCTCTTCCCTTTGCCATTATTGTTTGTTATTTTAAGAGTTTCGACTACACGTTTTTCGACTTTATTAATGAATAACTAATTTTTGACTCCTTGCATCCTTCAATTTTAGTTTAAATTATCAATGAGAAAGTAAACATGTTTTAAGAAAATTCAGCAGCGTCCTTGGGCACAGTTATTTGATATTGTAAGAGTTACGACTAAAAACATATTATGTTTATATGTGAAATAATTTCTTTATTCATTTATGTTATAAACCAAGGGGTATGGTCCCGGAATATATATATTTTCCTACTCTGCCTTATTATTTATATTATATGTCTGTATATATATATATATATATATATATATATATATATATATATATATATATATATATATATATATATATATATATGTATTCAAATCCTCTGTCCACACACAGGAAACAAGATCACGTCTTTCTGGCCTTTGGTACTCCCTCCCTCAAAACCAAAACATTCGAACGTTCCTTTCTTGCCCACTCCACTATCCTCCATTTTTCTTTTCTTTCCTTTTCAAATTCCAACTTTTTCAACATCTCCTCACATCCCAAAAAGACGCTGTCCAATCATGAAATTTTAATTCAAGATTAACATCTTGATTAGCAGGAAATATTTGTTTCAATTATAAAACAATATTTCAACTCTGTGAATCATTTTATTATTTATAACATTTTTATATTCTCCAATCATGAAATCATGTTTAGTTGTAATTCTTTTTGACGTATTTTTAATTCTGGATTATTTCATTATTTTTATATTTTAATTTTCTTTGTTTTTCTTTTCATTTTTCGGGCCATGTACAGCAATTTTCAGTATTTTAGTCGCGTTAATACATTAATATCAGATAATATTTTATATTAATACAAGAAAACCATATTTTTATATACATATATGTTTCCCTATATTTTTGGACCGAACTTAATGGCTGGACAGAATTAGGCACTGCTAATGAATCCTAAGCCAATTAAAGCATCGGTTTTTAAAAACATATAGAGTTATTCCGAAACTTCAAACAATTGCAATGAATTTGATTCGATTCCGTCTATCGACAAACCACTCAGTCCCTGTTGTTAATAAAGGTTTTAACTTTTAAAAACAGTTTTCAGATCTTGCCCCAACCTGACAACTCGCTTGTAATTAAGGATTTTACAAGCGCGAACGTTGAACTTTGAATGGGCGTTATTATTTTTTATTAATTTAATTTTTTTTTTCTTAGCGTATTCGTGTTTCCATTAACCCATTTTTTACAAAGTAAGAGATTAATGACATACAATTAACAAATCATGAGCTGCAAGAGTATAATTTGAATCAATCAACAAAAATATTGAAAAAATATTTTTTATAATTATATAGCTATATTTTACTATATTGAAATGTCGTTTTTTAATTAGGTAAAAAATAATGCAATTCCTGAATAATGCAATATTTACAATACTATGTCTGTCGGTAACGAGAATAGTATTACAAAATGTTTCATTAATAATAATGTTTCAAGCATTATTGATTATTTTTGTCTATGACGAAGAATTAAGAAGATATATCACATATATGTCAAAGTTATTAAAGGAGCGGAACTTATCACACTTCATAGGCTACTTTTCACTGATACGAAAATGACCCTATATAAAGAAAGGTATACTCAGGCTAAATACTAAACAAAAAAATTAAAGTCGGGACCATGTGAGAAGAAAGGAAAATAATGCGATTTGAGGAAGTTCACCGTACGAAACTAAATGAAGTCAAAGCAGATAAAAGCTTTGATGAAATGTGGAAAACAATGAAGTCAGTCATTATTATCTCAGTTACACAAGTATGTTAGGTTGGTAAAATAGGGCCACAAACTAAGAGAACTAGTCGGTGGAGGGAGTAAGCTTTGGGATAAGAACGAGTTTGGGATTACAATGTTATTGTACCTGTAAATACAAAAATGATCTCAAACTAAATGTGAAAATTATCGCTCTATATGCCTTTCGCTAGTTGCATATAAAATATATACAACTATATTGAAACAGAGACTGAGGGAACTAATTGAAGAGGACCTCACAGAAGAACAGTCAGTATTTAGATCAGAAATTCAAACACTATTTCCTCTCTTAAAGAAGGAATGGGGAAGAGGGAAGAATGTTTATTTAGCTTTCATAGACCTTATAGCAGCGTTTGACTCGGTATCGACAGAGGTAGTGTTGACAGCGCTCCAATATAAAATTGTTCCCACAAAACTAATTCTCAATCATGTCCGCATATCAGAACCCGATAGAAGTCATACGCCTGAATGCAAGAGAAACCCAATCTTTCTAATTCCAAGTTTTAGTCAAACACCTGGGTCCGTTGTTGTTTATTACTTTCATGGACGAAATATTAAAAATGTGAAAGATAAGAATACCAAGAACTCTGATAGGGTACAAAAACATGATGTCAATGTCAGCCCTAGCTATGATTTTTACAGATGATGTAGTTCTAGTAGCTAATTCTCAATGGAATTTGCAACAAGGGTTGATGAGTTGAGGGAGTAACTAGTAGGGCGAGCTGAAATAAATACAAGTGTGACATGCACCTGAGAATTTCTTGAGTATGTGATCACGTATGAGTATCTAGGCACGACCGTGAGGAGGGATGGAAGGGTCGAACATACATAGACTGCATAAGAATTGAAGTCGACAAAGACGAATTAAAAGAGGAGCCATTGAAGAAAAAAATACAAGAGCCAACCGCGTCGCTTTGTGCAGAATGCTTGAGGACAGAAAAGCAAAATCCATTAGCAAAATCACACGTAGACAGATCCAGAACCACGACAGGTCGTAAACTGGAAAGACTTGGAAGTAGAGAGACAAATCAATTACCCAGATTTGGCCAAGCAAAGGGAAGAGTGAAAATGGTAGATTGAGACTGGCTTCACATTGAAAGTCATTGAGGAGCTAGGGAGTAAAGAGAAGGAAACTTTCAGAAAAACCTTTGATATCAGCCCATTAACTTTTTGACCATACTTAAATGAAACATTATTTGGATATATCTTTACTAATAATGTTAAAACCTCATAAGATTATTTTTAGCTAAAATATTATTCGGAGGAAGGATGCCCACTAGCCTACTAAAAAATAGGCTACTTAAACAATAAATGTGGGTATGAAATAATTTAAGTGTTTTATTCCGTACAAAACCAAAGTGAGGGAGCAGGAACGATGTTATTGAACCTGTAATACAGCATGCGGTATTAATGATAGGGCGTAATCCAAGGCAGACAGCAGGTGGTGGGAGGGGGGGTGGGGAGGGTATAGTTGAGATCCGACAGTACAATAGTCCTGCTAACGGGCAGAAAGATGAAGCTGATAGGAGGCACCAACTTCCTGCCTAATTCAATCCAGTACATAGCCCTACACTCTGTAATGGAATGTTAATTCAACGATTTTAGGCATTACAGCCACCTCTGTCAGCGGGTCTCGAGGGATAATGTTTGAAACTAGTGTGGAAAAAGTCTCGACAAGCATAATAAATCCGCTGTGAAATCGTTGCAAAGACCTGCTTCGGCCTGGACAGGCCACAGTGTTTTTCTTTTATGTCCCTTGAATAATTTTTTTATGTGGATGTTACGCGTGATGATCAGGAATAACGGATGAGGTACAACAAAATCAGGAAAAAAAATACTAAACTGAATTTCAAAACATTGTTAGATAAAGTAATAATTGTAAAAAGTCATAATTGATATTTCAAGTAAAAAAATTAATTAGTTTTATACCACTCATAGAGCTTGTTTCTTAACTGAAGATTCTTTAGAATCATTAATGACTAGTCCACAATGAATATTCAATATTCTGTTGGAATACTCCCAGCCTGTTTACTAACCTTAAACATTTTTAACTAAACATTGTATTGCATCATACGTCTTAAATTAAAAAAAAAAAACTTGTGTGCTTAGAAGAATTTAAAACTATTTTAAGTCAGAGAAAATAAAACCAGTAACGGAATATTAAGCATTCCATTTATCCAACAATGTATTAATATTGAATGTAACAAATTATTTTTTTGTTATGCGTAACCGTTTTTATTTCCGATTCAAGATGGCGGTTGTTTTAATGAATCATTATCATCAAAAATCTGTTGTTTCGCATTGATCGCAACATGCGTTGTTGGATTTTCTTGAATTTTGATAACAATATTCCTTGAAGACATTTAAAACGACGGGCGTAAGAATTTTTATTTCTTGATCAATCTTTTTATATTTTTTTTCAATGCAATGATGCAGATTAAGAAGGGAAAACAAAACCAGATATTTAATTATAATCAACGACGATCAAATTATTTTTTAATGAAAAAAATTGATCAACAGTATAATGGGCTTTGTGATTACTTATGAATTTTCTTTGATTATAGCTGGAATCTTTTCGAATCCTGGAAATTATTACTGATCTCGATATCACAAGTGGACTAAGTGAACTCAGGCGAAAAAGGTTCATAAAAAGTCACATTCGTATATCGCAGATTTGCGATATGATTGGAATAAAAAACTGTTGGATAATACGATAAAAATTCCTTTAATTTATAATAAAAAAGGATTGCGAAGTTTGCAGTTCATAGAATTACTATTTTATATATTAAACAAAAACCATTGGTTACCATACATAAAATCATATGCACTGATTGTATTTTAAGAATGAAAGGAAAATGGCATTTCATCAGATTCAATTTGGTGATTTAAATGGCTGTTATGGATTGTTCATGAATTCATTTGCCACTTCATAAATTAGTGAATGTTCCAATCAGATAATATTTACTATAATGTACTAATTCAAATCCCTGTTTGCAGCAAACTTCATCATTTTTAAAAACAAATTTATTTCTTGAGATATGATACCCCGTACAATTGTTCGTAATTAGTAATTAAGAGTGCAAGGTGCAGGAACCGTTGATCTGGATGTCAACAGTGAAGTTCCTACTCAGTATAGACCCAATCGGGCCCCCTCGTCTTTCTATGCCAAGTTTTTTTTTCTTTGGTGAACAGATAGACCAAACAGTTAACACTTCAGGATGTTCATATATATGAACATTAATAAATCAAAAGTACGGCCAATAACTCCTTGAAGGAAATACTAATTTTTAATTCCTGAACCACATTAATCCAATGAATGCTGAATTATTAATAATAATAAATGATGAAGTTTGCTGCAAACACCTATAAACAAAAAACTAAACATCTCATTCTATAGGAGGGACAACTCTGAAGGCTAAGACAAAGAGATTGTTGGGAAAGGCTGGAGACGTGAAAAGGTGGTGTCGAGTTACATCCGTACCCACTCTGGAGAGGCTCTTTCAGGTAAATTATTCAACACTCAAGAACTTTTAATATTCCTGACCATAGTTTATTCACCAGTGCAGATATGGCAGGCATCAAATATACGACCCAAGAAGACCGAAGGAATTCAAGGTGACATAAACACTGTGGGTATATAGGGGTTGTGGTAAGAACGCCATAATACATCTTCACTTTTATTGATGACGGGATCGTAAATAATTGATCGAGGGTGGGATGCAGGTATATGGTCCTTCCAACAGAGCTTAACATCACTTCATATCATGATCCTTTTTATTATTTTAACACTAACCTTATTCTGTCACTTCATCTTCCTCAATAGTTGTAATCTATTGATTAAGTATAAATTGATTTATTTGATTTATTAAGTATAAGTAGTATAATACTTACAAAATAATCATTAGGTTGCTGAATGTAATTGTAAATATTTACGATTATTTTTTTTGTATCACTTCGGTAGTGACCCTGTGTATATTTAAAGGTGCCTTTGCACATTTTCCAAGCTAACGCAAGTCAAACACCAAGCCAACCATTTAAAGGAGGTTTACATAAGCTTAGCAAACTAACCTATGCACATGCTACTATTCCGGCTATTCCAACTTTTGCCGGCTGTTAATTTAGTTTTAAAAAAGTTTTAGTTTATAAATAAACAATCAAAAATATAAATACAAAATTATATGGATGCAACACTAGCGCTGAAATGACGTTTCTCGCAAGAACCGGATCGGACTTACACACCAATCCAAGCCAAGCAAAATTACTCCCTGATTTGCATAGGCTTGGCAAATGTGTAAAGGCACCTTAATAATTATTCACTTGCCGTGCAAACAAGCATAGTCCCTGATATCCCAATTCTGATCGTTAAATAAACCATGCTTTAATCACATAAATTTAATTATATTATAAAAAAAATAATTGTAAGACAAAAACGAAAGAACAACAAAATAAAGATCAAGTAAAAATATATTACAAATACAAAGTAAAGAAAATTAAAGCAATGATTTGGGTTTCAAAGTTTCAATGATAAAACTGATCTAATAACCAGAGACATGATTTTTCTGCTGCGAAAACAAACCCCATGAAAATTCCATAAAATCTCTAGTAAAAAACGTTGAAAATATATAAAAAAACTGTTGAAATAAATGGTACAAATAATGGTATCAATATAGAATGATGAATGGTACAAATATTTAATTATTTTCTATATTATGCTTAACAAATTAAAAAGAAAATCCTGAGAGTACTTAAAGAAGAAAATAAATCATTTTTGAAAGTATAATAATATTATAAATAACGAGTACCTATTTATGGTGAGGAAGAAAAAAATAGTAAAACAAAATTTCTTTTTATTACGAAAGTACAATAACTTTTAAAAATTAATGCAAATAATTTTAATTTATTTATTTCAAGTGAATCTACGTTGATCAGTAATGGAATGTTTTTAGTATGGAATAAATGCAACGACTGTTGAAACATTCTCTTTTTTTAGACAAAACATTTTTACAAAATAAAAATAAAAATAAAACAAGTACTAATCTTATTTCGCAAAAACAGACCAGGACGTTGAACGAACATAGGCGTGCGATTAGTGTAGCTTAAACAGACAACACGTGTTTGTGGATTTAAAAAATATGGTGCGATGTGCGCACTACACAACTTTCCATTACCACCCTATAATAATAATCTTTTTAACATGCCTAGGCAATTTTAAAGAGCTCAAATAAATACTACTTAAAATAAATTCAGCATAATCAGCACTTCTTCAAGCCTTCTCTCACAAAAGTATAATCAGTTAGTTTTTTAAAAACTTTTAGTATGACAATTCAGTATACTAATATATTTTTAGTTGCTGAAAATATATTTTAAAAGTTTCGGATTAGTTTCTATGGAAATTCCATTTTGTTTCCATGTCATAATATAAAAGTAAAAATTATTAACTTAATTTCTACTTTTGTATTATTACACTACATAATTACAGAGCGTATTGTTGATAAATGGTTGGCGGCTTTATAGTAGGATACTCGGTCTCATCCGTCTCCTTTCGGACGCGCTCGGATTTTAGGGTGTTGTTCTTATAAAGTACGCACTGAATCTTTGCTAATCATGAGGATAGAAGATACATACAAAAATATTTTTATTTTTTCTTAGAGAATTTAGTTGCCTTTTATATGATTGTATATGTTCGCTACAACTTTTTTCACTGCATCTTCCTGTTGATATACTACATACATGAAAAGTTAAAGAGCAGACATTAGGCAAGTTTCATAAAAATCATTAAAGCCCTTTACGAGAAAATTGTAAAATGTGTTAAATTGATGATTATAATTGGCTTTTCCGGTTCTTCCGATATGCTAGCTTTTTTGTTATATGTAATTTAATTACCTTTCCTATGATAGTATACATAATTTGTTGAGTTATGCACAAGTGAAATATCCTTTTTCCTGCATTCCCTCGGTGATGTGCTACATATATCAAAAGTAAAAGGACTTTAAGAAGAAGACTTTAGGCAGGCTTCATCAAAATCGTTAGTGATGTTTTTCTAGAAAATTGTAAAAAATAAAGTGTAAAACCGATTATATGAAGTGGCACTTCCCATTGGTTGATTTTGACGAAAAGGTTGCTGTAGTATCTCAAATATATCTATCTTAAATAAGTAATTTCAGTTTCGTACCAATTACAGTTTTTGAGCTTGACTGTTCAGAAACCCACACACACATGCATGGTCGTCGACAGGATGGAGTAATGGGGGCCGTGGTCCCTCCTAAAAGTTTTGAAATCAAATAAAAATAATTAAAACACAAGAGAAAAAAATTATAAGTTAAATGAAGTTTTTATATCCTCAGAGAATCAAACAGCTACCACAGAAACGTTTACATCATTGGCGAGCATGTGCTATCACAAAAAATAATGAAAAACATAATATGACATCGTGAAATCAAAACGAGCTGAATTCTGCTCCAGATAGCACCAAAGTATCTATATTTAAAAAAATTCTTGGAAAGAGTCAATATTATAACGAGTTAAACTCTGCTTCTGAAAGGTTCAAAACCTTGACAATTCGCTTCCGAAATTTATGAAAAAAATGAAAAATGTAACGAGCAGAAATCTACCCCAGAATTTCTCAAAACACCCTTATTTTCGGTTTTTAAAAAATATTCTGTTCTAGAATTCTTCAGTATTCGTCAATCTTCGTCCGTTTTTCATCCATTTTCTTGGAAAAAACGAAATTATAAGCAGCCGAATTACGGTCCAGAAAGCAAAATTTTCTTCCGATATTAAATTGTTTTCTTGTAATTAGTGAATGAGTGGAATTCTACTCTAAAAAGCCGCAAAATAATCAAATTTGCCTCTGATATCCAAAAGGCGAAATTGCCTAAATTACTTATTTTTCAAATATGTCAGCTATATTTTTCTAGGATCGGCCAATCCCTCCCCCAAAAGACATTCCTGCGTGTGCCCTTGCACACACACACATACTTTTTTAGGAGACTTGGTCATTTGAACTTCCGTGCAATTGGAAACTTGGTTATTTGGAAACGTGCATTTACGTAGAAAACTCCAATTCAAAATTTTTCACGATCGTATAAGGATGAAAAATCAATATAAAAAAAAAAGCGCGAGCAGCTTAACTCAATCACTATGGTCATATTTTCACTAACTTAATTTAGCTGTATTCTTTTGTTTTATAGGTAACTGAATTACCTTTCAAATATAACAGGTTTTAAGTCCTCTAACTCAATTTGGAGGGGTTCTAGAGGTGCCCAAATTCTTTTAAAAAAACATGAAAAATGGCGATGGAGAGGAGGAAAAAGTTGAGACCTTCAAAAGGCACTTTCACGTGTAAATTTTCATACCGAATTTCTGCTCATTTGAAAATTGACGAACGCATTGAACGCGGGCGTTTGACCGCGAACGCCCTTTTTTCAGCTATGAGCTCAATTATTTTTTATTGTTTTTTGAGCTTTTACTCAATATAGAATATATAAAATTGCTTCTTGCTTAATTTTTTTTTCCCTAGCTTATGTTATATTTTATATTAAAATATATCTCAATAAAAATAAAAATAATCTTATTTTTTGTAGCTAAAAAAAAATCGATAGTTATTAAGATATTTAAGAAAATATTACAGTAAAATTCGATTTCTGGTAATAATATGTAAGGCAATAATATGTACAATAATGGCAAACCATTGAGTTGATTGTAATCTGATCACATCGAATTGTTTTATATAATATCGTATAAGAGAGAAATAAATGAATGAGATAAGTTAGTAAATTGGAAGAGGATAAGATCAGTGAAAGGGATTTTGAATGCTTTGCCGAAGTGTGGATGGTAGAATTGGATTGAGGTTGATCTCGCCGAAATAGGATTTGGGAGGACCTTTAGGAAATCTAAGTATTTACGAAATCTATATGGCGTTATGTATCAAGAAATTGTTATAAAATCCTTAGGTTCTGATGTTATTTACCTTCTTATTTTCGAGGCTATTTCGTATCGTCATATGCTGTACAAAATAAGATTTTAGTATAAGCTCTATTGATTTTTTTTAGTGAGGTCTGGTACATCATAAAACAAGATCACCATAATATAAAGCTGCCTTTATAAAGTAATAATAATATGAATTCACATTTTACTGACATGAAGGACATATATAAATGGTAGACAGACGAGATGTTATATATAAAATAAAATGTGAAAACTGCGAAAAATCATCTGTTGGAGAGGCATACAAAATGCTAACGTGACATCCTTAGTACTACATAATATTGCAACTAAACACAGATTTAATTATTTAATTTTGATAATCCGGAAATATTAAATAGGAAAAGTTAAGACGTGAAGAAAGAACTGGGGATAATGGATGACGACATCAGAACCCGATCACCTCTCAGCAGAATAATCAAACAAAAGAGGTTCCAGGATAGACCACCTCGTAAGAAAACAGGACAAAGGAGAAAAGGGAGAAACACAGCCAGAGAATGCGTGAGTACTGGGCAAACATCAAGTACCTTTCCAAGCCGAAAAGTTGAACATCGTGGTCCTTAGGAGACCCATTCGAAATGATAATAATAATAATAATATATATATATGTGTGTGTGTGTGTGTGTGTGTGTGTGTGTGTGTTTGTGTGTGTGTGTGTGTGTGTGTGTATAAGGATCTGTGTAATATGGTAAAACAAAGTCACAGACTTACCGATTGACTTACAGACTTAAGAAATATTTGGTGAGTCAATCAACGCCAACGTCCTTTGATACTATGGTAAACCTTACTTAAATTGAACAAAAAGCATTTTATTGCCATAACTTTTTAGGAACTGTGCACTGAATTAAACTAAAAAGCAAATATTTGGCTTATTTATACATAGTCATACATTCTTGCTGCATAGTTGAAAATTATTATCAAATGTGACCATTGAAATAGAAAAAAATGTCAAAAAATCATATAATAAAATAAAATAATTCGGAGATCTGGGTAAACTTAAAAACGAGGTTTTACTGTAGTTCACTATAAGTGAACATCAAATCAGACGCTTAAGATTTAAATAATAATTATGTAGACATTATCAACAACATAAATATAGTTTAAAAAATAATATAAGCACTAGATTAAAAAAAAATTATTGATATTAAAACAAATAAGGAAACTGTTTAAAAATTAGAAAAACAAAACAAAGAATAGGGGGATAGCAAGATAGCTATAATAATAAGAATCAGCAAATAGTTCAAGATTGAGTGAATGTGGATCAGAAAACAGGTAGTACAAATAGTCCTCATTAGGGATATTTTGAAATTTACCTTTAAAAATTACATACATATTCATTCAAATTAAAACCAGTCCTTCTCTAAGTTTCCTTTCAGGGTTAGTAGTTAAATGTACTAACATTTGAAAAATAACTCATTTCTAACCATCGTAGCAGCCATTCCTTCTCACGATCGACAAATTCATCAGTCAAAATTACATGTTACTAAAAAAAAAAAATAATTTCATAAATTCAATTCGAACTTCGAAAGAAAATATCGCACTGTCTTTGATGCTGTTATTTTTTAATCTGAATAGCAGTTGACAATTGTTAAAAGGAAATGAGTTAAAGTGTTTAAAAAGTAACTGATCGTATTTGGAATCAGCAAATCATCTCAAGATAATCAATTTGTAGTGAAGACAGTATAAACATGTTCAAAAGCAAAACATATATTGAAACATTAATGGAGATCATCTATCTTATCTAATAGTTATGATCTAAAGAGAAATTATTCAGAAATTACATTTGTTGTTACAAATCACAATTTTTATTTACAATATCATTACGCAAGTTCAATGACACTGAAAAAAATACGGTAGATAGTTTCACTCAAATCTTCATGTTACAAAAAAGATTCGCAGGTATAAATTAATACATCAATAAAGAAATAAAATAAAAACGGGTCTGTGCTCCGTCAAATATCTGGAACTCCTTTTCCATTTTATTCATTGTTTTAAATTTATATTCCATATTTTATATTGATATTAATTCCGTCATGTACTCCAACGTTGACAAGAATGATGGGTTAAATGTACAGTTAAATGTCTTCATGTTATTGTATTTTAGAGATATAGATAAATACATAAACAAATTAGTCATGTAGCAAATTAATTAACGGTCAACGTTCGTTTTAAGTGTATTTGATTTACTTTCATTCTCAATGATTATACAAACTATAGTTGGAATGGTTTTTTACTTCCTTGTACGAAGTAAAGGAAGTATTGTAATCGCGAAAATTTTCGGTTTTCAGATTTCGACGGAAATATCCATTTTGACCATCCCTGAATCCATTTTGACTAGTTTCGTCGTGGCGTCTGTACGTACGTTCGTACGTTCGTATTTCGCATAACTCAAAAACGGTTTGCCGTAGAAAGTTGAAATTTTGTATTTAGGATTGTTGTAAAATCTAGTTGTGAACCTCCCTTTTTGGTCACTGCTTGATCACCGGAAGGGGTACTTTACTTGAAGGTCATAATTGATTTCCATCAAAAATTATATTAAAATACTATGCAAAACTTCTCAAATTTAATATTTATAACTTATATATTGATTTAAATAACATACTAGATTTTGGTCTAAATTGGAAAACCGGAAGAGGTACTTTATTTGAAGGTCATATTAGACTTTCATCAAAAATTATATTAAAATATAATGTAAAACATTTAAAATTTAGTAAATAGAATTTTTATATCAATATGAATGTATTTTCTAGATTTTGATTAAAATTGGTGAGCCGAAAAGGGTACTTTACTTGAGGTCATAATAAACTTACATCAAAAATTATATTAAAATTAAATGGAGAAATCATATGTTTCGGTAATAAAGGTTACCAACGCGATTTTGTTTATACTCTAATTAAACATTTTTATTACTTATTTTAAGTGTTAATATTGGGCATATAATACTGGTTTTCCTCCCCATTTGTGCGATGAACAAGTCTGTAGCAGGAGAATAAGATATAAGTTAAGTGGGTTCTTCCGCTTTAAATGTCGAAACTCGATTTCTAATGCTTTATCTAGTGATATTGACAGTTTTAATGTTGTCACGGAACACGAAGAAATCTCTTGGAAACTAGTTACCTACTGAAAAAAAAAACGACATTTAATAACGGAATGAAACCTCCAGAAACAAGAGTATGTGTCAATAGATGGGTGTCCCGACGCCGAATTTCGTTTTCGAGATATTGCAATTTTCGGAAATTAGTAACCAAATTCACTTTTTGATCATTTTTGAGCCAACGATTTATAGTTTAATAGGAGTACAAGGAAGTCATGTGTTGTCCACATCAGATATTTTTTATTTATTTTCGTAATTTATTAAAAAAAAAAGGAATTTGTTCATTAATTTATAGTCATATTTGCATTATTCTAACAAAAAATTTCGAACATAAGTATTGTAAATGATCAATAAAATATACAACACTTCAAATATAAATATTGACCACTGCCCACAATCAGCAATACAGTACGATTTGAAACGACCTCCGGATTGGTACACTGCCTCCATTCATGGTTGATGCATACTGCTCCGAAGATCCTTCTTAAAAATTCTTCTTTTAAAACCATACGAATTATACAGGCGGAGCTTAGTGGTTCTCGTGATGATTCGACTGCGGAAGCATTCAAGTGTTCAAAAGTAGCTTCTGTTGGCGGCTAAAATCCTCCTTTGGGTTTCTGATTTTATGTCATTGTCGAAGTTCCAAGGTATACAAACTCCTCCACCCACTCAAGAGTATTGTCTCCTACTATGCTCTGGGCAGTGCTCTCCTCTAACTTAGGGGGTCCGTCCTCATGTACTTTGTCTTTCCCTCATTAATGACCACCCCGATCTTAGCCTCCACTCTCTGAAGGTCAATAAATGCTTCTTTTACTGCAACAAGGCTTCTTCCTACGATGTCTTGATCATCAGCGAATCCCAGGATCTGTGCTCCTCTATTGAAAATGGTGTCTCCCACCTGGATCCTCGACCTTCTGATAGCACCTACCTGGGCCATGTTGAACAACAGACATACAAGGCAGTCCTCCTGTCGTAGTCCCTATGTGTAGGGAAGCTATCGGACACATCTCCTTGCAATCGGACTTAGCAATTCACTTTCCTCATTGTCATCCTAGTTAATGTTAATATTTTGGGAGGGATGTCCAATTCAAGGAGGTTCTTGTAGAGTTCATCAAACATATGATTGACTACTGTCCACAATCAGCAATATTGTGTGATTTGAAACTTCTTTTTGAAAAAAATTGAAAATGTTACTTACGGTAGTTTACCACTGATTTACAGAAATATATGATACTATTGCAGCACATCACAATGATTTTTTATTTCATTCTCTATTTCAACTTGTTCTTTTTTTTGTCACCATATTTTTTTTTTCTTCTTTTCCCTATTTTACAGGCTATAATCCTTTTTATAAACTAAACTGACTTTATATATAAGGAAACCTAAAATAAAGGCCAAGAAATGTTTTATTAAATGTGTTTAATCCGTCCATTTGAGGTTCACTAACGATTTTTCGAGCAAACTGCGCGACTCAAATTACTCAGTGAATTCCCGTGAATGTTTTGAAATATGGTGAGCTCAAAATACAGAACAAATATTTCATTATATTTTAAGTATTTTCGGCATTTTTTTTTTTATGTTTCTGCTGTATAAGTTCATGATCATATGGTAATAAATTATAAATACTTGAAAAATAAAACTTAATTTAATAAAAAATAAAAACCCCGACTATGGAAATAACTTTTATGTCTTATAACCAACCCTATTCATCCTAAGGGACGGAATGTATGTACTTGTATATCTACTTAATAGCATTGGTTGGTTGTTAGTATAGTAGATGCCCATGAATATTGAACCTTGGTGTTGTAGTCGGGTGCCTTCCACTACACGTTACGGCCCCAAGCAAGCATATTCCATTCCGCTCATCTATGCATGTCAAAATACAGAAACCTCCTTTCACTTCTGCATGTAAACATATAAAAAGTAAATTAATGTATTGAGCAGTGTCTTAATTTTCATTTGGGTTTGGAAGATACCCGACTGTTACACCAAGTTTCAATATTTCATGGACATCAACTTCACTATCAAACCGCCAATGCGCTGAAGTAGATATGCAAGTACTTCCGTCCATTAGGACGAATAAGATTTTAAGGTATAAAAGTTATTTCCGTAGTCGGAGTTTTTATTTGTTATTAAATTAATACTATATGAATTAATTATAGGCTAATAATGACAATAAATCAACAAAGAATAATTTCGGCTAACAGTACCAACCAAACTAAATAGACGAAGAATATGTGTTGGGATGACTCAAGAATTGAGAATCAGGTCAATAGTTCCGAACTAATAAACTATTCATGAAGACAATTAGTACACAGACACAGCATGATAGCACAGCGCAGAGGAAAACGTAATTCTGACCTACTTTTCGGGTTATGAATGCTTTTAATTTTTATTTATTTATTTTTTCACAGAATATCAGCAGTGAATACATCTACAAATTAAGCTATTGAAATATGAAATTTAAAAAATAATAGTTAAAGAATAAGAAAAAATAAATAATAAAAATTTAATCATAAAAAACAAAAATCTTTGTGCTCTGAGCATTAACAAAATTTATAATAACGACCTTGTAATTTCTATACTCGTACACTTCACAATAATAGCAGCAGCGGTAACAGCAGAAACATAGAAAAAATAATTGAATTCCTTTTTAAAAAATAATTTGATTGATACAATATAATAGAATTTCTTCTTCTTTTACTTCTCCCTTTTGTGCCTCGCAGCGTAGGTGAGTGCATAGCCACGAACTCCACTCCCCTCTGTTCCTTGCTAGAGCTTTGCTTTTTCCTTTGCAAAGTCTAAAGATGTATTCTTGGACGTTCTCCAGGTCTTCTGCCATCCGGAGTGTAGTCCATCGTCCATCCAATAATGGAGGGCCCATCACTCCAAAAGCCTGGCACACTGAAGGACACAGAAGAAAAAGTTATAATGTGTCCATAAGAAGCATAACCTAACCTAACCTTTACAATAATAATAAGAAACAGAACTTTTATGAAATAATACGAATTATTAACAAAACAATTTTGAATACGATATATATATATATATATATATATATATATATATATATATATATATATATATATATATATATATATACGTAATTTTAATATCACTTAAAGTATGTGTAAAAGAGAACAATTTTAACTTCCAAAATCATTTTTACTTTTATTATATATTCTCTACAGTTAATGTTTCGGAGAAACTGTCCGCACTTTATGAACTATACGTTACATATTAATCTATACAACATCTATCTATTCACCTATAATTGAACCATCCTTCTTCACTTCAAGGATAATTGAGGACTAATGCACTAAATATCAGTTACAAGCTTTAAGGCTAAAATGTTGATAGCTAATATGTTTTATAAAAGAATACCGAAAAATCGTAAATAAGAAAATCGATAATTAGGTTTCGAAATAAATAAATGAATTTTCGGCGATAGACCTTCAATTTGGAATAGGTTTGAAAATGCACAGAACTTTAAACATCTGGATTCTCTATGATAGCTAAACGAAACCAAGCTTACATGGAAATAGAAGTAAAGATAAATTATACAGATTGTATCGACTGTCCAGAAACCTTATGTTTAGAAATCGCCAAACTGTTTTTCACAGGTTTGAAAGGTTGTCATTTACGTTAAAGTTAAAAAACTCCTTAAGGTCTTCGAAAATAAACTGATATATAGAATATTTGGGCTAAAGAAAGATGTGGGGATGGGCAGAGCTTGGTTCCGAGTTCTCTAAGGCACAATGTATGCACTGTACATAGGTTTGAATGTGTTCAAGAGGTTTCATTTTATTTTTGCTTAGCTAAAATTGTCTTTGTCTTAGTTGTTTACTTATTTTGCTATTATTTAATTTATCTATTTTTTTATTTGTGATGCCCATATATTTTACTTATTTTGATCGTGTTTTTTTTCTTTAGTCCGCGCATCTTATGAACATTGTATACTTACAGCCTTAATGCAAATTGCTCTTAAATGTTGCTGCTTGTTTATCAATACAAGCTATTAATAAAAACATTCAATTCTGTAATTCTATAATTTTCTGTAGTTAGTGAGTGAAATCATAACCAATAATTCGTTTTTATCTTTAATGTTGTAATTTTTTTAACACTAATAAATCATTAACATCTGTGTTTAATTCGAGAAAACACTCTATTTCATGTTAATTATTCTTCTTTTAACAGTGTTGCCGGGTGAGTAAAAGAAAAACGAATTGTGAATTGAGACCATCCATGTGACGTGGAAGTTAAGTAAAAGAACTACATTGCAAGAACGAAAAATGCTTTGCCCCTAGAACGATCGATCCTGCTGTTAATCTGAATATTATTTTATGTCCACTAATTTATATCAAAATGATTTTATTAGATTTATTTCGCAAAATAACTAGAAACGGGCCCCTATATGATGTTTTTCAGGTCGCGACCGTAAAGGTTTAGTCCACCAAAATCGAGACTTTGACCCACTATGCGACAGGTCGACCGAGACGTGGGGAGACTGTGTTATATCTGACCTTATAGATTTGGGTATTTATGAGGGTTCAGTGAAGGGTATACTCAATGATTGCTAGCGGCGTCGGCATTGAACCTTCGGTTTCTCTGAGCCTTATTATTATTACAATTTAAAATTAATTTATTTTTTTATCCTGCTATTATTTGTATTTATTCATATTTTGTCTTATTCTCCTAACATGTGGCAGATTGTGAGTATATTTGACAGTAAATGCTGTTTAAAAAAAATTGAAAAAAGAGTTTTAGTTTGATAAATACATCAATTATTATTAAATATTTATTAAAAAATATTTCTCTTTCAGCAAACACTTAATTTGCAATTTTTACTAAATCAAACAAAAACCTATCAAAACCAATTAATTCATTAGGACTCCATCCTGGTCCACTTCTGTACTTGATATTTATCTATCACGAGAAACGCGGATCATAAACAGCCACATTAGCATTACAATACTATCTATACTACATAATCGAAACCTGCCACTTTGTTTAAATTGACGACCAGTCAATACTACAAACTCAGTGAGCTTATTTTTTATAAGAATGGCATGGGGCTCACATGTCATGAAAAGAAAACGCTAATTTCATTGCAAGATTTATATCCTATATAACACTAAAGTTATAAATTGCCAGCCAGACAGAAATTTAATGATTACTCTAACTTATTTCAGCCTATCTGTGATTAAAAGGTTGGTCAAGTGTATGGACTGGCAAAAAGATACGTTCCTAAGTATATTCGAAAACCACTAACATTTCAAGCATAATAATTACGGATGATAATTAACTAACCCCCTTTAGTTTTTAACAAGAGCATCCAAACTCACTTAAACGTACTCAGACTGGCATAAGTCAAATGCGTATAATTTTTTTTAACACCTAGAGTTACGTTGCTCCATCTGGGGTGTTAGGAAAGAAACATTTTTAGGCGCTTTTGGTTTCGTTTTTTGTACTTTCATATCCCCGCTTTTATAAAAATGCTAGGAAGAAATAATTCGTATTATTTAACAGTGGAAATGTTCCATTAGAGATTTTTGGATTTGGACTAAAGGCGAAAGTATAGTAAGCGAGTAAACTTATCCAATTTTGAATGCTGTCCAATCTTCATTCACGAGATTGCTATTCTATAACTATATATTTTTCATTGCAATTTTGTTCGTGAAAGTAATTCTACGCCTTTAAAACCATCCTGGTATGTGGTAGTGATTAAGGATAAAAAATAAAATAATTGTTTATCCCCAATCAAATTCAACCCTGTAAAAAAAAAAAAATCGGACCTATTTAAAGACTGTCTTGGAAGTGTCTCATGGGTGATTTCTAGCGTTAAACTATTAGCGAATGCGTTAAACACCAACAATAGAGGGATTATTTTTGATCGATTTACATCATATTACGCTTTTTTAACATATACATTTCAAAAGCATGTAGGAGATAAAATATTGTTTCTAACAAAATCTCAGTAGATAACAGAAAATAAATTCAAACAATAAATATTCAAGTTCATGACTAAAGAATGATATGATTAAAGAAATGTTTGGTTTTCAAAACTGTAGTTTCCAGTTTTTTTCCTTAAATAAAACCTTTTTGACTTCCTCACTACTGAAGGTTTTTACGCAGGAAGGGGACAAAATTTGTGTCTTCAGAATAAATAATTGCACATTTTACGTTACAGATATCCGGGAACAAATTTTGTGCCAAATCTATGTGCTGGACATAACACTGTTAATCTGATTTTGATGGTCCCATATCAATTTTATCAAATTCTACTAATTTTATTTACACAAGCGCAAATGTATTTTCCGTGACACAACTATAGATTTCAAAAACAATTTTATCCAAAGTTAGAGGAATGTTGGATATTGGTGTTCAAACATGTACCATGTCCGCTATTTAGTACATCAATTTCCTTAAACAATGTTATGCAATGTTGCAATAGTTATTACAATTCGACACATACATTATTGAGCAATGGAATTGAATGAAGTGCAATGGAATGTATTGGGATGGAAAGAAGTAGATTGGAACGAAGTGGAATGGAACGAAGTGGAACAAAAATATATTCCTGTTTATTTCTTTTCCTTTGAATTCACAACTTCTTTTTCATGATAAACCAGCATTTTGTGGATTAAAAGATAAAAACCTTTCTTCATGTTTTTTGTGCTAAAATTCTTTCAATTTGTCCATTGTGTGGAAAACGACAAGCGTTTTATTAATTAAAAATGAATAATTTCAAGATATGTGCATGTTTAAATGTACAACTTCAAAACACAAAACCACTATATATATCATCATTGCCGCCGTGAAATATCATTTGTGTCAAACACACAATAAATTGATATATTTAGATAGATTTTTATCTATCTACATATTATATAGATATAATATGATAAGCTTTCCAACATGGTGGGTAAATAACTGTGAAATCAGCTATGCAAAGAATTTCTTGAAGTTTCTCATGGCTGATTTCTAGCTGTAACTGTTGCGAATGCGATAAATAATAGGGGTATTCTTTTCGATCAATTTAATTTAATATCTTAATATTTAATTTAATTTAATTTAATATATTTAATTTAATATCAATCAATTTAATAAATCAATACCTAACACATGAGTGGGGAGATATTTCTGTGTGTAAATAAAAAAATGTACAAATACCAATTATTGCATATTTTATATATCTTTTTACATCAGATTTTCCTGAAAATATCTATAACAAAAATTAGTGCAACATAAAATGAAAATATCTATTAACATTTCCTAAAAGAGGCTTGGTACCAATGTTTGGCACTACTCAATTCACATTGGTTGCTGTATTAATAACATTGGTTATTTTTTCCTGCCAATAAACTTTAGTTGTTTTTCCAATAACTTATTTAATATATTAATTTTATTGCTTCTAAAAGTATTAGGAGTATTTTCCATTTTTTTAATAACTGAAAAAAGATATTCAATCAAGAACACCTAAAGCAGTAATGAGAACAAAATTTGTTTTTACTGAAAAACTTAAAACCTTATCGTTGTATATTTTATGCCTAAAGTTGCTGGATTGGCTTCACAAATAGAGGTCGACTATTAGTTGCCACAATAGCAGCGGTGGTACTATTGTCGAACCTGGGCGAGAGGAAGTTGTTAAGCCAGTACCGTTGTTACTGTGGTCAATTATAGAGGAAGCCTGTAGGTCGCCAGCTGCCCGCCTCCTTTTGTTCCAATAGTTCAGAGAATTGTTTCATTTAATATGTTAAATTATAGATTGGAGAGTCCTTGTAGAAGTACATCCAGTTTAATGGTATCAGATTGAATAGAGTAGAGCGAATTCCTATCCACCGATCACCTTTGTCTGGGTTTCGTCCGCGAAAATCGTGGAATCATGAACAAAATTCATTGGAATAGATTTGTTCTTGAAGAGTGAGAGATGGGAAATAGAACCAGTCTACAGTCCACGCGAAAAACTCTAAAAATATAGAAATACAGAAGATAAAAAAAGGTGAAAAAGAATTTAATTTTTTTTTTCAGTTATGTCGTATCTAACGAGACTAAACAATTCTGGAGGAGAATAATCCTAGCAAATAATTAAGGAAATCTCCCAACTGAAAAGTTAATCGGTTATTAAATAATATGAGAATATTCTAAAACAAATCCTTCAATCTCTTAAATAGCAGTAAATAACTAATATGTCCAAGTTCCGCCTACTTAGGCATCATTTTACTACTTAAAAATATATGATCACAAAATTGCAGATCAAAGATTGCACATCACGCTTCAATTGCCTGAAAAAGATTAATCAGAGTTAAGAGATAAGAGAAAATTACAAAAGCTATAATTGAAGAAAAATCTGAATCTGTTTCAGTTTATTTTTCGAAAGTTACGTTGAAAATAATTTTATTCCAGCGTGTTATAAAATTACATCTTCCAAATGTCAGCTGTTATTGGCGTTCATGAAAATTTTACACCACCCTGGTCATTTCTGGTAGAATGGTAGCCTTTAAATCATCCAGAGATTGTGCCGGCCAACCCAATTCACCCCTCCAAGCGATCAATCTGTCAAGGAACGATCCACTGAAATAAAACTATTTTTAATGTACTTAACATAAAATTATTAATAGCCAAGTAGTATGCTAATGACCCTTCATGGGTACATGCATGTATGTAATAAATAAATAAATAAAACTAGTATTTTTCTTGAGACATCAGTTTGTATTTTATAGCCCTTCAAAATGTATCAGTTATTTCTGCCCTACTCTGTATATCGAGGATATGATGATTAGGAATGGATCGTGGTAAATAAAACATGGTAAGTGGTAAAACTGATGGTAATATGGTAAAATAAAACTGATCTCTTTCATTTTAATCTCTTTCAAAATACTTACTTATCAAATTCAATTATTTTTGTACTACATAATATAATTTTCATTTCAACGATTCCAGATTTAGTAATCTAATAGGCGATCATCTCTATTTCAACGATTACTCATTGATTATAGATAATTAAAATATATATATATATTGGATTCTACTATCAAAAGTTAAGATATCCAAATTTAAAAAAAAAAATTTTTTTGAAGAATTAATATTGTGCACCCAAAAATTATTCAGCTTATTTAAAATCTTAATTTTCTCCCTGTCAGATATGTGTTATAAATAAATATTTTCAATAAAAATGTGCACTTTCTATGCCAGTACAATAAATAAAATTAAAATATAAAATAATCAATTAAGAAAAATCAATAATCAATTAGCTCGAAATAATCCCTCCAGTCCAGACTTGATAACACAAACCAACCCCACCGCTTATTTTTCCCCACTCCTAAATTCGGACAGTCTTGCTTCAATAAGCACCCTAAATGGGTGCATTGACTCAAGAAGGTAATTTATATAACTTAAAATTTTTTTTACAACATTTGCAGCAATAAATTTAAATAGAATAATAGTGTTGTAATATTTTACTATAGGAAGATAACATAAAAAAATGAAGGGAATTGATATATTGATGACGTTTTGATTTTAAATATAAAAAATCTGGTGCGGTGCGCGCATCACACAACTTTCCCTTACCGCCCTATAATAATTATCTTTTTAATATAATTCTAAAGATTTCACATAAACAATACTTGAAATAAACTCAGCAGCAATCAATTCTTCTCCCACTTAAGTATAATAAAATAGTTTTTTAAACAATTTTAGTACAACAATTCTGTACACTACCTATATATTTTAACTTTGTCAAGTTGCAAACATATTTTAAAAGTTGCTGGTTTAGTTTCTATGGAAACATTTTCTTTCCATTAAATAATGTGAAAGTAGAAATTATTAAGTTAATTTTCGCTTTTGTATTCTTAAATTACTTTATTACAGAGCGCATTGTATACAACAGATTGGCGGATTGGTGGGAGGAGATTCGGTCGCATTTATCTCCTTTCGGATGCGCTCGGTTCTCCATTTATTTTATGCTCCTCATAAAATACACTGTATCTTTGCTATTATTGGTCCGATTTTGATTATTATTTTATTATTTTTTAGATGAATTAATTACCTTTCATAAAGGTCCATAGTTAAATTACCGTAAAATGCATAATTTTTAAGCTATGGGCAAATAAAATATTTTTTTCTTCATAACTTTTTTTCCTTCATTTTCTCGGTGATTTACTACATAAATGAAAAGTTAAAGGCCTTTATGAAAGATAATTTTGGCAAGTTTCATCAAAATCGTTAGAGTCGTTTTTGAGAAAAATGTAAAAAAGTGTAAAATCCATGATATAATAGCTATTTCCGGTTAGTCCAAAGCGCTGTATCTTTGCTATTATTAGTCCGATTTTAATGATTCTTTTATTGTTTTTTAGATAATTTAATTATCTTTCATACAAGTCTATAGATGATTTACCATCAATTGCACGCTTTTGAAGTTATGCGTAAATAAAATATTCTTTTCATCATAACTTTTTTCCCTGCAATTCCTCGGTGATGTACCATATATATGAAAAGGTCTTTATGAAGAATAATTTAGGCAAGTTTAATCAAAATCGTCAGAGCCGTTTTCGAGAAAATTGTAAAAATGTGTAAAATCGATTATATAAACTGGCACTTCCGGTAAGTCGATTTTGACGAAAATGTTGCTGTAACATCACATGCATGTACTAACCTTAAATATGTAATTTCAGTATCGTACAGCTTTCCGTTTTTGAGCTAGACTGATCACATACACACAGACACACAGACCATTTTGCGAGACTTGGTCATTTGGACTCAGCGGACCTTAAAACATGTATTTCCGTTGAAAACTCGAATTCGAAAATTTTCACGATCGCAATACTTCCCCTTACTATATACTTCGTATATAGGTAAGGGAAAGTAACAATTAAAGAAAGTAAGTTTTACATGATAAGTATTTTTAATTGAAATAAATGTCTTAAATAATTATGTCAGAAAAAATAATTATGATGTTAATAAATAGCGACTTAACAAAAATGATTTTTTCAGACTTGAAAATGGCCCAAGATGGACGAAACGTTGTTCTAATATAAAATAAAAAGCATGGTGACCGTATAGCCTTTTTATTTCTTATAACTAATTAAATAAATGGCACCAAAAACTAAGAAAACGATTAGAAGATAAATTTATAATTTTGATTTCGAGGAAGTTTTTTTGTTATCAACATTAAACAGGCTATCTCCAAACTACCAGGGAAAGCGGGAAAATCTGTGAATGATGGGAGTCCTTATCAGTTCGAAGCAATGATAAGGAATCGCATATCTTGACACATTTATCACGACCATTACTGGATCAGAGCTAGCATTAAAACTATCCAAATGCTTGTGTGTTTTATTGGGGGGAGGGGAGGAGGAATAGCAATCAGATAACATTAGCTAGTTAGTGGAATTCACTTTCCCGAAAGCAGTTACATTAACTTTTCAGCCAATTAAAATCAGTTAAAATTTTACTTATGGTGATTTAATTTAATTTCACTTGTAGAATTCGGTTATGTCCCTTTTCATTTAAAAGTTAGCGCACTTTATTAATTGTGAGGTTATTTGAAAGGACTTCTTTAGAATTGAATGTACTTCGCGTAAAGAAAAGACTCTTAGAACTAAATTAATTAGTTGGGTGGTTACGTCATTTTTCGGAGACTTCATAACAAATACTTCAAGCCATAGTTAATTATTAGCTTGTCGAAGTTTCTCAAAATACAGAAATTTTCAACACTAGAAACCTCTTCCGGTAGTTTCATATTTTTAAATAGAATCCTTAAGCAAATAATTGATCAATTGTTGCATTGCACAAGGTTACCTGAGATGAAAAGTTGTCTTCCATATTAAAAGTAGGGTTCCATATAGCATAGAAACGTGATGCTCTTTGTCAGCATAAATGTAATACGGAACGCAACGACTGACAAATTATTTCTTTTGTATCTGGTGTTCCACATTGCGCGGTACTATCTCCCATTCTGTTTCATATTTACACATGAAGAATTGATAGGGCCATGTAGCCAAATGCATTAATAACAAATTTTTCTAATGATATTACTTTCCCGAAAAGCAGCGTGAACGCAAGCAAGGCTGTAAAACAATCAGAACAAGAGTTTTGGGCGCTCTGATATAATAAAATAAAAATATTCAGGGCTAATCACTCATTATCTACCTTGTTATCTCTTATAAATTTTAGAATATAAAAATATAATACACTCGTCCTAATTTTATGTCTCAATCATGGTTTAAATAAGTCGGTACATATTGTATCCGTTCTAAAATGCAATGATAAGACGTAAAAGTAACATCCTTCCAAAGGCTAAAATCCCAAAATTGCACGAAGAATTGAGATGATTAAGAATTTCTTAAAGGAGACAAGTTACAAAATTTTTAACTCATCATCATCTTCATATTCTTCTCCTCAAATAGTGGTAAACAGTTTGAGGTTGCTATCAGTAGAGCCTGCTGGAGGACCAGTTGTACCGATCCTCTGCCAGCTTTCTTCTCCAAATCCAATCCTTTCCACGCTTTTCGAACGCCTTTAAAACAAGTCTTCCCAGAAGATGCTTAGATGGCCGGTTTAACGTCGAGGTTAACCCGTATGGAGGTGTTCCGGGTCCTATCTAGTTGTGCCTTCGCTACCACTTTACGAAGATAGCGTCCGTTAAGAATAACTAGCCGTAATAAATATGAAAACTAATCTGGGAAAGGCCAAATGCTAAGGACGGTAAAGAAATATAATGATAATGAGGGTGAAGAGAGAGAGATTAGAGCTGGTAGATTAAGATTTAGATGTTTAGAAATGGGATATAGTACCGAGCAATGTAGAACACCAGACACAAAAGAAATAATTTGTTAGTCGTTGCGTTCCGTATTATATTTATGCTGACAAAGAGCATCAAGTTTCTATGCTTTTAATCTGGAAGAAAACTTTTCATCTCAAATAAAAACGGTTGTATCGATGAGGATGTGAATTTGAGAAGCATTAAGAGTGCTCTATTTGTTCCGGAAATGTTTCCTTGGTAGAAGAGACAAAAGTAAAATGGCCAGATAGGATCCGGGCAAGGGAACGAGAGGATTAGCGAGAAACGTCAAATTATTGGCCATTTTACTTTTGTCTCTCCTACCGTGAAAACCTCTCCTGAATTTATTGTAGAGTACTCTTCATGCTTCTCCGATTCTCTGATTCACATCCTCCTCGATATAACCATTTTTATTGAGATGAGCGCCTAAATGTTTGAATTTGTCCACCAGCTCTAATCTCTCTCCGTTCACCCTCATTATCCTCATATTTCTTTACCATTCTTAGCATTTGGTCTTTTCCAGATTAGTTTTCATATTTATTACGTTTAGTTCTTCTTAATGGACGTTTATGTTGCGTTGTATATCTAGGAAGAACGAGGTCATTAACGAATGCTGTCAAGGTGAATTTTTAGAGGTTGTAGGTTTTAGAGAATACCTAATGTCGTCTCGAATTCTTGTGAGTGTTTCTTTACCCTTCTGGCATGCTGAATATGAGGTTCTCTGTGCTTCTCTGATCCCTGAAGCCGTTCTTCTCCGAGCTGGCAATCGACTACTCTTCTCACTCTTGTCTCAAGTATTCAAGAGTAGACTTTTCCGAGTAGGCTGAGAAGAGATAGTCTCCGATGGTAGCTCCACTCCCTATTGTCTCCTTTCTTATGAGTGGGCAAGATTATTACTACTTCATAGTTCTTCGGGATCTTCTTCTCTTTCCAAATCAGATTCAAAAGATAGGCAGTTATTATTATTCGTCATTATTATATATTTGCCTATAATTTCAGGAGTGATTTCGTCACTTCTTAACTCCTTGACTAATCTCTAAAAAAAAAAAAAAATATCATAAAACTTACACCTGTGTGTAAGTTACACAGGTGAAAAATGTTTGAAGCTTACATACTTATTAGTTAAAGGAGTTATTAATGTCTGAGTTTTATAAAAAAAAAAATTATGTTATTAGAAACTGAAAACAAATTTAATTCTTTTCAGAAGCATGAAATTTCAAAAAAGATAATAAAGAGGCTAAGTATAAAATAAAAAAATTACTGACTTGTTCATGTTTTGGGAGTATATGCTATAAGGTGAAAAATCTGAAGGTCTATCTTGAATTTATAACGGGTATAGGATAATTATTCAAAAGGATAAATTTTGTTATTCAACTCGTTCCGTTACCATTTCCAAGCTGGAATATCTAGCGTTGACACTTCAACCGTTAAGACTTACAAGTAATTTTCTCACACAGCATGACAGGAAGATCCCTTAAAGCTGGGATTCGCCACAGTTTTTATAGTTGTGCATTATGTGGAGTATGATGTGTGGTCATTTTTTTCATGAATGCTTCATTTTTATTCAAATAGCTACTCAACTGAAATTCCAGCACTATTACTATACACTACTTATTTTTGGTCCTATTGTCTTGAGTAGTTAGTTCAAATTAATAAAAATATAGGTGCCAATGTAGAATGACCAAGGAGCAAAGATTTATGCTGCAAGTAAATGCACTTTATAACATAACGATCCCATTGAAATGTCTATTGAATAGATTAATGCATTTGTTTGTACAATTGCAGTTATCAAGAAGTGAACAGATGGAAATATGACAGATATAAAGTGCAGTCCTTTATTTCATTTTTTTTTTTTTTTTTTAGATAACAATTCTTGAAGATTGAATCGATAAACAGATTTATTGTGAAGGTCTTCACTTTAGTAACTGCTTCCTTACATGTATACATAATATGTATGTGTATTTTTTTTAAAAATTATAATACAGGTCATTGTTGTATTCATACCTGTATTCATTAACAATTTTTTTTAAAGCACAAAATTATTTATATTTGTATTATTTTTATTGGTAAAGTAAATTTAAAATAGTTATTTTTATTTTTTTACATTTGAGGCATTGGTTGACTAGGATTTAGATTAATAATTTTAATGTATTATCCACAAATAATAATGATAACTGTTCCTTATACATTCTACTTAATATATCATCGTGTGGGAAATTTTCATTCATCATTTTAATAACTATGGAAAACTAGGCTTCCTTTATATTCCAGTTATTAACATCTTTCAGTTTCGGGGTTAAAAGTATGTTATAAAGAGATTTTTTTTTTTTCACTGCGCTAATATGTAATAAATTATTCAGTAATAAATTAGCGTAACACTTGGCTCTACTTGGCTCACACTAACAACCACTCTGTGGATAATGGATCAAAGACTATTGTTTCAACCGAATTATTAAAAAAAAATTGAGAAATGTTGTAGATGAAACTTTTAATTTTTTATTTATTTCATAATGTAGATATAATACTATAGTTTTCATAATATGTTTGAATAGGTAGATAAATCTAATTATCTAATGTCTACAACAATTAAAGAAACAAAATTTAAGATGAAATAATGGCAAAGTTAAAGGCGGGAAATGTGGATGTTATGCCTCAATTACAAAATTACTCAGGTCGCACGAACTGTCGAAAATATGTTCCGAAGAAAGGTAACTCCACTGTTACACAATGCTCAATTATTAAGAATTCACCCAGCAAATATAATTGTGCTAAGGATGGACTTGTAAATCAGAATTTTGACGGGATTCAGTGGTGCAAGGTTTGCAAGCTGTTTCCGACATGTTATAGGTGCGGTCAGTGTTAAAAAGTTATTAACAAAAGATTGCCGAACCACTCATTAAAACAGTTACTTCTCTCAAACTACTTACCGCAAAAGGCGTTTTGAAAACCGACTCGATGGATTATCTGAATCGCCAACCGAATCGGTTTTAAATAAACAACCCCAGTAGCGTACGAAGAATGGGATTGGAGGATATACCCTCCTCCCAAAATGTATGAAAAAAAGTTTAAATTTTAAGTAATAGTTTTGTTAATTTTTAACAATATTTTTTTTATCCAATTTTCATGTTTATCCTAAAAAAATATTCCCAATTTGGCGATGATACATACCTATCTAGGTGATTGATTACCTTTCTTATTAAATGCCTCCTCCTCCTAAAAAATTTAAATTTAAATTAAAAAATACTGAGTAAGCCCCTACGACTCGATTTCTCTCTCGGGAAACGCTTTGGTCAAAATCCGTCTGTCATTCCTCTATGCTAAACATTAAGTGGAAGCCATTTATCGATAGTTCCATATTTTTTCCAAGCGTAATATTAAATTTAATAGTTTATTTATTTTCTTGTTAAATCCAACTTTCGTTTCAAAAAGTTAAATGTTCTATAACTAAGATGGTTGAAAAATATATTTTTTTCCGTTATGACTCCTTTTATAAATTATTCCTCTAAAATTAGAATGCGAAATTCGACGATAAGTAAAAGTTTATACCAGGAAAAATCATTTCTTTGAATTCAATAACCCTTTGAAAGAATTTCATTCATCGAAACATATACAGAAACTTTCCCAAGCGTTTTCTCTTTCATAAGCATCGAGTTTTCGCTCAATCGTGAAAGAATTCTAACTGAGCCTCTGAACTGAGGAAGACCCACATCTACCGGAAAAATAGACTAATATAGAATAGAAAGTGAAGACTATCGAGGAGACCTAGGCTAAATATGTTTACGAGAGGCAGTTGGTGGAAGTGGGTCAGGGAGGCGGTGCCCGGGTATTGATTCCCCCCTCCCCTCTTCTCCTCCCTCTTCCCCTCTCCCTCTGCCCTACTTTCCGCCCATCGTCTCTCTTCTATTATTTACTTCACCTTCTCACTTTCCGATACTTGTCTCATCTGCTTTATTGTTTGTCTTCGTCTCCCGAGAACCTACACATTTACGGTATTGGTTTCGTCAAGGGGGTCCCGAAATTGGCTTCAATCGGAAAAAAAAATCCATCAGTTTTCAAGACCCATGTCGTAGCAAACCCATTTGTAAGTGTCCAGTGATAAAAATCGTTTAGGTCCAAATGAATCGGAGGTGCGATTTTTAGTGAGATTGTTTTTAATGAGAGAAAAAATCCTGTCATTAATGTTGTTTCGGATGCCCACTAGGCAAGGAATGACAATACTAATTTTAAGACACCTCTAGCTACAGCTCTTCTTGAATTTCTTAATGTTGATGACCAACATTCAAAGGACTTAAATGTTTAAGTCTTTACTGAAAATCTTCGGAAACGTGTTTTTTTTGTGTGTTTTTTTTTTTATAGAGACATAGTTGGCTGAATTTGAAATCAAAGAAATGGTTTTGGGTGTGATCATAAATGAAACGCATGAGCAAAGGAATATGAACATACTGAAGCCTCAATATGGGTTGGAAATGCGTTCACGAATTGCTCCAGAGAGAGGACTAAAACAGAGATGTCTCTTAAGCCCATTTTTGTCCTCTTGCTTTATTAATGTGAGGATGGAGGAATATTGATAAATGGCAAGAGAATAAAACTGTAGGCAGATGATATTGTAATTTTGGCAACAAACCCTTCGGTCTAACAAGAAATGATTAATAATTTAGAAAAATATTGCAAATGTACAAATAAATTTAATTAAATCTAAAATTATTATATTTAGAAAGGGGAGTGGGAGAATTAGCGAAAACGGACATTAAATAAAGAACCGATAGAGATTTTAAATCGATATAATTATTTAGGAATAACATTATCATCAACCCAATCGTTTACTAAACATTTTTAAGAAAAATGGGCTAAAATCATGGTCAGCATTAATATATTATGGAAAAAACTTTTCACATATAATAAAATTAACTTGAAAGCAAAACTCAAAGTCTTAAATCTATAATAGGTTATGGCTCACAGGTATGAAGAGGTGGAAAATATGAGGATGTTGAAAAAATTCAACACTATATCGTTAAAAAAATACTAAATTTATCATGATATACCAGCATATGTAATCCATATTGGGACTCAATTAACGTCCTTCTATGTAGAAAATATGAGAGCGCATCATAATTATATACACAGAGTTATGCTAAACCTAGAGAAAACACTGCCAAACATAATAGCGAAATAAATGATAAAGAAGGAATTAGACTGGCATAAAGATGTTAAGGTTTTAATCAATAAATACCCTATCGATTTTGACTTTAATAACTCAAATAAATGGAGCGCATAATTTCTGCAAATTAGGGAGCATTTAACAATAGAATTGAAAATAAATTAAAATATCTGATGTGGACAACACATGACTTCCTTGTACGCCTATTAAACTATAAATCGGTGGCTCAATAAGTGATCCTGAATTTGGTTACTAGTTTCCGAAGATTGCAGTATGTCAAAAACGACACTCGACATCCATCTATTGACACACATACAAATAGGGAGGAAAACCAGTATTTTACACTCAATTTTAACATTTAAAACAAGTAATAAAAATGTTTAATTGGATTGGAAACCAAATTGCGCTTGTAACCTTTATTTCCGAAACATATGATTTATGTATTTAATTTAAATATAATTTTTGATGTAAGCTTATTATGATCTTCAAGTAAAGTACCGTTTTCGGCTCACCAATTTGAACCAAAATATAGTAATTCATATCGATATAAAAGTCCTATTTACCAAATTTGAGATGTTTTACATTATAAAAAAAACCTGTACCACTACAACTCGATAAGGGTCTTGGGTTCAGTACTTGGTAAGGACCATATTGTTTCTAGGCCAACGGTTGTGCAAGGAGGTGATTCGGCCAAGATCACGCTCAACCGCCAGGTTTTTCCCCCAATTAACGGTATCCACTTTATAGAAGCTGGGTGAGCCCCAGGAGGGTCTCCCGATCCCGCAGGGTTGATCCACGGCTGTATACAGAATAAATAATTATCTGCCTCAGCCGGTCTCGAACCCGGGACCTTGAGATTAGTAGCGCAGTACCTTACCCACTGAGCTACCCCGCTCCCTCTGTTTTACATTATATTTTAATACAATTTTTGATGAAAGTCTAATATGACCTCCAAGTAAAGTACCGCTTCCGGTTTCCCAAAATCAATATATAAGTAATAAATACCAAATTTGAGAAGTTTTTCAAAGTATTTTAATATAATTTTGTATGGAAATCAATTATGACCTGCAAGTAAAGTACAACTTCCGTTGATTAAGCAGTGACCAAAAAGGGAGGTTCACAACTAGATTTTACAACAATACTAAATACAAAATTTCAACTTTCTACGGCTAACCGTTTTTGAGTAATGCGAGATACGAACGTACGTACGTACAGACGCCATGACGAAACTAGTCAGAATGGATTCAGGGATGGTCAAAATGGATATTTTCATTGAAATCTGAAACCCGAAAATTTTCGCGATTACAATAGTTCCTTTACTTCGTACAAGAAAGTAAAAACATAGCCATAAATGGAACAATAGTAAATCAAGTTTTAAATCATGACATAACAGAAAACAACTATCTTCATATGAACTATAATGTTATAGTTATTAAATGGATATTTAAAGCTAAATGAGAATTAATAAAATTGAGAATTGTAGTGTTTATTATGAAAATAACAATAAATTATACTCCTTATGTAACCAAAATGAAATCGAATATATTAAACATTTTTACTCTAAAGGCCTTCTTATATCAGCAGAATCTAGAAGAAAATGCTTTACAAAAAGATTGTCATCATTCGGCATTATACTGGAATAAGTATAACAAGATAAAAGAATAATATATAGGTGAAGAATATAGAAATATCGAAATATTTAAGTTTTTATGTTCCCCATGTAATGTTATTCATCTCGTTTCGTTTGTTCTTGCATTTTGTTTTGCGTAGCCCTAATGAAGGTCTGCAACTAAGACCGGACGGTGGCACACATTAAAACAGTACCTTACTATATGTTTCATTTATGATCATACCCCAAACCATCTTCTTCTTGATTTAATCTTCAGTCAACCCTATATCCATCCTTTAAAAAAAAAAAAAAAAAAAAAAAATACCTTTGCCAAGTTTTTGGAAATGACTTTAAAATTTCAATTCTTTAATAGTTGGCCGTTTTTTTTATTAAACTTATTTAATATTTTTATAGGCACATATACGGCAAAAAAATATATTGCAAAGAATGATCAATGAAATAAACAAGAAGTTGAAGAAGTATTTAATACACACCGACTTTTTTTTTTGGTTACAATCTGAATCAAGCATTAAATCAAGCACTGCTTCTTCAGTGGCTTTCGATTCTAGACAACATTCTATCAACTACAGTCCAGTCAGCTAAAGGCTGTATGTATTTGTAGTTATCTTCTGGATGAGAGCATCGTGAGAATAAGAGGTGAGCTAAAGCGGGAGGACCAGAACTATGATTTTCGCCAGAGGGAGCAAGCTAAATTTTCCGCCTCTTTTTTCACCCCTCTCTCTCCCAATTAAAGTCAACAGTTTCATATATGTGTTTTAAGTAATATACGAGTATATCGAAAATAATATCATCATTAAACATCATGATATTAAACTTATTTTATTGACTGAATTATTTTAAAAACAACCAAAAAGAAGAAACAAATATATTTTACTTAACCTAAAAATGAAATTACGCTCGAAATTTACTGCTCTCTAAATTTTGGTGCCCAGGGCAAGTGTCTACTTTCGTTGTATTTTATGTTTATATTTCGAAAAACTACTGATCACTGCTGATAAAGTCGTACTAGTGCAAAATTGAATTTTTTGATATCAGAGTGCTTTAGAAAAATGCTTTTTGTCATGAAATGTGCTTTATGTTTAGAAAATTGGAGTCTTCGGCCATTTATACTTCGGGCGTCAATCTATATAGGTATAAAGGGTTATAGAAATAAGCACACATTGTAAATACAAAATATATCTCATATATGCAAAATTGCTTAAGATTGGTTTTGATTTGCTTCAGTTATCGCTTAACAATGGATTCTTTGTTACTATTACACCTATTGAAGATAATTAGACTGTTTAAGAAGAAATTACCATTCTTGTTATGTTAAAAATTCAAAGAAGATTCAGTAGTTTCCTGTTGTTTACTGACAAAATGCTTTACGATTATAAGCAATTATTAATGCTCTGTTTTCTGTAAATATTTGTCTTTTAGCCAGCGCATTACGTTTTAGTAAACCTACCTTCACGCATGATGGCCATCATACGTTTAAACTCGGAAATTCGGCAGCCCAGGGTGAAAGAACTATTAATACAGCGTTTTGAGAAGAGAGCGTTAGTGAGAGTTTGCTCTGCTTTAGTATCATTCTGTTAGATACACAATTTGAAAACCTTTTATCTTGGCAGATCTCAACATAAGTACAACCACAGTTTCAACACATATAAAAAATATAGGAAAAGTAAAACAGATTTATGGATAACACGTGAATTCTTAGACAAAAAATCCAGACCTCATATTTCGAAATAAACTGTTATCAAATTAAAGGACCAGTTAAAATTATTTTATCTGAGAAGAAACATAAAATAAATATTTCAAAGGAATAATTTTAAGTAGTGTTGCTAACGATTACAATAATAATTCCAAATCTAGAATAAATTAAGAATCTATTTTAATGTTGATTCACTTAAAAGAGAAGTCACCCTTTAGAACTTATCTATTTCTGGATAATATAGAAGTAAAATCAATTTAAAATATTAAAGATGGAGACTTTCGTTTATTACCTTGCAGTGAAAGTAACTACTATAGTTTTAACTATGGATTAAGGGGTTAAATTGAGTTTTAGAAGGAAAAATAAAACTTCATTAAATTTTTATTTCAAATCATAAAAAAGAATACTAATAGAATCAAGAATAAATTATGCCATTTTTGCGATTATTAAGTCTTGATTGAGCCAATTTATCGTTAATAAAACATCCTTGAAGGAGACTATTAAACCACGATGATTTAATGTATAAAATTAATTATCAAGCGATGAAGGATTTTGAGCCCTGATTGTAACGGAGAGAAGAAATAAAAACAATATTTGCGGCTAGTAAAAATATTTAAGTATGTACGTAATTAATATGGCTTACATTTATATATACATTTTATCACTTTTATTTTATTTATATAAATAATTTACTTCATATTTCTTCTCGATTAAATTTTTTATTCTAGATATACCCAAGATGCCCAACAGAGTCAAGAAAAAAATTTCATCTAGACTTGAAACGCTTTGTCCCAAAATTGATAAATCACACGAATATGAAATTCACTTGTAAAAATACCTTATGTTGTGATGGAACTCCTAGACTCAAATAACAACAATCTTGTCCTCGGTTCGCCCGTCAGGTAAATCATGCCACAAAAAAAACGACCAAAGACTAAATATAAGTTACACCGGACAAAAAATAAATTGCAAGCTCCCGTGCTAATAAACTACCAATGGAAATATTTAACTTAAATCCAAAGATTCATAATTTGTATTATCCTTTGGCATATTTTATTTTTAAAATGGACGACCATAAGGATACCTTCGGCACTGCTTCGTTCGAACCATAGAACTATAGCTCCATTAGCTGTTGGAAGACTTTCGTAATTTTCTCCATGTCAGTCGATGAATACTACCGAATTGAGCAAATCTAATTTTTATTCTGACCTGTTACGCACGTCTTGTACGTCAATTCTTTGCCAATCTATGTTGCCGCGAAATATTTCAATTATAATATTTCAATTATTGAAATTTTCTTTAATAGACGAATCATTTATTTTCACTTCTATCGATTTATTTATAATACTATCATACTCTTTCGTTACCAACGTTGAGGAGCACGAGAGTGTTTTATTAGAATAGGTTTTATTTAACAAGTAAGTAATAAAAAATAGTAAAAATACGGGATATTACTTTGTTTCAAATTAGAGAAAATTTGTCAAGACCGAAGTAATAAATGTTTCTTAAAAATTGATTATTATCAATGGTTCATTATATATTACTGTAATAAAAGTTGCATAACATTATAAACAGATATGTGCAACTTTAGGAGACAGAGAAGCGTTCGACGATAACAGTAAGACAACAGCGAGGGTTTTGTTCGATTTTAATTCTTTAGCGTGTAAGTATTTACTAAGAAGGAATTACAATTCATTTTTAATAGCACCGAGCCAATAGTTTAGTTCGTATCTTTTATTTTATTTTTTTTAATCATGTCACTTCTATCACTTTTAAACACGCAAGACTCTCTCTTCGCGTTACTATATCTATTGATTTGTGATTACTTGACGCCAGAGTGTCTAATTTTAGCGTATTATGAATCTTACACAGCTGACCAAATTTGCAGATTTCAATTGTTTCGAATTCAGAAATTTTTATTTAATAGGTATAATAACAATCTACTTATAGAAACCATGTCCACTACCTCAGATTTCTTATCCTCTATGAAACATTCTCATAGTGTTTGTCACAAGCTTCATGTAAAATAGTATTTCTAGAAATATTAGTTTCATCTTTATTCTTCAACAAACAAAAAATGTTTTTCTTCCATCATAAGGAAAATCAAAAACTGGCTGATCTACATTACGATGAGGTTATCATCTCCTCCAACAAGATTTAACGCCAAGTCATATAACCATGAGGATCAAGACGACGAATCATTTCAGATTTCTCATGTCCTGGATTTACTACAGAGGAGAGAGGAAGCATCCTACAACAGTAGAAGCTGCCATTCTTTATACCAGGCATCTCAGGAGGAGCAGGGTGCTATCCAGAACTACCACCTCATCAAAGCTAAAAATAAACGATTAGCCAAGACACTTATGTAACTCTCGTTAACGACCCATATAGGTGAAGTGAATAAAACTGAGCACATGCTCATTCCTAAAAAATTCAGCAGATGCTCTGGTTAAATGCGAATAAAGAGAAATTGCACAATGAACTGCTGTAAGTTTATGGAAGATGTGCTCCCCAAATATGGAATGATTATTGATTCAGAGTACCTATTCACCTTTCTAAGCGCATAAAACGAAAGAACGCAACTCTATAAAACTCTATGTAAGCAGATACTCAATAAAACGCCGATCTACTCTTTCGTAGACTCACCAGCTCACATAGCATTCTTCACTTAGAAAGGTGAGCAGGTATTCCGAATCAAACATTTGGAGCGTATGCTCCTTACACTTAGCAAGTATTTCATTTTGTAACTTCTCATTATTCACATCTAACTCAGTTTTTTGAGGAATGAACACGTACTCATTATTATACGCTTCGACCATTGACTTCGTAGGATTTCATCCATCAACACCGCCATCAATAATCAGCAGATTGGGTATCTCAAGCGTACGACGTAGCCCCATATTATAACTTTGATATCATTTTATTTTCCCATATAAATAATATGTGAGGTTTAGGCTTCTCCACCCGACCAATCGTTAAAGAGGGCTCGGCTCAAGGGGTCAGTTAGGAACCTGGCGTAAAATAAATATAAATAAATAATAATATAAAATAAATAAATGAATAATTTAGATTTATTTTATGGCTCCTAACGGCATGATATTTCAGTTATAAAAATAATTATTATGTTTACAAATTGATTTTGCTTGAAATATCAAGCAAAATCAACTCTGATATCAAACAGCTAGATATAAAACAATTACACCATAATTATAAAGGCACATCTCAGTACGAATCATCCTTATGCGATTATTTTGTTAGACAAATGGTTTAGGTACATTAAAAAAGCTTCTATTTTATTTGAAGAAAAAATAGATAATTTACGAACTGTAGAGGACTCACCGATTCGAATGATTTTTTGGACAACAGCTGATTTTCAATTATAATAATTTTAATTGGAAATTTGATATCAATTAATCATTTAATCTCATTAAAATCGTCAATCGACATCAAATTATCCTAGAACCATTAGTACTGGTACATACAGTAGTTACATATTTCAGCTACTGTCTATTATATGGGAGTCTCCAAAATGTTTCATATTTATAAATCAAATCATTGCACCCGCGCTCCTCAGACTATTACAAAATAAATAAAATATGCTGTTTTATGGGTTATGGAATAAATTAGGTTTCTATAGACTAGTTTATAGTAGTAGGTTTATTATTCCCCAACAAACCATCTTTTATTACCGTAATAAAATGCTAATCCTCAGAAAGGTCATAGCAGAGAGGGCAATAGGGCGTTAAATTTCCACTTTAAATTATTTTTATCTTACACCTTTAAGATAATATTAGGCAAGATAAATAAAAATGAGTCGTTTTGAGAAATGTTCTATATCAGTTTGGAGAAATCTTGATTTTACTGGTTTTCACAACGATGATGCTCTATAAAATTGGATTGTACCTTTTATAAAAAATATAAAAATTGGAAATATTTTCCAAAATAGCGAATAGTTTTAATCAATGCTTCTCAACAATACGATAATTTCATGCGATAAAAAACAAAACAGGGATCACACACCTGTATGACCAACATGGAGATTGGTGATTCGTGTTTTTTTTGTCAAAAGTATGTAAATTTGGCTTAATTTTTAGATATCAATAATTTGAATTTTGAAATAAAACATACAATATTGCAACTATGACTAATCAGAAATCAAGTAAAGTTTATGCTTAGCTAAAAAAAAAAGTGCCTTTCTTTAAAAATGTTTTATATTGCCCCATAATCCTTAAAATTTACATCTAATTCTAACCTTTCCGCGCCCTCCATGAATGGATTGTCCGTCCCAAATTACAATGAGAAAATTTCCGTGCTATTAGTGCTAAAATTAAAGATAAATGCATGCCTAAGTAGCTTATACCAATCTTATTTGTAGGAATATAATTTTTCACGATATTTGTCCAAAATAATTTTTAAAAAATGATAATTTTTCTTTTTTTGGAAAAACTGTTACTCTGAGGATATCGAAAAAAAAAGAACCCATGCGGCAAACAGGAGCTACTATGATCTTGTCAAGCATTTTAAGTCTGAGATAATTACCATAACCACAAAAGTCACCCTTTATAAGACGCTGGTCAGTCTCATCCTCACTCGGAATCCTGGGTGATTAGCAGGATTGATGAGCAAATAGTGGACGTGATGGGGGAAAAAAGTTAAGAAAAATCCATGAACCAGGACGAGGAAATAGCGGCGAAGGTTTCACTACTGAGAGCTTAGCTAATTCTGCGGCACACCTGTGATGGATTTTGTCAATCCAAACAGACTTCGCTGGGAAGTGCATCTCAAAAGAAGGTCGCTAACCACACACCAATTGAAAAGAAGAAGATTGGAAGACCGATAGCCCACTTGATGTACAAGATAGGTAGAGAGGCGCGACGAGCTAGTTGACCATGGCGCTAAACAGAAAGGAATAGATAAATTTTCTAAGACAGGCCAAGTGCCGAACAGGGCTGTTGCGTCAAGGATGCATGTACGCTGGGAACTATGACTTTTAAACTTACACAACTGTATTACGGCTTAAATTTTAGAAAATTTACTTTACTTTAAAATAAATAAGTTTTTTAATTTGTTTTCTTTAGTAGGTTATTTGCGAGGTGGAGCCCTCAATGATAAACTGTAGGTTTTTCTGAAGTCATATGGCCTTCCGGCGGCTAGTCGAAGTCGAAAGTTTGGATTTTCAATGTTAAACCAAGGCCAAACAACATATCAAAAAATCATAACTACCATTTGCGAATACCGCTTGTTTTTTTTTTTTTACTTCGTTTCCTTGATTGTATATCCAATGCTTAGTAAAATAAACATTAACTACTGGATGTTCATCAAATACTAGGAAAATATCTAAATTATTGGTCTAACCAAGGAGCCCCTTTATCTACGAATCCGTTTAATGTTAATAATTTAAAAGTGAGTACATTAAAATTAGTTTATCAAATACGAAAAAGAAGAAAAAATGAATGTTAGGATTATCTTACCGAATAAATGCACAGCTCTAAGAAGATAAACGAGAGGCAGATGGAACCCTCAACTTTTTGGGCAGATGTTTAAGGTATGTTTATGAGGGCAAGCAGGAAACAAAGATAATTTTGTATTACTAGAAGAAATGGTCTTTCGCACTCCATTTAATTACAGTGCATTCCATTTTTTTAAATATATTTTCGAATCGATACTTCAGGAGTTCATGAAAAAACGAAACATTTTTAATATTACAGAGATTTCTCTTTTTATAGGAAAATTCACAAAATTTTGGATAAAAATATATTGTTAATAATGAACGTTTGCCATTTTCAATTTCGTCGTAATTGACAAATGAAAGTTTTCATTACCAGTCATCGTTCTGTTATTTCGTCTAGCTATTAACCATGAGGGGGAGGGAAGATTCACCGGTTATGACAAAGGAATCGAGTTTTACGAAGGAAATTGTGTAATATTGGCTAGCCATGTCTGAAATTTGAGATGTCCAATTCCTTGTTTTATACGCTGCTTGAGATGCAAAATAGTATGGTTATACAATATCTTCTCATAGCGATTTTAATATGAAGAGCTTGTGCAATAATTTAGCGAAGCCTCATAATTCAGTCGCTTCTGTTTTCACTTCAGAATAAATTTGATAGTGAAAATTTTGAGAGTATACTGCATTCGTATTTACCTGCAATAAGATCAAAAGAGCCAATTTAGGTGAAAATGTCTAACAATCGGGAAATTACACTGATTTATAACTTTTCCCCACTTATTTATTGAAATTGAGGCGCTTATAAACAAACTACAGCATTTTACTATCATTAATATTAGGAAATATATATATGCCACAACATCCATTTCAGGGTTTCGATGGCATGCAGTTCAGTTCATTAAGAAGTAACTCAAGAAACGTCGAGAGAACTTTGTGGTATTGAGGATTATAACTTAGGTCCTTCACCATAGATGTACAAACTAGGCAAATTTCCCTCTACCATCTAATGTACATAAGAATATAATGAAATATGGAAATTACATCTTAAAAGCAGGCCAACCTTTGCATAATAAAATAGAATAAATTTTAGTGCTTAAGCTGTTCTTTAGCAAATATTTGAAATATAGCTAAAAGGAATAGCTTGTTTTCATTGATAAGGAAAAGATAGCTTGATAACAGCTCTTCCTATATTTTGGGTATATTGAAGTCCGATTAAAACCTCTTGATTTTACATTGAATAGAAAGATTTTTTAATTCCTAATTTCGAATTAGGATCCATTAAAAATCAATTATCAATTTTAACCCATCAAAATTAAAATTTGGAATTTTTCTAAAAAAAAAGGCCTTTGAAGAAAGTTTTGAGTTATTTTAGGTAATTTTTAAAGTCCTCTGATATATTGAATAAGAGCAATAATAAATTCATTATTTTGATTGATTTTTTAATAGTTGATTTTTTATTTTATTTTTTACTATTAGGTTTTATATTGAGACTTTACAGATAATAATCATCATTTTATTAATAACTTTTTGTGATTTCAACTCATATTTTAGCACAATTTTTCACAATCCTTTTGTCATATTTTATATTGTTTTTACACAAAAAGTGAGATTCTGCCAATCAAAATCTTTACAGCTAGAAGTGACTTGCATCACACATAAGTGAATACATGAAAAACCAACGATACTGTCATCTTTTTTCGAATAAGTAAAATGAAACTTCCAAAAGCTTATATGTAGAAAATAATGCACTTCGAAAAACATCAAATTCTCGAAAATTACTATAAAGTTATCACTCAAGTTGAGAAAAAAATTGGATACAGTCCTTAGCAAGTATTCCAAACCTGCTCACATGTTCTTAACAACAAACTTAATTTAAATTTCATTTCATTTCGGGAAAATCAACAGTTACAGTTTCACAATTTAAATTTATTTACTCCCATTGCCTCTTCACAATAAGGTTATCTACAGATATTCTCTATATTCACTGTCGCATATTCATCAATTTTCTATTGATATGACTTAGAAACAGACACGAGGCAGGCTAACGATACCCGCAATACTGAACAGTTATGAGGAATTGTCTAAACGACGGACTCTGTAGAACGTACGTAAGGTTTTTTTTTTTATTATATAGATGACCGACCCAACCATTCACAAGAACCAGTCATATGGTTTATTTATACTTTTTTAAATAATTTAATTTTATCCTTCGCCTGGCTAGGATGACAATGAGCGGGGCTAAGTGGATGAAGATATCAAAGAGAGGATGATGTCAGCAGGAAGGCCTTTGACTCTCTCAAGAGACGGCTCCTAGGGAAAAGAGCAGTCTCCAAGGTCACTAAAGTATCTAATAGTGTAACACACATATAATACGCCAGTTGGCAAGAATGTGCATACACGATATGCTGGCATATGTACTCTATTTGAGAAGTTTTTAGGGCAAAACAGGACGAGAGAAAATTAGGAGTCTCACGACAAGGGCCTGGATGTGAGATCAGCTGAAGAGCTTATTGAAGAACATCATAAGTTCCTACTTGATAAAAGACTAACATGGAACCCAAGTACTCCAATACAAAAACTTCATCGACGATTTGGCCAATTATATATACTGCAAAATTTAGGAATATCAGAAGAAAATATTGTAAGAGACATCTACGAAATAAAAATGGAAGGAATTAGGCAGAGAGAAAGAGTTGGAAGGAAGGAGTCAAGGTATGTATGTATATATAGATATAGATAGTATTGTTGGTTCCATGCTCATTACACTGTAAAAGCTATGATTTTCGTAATCCTTCTTTTCTCAAATTTCAACTATATAAATGTACAACATTTGTTCAGAAATTTAACCGAGATCCAAGAATAAAGAAAAGAAAATAGTAACGGCAGAGGCGTACGCAGAATTTTTTTCGGATGGAGATTTAAATTTATTTTCGGAGGAGGGTGATTAAATAAAAATTAGGCAAATAATCACCTAAATGTCAGTAATCGCCAAACTTGGCGAACATTTAAGAATAAGCATGAAAATTGAATCAAAAACTATTGTTAAAAAATTATTCAAAACAAAACTCTTATGTTGGTGGATATGAAAATTATATTTTTGGTACATTTCGAGAAGGCCCTCGATACGACCTTCTTACCTCTCAGATCCTTCGACAACTTCCACCCAAAGCAGTCATGTTCCTTGCATACATCTACAATTGCATCCTACGTACGACCCACTTTCCTCCCTTATGGAAACATTCCACTATCATCCTTTTTTCTAAAACCAGGCAAACGTCCCAACAGCATGAAACCTTATAAACCAATTAGTTTACTCCCAATCCTTTCAAAAATCTTCGAAAAGATCCTTCTGAAACGAATTCTACCCATAATAGAAGCTCAAAATCTTCCTTTGATGGTTCCTTCCCATCAGTTCAGATTTCGTACGCAACATTTCGCTGTCCAACAAGGACGCCGAGCTGTCGACCATGTTTCCTCAGCCCTAGAATGTAAACGTTGCATTTCTGGACATAGCATAAGCTTTCGACCTGGTATGGCCCGTTGGATTGCTCTTCAAGCTTAAAATCCATTTACCTCAATCTTTATACCTAGTCCTTCGATCCTACCTCTCTAACAACTCTTTCCGAGTCCGCTGTGGAACAGAATTTTCCAACCATTACCCAGTGTTCCTCAACGGTAGTGTCTTGGGGTCCATCCTTTACATTTTATACACAGCTGACATTCCTATTCATCTCGAAACCTTCCTGGCTACATTTGCTGATGACACCGCCATCCTATCATCCAACAGCACCCATAAATCTGCAAAGGCAACTTTCCCACATTGAACACTGGTGTAATAATTGGCGTTTCAAAGTAAACGAATCTAAATGTAAACACGTTTACCCTCCGACGCAGATCTTGTCCGCCAGTTCATTTTAAATCCATGCTGCTTCCTTCCTCATACACAGTCCGGTATCTTGGCTTCCTACTTGATAAAAGACTAACATGGAACCCAAGTACTCCAATACAAAAACTTCATCGACGATTTGGCCAATTATATATACTGCAAAACAGAAAATCTCAACTTTCAGTTGACAACATACTGCTAATTTACAAAACAATTCTGAAACCTGTCTGGATCTACGAAATCGAACTCAGAGGGGACTGCTAAATTTTCGAACATCAAACGCATCCAATTCTTTCAGTCCAAAGTCCTTCGAATAATAGTCAATGCTCCGTAGTATGTAACCAACCATACACTACATCATGACCTTAATATCTCATTTCTTTTAGACCTTATTCCATCCAAATTCAACAAATTTCACTAGAATCTTGCTCATCATCCTAATCCGTTAGCACAATCCCTATACAGCTCCACCCATCCCTACAATCCTTCCCGAAGATCGAAACGGCAGTGAACCCGAGACTTGTTGTAAATATATATACATATTTTCTTGTATACATATACATAAGTTTCTTCATTGTATGCTAGAGTTCTGGCAATGGCCAATTCAATCCAGTGTCGCGACTGAGTGAGAAGCACTGGGATATCCTGGAGTCATGCCAAGTTTTCCAACCATAAGTGGGGGGAGGGAGACAAGTCTGACTAGGGGAGTCCCAGGCTGATTGTAAATAGTGTATATAAGTGTGCCTTAAACGTATATCTTAAACGTATGTTACGTTTATTTTATATAAGTTTTTTTATTATTTCTTGAATTAAGTCTATTTTTTATTTTGTCAATATTTCATTTCTTGTAAATATGGTATGAATGATTTCTTTGATCTCTATTAACATTGTCCCTGCTGAGACAGAATGTGATATGGCTCAATAAATAGATAGTTTCAATTCATTTTCAGGTACTTGTGTAGGGATTTGCAAAGTTCTTTTTTTTTTTCTTCTTTTTTTTTTTGTATTAATCGGGAAAATGTCAAAGACACGGTGTGAAGACAGTAGTCGAGAAATTGAACAGTACTTCTCATTTCGTCGTTGGAGGGATAATGGTGGTTCACAAATATCAGGCTTCGGGAAATCAGAGAAACTTTAAAAAATAGATTATCTATTTTTATGCCGACAAACCATTGTGAATTCACATTATACCTGCTATGAAAGCTTGGAGCTGCTGTCTGTGCGAACTTCGGTCAATCAAAACTGGGAAATACGATGTCGAATAATGTCCTAAATCTGCCATGTCACAAATCTATGTCATAATTAACTCCCACGTATTGAATATTTTCTCAACTCGCTCCACTACTAGAATCAAACTGGATTTACTACTCTTTTCTCCTTGATGTCTTCTTGGGCCCTCTTTGTTTCAAAACGCATTTTAGATTCCAATAAAGTGCGAGTTTCTGAATTTATTCTTGTTTTCTGAGAGTGTCATCATGTATCTATATAGGTATGAGTTTCTGATTTAGTGGCGTGGATAAATGAAGTTCGAGTCTTATACAGTCTTCGAAGGAAAACAATCGGAGGAAAACATACACGGACACGAACACAGTGAAAGTCAGTAAGCCCAAATACAGAAGCCTTGGTTGGGTAATATTCTGTCTGGTAATTAAAGAGCGTCTTCCAGAAAAATGCGTATTTTTAAATGTCATCCTGTATTGCTATGTGCATTCTGGAGAATTATCAGGTCGAATATAAGACAGTTTTTTTTATAGATGCGTATGAAAAACTCTTAGCATCCTGTGGCCTGAAGTGATTTCCAGTATTTGTTACATTTGAGTAAAACGAAATATTTTTTGTTCATGAAACATGAATTTAAGGAAATTTTAATTGCTTGGGGTCATTCCATGTCAAATCAACCAATGATCTGGAACCTGATATCTTAAACATCAATGTTTTTTTGTAAATATGTAGTACTACCAGTTATGATAAAACTTGTAATATTTCAGATAAAATATGCAATAAAGATGTCGGTAAAAAATGCAGTATTTCAGATTTTTTTTTTTCCATTTTTAGTTTAAAGAGATATCACACCCTCAAATACTTGGTTGAAAAATGCCGTGCTTGTTATTTCAAGTTACTACACCGATTGTGATCTAATTTTGTTAGATTCTAGTCTGCACAGATTTACTGTAGTAAATAATGTTTTCGCATCTCAAAGAACCCCTAAATACGAATTTTCATAGCAATCGAAAAATAATATTTTTTTGCTCAAAACGTTTGCTTTATTCTGTCCTTCGGTTTTGGTTTTTGTACATTTAATACAATCGGCAATATATATTTTTCTTATTTTACAAAAAAAAAAAAAAAACGAATCGATTGGTATAAGAGAACTTTGAAATTCATGCAGAGCAAAGGAGGAAAGCATTAAAAATTGTTGAAATTATATAAAATATTTTTTTTCTCGGCTCCTAGGGCGCATTGGCAGGAACCTTCGGACACATTGCCTAATATTTTTCTACATAGTATCACCAAAAAAATGTTTAATTAAAATCGGTGAAGCCACGTCCGTAGCCTCCCAATAGCTCCACTCATTTTGAAAAGTCTTGAGTCTAAAATTATTTTTCTTAGGTTGGTTTGGTGTGGAATGACACTTTGTCTTTCAATTACTAAAATATCTCTTTTTGACTTCAATTTTCATACCCAAAATATTATTATATAAAGCAAACAAAAATGAGTAAACTTTTCAAGTGTAATCTTTAAGTCTAAATGTTTTAAGTGTAAACTTTTCTTGGGTTTCTATACCGCAAAGGAATGCATGTAAATAAATAATAATCATATAAAATATATAAACGTAAAAAAAATTAAAAAATGAATATTTATTTGATTAATGTGTATTTTTTCTACATTAAAAATAAAGAGTTTTGTAACTTAAAACTACCTTTCGACAATTTGAGCAGAGGAGCATATATTTTTTAACTCAAAACAATTAGGTCAAATGTGAGAGAATTCGCTCTCACACCTCCCCTCCTGCCCATCCATGTTTTGGTACTTGTTAAAAAATTTATTTTTCCTCCTAAGTTATTCGCACATAAATTAATGTGAATAATATGAGAAAAAAATGATTAAAAAAATCGTGATTAAAAAAAATCGTTTTGATAAAAATATTCAAACATTTGAATTTATCAAGCATTCCTTTTCCTTATAGAAACCCAAGAAAAGTTTACACAACTCATTTTTGTTTGCTTTATATAATAATATTTTTGGTATGAAAAGAGAACTCAAAAAGAGATATTTTAGTAATTGAAAGATAAAGGGTTATTCCACACCAAACCTCCAATGAAAAATTAATTTTAGACTCAAAAATTCTCAAAATGGTAAGCACTATAAAAATAATTACGAATATAATCATGTCATAATAAATGAAAGGTATTAAATCCAAAAGTTTTTTTTTTATTATTTTATACATAGAGCAGTTTACAGAGAATAACAGATAGCACACTAGTAATCATTTTATGTTTATTCATAAATACTTTCAGTCTACATTTTATGTACATATACATTTTCTACATTTCCGTTATTGTAAAACTTATGGTCATGTTCGGATAACGAAATCATAAGAGTAGAAGGCTTGGCGAAGAGCGTATTCGAAATGTCTTCCTTAAACTATCTCATATTCGCAAGGTAGAAGGGCCAAAAATAGTACTCGTGATAACGAAACCACAGTAACCATTTTTTATTGACCTAAAAACAAATAGAATATAAAAACAACAATGTAGTAGAGACAAAATAAAATACATTGCATGTCTCGTGTATCTCAATTGAATCTACTTTGTTAAATTGCATTTATCTTTAATAGTTTATTATCGAGGTAAAGCAGTTATCCAAGGTAATTATGGTATAACATCGACAGGGTAGAAACCTTCATTAACCATATCCACGACCGTGCGGTAGGCCTTTGATAGGCGAGGCCGCGTAGCCACTTAGACTTCCTCCAACGTAAAGTATAAGGAACTGGTTGACCTCCCAACCTCCCGATAAGGCCGCTCACTTCTAAATAGGGAATGTTCACTTCTTTCTACGCCAATGAATTAACCCGCGGGAGTAGTAAGGGGATCATGGATCTAAATTCAAAATGCATTCTAATAAAATATCGTAAGATAAGAACGCGCAGTCGCTGAACGAATTGATAAAATCTATTACACGGAAAATATTCCGTGTATGGACCTATAGTTTAAAAAAATTCTTGATGCTTCTCATGAAAAAACTAACATATAGTATACCATAAAACAATAAAAATATCATGTGGGGAAATAAAAAGTTTTTTAATACCAATAATGAATACAGACCATAGTAGTTATAATAATATAATATTGTAGTATCACTATTGTAATAATTGTAACATTGTAGATGGGGCCATTACCTCGCGCAGTATTGTAAAACGGTGACCGATTCGATATTTTATATGCCCATAACTTGATTATTTATGAAGATATAGGAAAAATGTAAAGGGTTTTGGAATCAGCATATCAAGGCATAAGAAAAAAAAAATTTATATAAATTTTTTGGTTTATTCTTTTCAATAATAGACCTTTGTAATAGAACAAGAAAAAAAAATACTAGCCCTCTCCTAAAATTTAAGGTTTTACGTTTCAACGCATAATCCAAAAATCGAATAATGGGAACCGGTTCACCTTTGTTTAGTTATTTGATAACTCAAAAACGTTACATCTTCCGTAATATTCGAAATACTCATGTGAAAGATAATCTAATTGTCTGAACTCTAAACCAAAGCAGTAAGAAAAGTCGTGTGAATGGACATACCAAATATTTTTGAAATATTACTATTTGGAAATAATAAATCATTGTATACTAATTTTGCAGCGTTTTTTCATTAGTACCACCATTTAATATTATGCAATGTCGAATCGAATCCATATTACTTATTATTAACACTAGCGCATTGAATACCATTGACTAACCTCTTTCTGACAAGATTCATTGCGGTCATCAACCATGGAAATAGTAAGAGACGGAGAGACTAGCTTCAGGGGAAATCCAGTTACGGAGCAGAAGAGAGGTGTCACGGAACCACTCGCTCCACTTGCCTAAATGTCACGAACTGCCGTAGAAGGGAAGCTATTCATGGAACCAGGCGCTCTGCGGGGCTAGGTGAGTTGCAGGATAATAGTGTCTGCCCATCAGTCTCCTACCTGTCTATGGCTCAAAACCAATTCAGCTAGCGCAAAGACCTCGTTAACTGGATGGCTTTTCAAAAACTAGAAATTCAGGAAACGAGTAAAAAGCAGATCATTTGGACGGTCAATGATTCCTACTAGAAAAGAGATAAAGTCAATATTATGTTTAACTGCTGGGTTATTACTCAACCTCCGCCAATACAAAGTGATAGTGAAAACTGTATGGCTTAGCACACAAATTTGCAAAAAAATAACCAAAGTGTTTAATCTTGCATTCCTATTGGTATTCGACCCTGATTAATAATAAAAATAACACCAACAATCATAGTCTACCGCCTATCTTATAATCCAATTCTCCTAGGGCAGACCTAGCATAATTCTCCCATCAACGTTTCGGTTAAATTCCTACTATCGGATCGGTGCTGAATACATTTCTGATGGTTTGTTCGTTATTTATCCCCATAACTTTACTCATTCAGCATTGTATAGCCACATAACTTCTCTAGACGACTTATACCTTGAGCCAAATATCTTATGCAATATTTTAATTTCGAAAACCGTAAAATTTTGTTCTTCCACTGGCATTTCCGTCCTCGTTTCAGCATCTGTAAACAACTGTAAGAAACACAGGCCAACGATGAAAAAACTTTTTTACAGAAAATACCTTATTCCTATAGTCATTAGGGTGCTGAATCCAAATATGATATTAAAAAAGCTATATCACCCACAATTTCTTCATATTTAATAGTTAAATTTATTAAATTAAGCGATTTTTAAAGAATTGAACAGCTTTCAGTCTTAGGCCTCATGAAACAATTAGGCCTTAAGTTAGGCCTCATGAAACAATTTGTAAAGGCTTTACCTAAAGATGGACCATGTTTCAAGTATCTCTGCCAAAATTTTCCACGCCTTTCAGAAGCTAAACTAAAACAAGGCGTCTTTGTCGGACCCGACATTAGAAAAATGATGTTTGATGTTAACTTGAATCCACAATGATCTTAAATGAGAAAGAAGCATGGGTATCATTCAAGCAAGTCGTTACAAAGTTCTTGGGAAATGAAAAAGACCCAGAATATGTTTCTTGTAGCTAACATGTTACAGAAGTTTAAAAAGTTAGGATGTTTGATGAGCCTGAAACCTACGGAAAACTATGGGTGATACAAAAAACTAAGGCTAGATTTAGATTAAGCACATAAAAATCTATAAAGATCAATTATTTAAGTTAAAATAATTTTCAAAAAATGTTTTTTTGTTGGCCTGTGAAATTCTTACTTTTAGGTTTCTGGAGAGTCAGTGGCGTAGTCAGCGGGGAAAGATGAGAGGAGGAGGAGAGGGGAGGGGAGTGAGTCAGAGGTATGTACTCTCCCTCCCCCTGAAATGTTCAAAAAATGTAATTTTTATAACCACCAATATAAGATTTGTATTTTGAGTAATATTTTTGGAACATTTTCATGATTATTCTTAAAACGTACGGCAATAATTTGGTGATTATAGACACTAGATGATTATTTACCTTCTTTTTATTAAATCACCCTCCCAAAAAAATAATTCTGCGTACCCCCTTGTGAATAATGGACGCAAACTGACAATGAGTATTTTTGCGATAGTCTAGCGTATCCTGATTTTAATATTGATTTTATTTTTTTTTTCCAATTCCATTACTTTTTGAGCCAAGACATTAAAATTCTCTTAGGATTCAAGCATATCCACCTAATCACCGTTTTCGCTACAACCATACGTTTCCTTTGAATTTGTGTTTATTTCGAGGTGTATTGTTCTCTGGCATCCACTAGCGTTATTATATTTAATTTTATAGTTTCCGCTTCTTCGCCCAATATAACTGAACCATCGACACAGTCAAACACGGGTAAGTTACCACCGAGTTTGAAACCACTTTAGGAATGAATCACCTTTCTAATGACTTTTCCAGAACTAAATTAAATGGCACGAGGGAAAGGGGATGTTACTGATTCGGGCGCTATTGAATGCTACTTAGGGTAACACAATTGAAGAAACACACCGATTTAGCCATGTTGAATGAAAGTCATATCCGAAATTGAGAGAATTATTGGATACCCTCTCTCCTAAAATTGGTCGATTTGTTAGTACATTAGACATTAATACGGAATTCTTGGAATTCGTACTGAAAGACATTCAAACCAGTTGCGTAGCCAGGATTTCGTTTCGGAGTGGGAAAAGAGGGAAGGGAGGGTCCATCCAAGGACCCACATTAAAGAAACCCACCCCAACCGTGGATGTAAGAAGGATCTCTCTCTATGTAATATTTACTATGCCTAGGTATATTATTTATAAAATAAAACTCAAATAGGTTTATACAATTTTTGTTTGCAGATATGAAAGAATAAGTAACAGTATTTTGTAATTTCGGAAGGGAAGAAGGTCCGGACCCCCTGAAGCCAGAGGGCTACGCCACTGACTCAAACAAAGATTTAAATATTTTCAAAGTTAGATTTTGATTAGAACACTCATTAAGTAACAGGTGCCATGTTCAATAACTCCCTATTTTCGTCCACTGAGGCTCAAATTAAACACGTCTTTAAATCCAAAATCCATACAAATATAACGAAATCGAATAAATTATTGAATAGGAAAAGAAATATAATAAAACATTATTTTTACATCTATTCAAGCACCGCGTAAACGTTATATACAATGTAAATTCGTTTGCTGTCCGAGGTAACACAGAGCTGGAGCCACAACTGGAGTTTTACATTGTTTAAAAACCCCATATCATTTTTTAACAGCCATATTCATTTTTCAAATTTTATCATTTTTCTAAACTAATGATTTTATTATTATCTAATAACATTGTTTAAGTTTTAAATGGAACTATAAAACATTTAAAAATGAAATATACCTAATACAACCTTAAAATGAATTACATTTTTTTTTTAATAAATTGTAATTAAACAATTCTTTCTTAAATAATGTGTTAAACTTTTTTGTCATATACAGAGTGAGGAAAGATGTCACCAAATTATTTGAATCCAAACAACATTCACCAATAAGATGAAATCCGAAAGTTGAAATTATTGGCGAACATCTAAACAAGCTAAGCCAACAGTGTATCGTATTTACTGGTCATCATCTTCTGCCAATCATTGTGAGGAATACAGGAACTATGACATGAATCAGAACCAGTTTTATTTTTAATTTATCCATGTTTCATTTTTTTTTTTTTTTAAATACATTCCAATTAATTATTTTCAACTTTTTGTTAATTGTTTATTTTATTTCCTTATTGCATTCTCAGTTTTCAGTCCTAGAATAAAGATCTTAATAAATCTTTCATAATAACTAGAAGGTTTTTTTATTTCGTCCAAAAATTATATCTTTTTTTTTTTAAACCAAAAAACAGGATACTCGGTTATTTAAATTCACTTAATATTTGATTTTATTCTAAACTTTCAATCTATAAGTAACTATACATCCTTTAAGTAATCCTTAAAGGATAAGTAATCCTTTAAGTAATCTATACATTATTTAGATTTGAATGCATCATTTAACAGAGAATATCATGAAGGGTTACTCAGTGAATATAAAATATTCGTCCCATCGAAATTTAATATTACAATCATATCTAAACGTTAGGTTCTTCAGAATATAAGTGCTTTCGGAGTTTTTATACCTATCAATGTTGGGTTGCTTCTGGGTAGTGTATTGGGGCTTATAGTTCTCAATATCAACAGTTCAGATATCCCCCTTCACCAGGAAACCCTATTGGCTGAGTTAACTGATGATTCAACTATTCTAACATCGAATATAGAGCTTAATAAGGCTTCCCAAGCACTTCAAGAACACCTAGAATAGTTGAGGCAAACTATAAAGATTAAAAATGTATTAATTCAAGGACCTCTTGAGTCTTTTCCTCCGGTATATTTCAATGATATACCTATCACTGAAGCTTTGATTTGGAATATTATTTGGAACGGAAAATAAAATAAATTTACCATATAAGTGTGAAAAGAACTCAGCTAACTCTACGGTATTAAATTTAGGCTAGATCTAGACTAGAGACGATCAAAATTATCACTGTCAAAAAAACGGGCATTTCATAAGTAAGTTGTGTTGAATGTAGTATGATCAACTGACTGACCAACAGAATAGATATAACATTGTTATTACTTCCTAACTGAACTCGCTGAGTAAGTGACACTACTTCCAGGTCAGTCAATTACTAGACAGACCAATATATATATATATATATATATATATATATATATATATTCAGAGAGTGAACAATATAATGTGACTCCATGACCAAAAATTCCATGACTAAAAAAGAGGATAGAGCGAATCATTTGGCGAGAGGATTCTAATGAAGGATTTGCCACTTGATGAGATAAGAACCAAAAAGAACTAACAATAAAGAAAACAAATTATTTATATTAATAGGTTTAAAATTAATATTGAAAAAAAATTAAAAATGATAAAAATTATTGTGGCAGTGGCAAATCAACTTCCTCTGCTCACGCCAGCTGATCGTCATTTCAGGGGCAATGCAGCACATGCGCTAAAACCTTTAGAACGCTTTTGTTAAATGGTATAGAGCAGTGGTTTCCAGCCCGTAGAGGTCTGTGGACCAAAAAGCCAGAAATTTAACCTTGTATGGACAATCGCAAATCCCCTAATTGGGGATTACGTTGCTTAGAAGTGCCTTTTGGACTTTTGTAGTGCACTTGCATGTTGACTCTTTTCAACTAGCACATTACGAGAGGTATACAATAAAACAGTTCTAAACATAAGTCCTTGTAAAAGAGATACAGGAAGGTGCTGTCGTACCATCCCGAGGACCACCTTGAGGCTCTCGCAGAACATCGGTTGGAAACCGTAGGTCACAGTCTTACAGGCTGTAAGGGGTCGCGAGGAAATTCAATTTTTAACCGATTCAATCTTTACCACTAAAATTGTTAAGAAGAAGAATAAACGGAACCTTTTTGTTTCGAATGACAGGTCTATAATAATCTTGATATCTCTTATGTCACAGTAACTGTTTCATAGTTCCAAAAATTTCCATGAGTGATAAACGATTGTAATCCACTGAAACAATCGTAGTCCACTCCGAGAAAACTTACAATTCGCACAGACCATTATTAATTTTAACGTATTGGCTTATTCAGCTGAAAAGCATAAGGAGATTTAAAATTTGACAAAAGCCTATATCAACTTTATATAAATACTTATAAACATTTGTTATTTAAATTTCGGAAATATGATTAATGTAGTTATTTAGGAATTAATTTGCATTAACAAATGTCAAATTAACGGAAGGTTTATTTATCATAAAATTTTACTCATACACTTTTTTCTACTTTTATCCCCTGTTTGTATTCTAATATCTGGCTCCTCTTTTTTTTTCCCTATCCAACCTAAGGAGTCCTCACATAGGGGCTTTGTGTGTACTGTCACTCCGGTAACTCGAAAGGTTGCGTGTCATCACAACTCGTTTTATTCCTGCTTTATTAAATTTATCTCATAATCCAGATCCCTTCCCCTCCAGGGCGGCAGTTCCCTCGGGATATTTCTCTTCTTGTACTTCCCTCCGGGGGATGTCTCCGAGACGCTGCCCTAAAGCTACTCCTTGGAGATCTAAAAAAAAAAGTTTATAAATTGTACTCTCCTCTTGGCCGATATTCTAAAATAAAGAAAACAATATCCTTCTTTTTAATAAATAAATATATATATATATATATATATATATATATATATATATATATATATATATATATATATATATAGAGAGAGAGAGAGAGAGAGAGAGAGAGAGAGAGAAATAGTTTAATTATTATTTTTATATTTAATAGTATAAATATCCTTATTTTTACTTTATATAGAATAATAGTTTATACTATATAGAAATATAATATTATTTGTTAAATTAGCATTTGCTAAATGTTAAAATATCACTAAAATTTAAACAATTTAATTTAAAACAAAAAATAATCAATATGGATTATTTATATGTTTTTTATACTGTTAATGTTATTTATATTATATTTATACAAAATTTTATAAATTATAAATATAATAAATAATATGGATTATTTATATATTTATAGAGTATCTATATATGTTATTTTTACACACACACACACATTTACAATGCGTCTGGATTCAATTAATAAAAAGGATTATAGAATATAATAAGAGGGAAAGGATGCAAAAATATACGTATTGAAAAAACAAACAACAATGATAAAATGAAGAATAAAAACAATTAATTATGTTGTACCGAAATAGTAAATATCATGTTTTTGAAATTTACAACTAATAACCCTATGAGATTGATACGAATATGTTTGAGCAGTATGAGCGGATAATTATTTTTTTCTAATATACAACTCTATTCCGATCGAAACTATTACCTCGTTCTCAAACACACAGAAGATAAAAATTGTCCTATAAAAGTTAGAAAAGTGAGACTATTATTATAATTTATTGTTTATAATTAATATTAAACCACGAAAACAATAAGACAGAGAAATGAGTGGTAAGTGAGAGAGAGAGAGGCATTGGAGGAATGTACACTTTCACTACTGGCCTCCTTTCACTGGATTTCTTCAAGCTTCATCAGGAGCTGTTTCCTTTCCAACCTGACTAAACGCTAGAATAAGTGTTTTAAATGGTCTGGTTTTGGAAAATTATAACCAATTTTAATTTTTTTTTTCTATTTTATTTTCTGGATTGGCGAAACCTTGACTTTGGAATCTTCTAACATCCTAACAAATTTTTTTTTTAACAATCATTTTAAATCGATAGCTTAAATATTTAATGTGATTAATGATAAGCCTTTATTTATTTTTTGTTTATGTTTATACTCTCTTCAATATCTATACAGTATAATTTTTCAGGGCCGATTTCATTGAGTTTTTACATAATTAAACTCATATTTAAGATAGGATTGACATTGTTTTCTTTAAAAATATGTTTCAAAATTTATCATGAAGCAAAATCTAGCTAGGATATTATACTCAATATGGCATAATTAAAGTGAAACATACAAATATAGATACGAAAGCAAGACATATATAACATTAAAATGTCTACTCGCAAAGAAGCGTTTGTACACAGCCTTGAAGTATTATTCCAAGAACGCAGAAATTTATTTTATATACTGAAGCTAGAATTTATTTTACCCAGTTCTCAGGTTTCTCCCCGGCCAACAGTAGGAAGGGGCAAAGGTAGCACTTGCATCGGACGGCAGAATTAAGAGGGCGGCAAATTTCGAGTGAGATTTTATATTTAGGTTAAGTAAAAAATATATTCTTTCGCTTCTGGATTGTTTTGACCTTAATTCAATCAATGAAATGAGTTAATGTTAAGATATGATAATATTTATTTCGAAATATATTATAAAATAAAATACTATTATAATACTTAATGAGTGGGGAGATCCAGTTCCGACCAGGTGTTTCTCCATTAAGAAAAACTAAATTCATTAGTCAAATATTATTCAGATTTAACTTGAGGTTCTTGAACCGGCTGCACAAATCGAAGAAAAACAGAGATACAAAACTTTGTCAATATTACGAGAGTATAGTAATCGTGGGTTGTTTCAATAAGGGTTAAAATATATGTATAAAACGAAGATAGATATAACTTGATCTTACTAGGAACTTAGTGAAAACAAAAATTTCTAGAAAATTTATAATATGGTAAGTATTTTGACAAAATAAAATAATAACAGTGATTTAAGCAGTAAAATCTCTTTATGAAATTACATTTATCATATTGTATTATGAGATATTTCAGCCATATACAGGCCATTTTTAAACATAAAAAATAAAGATTTGCTTATATTGTTATTTTCATTAGATAATAAATGATTAGATATTGTGATATTACAATTGTTTATAAATGAGATAAAAAGAACTAAAAAACAAAAATATATCTTTTCTCGATAAAAGAATGGTAACAAACAATTTCATGAACAATATATTTAATTAATGGCCTCTTCCCTTTTGCATCAGTATATATTAAACTGTTTTAGAGTAATGTGCTGTGTCTATTTGGTCAGTCTTTTGCTGCTGATGTGAGATGTGCTAATTCTGCCCAGGATTTATGTGATCTCATGTTTTTCAGTCTTGGTGTGTCGCATAGTTAATTATTTGCTGCTATTTGAGAGACTGGAGCTATTTTTTCTAATAATAAACAAATTATAGGTTTTGTCTTTTCTTTTTTTAAGTTTTTTTATCTCATTAATTAATAAATTCGATTAATTAAAATTATAATGTAATGCTAAATATATTAATTATCTAATGAAAATTACAGTATAAGTAAATTTTTATTTTTTAGGTAGCTATGTCGAAAACGAAAGCGCGTCGCGCATCAAAAATCGACCAGTGTGGGCATAGCAAATGCTAGATATGAAAGGGCAGTTGTTGCATCGCAGAGTGAATGTCCTATGTTTGCATTTTACTTAGTTTTATGTTCCAGTGTACCAGGTACTCTGATAATGCTGAGGATCCAGTGAAGAATACCTGAACTATGGTATTGATGATCAATTAATGATGCTGCATTTGTGCATGTCGTATGTCTCCAAAACTTAATTTATGTTTGCTTGTAGATACTTTTATCTAAAACTTTATGTCTATTAATTAATTTTATATTTTTTAGGATATTATCAGTTTCACGTCTATTTTAACTTTCTCGGAGTGATGTACTTATCTCTATTCTGTTTTTTAAACTGTTGATGTGATCTGGTCTGCATTTATGCGAGCTTATGTTTTTTTTTTTACTGATAATGATTTTGAATAGTAATTTAGTAACGAGTTTTTGAGAGACTTGACCCTTTATTTTGGAAACATCCAATTCTACGTTAACAATAATTTTACATTATACAAGAGTACCCGTTATTCGGCTAGTTAGAATCAGCGTAAAACCGTGCATTTAATAAGTAAATTAAATACAAGTTTGAAGAAATGAAATTGCTTGATAGTTAGTGCCGTCGGTTCGCAGCCTTTTTTAAGAGAATCAGTAGAGATCCCTGGTTTGGATATTTTTTTTATTTTTATTGAAATTTTTAATAATGTAATGTACTTGAGAAATTCAAGCTTGAATGCTTGAACACAGATTAGGAGGATTTCAATTTTACGATTTCTGTAAACTTCCTTTATAATTACTGTTATTAGCAGTTTCCGAAAGAAGGAGAATTTTCGATATTTACCGTGCTCAGATTTCCTTCCATTCTCAATAAAATGATTTCGTGCAACGTATGTTAAGAATAAATACATTACACCAGATGTAAAAGTTTTCAATGGATTTCGATGGATTCGATGATAGTAGGAAATGCATCTTTTTCTGCTGCGCAACTCATTCCGGCTGGTTCATTTTTTAATTTAAAAGAATGGCAATACGCACCTGCATTATACTTTTCGCCAATAATAATTTTAGAATGTGATGAATACTCTAAATCTGGTTCATATTCAAATCCAAGATGACAGGACGATGATCGCGTGCATATTTGTATTTGTTATTTGTAGTTGTAAAGCGTAAAATGTTCATCAATACACGTATATAATTTGGAAAATATAGAATTCATTTATAACTTGACTGAAGTAATACCTAGTACAGCTATATTGTATTGCCTTTTCCCGTTTAGATCAGTTCTACCATCCATATTATTCCACAACTTATATCTCGAGACCAGATTAATTCGAGACTGACTGTTAGAACTTATTACAACCATAGAAGAGTTTTATCATAAGTTAAATCTTATCTTTGCAAAATCTTTAAGTCTACACCTTAAGACGTGATGATTTAAAAATACTTAAAAAACAAGCTTTCAAATCCTCTTGTACCTTTACAATGAGACCTAAAAAACTTATAAGTTGTTTTACCCAAAAACTGCCAATTTTGAATCAGGAAACTTTTTTTTGCAAAGAAGCGATTTAACCTTTTCCTTATTTAACACATAAGAAATTCATTAATCAAATTAGCGTTTGTTCTTCATATTTTTGCATCTGAAGAACATCTGTTTATTAAAACAACGTCTTAAAAAACAAAAATTCTTTCTTTTATTACTATTATTTTGGTTTTAATTTATTCGAAATAATATTGATGGCTACATATTAAAAAAATGAATTATTAGTGTTATTCCTACTCTTGTTGAAAAGAAATAACCATAACTAACTCTTATGAAGGCAGAATTTCTTCAGTAATTTAACAAGTTCTTCGCCCAATGCTTCCTGAAAAAAAAAAAAAAAATTATCGATAAACATGATTTAGGTAAGTTGAAAAAAATAAAGTAGACATGAATGATACCACATGTAGCACGTTTATCGCCACGTCACCCACGTCTGGGTAGCTTTTTTTATTACAAATCGGCCCACAATTCATTCATTCCGATGAAACTAAAGTCCATTACTACAGTAATAGAGGTTCTTCTCCCATGGCTTGAAACATTTTTCCACTCCAAAACCCTAATTGCCTCACTCCTGGGTAGTAATTATTGTTTCCTCTGTTTCTTACTCGGTCCTTTCACTTCACTAATAGCATGGGAAACTTGGACTACATTGAATCTTATTGCTTCAAAACAATGGGCCAACTGAAAAAAACTTTTTTTGTTTTTCTAGATATACATGGGTGTCTCATTTTTAGTCCATTACAACTTTCACTTTATTAGCTAAATCTAACGTGAATTTTTTTCTCACGCACTTTTCAGAAGAGTGTCTAAGTGTCTAAATTTCTTTGAATGTGCTAAATATGAAAGTATATTATATACTTTGCACGGGCTTGTTGGTCTAATTGCTTATAAGGTTGCAAGAATTTTTTTTTTCTTGTTGGCACTCAACAACAGCATAGAAATAAATTACCTATAAGTTTTTCATAAAATCTTCCCATTTGTGTACTGTTTTGCATTCAGTCAAATGCTCCTTAGAAATTACTTTAACAAGTTTCTAATTTTAGTTTTCTTCAATGGAGTATCGAATCTTTGTGTACAGAAGACTCTTAATCTAGTCTTTAAAATAGCTGAGGCTACTTACATGTTTTTCTAAAATAACATTAATTATTTTTATTAAATTTGTAAATGAAAACATTTTTATTTATGATTTCCTATACACAGAGGACCCTAGTACAAAAAGTTCCTCTTTTAACCAATTTCTCTTATTTACTTACCTAAACTCTTATGTAGGAGTTAAAAAAATTATTAAATTCAAGCTGATTATTACTAACAAGCTCGAGCAGCCTTTAGCGCGCTTTTAAAATTTTAAATTTTTCCCCAAAAAATTACTTTTGCTCTTGGCGATTTTTTTTTTTTTTTTTATATATAAAAGCAAAGTCATTAAAATTTTTATCCTGAAAATTATCCGTAATCTGGGAATCACCCACAGATGAGTTAATCATAAACTCGCAATTTTATTTTATTTTATATACTGATGTTATTTTTTGGATTAGAATGATGTACCTGACAATAGCTCAAGAAAAAAACCTAAAAAGTAAACTAAATTTCTTTTAGAAATGTTATAATAAAAATAAAGTTTAAAGAAATTAATGAATTTATCTTGATAAAATAAATAAGTTTATCACACCAACATTATTCAAAGAATTCTTCAGAACTTAAAATCCAAGACGTAAATAAACTTCATTAATGGCCTTACGAGGAATACAAGCATTTTTAAATTATGTTTCACACCAAATCGATTACGGAAGTCGATTAATCGATAAAACTGCAGTTTTCATTGTAAATACCAAGCTGGTCAATATGGCATGCCAACCTAATGGACTTCAGTCACGATTTTTTAATGTACTTAGTGAGTATAGTTAAATCCATATGGTATATGAGTAAATAGGCTTAAAAAATCTATTTCAGCCTTGTTTAAATTAAAATTAACACTACTTTTTATTTGTGTTTTCAGTAAAAAATATACCTGCTCTACTCGTTGTGCGACATTAATATGAAAATAGAGCAGTCACTCCCCACAATATTTTTTTTTTTTTTTTTATTGAATAATATTACATTATGTCTCATTAAAGTACAATTGTAATAGTGATTAAAGAGTTCATTCAGACCATACACAATATTGAATGATTGAATAACTATTATGTACATAATAATAATAATAATTTATCCATTAAGCGAAACACAATTATATGGATATAAATACATGGTGATTTTGGATATAAGAACCATGACTGTATTGAAGAATACGGAAGAATACTTCCAGACCTCGGTAATGATACAATTAGGAATTGGAATATCACTGACAGTAATAGCAGAAAACATTTTTTTTTTCTTCCGTAAAATCTTTATAAAAACCACTCCAATCTTACGCAAAGATAGTGCATTCAAAATAATAAGTGAAACGTGAACAAACCAAATCTCGAATGACTTTCACAGAATTAAAATATTTTATTATTTGTCATACGCGAAAACGATTAAAAAATATAACATTTTTAACTGCTGAAAGTATAAGTAACTGCAAAAAAAAAAAAAAAAACACATTATTAATAGCCAGATAACCAGCACAACATCCAAATATTTTATTCTCATGGGAGCAAATAGAAGATAAAGATCAACGATGTGTATGACAATAGCTTTGCAATTTTGATATTTGCTCCATACAACCCTCGAACTACCGACAGCTAAGGGCTTCATCAAACAGAGGTATATCAAATTTTTGATAGCCTCCAACAGACGACGAACCCATTATTCAGGACTCTCTGATCCTTGCAAGACAGCCACAGAGGTGGCAAAGACATATAAAAAGCCTTAGACTAGATTGAAGACAACTAACTCACTGGACTGACACAAGACAACTAGTGAGCCCGATTACTAGATACTTACTACTAGCTCTTCAAATCTCTCCAACAGCCTGTACTCATACTACAATCTTATCCGTTCATTAGTAGGTTACTGGCACGTTTCATTCCTTGGCACATTCCTGGACATAGCTCAAACTTTCGACATGCCATACTCTGTTCTCTATATCCTCTTCACCGCAGATATTACTACTGCAACTGCTACAATCCTTCTGGATCAAAGTAGGATATCATAATAAGGCTCCCTTTAATCTTCAAATACACCTAATCCAGATCGAAGATTGGTATATTGCATGATGGATTACAAAAAAATGAATCAAAAAGTAAGGATGTCACTTTTATTCTTCGCCTCAATCCTACGCATCCGTATTTTTCAGTTATATGTCACTGCCATATCCGAGTAACATGGAGCCCTCATTCCATATTTTAGAGATAAGAACTCAACTGACTATTAAGCCAATTATACAAACTACTAAGTAGGGCCTCTAACATTTCTATTGAAAAAATTATTTTGAGCATGGCCATGAACCATTATGTCCTTCGTTCTCTATTTCATGTCTATGTAATATTCATGCCTATGTAACATCATTCATTCCAATCGAGCCAATCTCTTGGTCCAATCTCTATTCAGATTCACACATCCTTATGACCTTCCTTGAAAAATTAAACGGAAGTAGTTCAGAGATATCTTGTGTCTTTTCGCGTCATATGAATATCAATCTACTGATATTCAATTCAGATGGGATCTCCTGGAGTTCGCTTTTCCACACATGATTGTTTTGGTGTTCCCAGACTAAGTGCGAGTATTTTTATTCTGATTAAGTCTCTATTTTTCTTTATATGTTGACTAATTCTATGATTTATTTATTTTTATTATCTTGTATATTTATTATAAATAAAAACCAATTACTACAATTAATCGTTGCCCACATGTAGCAGGTTGTAATATTTTTCTTATAACTAAAAAAATATTAGCAGGTTAACCGACAAGTGAAGATTCATAATGAAATTTCAAAATGAAATCAATAATGAATAAAACAGATCAATGTAGTTATTGTTTCAACATTTTCAACAGACTGGACGATTTCAGATATAGAAGAGAGTTAGTCAGCTGGAAGTCCTTGGGCTCTGGCCACAAAGTGAAAAGTAACTGGGAGAAAGTAAGTCACCTTTCACATTCTTACTTCCCACAACCTTCCAATTCACTTTCATATAGTCTCCTGTTCTAAAATCTCAACAGGTATTAAAAATGTATTTCACAAAGATAACAAGCCTTTTAGATCAAATTTTACGGTACAATTGGCATTAGAAAGTACAAAATGTACTAAAACTTTATTAACTATCAAGGTCTGTAAATGTGAGAAACATTGGATTGCCCACCAAGATTTTCAAGCGGAAAACAAAATTAGATATAAAATTAATTTTATCGGCTGTCATTTAGTACCTTCGGCCTGTTCCTACCTTTCTACCGCCTTATTTTACTTTTCTAGCCTGAGGTTTAATGAAAAAATAACTTATAACGAGAAGATGAGTTTTAATTTGTCAACTTGTTGTGAGCTAATTATAGAGAATTAGCTTAGAAGCTGTTGTTTTATAATAATAGAAATTAATTCAATGTAAATATAATTGAATTATCTAGAAATTAATTTTTTTTTTTTTAAATCTAGGTAAATGTCTTAGATTTCAAGTAAAAGTTTGAGCGCGAAAACTATAACATTTCTATTGAAGCTCGCTTTGATCAATTTTTTTTAATGTAGATTCCATAAAGTGAATGTTTTTTTTAAGCCTAAAATAAACTTAAAAATAAAGTATCCTAAAATTAATGCAACTAAAATTTACATTTTTAGTCACTTGTATTCAAAAAACCTCAAATACCCTTAAAACAAATTCTAGAGGTGCGAAGCCAATAGCAAACGGTTAGTATAATTTGTGGTATTTGTGAAAGTTATTAAGTTACTATTTTTTTCAGGTAAGCTCGGTAACATAAGGTAAAAGAATGGATAAGTTGATATAAAAAAGGAGAAGTGCCGTTTTAATGGCAATTTAGGTTTAAGAATTTCAAACAAGATCAAGCAGTAATTTAGACTTGAATTCATCGTCTGTGATTTAGATCCTAAAGGGATCAAAGCGAGTTCATTGCACCCCAGGTCCTACAGCCTATAGAATTTGAATATTGTCCCCTTGGGTCAGCGGTATCAGGTTGCTGGGGTGCACCTGCTGCCACAAAAAGGTGTGGGGGGTGACTATGGTATGGGTTTGGTATAGCCTTCCAAACAACTTCCTTCGTTGCAAGCATGAGTGCTAGAGGATCCTCTGTGAAGCTTTCAGGAGAGAGAAAAGTAAAGCAAACGCACTCAAACGACTCAAGGTCAGGGTCACAGGGCGTTCAAAGCGGAAGTTGAAAACCTATTCTGAATAAAAAGCTGATTAAAAAAAACAACACATACAGCTGAATAAAAAAACAACTAAATTGCCTCTTACTAATTTTCCAATAATTATATGCCTAAAGCACACAATGATAATTGAAGCTGTAGCTCCTATAAGGCCTAATAAGTCCATGTGCCCTTTTTGCGGAGAACGCTTTAATATGATATCAAGATTGCCCCAACAAAATCTTAGTCTAATAAAAAATAAATGAATTTAGTACGACTGGTTTTGTGAGAGGCCGTGTTGGCCGAGAGATTTAAGGCGTTTGTGTATTTATATACCTGTGGAGGTATTATAAGAGGATGAGCTGATAAATGAGAAATGAGAGGAGGAAGATCCTTAGATGTTTATCATTATACATTTTTTAACATGCCTGTCTGTATTTGTTAACAGTTTTACCAAATGAAGCTGGTCACTTGTAATATTTGTTCAACAAGTATTCAATTATTTAATAAAAATTTATATTGTGGCATTAGAAGTCTTTAAAAATTTTGCTCTAATTCAAGTGCCTAGTTTTATTTTATTATATATTTGCTTTTTTTTTTTTTTTTTTTAGAGATCTCAAAGTGCATGTATATATTATTCTACTCACGCTTATATATTTTTTTTTAAATCTTGCTATGTATTCTTTCTTCTTTTCTAACAAAGGCATAGGTACTGTTTTTTTAACAAAGTATTTTGCTTTATTTTAAATGTTATCTGCTTACTATGTTTTAATAGAGGAATAAATGCTCAATGCAAGATCTATAAAATGTTCTTTACAAGAAGCGCCATCAGAAATGGCGTTCTCCATAAAAATGGTACATAAGTAGTGATGTTTCTTCAACAAAAAATGAATAACATGGCCGTCTTTGTTGTAAATTTTCACTACTGGTTTTGGAATAACTGGTTGACATTCAAAAAAATAATAACAGAAAAAAACGTCGTCTGTTGTAATGTTTGGAAACTTTACATCTCAGAATTTAACAAATGTACCTCAACAGATTCGTCCAAAAAATAATTTAATAATTTTAAGAAACAACAGATTTGATTCCTACAAACAAATAATTATTTCAAAAGAAGAAAGAAAGATCATTCTAAATTAATGTTTTCTTTTTTTTATAATACAGCATTAATTTTAAACAAACGAAAATTACAACTTTCTCTAGGTTTTTGTTTAGTATGTTATCAGAGGTGTATCATTTTATTTACGCGATCCTTTTGATTGAAAAGACTGAATGTTTGAAATTTAAGCTGAAACCCATAGCTCTATCCCGTTTGCCAATATTGTTTTGTTTTATTTTTTGGTTGTTATTTTTTAGTTTTAGTTTTTGAAAAAAATTATAATGAGATGGGTTGTCAGTTAAAAATAGTCCTGAAAGTCTGTTAAGTGACCTGGAGAAAAAAATCCACTTCGTCTGTTTAGTTCTATTCGGGTCAGGCATAGTTCCAACTCTAAGCCTCTCATCCAAATAAATACGAAAAAGCTGTTCCTCAGATATAGTTATAGCCACGTTATTAACGTAAATCTGAGAGCAAGACTCATGATTAAGTGTGAATATCACATGAAGTCTTCTTCTCATTGGAATGAGAATTCTTCTCATTAATATTGTCATGGAAGATATAAAAGTTGATTGTTCCTTTTATCTAAAGTACAAATTGCTTTTTCAACAACTAAAGAATCCTTATGCCCTTATTGTGCTGTGGAATACATGAAATGTATATATTAAATAATAATGGGTCCAAGCCACTTCTTTGTTATAATCATGCTCTACTTTTAATATCAGAGGGTCCAGTTCCTACTCTCACAATAAAATGAAATGGTATAAAATGTAATGTAAAGTAGTTTCGGATGAATTTGGTGCTCTGAATTCAAATATGGCATTAGTTTTTACCAAGGAGGTCAAATTTCTAAGATATAATGTTATAGTGAAATCTACGTTTTACGTTATATTAGGTTATATCCATGAATCAAATCTAAAAATTAAACATGAAATTTTTATTGTTAAATTACACAAATATTATATTAAACAAATATCATTATACTATACAATTATTATTAAATTTACAAAGATAGTACGAAGCCATCGATGGAACCAACTAGTCACTCAACACTTCGGAAACTTCTTTTTCGTGACCTTCTTGAATATATCTTGAAACAGTCCCTTTCTAAATTCCAGCAATAATCTGCCATCATGTGCGTATCTCAGCTTCCTTGATAGCGGTTCTCCATAATTTTAAAAGCTTGATGAAATCTATCACCTTGCTCCTCACTGACGTCTCCTAAATTTTCAAGAAAACTGTCCAGGTAGCTGTGTAATTAGCACACCCTAATACTTATATTGCACCCAAGAGATTTGAAATTTTGAAACAAATCGTTTACCATTTCAACATGGTTTTCTGCTTTTCGTTGGCCCAAAAATATTTTCGACAACTGCAATAAGTCCAGGATTTTTGCTCAGCCTCATTCCTGGAATTTAAGAAGGTCTGGTCCTTAATGAATTTTCTTATTTCTGGATCGTTAAGTATTCCTGCTTTAATTTTTTCCTTGCTCAAGTGAGGCGTTATTTCCCCTATAAATGCAAAGCATGATCTGTCCTTATCAAGAGCCTTTACAAACTGCTTCATAAGGTCCAGCTTGATATGCAGTGGAGGAAGGATAATTTTCTCTCGTTCAACTTCTCTCGAAGACTGCTTATTTAGCAGCCAAAGATCACTTTAAACCAAATCAAGTTTTAACTTTTTGATCCTTACTTCGTTCTTGGAAAGACCGTAAACCGGTTATTTTTTAGTTTTAGTTTTCCTGAATAACAGTTAACAACCACTAAAAGGCACATCTTGAACGAGGAGGCAGTTTGATGTGACCAGGAAATATGATATCTCGAATGAAATATATTCAAAGGTGCCCAAGTGAACAAAAGAAGAATTTCGTTTTTTGTATTTTTATTGTTTATTGTTTAACCTTCATATGTACTCCAAGTACCTACTGCACGAAGGGAGGGTTACCAACCTGTTCTAGCCTTAGTGAGAAGGTCTTGATTCAATCCTTGGATAATGCTTTTCTTTCAGACTGTTGTTGTCCAGGGATAATAAACATTGATATGTTAAAAGAATCAGGGGAGGTATTGAGGACGATTCTCAATGGCCTTACTAAGTATGAGGAGAATGTGGATGGCTCAACACTACTCTAGGGTCTTGGGGTTAGTGTTAGTGGTAATGGTAACCTATCACGAATCTTCAAGTTCCTTAGCACTAAAAAAAAATTGAAAAAAATTATTACTCCTTAAAAAAAAATCTCTCTCACTCGCTCTCTCTCTCTCTCTCTCTCTCTCTCTCTCTCTCTATATATATATATATATATATATCATTATTTATTTATTTCAATTTTAGTAGGTATGAAATCCAATGGACGCTAATAAGAGAGGGATATCATGAACACTCATATTTCGAATGGTATTATTAGCGAACTTAGCGCAGAGATCAGTGAACTTTGAAGGAAAATTGTTAAAGAAAAAATAAAATTTGTAGATGGTTATGCAGACAGCAGTTAGTGTCTCCGTATTAAAAAGTTGAAATAACTTAATACCTTAAACATCAATTTTGAGATATTGTAACTGGTTGTCATCATATGTCTGAACAACATTCTCTCATACCGTCCTACTACATTTGATGACCTATCTGCTGAAGGAGACTGACTACGTTCTTACAGAGAGCAAATAACCTTAGCTAACAAAGGATAACTAACCGCACTCTAGATTATTGTGTAGTAGAAATTTTAGGCCCAACTCACTTCATCTTGGACAGAAGAGGTGGAAAAGAGAACGGTGGCGATCTTGGGCACTACGTGAAAAAAGATTAAGAATGCACAGAAGAATATGAAAAAAAGCCATGCATATTCATAAACATGCAGAGGCGCAAGCATATTCTTTTGCATTAACAAAGCCAAAGACCGTCATGTATATAAGACAAGATAGGATCAAAATGAAATAAAGAAAGAGGTGAACCAGGCTGTTCATAGAAAAAAAGCATTATCTTAAATCTGCAACTTATTTACAATGCACACAAGACTCTGATATTTTTTTATATACTTACTATGCATTCTTCAAGCAGAAGATGGTTGGGATCCATTCAAGAAAGAAACGGCATCGCTTGAAATCTCCTGGCAAGTCAGCAATTAATTTCTTATTTTTTTATTTTTTCTCGTTCTCCTTGTTCAGTTGCATCTCATCTACCATCGTTTTTTATTATTCTATCTTTATCTTTCAATATACATTATTTGCTGTTTTACTTCGTATTCTATTGACTTATAACTTTAATTTTTATTTTTCTTATATTTGTATGCATTCTATTGTATTTGTCATATTTAATTTTTTTTTTTTTTATTCTTTTCTCATTAATTTTTCCTTTCATTATTTAAATTTAAAATTTTTATATTTCATTCAAACATAATTTTCATATCACAGGCTGCTTCAATTTTGTCATGCATTTCTATGTGTAGTATTCAATTGTTTTATATTTACCCATATATTTATTCTTCTTTTCTTTTGTGGATCTATCTTAACCCTGCCCTAGTACTTAGGCATTATACTTTATGTTTACCTCTCATTAACGTAATGTAATCATGAATGTAATTGCATATTTTCGTTACCATATATATTTTTCTGCTTCAGTAACACAAATAAATCGAATTATCCTGTCCTGTTCGTTTTCAATAGACACTATATAGAATAATAATTCTTACACCCTGCTCAATGTTGTCCTTAATTATTTTTTCTTCAAAAGTTATACATAGTTATATATAAATATATATATATATATATATATATATATATATATATATATATATATATATATTTTTATCGATTAATATAGAATCGCGATTTTTTCTTAGGCGATCATAACGTAATTTAATAAGAAACTAACTTTTCAGAAGGCTTTGTCTAGTGGTTCTCCAGTGTTTATCATAAATACTTTCAATACAGTTCTTAAAAAACTAAAATCCAGTTTTGGTCATTAGACTTGAGTATTATTTTACAGAACTCTAATTTATCAAGAGATGAAACAATAAATTAAACAGATTTTCACTAATTTGCTTTAATAATGAACAATAAGGCCTATCTTCTTGCAATACACAAATTATCGTAAATTAGAATTCCCATAGCTGTTAATCATAAATCGACTCCGATAAGGGAGGTAATATGTTTTGCAATTCATTGAAATACAAAAAACAAAACAAAATAATAAATTATAGTTTGAATGGGGACAGCAAAGTTGCTATTGAGTACAAGGTCCTTTTCACAATCAATCGCTCTCGTTCAGCTGTCATAATGTGACAGAGTAAAAGAGGTCAGTAATAGTTTTCGTTTCCAATGAATCGATGTAGTAAGGGATAAGTGCTTCAGTGGCTTAGTTATTAGTTCTGTTGAAAACAAATTATGAATGCAAGAGCTGGTTTTGGATAGATGAAAAGATTGGTTTTGGATCAGGGTACAGTGGGACCATTCAAATGCTAATCTAAAACAAAAAACCTGAACCATAGCTAACCTGAAAAAACCTGTTCTTGTCCAGCGGGCCAAAACTCAAAGACGACAAAAATCGTGTTATGACTATTTTTAATTAATACCTCTTCCATTTATTCAGAATTAGAAAACGAGAAAACGAAAATGAGCAAATTATACAAATGATAATCCATATACTTCAGGCAAGTCAATAATTGTTGAACGATTATATAGAATTTCCCCTAACTACTGAACTTCAATGATGGCTTTTAAGAGAAAAGAACCCATGAATAAAATTAAATCATGTGTCCATTGCATTCAAATGGGGAACCGCGAAAATCCATTGAGTTACTTTTAAGGTTGTTCAGTACACCGTATATTAACAGCATCAATTTACAAACCAAGACCAAACCATCAATGAGCATCTCTGAATAATCATCATATTTAGGAATGAATTTATTCATATATTTCTGCAATATAATGAATCGACATAATTTGTAAACAAAAGAAAAAATATTGAGTTGCAAAGTAAAAAAAATTATAGAATAACATTTCTAAAGAACTTTCATATATATATTTCATATACAAATATTCTATCCAGAATATTTCGGATCTGGGATTTTCAATTTATTTCTCCTGAGGCATAATTTTTGGGACCTCGATATATTTATTTGAATGATTTTTTTCTTTTTTTTAAATTTTGAGAAATAATTCAAAGCTCGTTTAAAATATTAATTTTCATATCGAAGAAATGAAAAAAAATAAATAAATAATTCTTTGCCGTCCCACAAATTAGTTTTATAAGCAATTATACATGCGGCATGGTCTTTTTACCGAATCCTCCCAATAAATTGTAACTTTTTAAATTTTGTTTGAAACAAATTAATAATTTCAGCTTGCTTTCAATTCTTTTTCCTTCTTTTGTTATTGCAAAACGAAAATGGCAATATCGAGTCGTTTTCTGAAAAAAAAATATTATTCAAGATATTATATAATATTAAAATTTATCTCAATTCTTCGAAAACTCAAAACCCCATTTGTGGAGGTAAAATGAAGGGCTCCAGGAGATACCAGCTCTTCTCTCTGAACCGAGTCACTTGCATTGAAAGCCAGTGGAGGCAGAGCAAGGGTTCTGTAGTCGCAGACACTCGGGCCTTGAATGGAGAATCAGGCCTCTGTCAGAATTCCAATATTTATTTTATTATTAGACATTGTTTAAGATAATTAGAATTAAAAGAATTTTGTTTCGAATAAACTATGTACATTATAGCAGAGAGAAACCTGAAACCTTAACTGTTTCACCCGATGTTCTAGTTGCAGTATTTTATGAAAACCGGCCTATGATTGAAGTGCGGCCAACAATCTGCCAAAGCTTTCTAATATGACGCTTTAAACTTTATAAACTGAAAACCTCTATTTAGTGTTATAAAAATATATCAAGTTCAAAATTGATGCAACTTAATGGAATATTGAAGTATTTTAGCATTTTGATGTCTAGGTTATCTTATTCTGAACATTCATACAAACTCAAGTAACATACCGCGTTTACTTGAAATTTAGGTATACTATATGATTTCTTGGTACACAACCAGCGGTAGCTACCAGGGAATCCCTAATGGCTCTCAAAATTACCAGGAACCTCAACCCGGTTAAGCTTATTATCTTGTTTCCTTAATCAATAGATTAGTATGAATTATTCTTGCAAGTCCCTTCCCAATTAGCACACACCTCGGAGTAGCCACAATCTTATCCTCTCGACTAAATGAACAACAGACCTAACAACTTTGGTGCAAAATTAATTAACGGATAATTAAATTGGTGGAGAGCACTTAAGTACTTAATGGAAATTAAGCTGATTTTGCTTGGTATTCTGGGTTCTGTATAATTATGTCTGAAACATAATTTGGAAATCAGAGAACATCAACTTTTTATTTGGAAAAAATTGCAATTAACCAGGTCAAATATTTCAAAATCTCAGTCAGATGTGATAACTCCTAAGTCGCAAGCCTCTGATGATACAAAATCCGTTTCCCTTCCACGCCATTTCCTTTTTCATCCTCCAATAGGTTGAAAAACTTCTCTTTCTAAATCACTAACTCGCTGAAATGAACTAGCTTATTTTAATGGCCAACTGCTCACTGGCAATAACTAGCTTGTTAGCATAAACGCGATTGGTTCACTGCAAAGGAGGAAAACATTTAATCCACTCATCGCACTGCTGAAATTGTTGACAAGGAGGATTCAATCCAGTAAATTATCTAATCCCGAGTTACCGATTGGTCATTGAATCAGATCATGAGCAAATCGCGAATACGCCAGCACATAAGCGGTATATCCGTTGGCGTGAAATTATCTATCCTTATTTGAAGAAAATCTTTTGGCTTCTTGTTAAAAAGGTTCTCAGAAGATCGAAAGTCCAAAAGAATTCATCTTAAGCTGTTAATATATACTTAAGCTAAGCCTGGAACAACCCCATAAATCGAATCCACCAACAAATTCTCAGTAAAAGATAATTACTAAATTTAGTTCTTCTTCTTGTTAGGTTTTTTTTATTTTTTTTTACCCTTACTAGGTAAGAAAAGTATTGTAATCGGGACAACAGATTCTTACCCACTAGGACCACCTCCCTACACCTGTTTTCTCCTTTATACAGGACCGTCGTTAGGCATTACTTCATGGAGGGGAATGGCTTTGTGCCGCCTCATGGTTATCACAAACTACTTCAGGGATAGCTTATATGCAAATGTTGTTGCTTATATGCTTATGTTATTTATGCTTCAGACACCAGGCCAAGGATGTATAAGGTCACGTTCCATTCATACAAGATGGTATCCCATAGGGTTCTGTCTTAGGACCTCTTCTGTGGATCGTCATCTACGACGGGATTTTTAGTCTGTCACTGCCGGAGAGAGCTACAGCTGTTGGCTTCGCTTACGATGTTGCAGTGGTGGTAATGCCCGATGTATGCTGAAGAAGTAACCCTGATTAACAAACCAGACTGTTGCAGCAATCTGATTTTGGCTTTCTGCAAATTGCCTAGCACAAGACTGAGGCACTCTTTGTCACTAACGGGAGGCAAACGGAAACTATCACTGTCACAGTTAGTAGGCATGATATTCGTTCTCAGCCATATTTCAAATATTGGAAGTTCGCATTGATGCACATTTCCGGTTTAGTGCTCAAACGGAATAAATCAATGCTATAACGACTAGGGTCACGTCTGTCATACCTTTGTCACACCTTATGCCGAACACAGGAGACCCCAGAGAGAACACAGAAAGCTTCTAACGACAGTTATCACTTCAATCCTTTTATATGGTGCTCCGAAGTTAGAAGGAATGCTCATCGAATCATATAGGAGATGGATGGTTTCAGTGCATCGCAGAGGCTCATTGAGGGTAGCAAAGGCTCTTCGGCCTGCATGCCTCCTCTTGATCTGCTAGTGGACGAGAGAAGCAGATTTTATATTCGTGTCTATATCTGCAATGATTATATCTGTAATGGATGGACCAATTTGTTGCTTTTTGTTTAATTTAGTACGATTTCGTCACCTGATGCCTATTGAGCTCCCTATGCGCAATATTTTTTTTTTTTATAGTTATACTTCAAAGCAAATTTGATTGAAGTACCATTCACTTCAGAAGTTCTTGACTTGTTTGATTTTGGCACCGCCCAATTAATCACCTAAGGTTCCCTTCCACTTACGCATTGACAATAAGGTACTTAAATATTAATTAAATAATTGTTTAAAAAAAAATCTTTAAATTAATAAATTAATCTTTTTTTTTGGATATAATAAGCCTATAAAAATTGTTGGTCGGGGCAGTAATCTTTAAAATGATACATTTATTAGTTTATAGTACTTATAATATTATTTATTAGTTTTATATCACTCTGTTCTAATACTACTATCTTGTTTTATATAATCCTGAAGATAGTCTAAAAAGTCATTAGTTTTTGGAAGGCTCAACCGATTTTATGAATCTTGAAGGAAATCGATAAAAACTTCTTACGAAATATTCACAAGAAAAGCGTGTACTACTAAATGCATCTCCTTTCAGGTGAAAATTTGTATAAATGCCCTTCACTGGTCATCGAAAAGTACTGTTTTAGTAAATCAGGCTACACAAACTTCTATTAGAAATTGTGTCATCTGGTTTTTAAAAGGACTCAACTAATTTTTATGAATATTAGAAAACTCATGTTTCTTCCAGGCCTACTAACCGTATCTTAGTGATAAATCAGCTGTAATTACCCAAGAGAGTCAGGATGCTTGATCAACACTTCAAAACGACTTGGCTGATTTCGATGAAACTTACTACATGAGCTTCTTACTATAAAAAAGAAAAAACATGGTGCTGAATTTATTCTCTCTTCTTTTAGGGCAGTGTAATAAACCGCTGTATACTTTTTTATTTATCTAGCTCCTCCCTAGAGTTGAAATATAGAAACGCGATATATCGATGTATCGGATTTGAAAAACCAATATATTATATCGATATCCTAACATCCGATATATCGATTATATCGATATTTTACACCGATATATCGGTGATATTGATATTATAAACTTTATTATTTTATTTTAATTAGAAATTTCCTTTATTCTTTATCATATTTTTAATTTTATCCATGAACTGTACTTTCCATTATAGCATAATTATTTAATCAATCTAGGACCATGTCTTTGAGCTGTTGTAACTTCCTTACTGTTATAACTCATAGACGTAACTGACGGTCAGTTACCTGTTGTTCATTGTTGTTGTTAGTGTGGTGATTAAAGTGAAACAGAAACTAAAATGTCGTCGCACAAAATTGAAGTATGGAAACATTTTAAATCGAGAGACAGTAAAAGTGCGGAGTGTAAATATCGTCACAAAATATTTCGGACATCGGGAAACACAACAAACATACGGTCACACCTCAAAACTTCCCATTGACATGTTTTTTCGTCTCCATCAGAGTCAGGTGTACTAATTTATTACTCCTTAAAAAAAAAAAGAAGAAAAAAAAAGTAATAATTTTTTTCGTTTCTTTTGAAACATTTGGGAAAGTCGAGTTGACCCCTTTTCAGAAAGACCTATTCAGTTGTAATACAATCCTGAAACTCATTTCTTGACCTATATGGGCATTTGGGTTATGGATTTACAACTTCCATATATGTTTTATAACATGACTATGACACCGATAACAGCTGACCATCAAGCACACCGGCTAGCGATGACATAGAGAAGAGAGAAGGAAGGTAAGATAAACGGAGAGATAATTGTGAGGCTAGAGGAGAGAGGGTGTCGATAAACCTGCGGCTGCGCGCACCCAACGACCTGTGCCTCAGATCCGAGACGCCACACAGTCTGCTTCGCTCAACCTCATCGTAAATCTGGGCTACTTAGCCCGCTCTACTCCCCAAATGAATTCCTATCTCGAAATAAAATGGATTTATCAAAAATAGATCTTCTCTCTCAATTATTAAGGAGAAAATATTATTTGTATTCATCATTATCTTCACTTGAGAAACACATTTAAAAAATGCATAATTGAATGGTTAAATAAACTTAATGTATATGTTCCAATTTCCCAAATCAACTAAAAACAAATACAAAAATCCTGTTTTGTTTTTTTCTGATTGCATCATCTACTACCTAAGGAAGGATTTAAGTTGGAGTTGCAATAAACGGTAAATTTAAAGAACTGCTCTAAAAAATCATAAAGTATTGCTATCTTAAGGTTTCGAAGTTGATATCGTTTATTGCAGCTCCAACTAAAATACACCCCATGGTAGAGGAGATGCCACGAACGCCCGTTCGTGAAGATGTTCGCTCGGTATCCCCTATTTCGGTACCTCGTCTTTTCATTTTAGATTATATTTAATAGAGTGGGATGAAGTGGTTAATTCAGTGTCGTTCGTTTCAAGAAAAAGTTCCAGAACGAAGATATAGGCATTCGAAGAACAATCCAAAAGTCTCAGCCGTCTTTTATTTGTTCTTGGTAATGAGATGGAACTGCATAGCCTCTGATAAGTTCTGTTTGATGATGTTTAGGTTTTGTAAAGATATCAAATATCCATTTTTTTTTTCAATTTATAAAAACAATAAAAAATTACATCGACATTCCCAAAGAAAATCCTTATTCAGGAGCATAAGAAGTGTAATGAAAAATCAAAAAATCATGTAACTGTAATGTTGGATCTCAGGCCTCTACGGAAATTTGGTCAATGAAAAACAGAGCCAAGCAGCCCAGTTGTCAACTTGTATCCATTTGCAAAGGAATAGCACTGTGATAATCAAAAATTTGGTAGCATTAGAAGACTGAACAAAAAAACCTTCCAGAAAACAGGAAGATCAGTACACTTGGAGGAGTGTTTATGAGACATAATACTGTTGTCCTTCCTTAATTTATTGGTTATTTTATTGTCCTAAATATATTTTCGATCTAAATCACTCATCGATATAAATATATCGAAAACTATCATTATATATATACTCTCAATCAAAATCTTAATGTTAGCCATTACCTACCATAAACCTAAAAAATAATAATAACAAACTCTTAATCTTTAATTTTCGGAGACTTTTTAATCACTAAGTAAAAGCTGCCGAGGACTTATATTGTAAATATCTTTTTACAAAAGGTTGGAAGGTATATTTCGACCCATGATTATCCATTGTTTTGGAAAGCATCAGCAATTTCAAAAGAAAAGAAAAGTAATAAAGAGCTGTACAAACATTTTATTTTTTTTTCGTGAATTATGAGCTATTGTCTTTCAGGTTCATCAAAGTGGCTATTCTTCAAAAATATTTTAAAAAATAGTCCAAGTAGCTAAAGAACCATATCGAGAAAAATTGGATTATACCTGATTGTAGTTGGGGTAATGAGATGATTAACTACAAATAACTGCATTTCATTGCACATGAAATGATTCATAGTCTAGTTCTTAATTATAGTCACACGCCTCTGTTTCAGAGTAACCTTTTCGAAAAGAAAAAAAAAATGTAATCCCTGTTTTGGGGTGCCAGAAATCGGAAGACGCTAAAGGTAGTCATGTTGCCATGGCCATGCAATGAATCAGATAAATTAGTACCATATTTTATTTCTTACTTTGATAGTTGTTAAAGGTGTTCCTACATTTTGCACCGATTGGTTGCCGCCCTGTGTAAGATCCAATATCTTGCATTAGTCACCTTAATTTTTTTTGTTCCTTTCAATATTATAATTATGTATTCTACTTTCCCCGTCTAGCTTTTTCTCTCTTCCTTTTTTTTTTTTTTTTAATATTATTAGTTTGATTGATTAGTATGCTGTGTGATTCAAAAACTCAACAGAGTTGAGCAGCCACTCAATTTATCTTACTTTTCCAAATGTGTAGACATGCCCGAATGGTATACTGTTCGACTGAGCTTCCATAGCTCTGGATTTATCACCACCTCTAGTAGTAGTAGTTTTACTGATATACTCTAGAATCTGCCTAACAAAGACTTATTAGCACTCACAAGCACATCTTGTGTTTAAGCTGCACAAGCACATCCATAGAGTTGTTGATATCTTTCTAGAAGTGCTCAGTTCATTGCTTGGGTTTTCATCTCAGCGGTCAGTCCAGCGTTATTTCCAAGTGCTATCTCCCTGCTCACAGTTTTTATATAACTTTTCGGTCGGTTTTCGAGTCACTGGACTATTAGGGACTTCTTTGTTGATTCGCTGTGGTTGATTTTTGCATAGTTTTTTCCCAGAGCACTGGCGATATCCAAGGTTCGGTTAGCATTTTTTTACCCTTCCTAAAGGGATGCTCATAAGGTCTTTGAATAGGAGATTAAGAGGGGTATCCTGCACTAGATATCCACAGCTTAAACTAAACGACCAAGGTATTTTGAACTATTATCGAATAGGTAAGGACTTTTATTTTTTTAAATATTTTTCAAATTACATATGAGACTGTATTAGACTAAGTATAGCAAAATTCGCTAAGGATAAAGTTTCTTTAGAGTACCCGTTACTATTTGTTTCATAGTCATTGGACAATGTAAATAATTTAGCCTCCCACGATTTGATATTATAAGGCATTTTGTATAATGTAAAATGACACTTATTTATGCGAGGAAGCATAAAGTCTGACACCAGAGGCGGAAACAATTCATCAGAAGCACTTCCGCCCTACATACCAATCCCTAATTGGAACTAACCGATTGGATCGAGATCCTAATGACATAGCACCCCGCTCCTGTCCAGGATGTTAGCAGCGAAATGATAGTGTTCGGTCCTGGGGCGGCAGATTGGGAGGGTTCTGTAGCGGGGGTTGCATCACCAGCGGAAGGTCGATGATCGGTCGAATGATACCTGATAATGAAGAAAACATAAATTTATATTATCATTGGATCATTCCAAAGATAGCCTTTAATCTCTCGAATAGTAGGTAATTAAAAAAAAAAATCACACCTCCTTCCAATTCCGGGCTATTTCATACTTCTCAAACCCCCAGACAGCCCCCATCCTAACCAAGAGAGGACCCACAATCTGGTTTCATCGAAGGCCCAGCAAAGTTTAAATCCACTATTGATCATTCGCTAACAGTTCTGTACTGAAAGGAAGAGGAGGTACTTTTTAAGCAGCTCGCGGAAATTACATTTTCTCTGACGTCGTAATTACAGAATGTAACCCTTGCAGCATCCCTACAACGGAGGAAATAGACGAACCATCAGCCCATACGCCAACTCTTAAAGCGAGTTGGATCCTTAAGAATTGTCCTCGGTATTGGAGAGATATGCTGAGTAAGGATCTGATATTTCACGGTCTTCAAGTCACCACCAAGAATGAAGCAAAACTCGTCCGTTTCAGCTATCAAGCTTTTTTACATTTTTCTCTTCAAAATTCTCAAGTTTGTGGAGCGACTCGGTACCGATATCAAAAAATATTAACTTATTAGACTGTTCAGGTTGATTTGAAATAGTAACAAATACTACGTAATAATTTACTTTTGTACAGTACTGTATAGCTTTGAAAAAAAAAATCTTAAAAGTTTGTATTTATTTCTTTTTAGTGGTTCTTGTGTATCTTTTCGATGAATTTTTTTTCTTTCATATTCCTCAGTGGGTAAACTTAAAACACGTAATAATTACTAAAGACGCTATTTTTATGAGACAGCATAGATTAGCTTATTTATTTATTTAGTATAAAATTAAAACTGTTGGATTCACTTTTTTTTTAGTGCCTAGTAAGTACCTAAGTACCTATCCATGTTTAATAATTCCCATTGCGTGTCTCCTCTCCCCCCTCTCCCGTTGGGGAAATTACTGCTTTATTTATATTAAAAGAAAAGAAAAAGATGGATTTAGAAATGTATCTGTAAACTAATCTATTGTAATTATCGGGAGTGATTAGTCATTGAGAAGTTCGTCTCTCTATCTGAAACAATATTGAAAAAATGTTTTAAATATTCTCGACTCTTAATATCTGTTTCATACTACATCACGTGAAAGTTCTTGATCACATGTAGTAAAACATCAATTGCTCGTTGTAAAAAAATGCTAAAAGTTTTCATCAGATCCTGGTGAAATGTATATGGAGCCAAACCGAAGGCGATACCCTTCCGATTACAAAAAATAATCACAGAAATTGGTTCAAGACTGGCCAAGTTATAGCCTGGGCATACACAGAACATAATGTCAAACTGATAATCTACTTTTTTGAAGTCGGTTAAAAAATTTAAATAGAAATTCAGTAAGTAGTCTCTTTTAGTTTTTAACTTCTTAATTAAAATATGAAAAAACATTGTTAGATATTGAGCAGTGAATTTTCCATAAATTCAATTTTCAATAGTCAAGAAAATATTGATTTCCCTTTTACTGTCAGAACTTGAAATTGTACATTTAACAAGGCCTTTGATCATTTTTACACAGCTTTTATTGACCACTTATAGAATGATAGCCTCGTGTAATGCATAATTTGTCGACATTTTTTTATCGTTTTTTTACGAGTTTGGACCTGGGAAATATCCGATATCGTAAAAATTCTGTCTGAATGGTCCCTAAAAGGGAAGAGTCCAATTAAACCATATGATAACCCTTATCGATCCTCAACCAACATTTATGTAATTCATTATTTATCGTTTCTTATTATAGACTGTATCAAAACTTTTTTTTATTGCTACAAATAAGAATAGTCAAAGGATTCAACTTTTAATAACTTTATAGTGATTCATGAATAACAATTACAAAAATGCAGATGTCTCATTTTGTTTTAAATTTATTTATATATTTTCTTATATTGATTAAATTATGTTGCAATTTACTCGTATTAAATCCGTTACAATGCAGGCGCGTACGCAGAATTTTTTTTTGGAAGAGGGAGAGGGATTAAAATTTTCAGGAGATTTAAATTATTTTGATAAGAAGATGACAAGTAATCATTTAAGTGTCTATAACCGCCGAATTAGGCGTTAGCTTTAAGGAAAAAAATGAAAATCTGATCCAAAATTATTATTAAAAATACAAAATTAGTATGTTTGTTTGTTTGATTTTTATAGGAACAGAAATCGATTACAGTCTCATCATATGTTCTCTTACGAGGGTTTATGAGTTTGTAGAGGCACATTATGTGCTATGAAATAAAGAAACTACCTATAGTTAAAGATATCTTATTATAAATTATTAAGATAAAGTGTTCCACATCCGTACGTGTCGTCATGACCATCAAGTAGACCAACAACTTTTAATAAATCGTGTGAAAACGTTAATTTGTAAATAAAATCGCAGGTTAAGGAGACTAAAAAGTGTGAAAACGAGATACTTAAGTAAAACTTTTACCATTTAGACAATTTTTTTTGTCTTTGTGGCCCCGTTACTTAAAAATATCTGCAAGAAATGAGACTGATCAACATTTTAAATTATCTAAACAAGCACTTCAATTAGTCAGTATTCTTACTTTTTTTTTCATCATTGTTAAATCAATATATTCTATTAGCACTTGACAATAATATCTTTTCATTTAATACCTATTCGTGACAATTTACCACAGATGATACAACTGAAAAACGACAATAAAACGTGAAAAACATACCAACGAATTTATTTAAACACTAGATTGTAGGCTTGTTATGTGTTGGTAACAAGTATCGAGATTTTTAAGGGATCCTCATAAGGACCCCTTAAAATCTACAGCACTGGGATGATTGGGTAATAAAAAGATGGGAAATGAAGTGTAAAAGTAGAAAGGGATGAAGAAAAGTGAAAGAAAGAAAAACAGAATAGATGAATCATGAAAGAAAACCACCTAGTCTTGGCCATCCTCAGACTGACAAGGGGAGAGCACCCTGTCCGTCATCGATTTTGACCTCAGAGTAGATTAAACGGAAAATATAAAAAGTAAAATATTGTAGAGTTTTGGTCAAATAAATTTAAAAAAGTTTAAAATTATTTAGTAAACTTAACCTTACGAAATTTGTTGACACCAAAATGATGACAGATTTTGATTCAGAACTCTAAAAAACCTAAATGTTGAAAAAATTATGGAAAACGAAAAAAAATAAATAAGTTCCGAGGGTGCTCAAAAAGTTTAAACCACAAAATTTCGTTTCGATTTGAAGGTCTTTATCACGTCTTCGGTGTATCCGATTTTGACGTTATTGGACTCATTTCCATACAGATAAACAACTATTGTTAGATCTTAGAAGATCCGTGTTAAAAAATTTGTTTACCAAATAAAAATAAAATTAAATTTGTTTGCGTATATCGTTAGTTCCACACTTCTAATTGAAATAGTGATTTATTGAAGTGCTAGTTTAGAAGCTATAATTTTAATTTCACCATCCGATGCGTGAACGGATAAATCTTATGGTTTTCCAACACGTGAACACACCACATGTAAAATCCATGTGAATGAAAACAAAGGTTTTCTAGACTCAATCTCTCACCTGCAGTAATTGTCTTTGAGCTTTATTGATGGCCGTTTAAATTCGAACGACTTGCCTATTGGATGGAATCATAGGTGTACGTGGCAACAGAACATCTCCTTCATATCTTCTATTAAGAATCGTTGTTTCAATTATATTAAACATAATTTTATAAACGACTAGTGGAGTGCTAGCAATTTCAAATTTCAAAAATTCGACTAGACAATTGATTGACGTCATTGTCAAAGCGATAGAGAAGCGCTGGGATCTGCTGGAGCTCTGCTTTACCCCTCACATGAGTGACCTCAGAGGTGCACAGGCTTAATGTAAATAAGTATGGGTGTGGTTATAAGGTAATGTGAGGTAATTACCCATTATATTTTACAAAGTTCGACTTTAAATTACTGTACTATTTTAGAAGTAAGATTTTTCTTCTGTTTTTTAAAATGTTTCTTAGACAATTATGTTTAAATATTACATTAAAGCCCATGTTTCAACCATGCCCATTTATATGAGAGTGATGATTCAATTTAGTAGAACCTAGTACGCACTTTTCCCTTCACTGGACTTAGTGCGTACGACGTATCTGGATGCATTCCTCCAGTAGGAGTGGCTTTGGGGCCACAGCAAAATAGTTCAGTATCCGGAGGATTTTTATACTCATGTAATCATCGAAAACATTTAAAGCTTATCTGAGATTCACATTTTACAATTCTCCATTGATTATAATGTGATACAAAGTAATGTAATTGTGGAATATAATTTAAAAAAGTAATTTTTTGTTTTTATTCATTATTCCGTTTTTACCTAGACAAAACATGATAAAAAGGGAAGATACACCACATGTACTTCTCCCTCGACAGATGAGCACTTATCCCTATTACCAAGTTTTGCCACGGCAACTGCGGAGTAACGTTTAAAAACTAGAAAAATGTCAAGAAGAAATGCAAATCACAAACAGTTTTGAACAACAGCTTCTGAATGTTCCACATACAGCAAACATGAAAAGTAATGACTTCTGATAGGCAAACACTGATGCAGCTGTACAGCAAAAGTTGGCATCTATAGGTTGGAACTAATATCTTTACAACTCGCTATACTTCACCTTGCCCAACTTTTGTGGCTTGTTACTGATACATCGGTGTTTAAACATCATATTCCGTAAAGGGTAGCTAGCTCTTACCAGCTGAGGGTTTGGATTTAACGAGACAATTACCCACATAAAATATTATAATATTTTCGTTTGATTTAATTATTTTCATTACTTTGTGTTTTATTTTACCTTTTTATTTCTTATAAATAAGCTATAAATCTGTATATATATATATATATATATATATATATATATATATATATATATATATATATATATATATATATATATATATATATATATATCATTAAGACTTATTGGCCTTGAGTGTGCCAGATTGTAATAGGTACCAATAAATAAATAATAATAGTACTGAGTAAAATAAAAAGAACGAGCGATAATTTATTTTGTTTAATTTTTCGTTTTGCAATAATTCACCCACCATTAAGTTCTAAGTTGATGCACAGTCCTCAACAAACGAAAATTGATTATCTCAGTCAAATCCAGAAGTGAAATATGTCATTACCACTAATTACAAGCTAAGTGAGTTATCAAGCTGAGATTGCGTAACTTAAACGGAAGTCTGTGTGTCTGTCAAGCTGGCAACGTAATTATGGAAGTTTAATTTCGATTATGTTCTAAAATTGGACCTCGCAGTAAAAATGAGATTGAACATTTTCAGTAAAATAAAAAACCTCGCACCGCACAAGCAGCTTTCCTTTAAAACCCTATAATAATAATCCAATTTTGAAAATGATATTAAAGAGTTCACATAAAAACTACTGGAAATATTCTCAGGAGCATGTACTTCATCACGTCATCTCTCACAAACGTACAATAGAATCGTTTATTTAAGAATCGCAGTACGACATTTCTGTGCATTATATACTTTTCGTTTGTAAATTTGAATTCGTTTGAAAATAAATTTTATGTTTCCGTCGAGTTTTCATGAAAATTCCATTTTAGCTTTTATATAAACATTTAGTTTCCATTAAATTATATCAAAGTAGAAACTATCAACTTAATAATTTCTATTTTTATATCATTACAGATCATATTATAGAGAACAGAATGGTGAGAGGAGGATCGGTCGCATACGTCTCCTTTCGTACAAACTCTGCTTTCCATCTAGGATCTATTCTTGTAGTCCTTATAATATAGGCTATATCTTTGTTTATACTGGTTCGATTTAGATATTTTTTTTGTTTTTTTATGGGATTTTATTACCTTACAAATGATCTAATACATACTTTACGATAAAATACAAAAGTATGCATGAGTAATTTTCTTTTCGTTATAGCTTTTTTCCCTATATTTTCTCGGTGATGTAATACATATATGAAAAGTTAATAGGCTTCGAGGAAAATTTCAGGAAATTTCATGACAATCATTAGTCGTTTTCGAAAAAACTATAAGTAAGTTATTTTAAAATCGATTATACGAATTGTCACTGCCGGTAAGTCGATTCCAGCGAAAATTTTGATGTAACATTCCAAGCATACCTTAAATACTTAACTCCAATCTAGTACAACTTTTCGTTAAGTCTCGTACAACTTTCGTGAACATAGACTGTTCGCGAGACTTGGTTATTAGGACTCAGGAGACCTTAAACAATGTATTTCCATTGAAAATTCGAATTCGAAATTTTCCATGATCACAATATTTCCCTTTGTTATATATTTTATATATGGATGAAGAAAAATAAAAAAGAATGTCAGTTCTGAAAAATCAAGCACATCCATTACTATCACAGGTACGTTATTATAATTTATTAAAGTAATAATTATCCATGGCATCCCATGTTCCATTCATGAAAATAAGATATACAAATATATCTTATAAAAATAATAAAAGAGCATAAAATAAAACAATTGGATCAGTTTCAAGTAGCGAAGGTGAGAGAGGACAGAGAACAAAGGCCCTTGCAGCTCCACGTGGAGAGAGCCAGTCCCAATCACGTAACAACTCGATAATTTCCACTAAAACATTCACATGATACAATTACCGTCAACATCCAATCATTGTTAAATTTTCAGTTTTTAGTGTATTCTTTAAATTTTATGAGCAAATCCATTAAAGTTGATACAAGGTGTTATAACTACGATATGATCTCACTGCAATGGACATTATTTTGCTGTATTCAGTCATTCAGGAAAGCGGAGGGATTAATTGGGTTCAAAACTTCATCGATTATTGACGCTCGAGTTAATTCTCAGTAAAATAAAAAAAGGCATTTTTCATTGTCAGTATAATGGAGCGCTAAATATTCTTGAAGTACAGTGGAGCGTCGATTATCCGAACGTCAATTATCCGAACGTTCGATTATCGGAACGGTTTTTTTATTTTATTTTTTTTTATTTTTGTAATTTCAATTAATTTGATCATGTAAATTACTTATTAGTATTGTTAAAATTATTGTTATTTTGAATAAAATTAAAGGAAAATAAAATTATTTTTCCCAGAAGGTCTATAAAGGAAGCCATCTTTAATTATTTATCAGAAACTGCTTCGTTAATTAGTATTTGTATACCTAGAACTGTATACCTAATTAATTCATTGCATTTGTTTCTGTGAAACCCTTTCCGTTCATTTGGCTGGTTGTAGATAGCTTACTTTCAGTTTTAAACCGTTCTTTGTGAGGTGTATACCGCATTGTGATATTTTTTTTTTAAATTAAAACATGTCAACAAAAAGAAAACGAGTGGTTCTTTCATTAAAAGATAAAATGGAAATTATTACGCGGAAATTATATATATATATATATATATATATATATATATATATATATATATAATTATTAATTATATATATGTGTGTGTGTGTGTGTGTGTGCGAGTACGTGAATTTCAATTATCCGAACTTTTGATTATCCGAACCACCACTGACAACATTAGTTCGGATAATCGACGCTCTACTGTACTTACTTGATAAGGCAGTTACTGTTTCTTAGCTTACTAGATTTTACAAAGATCGACTTTACATTACTGTAAAATGTTTATTATTAAAGTTAGATTTTCCTTTTTCTTTTGTTTTTTAAATGATCCTTATACGATTATGTTTAAATATTACATTAAAGAAGACGTTCAACCACGTCCATTTCCATATAACGATATTTCAATTTATTAATACCTAAATAGTATGCACCGGCCTTGAGGGGTGCGTAAAAGTCATCAAGAAGACTCATTATTCAAGCAGTAGCGGTTGTGGGGCAAGTACAAAATAGTTCGTTTCCAGAGGCTTATTATAATGATGAAATGTTAAAACTTGTCTGAAATTCACATTTTAAACCTTCAGTGACAGTCATAAAAGGGAAATGCGAAACATAGTCGAAAAAATGTATTGAAAAAAATAAGTTTTATTTCAATGCGCTGGTCCAGATTTGACTCCGTAAAGCATGAAAGTAGGTGTAAGTATCACCCACTTCTCCCATAACAGATCAAGTTTTGCGGGGCAATTGCAGAGTTTCCATTAAAAACTAGAAAAATGTCAAGGAGAACAAATATTTGATTAAAAAGAAAAAATATCTGATGTGGACAACACATGATTTCCTTGTACGACTATTAAACTATAAATTGCTGGCTGATAAATTAATCCTGAATTTGGTTACTAGTTTCTGAAGATCGCAGAATCTCAAAAACGATACTCGGCGTCGCGACATCTATCTATTGACACACACACACACACACACACACACACACACACACACACACACACACACACACACACACACACAACACACACACACACACACACACTCTTGTTTCTGAAGGTCTCTGATAACTGAAATTTCCAAGAGATTTCTTCGTGTTCCGTGACAACATTTAAACTGTCAATATCACTAGATAAAGCATTGGAAATCGACAGTTTCGACATTTTAAGCGAAAAACACACAAAAAAATGGGGTGGAAAACCCGTATTTTACAATCAATTTTAACACTTAAAACAAGTAATGAAATTATTTAATTAGAGTGAAAAAAAATTGCTTTTATAACCTTTATCACCAAAACATATGATCTCTGTAATAAATTTTAATATACCTTTTGATGTAGCTTTCTTATGGCCTTCAAGTAAAGTACCTCTTTCGGATCTTCAATTTCAGCCAAAATCTATTAAATTACTAATATTGATATAAGAGTCTAATTTACCGAATTTAAGATGTTTTACATTATATTTTAATACACTTTTTGATGAAAGTCTAATATGACCTTCAAGTAAACTAAAACTTCCGGTCTGCCAATGTTTACCAAAACTTATTATGTTATTTATATTAATATGTGAGTCTTAAATACCAAATTTGAGAAGTTTTGTATAATATTTTAATATAATTTTTGATGAAAATCACTAATGAACTTCAAGTAAAGTACCACTTCCGGTTATTATACAGTAACCAAAAAGGGAGGTTCACAACTAAATTATATAATAATCCTAAATACGAAATTTTAACATTCTACGGCTAACCGTTTTTGAGTTATGCGAGATACGTACAAACGTACGTACAGACGTCACGACGAAACTAGTCAAAATGGATTCAGGGATGGTAAACATGGATATTTCCGTTGAAAACTGAAAACGGAAAATTTTCGCGATTACAAAACTTCCTTTACTGCGTACAAGAAAGTAAAAATAAGCCTTGTGGTGGAAGTTCCCGATATAGGTAGAAAGCAGAACTTGTAAGATCCAACTTAACCATCAGGTTGGAAATTACATTTTTTCAAATCTTCAAATCGTTATACTTCAACTTGGCGAACTATCGTGGTTGATTACTTAATTAGCAGTTGACATCCATATGATGGTATAGAACGATCAATCTATTTAGGAACTGATAAATTATCTGTGTGGAAAATGAGATTCTGGTTTTGAATAAATTGTTTAAGTAATGGACAAGTTTATAGATCGGGCTATTGATGTAAGTAAAGACTGGTCTTATAGGAATTTCTTGCCAAATCCTTCTAAAAACCGAAATAGAAAAAATCAATAGGTCCAATAAAAATATATCAGCAGAACATAAAACAGCACGTGTATTGTCAGCAAAAATAATCTCGTAGTCATGAAAGCAGATAAAGGAAATACGACAATAATTCTAGAAACAGAAAACTATAGAAAGAAAGTTTATTATTTCATTAACAAAAACGGTTTCCCTAAAAATCCCGTGAATAAATTTGCCACCGAAGTACGCGAGTTGATAAAGAATAGCATATTAAGATAAGTTGATAAGAATAGCATAAAGAATACGGGATAATAAAAAGTAAAATCTCATTGAGATGAATCCGCTACCTCCCCGACTATATGGCCTCCCAAAAATACACAAACCGGAATTCCTATAAGACCAGTCCTTACTTACATTAATAGCCCGATCCATAAACTTGCCCATTAGTTGAACAATTTATTCATAACCAGAATCTCATTTTCCCTACACAAAATTATAGAAGTGGCAAACAATTTATCAATCCCTACTAGTTAGCACTTATCCCTAATTATCCCTAATTAGCACTTACCAAAAAAACGCACGTACCCCGAATTAACTTGATATTAATTAATTGTTTGTTAATTGTCTTAGCAATTTATATTTGAATGTTTTTGTCTTTCCAAAATCTCACAGAGATAAGGTTGTAAAAAATAGCTTTAAAAATTTTTGTTTTAATTTTTATTATTCATAATTTAATTCGTAAGATAACCGAATGGGAACTTAATTAATTTCTGGAAAGAATATACGATCAGTGCGCCCACAGCTGTGATAAGTGCAATCGGCTGAGGTGGGAACGGTCCAGCTTATCAGGTAACGCCCACCTGCCAAAGATCTTCTATCGGCTTATAATTGGTCCCAGGGTGGGGAATTACTGAAAGAAAGGGGAGTTCATAGCAATCGTTTTAGGGGCGGTGAAGTGAAGATCTACTGACAGATAACTCCAACAGGTTGTCTCTTACTTGAATCAACTGCCCCTGGGATAGGAGATACATAAAGTGTAAACGAGTGCATCGTCTCGCCTTTAGCAAGTGACGTGAAATTTTAATTGTTTTCTAAAATTTTTCGGTTAACAAAAATGAAATGTTTACAATTTGTTTCCAAAAATAAGTATTCCATTCTTTTTTTTAGTTCCTGATATTGGCCTGTAACATAAATTTGTACTGTTTTTCATATAGTCTGATTTTATGCTTTGTTTTGAATGAATTTCTAATTCATAAGATAGTTTTGTAATAAAAATGGCTAAACGTTAAAGAAACAGCATTTAAAAATTTATGTGAAGTTTTTCATTTTCATTTTATACCGGTAACTAATTTTACACCTCAGTTCCTGTGATGAAAACGGTACACTTTCTTGGGCTTACTTTCGACAGTGGGATGATTTGTGATCTACAGGTAAAAAAAAAAAAAAAAGCGTAAGAATCTTAAAGACCCTTATGGACTACTTTACTAGATTTTCTCCAAGTCATCAAAACTAAACCCTTCATAGAAATTAACTACATACTTAACCTTTACATTGGCTATAGCGTTTCTAGGATTATTTCACTATTTTAAAGGAGTGAGAATAAATAATAAAAGGAGTGTTCTGGCTGAAACCCTCAGTAATCTCTGACCTGCATCAGTTAAGTATGGGATCCGATATGAGAATTAAGGCCATAACAAGCTCCCCCTATTTTACAAGACTTTCTACAAAATTTCGTGTGTTTTCAAGTAACTAAAAAAAATATTTCAGCAATGCTGTTGATTTTCCCGTTTAATTTAGTTGTCAAACATTTTCAGCTAGAATTGAGAAAGAGTAAATAAAGAAATGAATAGTAAAAATGTGGCAAAATAATTTTTGAAAAATATTTTTTTTTTTAATTTTTTTTCATAAAGAAATCATATTTAAAAATATGTGAATTTTGAAAAATTAAATACATATTAACACGTTGACTTCCAACTATGAGATAACACGTAATTGTTTACTAGAGATAATCATGCTTTGTTTACTTGCGATATTTGTGCAGCTACGAAAAAATTCGTAGAGTGTGTAAATATGAATACATGGGAGTACTACTATTGGGTATACTACTTCAGGAGAGAGTACTAAAAATCAAGGTTGGCTTACATGAACAGAAAATTTATTAATAAATAAACAGAAAATATAATTGTACAAAGATTATTCAAAACAAGTAAAAGAATATTTTTATGGTATGTGATAATTTTTAATACAATCTTCCTTGCGAAGGCTTGCTTCTCCTTGATAGATTGGACAGAAATATCGCGATTCTCATCGTATTTAACTTCGGTTCAAATTCGACATGGCTTTTTTTTTTCAAAATACATTTTATATGTTTTTTTCTGATTACTATGTGCTACAATTAGAGTTTTTAATAATATAATATGATTAAATGTAATCGGCTTTTTACACCGGAATCCTGAAAGGCCTCGTGGCTGTAAATGTGTTAAGTAACAATATTCCAAATTTGTGTTTCTGGAGTCTCTCAGACTCAGTAGTCTCTGGCAGTGAGAAAAAGAAGTAGCCAACGTGAGGGTTGAAACGGTATGAACACACTCCTCACAGATTATTTTATTTTTTTTATATATACCATCCGTTAGATGAAAAGCTACAAAGCACGGTTTCATGAACTCGGAGGAGGTGTAGATATCTCTCTCTCTCTCTCTCTCTCTCTCTCTCTCTCTCTCTCTCTCTCTCTCTCTCTCTCTCTCTGGCAAAGCCTATCTAATATCATATTGACAAGATCAGATTGGATGTTGGATGTTAGGATCCAATCGACGAAGAGGTATTGGAATCTGCCCTTTAGACCAAACATTCAGGAATAAACCTTTCAGTAGTTTGATGGTAGCTGATTTCTCTTGCAAATCAGCCATGAAAATGATATTATACCACATTTATGTTCTTGTTGAACAGACCAAGAGTGCCAAAACTCTGCATCGTCAGGTATGATTCGAATATTTAGAATTTTTTTTTTAATGATAATTATGAACTTTTATAATCGACCAAGGAACAAAATTTAACCCGCCACAAAATTTGAAGTTTTACGTTTCAGAATATGTGGAATCCAAAAATCGAATTTAAAGAAATCCGTCCGTCTGCGGCTTTCCTCTGAGACTACTGGACCGTTTTTGTTTTTTTTAGATTTGGCACAATTCCTTCCACAATGACCCTCGGAACTCGACATTACCACCCATTTATTTTACAAATGGCGGCATAGTAAAGATTTCATATGCCCATTATCCTTTATACCAAAGCTTTAAAAAAAAAAATTCAGGAAATTTCATGAAAATCATTAGTCGTTTTATTTTATTTTTTAAATAAATAATTTTTTTTTCTTAATATATAACTATAAATGGAATAATATTAACTGCTAATAATAAACTGTAAGACAATGATTTGCAGCGTTTTCTTTCATAAAAAAAAAAAAGATTTATTGCTTTTAATTTGACTTTCATAGATTGCATTAATTGTTCAAAGTAAACTTGAAAATTCTGCATTCATTTCACATCAACATAGATTCAAATACGGTTGAAAATGATAAGATTGGATTTAGTAAAGACAAAATTCTTCAAAATTGGATAAATAATATTTATGCTATATGAACCATCTTTAGAATGCACGAAACATGAAAATTCTCTATTTCATTCTTAAGTCTTTCAACACAATAACGGAACCGTGGCATGGATTTCATATAGGGAAATTTATAAAATTCAACATTGTAGGTAATACTTAAAAAATAATGAAGTTTTTTTGTAATCCGTCTAAAACAGATAGAATAAAATATTGAAAAGGGGTTTGTTCCCTTTTTTAAAATATTTTTATAATACACTTGATAATATTATTTTATATGAAAGCCCAAACCTTTTTATCTTATGTTAGTAAAAAAAAAGAAAATATAGAAAGGTTGTAAATCTTTTCTAATCTCTATTGGCAGTATGAGCTTTATTTCTTGGGGTCTTTACTAATAAATTTCACCTGACAAAGCTAATAAAATAGTACTTTCATCTCACTTAGTCATATCCTCTAATGCCAAAAAAATGAAAAAAATAAATTTGAATAATTTATGGCATTAAAAAGGAAAAAAAGGAATGGGTATGAAAACAGTAAAGAAAATTATCCATTTAAAACCCTGATCACGAAGTAAAAGGCGGAAATCGGGAGGTGCGGGTTTCTGTGACCTGCTTTCCTTAATCCTCCCGTCGAACAATCCCACCCCTTTCTCACGTTTGGGTTTTAATTTTCCATTAAATAGTTTTAGAATATACGGTAAAACTTCATTATAGCGCTCGCCTTGCGATCAAAGAAAAAGAGCGCTATAAACGTTAAAACAGGGAAATCAGAAAAAAAAATTGTTGTAATTTATTTAAACTGCAAATTAATGAATAAAACATTTGAATCTACATTTTTCTTGACGCTGGTTTAAAGTTAGCATTGTTTTTTTTTTGTTTCAGGCAACGTAATTTTTTTTTTTAAAACGCCATTTTCAAATTTGTTTAAAGTTTTATCTTGCACTTAAAATGATCACTAAAAATACTTGTTCAGATCATCTGTTGTTTTTACTAATTCCGTTCCATTCTCTTCCTCTTCTTCATTTCATGTTCTTAGACACGGCAAAATCTGTTTGATATAAATAAGATTTGTCGAACTCATTAAATAAATTAATGTTTTCTTTGATAGAAAAATATTTACACAGCATGTTTTCTTGGACCTGAAATCAAAGCACCTGAGGAAAAAATCGGATCCGTGTTTGTAAAACTAACAACATTTATATTCATGGAAACTTTAATTTATTTTATACCCTATCTTGCCTTACGTCAACACGGGTTTTGGTATGATAGCATTAATAGTTAGTTACCTCTACCAATAATCTTCAACTTCATCCATTGAGAATACTTCCACCAGTCAGCTCAAAGCGGCCTAGCTCCTACTAGCTTTCAGTGCCAGGGTCACCCTACTTGCCAAGTAGTCCAAGAAAAATTGAATGTTGAAATTTCTTCCGAACCTTACTCCAAGGTAGGTTATCACCACGAATTCTTATCTGAATATTCCGCCATGGATCTGTGTGCTGATAGGCATGGATCAATGGATCTGCCTGCCAATTTTTCCTCACAGCAGAGGTACAGTTTTCTCATCAATCAGCCGATTGAATATGTTCAATGTCATGAACACTCAGGGGAGTAAGGGACTCATGGACTGCTTTCTGTATCAAATCAGATACATCTCCACAAGCCTCGACATTCTTACTCTTGTCCTCGAGTGTTTCGATCATATCAATTAAAGTCCTAATTTTTCCCTTGATATTATTCTGAACTTCGATATTCAATTCTTTATCTGCTTGTTTTATATGAACCCACAAATTCTCATTATAGGGCCGAGTTGAGTAAACTGGTTGGTCCAGTCTCTATTTGCTTCTAAATCTGGAGAGCCTTTTCTTGTTCGTTTAGCGTTCCGCTTTGTTGCCTTTTGAGAACATGCCTCTTATATTTCTATTGCATTGGGGTCTCTCATACTTTTGGGCCCCCGAGTTCAAATCGTTTTATGTATAATAATAGAATATAATTAACCTAAGTAATTTTGAAGGTAGTAACCTTGCGATGGTAATTGATATCCGACGTTCACCGATTTTAAGCAGAGGCTTAAGAAGGATAAAACAATATCCTTAAAGATCCTCTAAGCCTCCTCCTTCGAGGAAATAATATGTATGTAATATATGCATATATAAACAGTCACACACAAACAAACAAACAAACAAACACAAACACCTAAACTAATCACATTAATGCCACGAATATAGTTTCTAGGAATGTTTAATCTCATCCAACAAAAATTCAACATTCCTAGAAATTACGGAGTCAATTAGACTGTTTTTTCTTACCTCACTAGCACTGTATTTAAAACTTCTATCATATTTACTAGATAAAACGTTATAAATGCACAGAAATAAAAGGAAAAAATCATTCAAAACGTTATTACCGAGAAATGGGATCGTTATAACGAAAGTTCATAGACAAATCTCCAACTAGGATCGGGATCGAGAATAAATCGTTATGAACAGGATTTTTATAGTCGGTAAATCCTGTTAATAAAAACAGGAGCGTTATAGCTGGGAAATCGTTATAAACAGGAGCATTATAACGAAGTTTTACTGCATATGATTATCATACCATATAACACAAAAAAGATTCATTAAGAGTTAAATTATCGATACAACTATATATAAATATATGTAAAAACGTACCTAACTATTCATTTTCGCTTCCGATAAAAATACAAAAATTCATAAAAAAATGTATTGATATTATCTGAACAGCCATAGAACAAATTTAATGGCAGATCAAGGGATAAGGATAGTAATTGCGTTTGGAAATATTAAATATTTTATTGGGAAAATTTTGAAAAAAGATTGTTTTAAAGCTATCAATAACCGTTACAAAACGATTTGAAAGTGGATTAAATCCATACTTATTTAACAATATTTTATATCACTCAGTTCATTTTAATACACAATAAAATATTGATAGTCGATTATTTATGACATGACAGGAATTTTGAATGGCAATAATATTAAAAAACCGAAAATACAAAGCATTGTTGTAAATATTTACAACTAGTATATGAAGAAAGCGTCTTCCTTAGCGCCTAAAGGTGTTTAGGTTAAATAAACAAAAATTTGAAATAAACAAATGTTTCAGTCTAAATAAAGGTCATTCTCAAGTTTAATTTAAAAATTTATCACTATCTGGAAAGCAATATCAAATTTAATTAAAATTACAATATTCAAATTCTAAACTTATAATTTTCATAAAAATCTGAATATTAAAAATTGAAATAAGTTGGTGGCAGTTATATGTTTGTTACATCATAGAATGTTTGTTCATTTTTTAATGGCGATCTAAACACATTGAGAAATTAAGTAATATTAACTGAATGGCTTGCTAAACGAAAAAAATAAATGTATACTTTGAAATTTTTCTTTCAGAATGTGACCATTTTTTCAATCAATGCTCAATTGCGATCATTGGGTTATTTATGGATACATATATTGGTTTCGTTTGGTGGAATCAACCAAGCTTTTAGCGAATAAAACATTTACACAATACCTAACAGTTTCTTCATAGCAAATATCTAATTCCACGACTACTTTATCAAATCAGAGCAAATAATTTATCTGATGTAATGTTCAGATTAAATAAAAAAACATACAATATTGTTCTTGTCTTGATAATATTTTTCCATTATAACTTATTCAAAAATCCGACCAACATCTGAACCTGACAGATGTTCGCTATGTTCTTGCGAACGGAAGTGGACTTCCTGCTACACTGCAGTGAAGCTTGCGAATTCTTCGTGAATCGATAATTCCAACCCTGCCACCTGCATACATATGTGCATTTTTCTTCTTACTTGGTATAATGCTGGCACCTGTAAAGGCAACATTCAAAATCAGCCAACGAACTTGAGAGTAAAATTAAATCATATTAATCTAATACCATCAAAATTGAATTTAAGGCCGCGAAAAAAATAAAGAGAACATTTGCTGGTAAGCTACTAAAATGTAGAGACGGGTTTTAAATTCATAAAATGCATTTTTACTTCCTTCAACGCAGTAAAGAACGTATTTTAAAAATTTTCGATTTTCAGATTTCAAGGTAAATATTAATTTTGACCATCCTTGAATCCATTTTGACTAGTTTTGTCTGTACGTACGTTCGTTTGTACGTTCGTAACTCGCATAAATCAAAAATAGTTTGCCGTAGAAAGTTGAAATTTTGTATTTGGGATTGTTATATAATCTAGTTGTGCACCTCCCTTTTTGGTCACTGCATGGCCACCGGAAGTGGTACTTTAGTTAAACTTCATAATTAACTTTCAGCAAAAATTATATTAAAATATAATGCAAAATATCTCAAGTTTGGTAAGACTTTTAAATTAATATAAATAATATACACAATCCATGATCACCGGAAGTGATACTTTACTTGAAGGTCATTTTTCAGACTTTCATCAAAAAGTTGTATTAAATGCAAAAATTCTTAAATTTGGTATACAAAACTTTTATGTCTATATAATTAACAGACTGGATTTTGATAAAATTGGATAATCCAAAGTGGTACTTGACTTGAAGTTCAGAATAGAGACTTTTTAAAATATTCATAATAGATTATTGCTTCCTTGCACGCAGTAAAGGAAGTATTGTAATCGCGAAAATTTTCGGTTTTCACATCTCAACGGAAATATCCATTCTAACCATCTCTGAATCCATTTTGACTGGTGCCGTCGTGGCGTCTGTACGCAAGTTAGTTCGCCTTTCGCATAACTCAAAAACGGTTAGTCATAGAAAGTTTATTGGGATTGTTGTAACATCTAGTTGTGCACCTCCCTTTTTGGCCACCAAATGATCACCGGAAGTGGTACTCGACTTAAAGGTAATAGATTTTCAAAAATTGTATTAAAATATAAAGAAAACGTGCGTGCGTTAATGCGTGCGTTCGTGCGTGCGTGTGTGTGTGTGTAAACCAAATGGTGTGAAATTTTTTATTGTGTGGGAAGAGCTCACTAGATTTGGTTTATAATTGTCTAACTTGGTACTTTATTTGTAGTTACACAGATTTTAGTAAAAAAAAAAGAAATCTTAAAAAAGAAAATAGATAAGGTATTAAATCTCGGCTGCCAAATATCAATCGAAAGTTGTACTTTACTTTATTTTAAATGTTATCGAATTCCTTTTAAATTTAGTAATTGAGACTTTTATATCATTTGGAAAATACTCAGTAACCGGAAGTGGTACCTTATTCGAAATTTCAAACTGCTCTTTAATATTGAATTGGTGGAAGGTCATGTGCTGGTCACATCAATTTTAGAAATAAAAGCGTCAAATATAGAGTTTTAGAAAATAAAATTCAGAGTTTACCAAATCCAAAATTATGACTCAGGGTAACGTCACGTCGCTGCAAACACATCACGACAATTAAATTTGCCAGCTGACATGGAGTGGATTCGGCTTCACTAAAATACAATATCCTTTTTGAATATTAAAGACTTTTAACCTGTTCAACTAGTAATGCCTGATGAAGTAAAATATAAAATAATAATTTATACAGCACTGCAATTTTCAGTTAGTCCTCTCTCCCTCTCTCATTAATAAAATTCAGAAGTGAAGTATAATCATTAAGTTCATATTTGTAAACCAATTCGGTTTGAATAACAATTCCAACTGGTAATGCTAAACAACTTCATTTCATGTTAAACTATATTTTACGTATGATAGTTAAAAATATTAATAAAGCAAATCATCGTTAATTGATTTGATCATAGGATTGAAAATTACGATGATATTTGAAAACTGTCATAAATGCACATGATTTACACATCTATGCCTGTTAAAATTGAAATCTCTTTTAACCTAACTGATACCAAAAAACATTGAACTATGAAGAAACTTACAATTAGATTAAGTATTCATGCTTGTCTAAAATTCAGAAGAAGATGTTAAACACTAGACTAGTCGATTTAATAGAAAGGAAACGATATTATGATTGTTTTCTGTCTATCAGTTCAGTATTAGAGAAAAAGTTTTGAGTGCTAATCCTAGCACTACAAGGAGAATCAGAAGAAGATTTCTCTCGGAAGGAGCACATAATTAGAATTTTACTGGAACTTGAGAAGGCATATGATAACATGTGGAGAAAATCAGTGTTGAAACTATTAAAGTCTTGGCAAATTACAGGAAAAAATTACTAATAAATATTGAAATTCCTGCTGGATAGAAAGATTAGAATAGGTAGTTAGTAATCATCAATCCAGAGATTGGGAAATTGTATTGACACAAGGCTCTCCACTTAGTGCGACTTTTAATCATCATCAATGAATTGGCAAGGACTAACGAAATTTGCGGATGATTTCCTCTTCTCTGTTCTCAGTAAATATATCGGTTTCAACGAATGAAAGATGCAAAAATAGTGATAAAAACGGATTGGGGCTACTCTTGAGTCATTCGCATCCAAGTTGTGGAGCGAACAGACTGCGCCTCATGAAAATTTATAGAAGAGCTACAACAAGAAGCAAGATTGGCTATGGCTCGATCATCCATGGTTCAGCAAGAGAATACCTCTTCTGAAGATTCTACGCACCTTCACTACGAACCTCTAAAGATGTGTACAGAATATCATATATTCGACGTCTCTATGTAGAAAGTGCACAACTTTCCTTAAAGCTAAGAAGATCTCTCAGCTAAATATATTGAAAAATTGGAATAACTACATAATTAGGTCAGAATTAAAGATCCCTGCCATGGGAGGCAGAAAGTAGAGCAGTTCCCAACGGCACTTCTTCCCTTCTGGAAATTACAACTTCGAAATCTTTTCAGTTATGAAGTGGCAATGTCTTCAGTAAACATGTAACTGAAAAGTAAACTTCACCTTTACCTTGGTCATAAAGATATTAATTTATTATATGGTACAAAACACTAAGGCATTTTCATGTTTTCTTATGTATTTTTGAGAGAATAAAACACCCAGTAATGAAGTTTACTCTTTAATGTGTTCCGACGATTCAATCTTAGTTATAAAACTTCTTAAACTTGTAAAAGAGCTGAGGAAAATAAAATAAGGGAATAACAGAAACAAGAAGTATAATTATAGTGAAATTACATGAGGAAATATGAAAAAAAAATTAATATAGGTAGATATATATAAAAAAAAACTGTTTAACTTTATTTTTATTTTTTTTACGCTACTAAAAATTCTCCTAATGAACACTTTTCTCATGGTGGTCTCAATAAATTCACTTTATAAAAAAAATCTTTTATCCAACTTTTTGCAAGTCACATATCACCTGAACAATATCTCCATTGTGTTTCCTCTCCCCTACCCTCCAAAAAAAAATCTTTACTTTTAAAATTATTTTAACTCAGAGAAAGGGATATAGCGCGACTCATAAATATAAAATATTTTTTTTTTTTTTTACAAAATATCCGCTACGGACAAACAAAAACAAACAAAAAAATAATTATAAATTCAATCTATACTCCAAAACAAAAGTCACATAAGTTTCATCCGAAACTAATAATTATTAAATCATAATAAATATTACTGTATATATTATAATCTAACAGTCGACTGGCGTACAACATACACTGTAGAAAACAGCATCGATTAATAATTCAGACACGGTGGTCTGTTGTTATCTGAGTGATATTAGTGGTTGAAAGGTACCACAGCCTTCGAAATGGTGAAAGCATTAAATATAGCTCACAAAAACTATAACGTTTTTTTTTTTTCGTGTGAACACACGCTTGTGAGCGCTTATAGCTCGAGCTAGCTGAAAAAAAAAAAAAACATATTGAAACCAGTGCCCCTTCACTCTTACTCTCTCTTGATGAAACTAATGCACCCACCATACCTATTACAAAGGAAAAACAATTGTTTGAAATAAAAAATGTAATTGCATGGATATGAGTGTGTGTTTTACTTTAGGTAAATATAATTATATTTGAAAAAAACAAACAAATAAAATAAAACTTAGGATCCCGTGATATGGTTAATTACAGTAATACATTTTTATTTTATTTTTAATTCTGTTATCTAGTGTTTTTTTATGTTTAAATTTCAATGGACACCCATGAATTCTCCTGAAAAGCGTTGTAGAGGATAAGTAATATTTTAAATTTTTTAGTAAATAAAGTTTTCAAAATACTTTGGATGTTGATATTCATATTTTATTAAAATTCTTATCGAATTCATTCAAAGGACATTTATTTATTTTTTGCGTGATATGTTCTGCGATGCTCTTTCAGCGACAAAATTTTCAAGACAACTTTTTTTTCGGTTACAAATAAAAAATATGTCAAGAATGAATGTGAGATTTTAAAGAGCTATAAATTCAGGTAAAATTGTTTTGTTGTTGTTAATTATGTTGATACGCTTAAAAAAAAAATGAGTTGAAAAATGCATTGTTCTAGATAATATACGATAACACTTTTTTTATCGCACCAATAACTCCAGCTATCTATCTATATAGTAGAGGAAAAATAGATCCAACGTCAGAAATGTTTGTCAAGTAGAGTTGAACAAAAAAAATATCTTACGACAGGTAAAATAACATAAACGAAATACCTGTTTTCCCATATAATGCGTTCGTTTATATACTAATTCACAGACCTTTTTTTATATTACAAATAACTCTGCCTATACACATATTAGGGGAAATAGATATATCATTGGAAAGGTATTGTCGACAAGAATTGCAAAAAAAAAGAAAAAGAATTTACACATATGTAACCGTAAAATCAGAAAAAATCATACTAACCAAATGCCTGTTATTCTCAAATAAAAAACGTTCATTTATTTATTAATACTCTATTTTAATAATATTTTGGCAAGAAATCAATCCAAAAACTACCCAAAATAATCATTAAGCCTTCATAACAAATAAAACAAAAGCGCAAAAGTACCTATAGAGGGGTAGTGGTTCGCTCAAGTTACTGTTGAACACTGGATTGAAATAGTTTAAATTGTGCATGACATTTCGTTTATTTCAAAATGTAATAAAACGTCACGGGCTGCAAACTAGGATACACATGTTCGATTCCCTAAAAGCAGTACGTACCTACTAAAAGGGAATAGCGAGGTTATAACTGCAATCCGATCTAAGCTCCATGGCAGTCGGCCATAAAACTAAGGTGTTCATAGTAAGGTTCAGATTAACGGAGGATATGGGATCCAGAAGCCAACAATAAAGTACTTACGAATAATAAGCGAGTCAGAGCAAAGGTTTCATCTGGACCTGGTCTGTATCATTCTGTAATAAATCATCTGGGGTGCCAAACGAGTATTTCCGATCTACTTTTTGATATAGAACGCCAAAAAAAAACTTGAGAATAATAACTGTAATAATTATAAACAAGAGTATATCAGAAATTCTGCAACAGAATAAGACAAAAAATATGTAACGCTGCAAACACATCACGACAATTTGCCAGCTGACATGGAGTGGATTCGGCTTCACTAAAATACAATATCCTTTTTGAATATTAAAGACTTTTAACCTGTTCATCTAGTAATTCCTAATGAAGTAAAATATAAAATAATAATTTATACAGCACTGCAATATTTCAGTTAGTCCTCTCTTTCTCTCACTCTCTATAATAAAATTAAGAAGTGAAGCATAATCATTAAGTTCATATTTGTAAACCAATTCGGTTTGAATAACAATCCCAACTGGTAATGCTAAACTTCATTTCATGTTAAACTATATTTTATGTATGATGGTTAAAAACATAAATAAAGCAAATCATCGTTAATTGATTTGATCATAGGATTGAAAATTACGATGATATTTGAAAACTGTCATAAATGCACATGATTTACACATCTATACCTGTTAAAATTGAAATATCTTTTAATACAAAATAAAATATGTCGAAAAAATACGTACAAAAAATACGTCTTACAATACAATACCCCTAACCACCTTATCACTTTTCAGGGAAGGAAAGAAGAAATTTGTCAGACCGGCTGTTCAAAATGAACATTTCTTCAAAGTGAGTGATGTCTTTATGAGTAAATAATTATTTATGAGCAAATAATTCGGAAATAATTGATGGAGCCAGGCAAAAGTTCTAAGGAGCACTCTATGGAGCTAAGACAGGTGATACCTAGAATGGGTTATGTTTCCACTTTTTTGCTAAATCATTTGTGAAAACGAACTTCAATCTGGCTTCCATACATCAAATGCTAGAATTAGCCCGCCAACACTGCTTCAGGGTGTATTTGCAGGTACAGATGTGGTTAGGAAACGCTATGGACCCCATAGCGGCAAATGACTAAGTATGGACTGGCTCATGTTCTCACTAGCTTGGAGCCCGCTCCATAGTCACTTTTACTAAAGATATCCTGCAAATAGCCCTACTTAGACAAAATCTCGCGCAGGAATAGTTGTATCAAAATACATCATATTGGTACTCATTTTACGCAGAAGTTAATGCTCTACAACTTTTATATAGACATCTTTTCTGATTTATTGGTTTTCCTTAGAGTTATATTCGAAAAACAAAACAATATCTCATTTTATGTCACGTTTTCGCTCCTAGGACCGGACGCAGACCTCCGTGGAAAATCTGGGGTAGTAATATTGGGCCGTAACATGAGAGATTGAAGCGACAAAACCTTTATCATGAATTATTTCTACTCACTATGGTTACGTTTTACGCCCCAGTAAGTGGCCTATAATTGTAAATGTTCTAATAATATAATATTGTTTAATTGCTCTCAATTGCTCTTGCAAACTAAAAATATTTTCTTTATTGTTATCATGTGCAATATTATTCTCTTTTGGACTTTTAAGTCAATAAAATCGTTCATGTATAACGAAATGAAATTTGAAATGATTTTAAATGAGTTGAGTTGGTTCTTAATTTCAAGAAGTGCTTCTCGGGAGTTGTTACGGAATAATGTGCCTCCGCTTAAAACTTTGCTACTTTGTATGCCTTTAAATGTTTTAATGTCTGTATTACGCGAAGTACTTTGTTTCATGTTTTTATTTTCAAGCAGTAAAAGTGTGCGTGTTTGGGGGGGAGAAGGCATATTGGGGCATAATTTAAGAGATTAAAACGATAAACGATAAATTTTCAAATATAAATATTAAATAAAATCATATCGAAATCTAGAGGTTCAATTGAGATTTTCTTTGCAGACAGACAGGTTATTACTATCTTTGCTTGCAAATCATTATTATTAATATCTGGCACATTATCTAAATCATTAATTTACTCTTTTTCTTTCAGAACTTCTGATAATTCACTGAAAAAGTTCCTATTCTGTCTATTAACAACGCATTTTTATAGTTGAATCATACGCGCCACCCTATGTCCTTTGACTGTCGAAACCACATTTTCTACTCATGACCAAGTTTCGGGGATCTATTGGTGTGTTGTGCTAGCTGATTATCTGACCGATAGACGATGCGCACTGTTTAACGGTCACAAGCTAACTCCGTTAATGTTAGTAATAGTGAACATTGGTTGTAGTATCAGTTTAATTGCATCTGGTACTTACAATAATTGTAAGTAAATCGCTCTGTTAATTATTATATTAAAAAATTGACAGCCGAGGATTTAGGAATGTAGCCCAATGGTACGATATCTCTCCCGTGGTTAGAGCTCATTCAAATCGATTTCTAGTGAGATCGAACTACCACCCAGCCTTCTCCATGTGTATGCTGTTGTAATGATAGGATAACTTGGACATGCCTGTTGAATTCAGTCCGGGCATGCCTTATTTTTGCACAAACGGATAAAAGTTTCTATCGGCGGATGATGAAGTCTTTTCCACATTATTTACAACAAGGGAGAGGACTTGTACAAATCGAAAAACCTATAAAATCAACATCAAAATGCATTAAAAAGAAAATTGGAAAATATGGACTTACCTGGTTTTTGTATCAAACCCTTAAAATGTGCTTGTTTTTTTTCACAAAAGAATTCAGTAGTGAGTAAGTAAAAAAGTCTGGTTAATCAACGAGTTTATTTTGTTGATAACATTTCAGGGTGATTGAATGGCCATTCCGGACAGTGTGTAAATGGCGAGAGAGAGAAATGTACCGAAGAGATTCATACTGACAGTCAGGGTAATTAAAAAATACAAATAATTTTAATTCAAACCGGTCTCTATTATATATAAATAATAATATGTCAGATATCAATCAGGTGAAAACATAATTTAAAAAAACTTTTTAAAATATACTTCCACATGAGTGATTCCTAACAGATTACTATTATCATATACTATAATAATGGATGCTTGATTATTACTATTATAATCAAGCATTCATTATTAGTTATGCAGTCAAACATTCATCACTTGTAATTTATAAATTAAGAAATAAACAATATCAAATAATCAGGAACTAAGACGAAAATTAAATTCATCCCTTAAGAAAGGGTTTTGCAATATAGTCAGAGACGAAAAGGAATCAGAGATGAAGTATATAAATTACAGTCGGCAAAAACAAAACCATACCAGAACTCGAGAACAAAAAGCCAACCAGTCGAAAAACAACCTTTAACCTTAATTTGTCCCCAAGTTTTCGGGAGAGAGGGACGCCGGTCTTTAAGAATAAATTATGTTGTCAGGTAGTTGCAAAAAAGACGGGAACTAACAACTTGTTTGCGTTGGGGTGCTCTTTGATTTAGGCCCTAGGAGGGAGCTAGGTCGTTCACCCCCAACACGTGACTCCCTCTCTAGGACACGTGTACTCCCATAGGCATTTCCCTCAAGTCTCCCTTTTCTTATGCACCCGCAACAGGATGTCCAAGTGCGCAATAAGGAGGGAGAGGAGGCTGAGCATTGATTGTCCTCAGGTGCAGCGCCGGTCGCGAAATGGCATTCGTATAACTGAGGAAACCAGGCGGGGACATCTACGATAACACCGGCATCTTATATATGTCCAGGGAGTTTTATAAATTTCCACAAAAGAAAAACTATATGTTATAATAATACCAAAAAGTTTCTAAATCAAGTTCACCAAATAACTATCTATCTAAATCTTGGTAAAGAACTAGACCTTAAACTAGATACGGATAATCCGAAACATAAAGACAAATTGTTTTAGAATCAGTTCAAACTATGCCAATAAGGAGAGATACTTTTGAATATTTAGTTGAAGGTTTTGGGATTTAGCAATATATAATAGATCTAACAACGAAATTTAAGAAGAAAAACTGGTTAAAAGCTTTAAATGCCTAGGAGCCAATTTGGGAGAGAACGGAATCGAAACGTCTATCGAAAAGTCTATACGACTAGATCACATATAGAGTGAACTCGCCCGGAAGGATTTTTAATGCTGTGAATAGAAACTTATTAATGAGAACGAAATTGGAAGTATATAAATCCATATTTCTCACTATATTAACTTACCCTCCGAATCCTGGTCATTAGCTATGAGCATTAAAGTAGAATGCAAGTTTCAAAAATGAAATTCCTCTGTATAAAACCGAAGAGACCGCATCCGTAATACAGCCAAACATCAAACTGCAGTTAAATTGTCTAGCATGTTTTGAACACGTTTTAAAAATTGAAACAAAGCGTTAGGCCAGGATGACATAGCAGACTAAAGATGATGGGATACGGCCCAGGGAATGATCCAGATACATCTGGTAGTAAAGAGTATGAGAATGCCCCACAAAAGGAAATAGGAATTGAAGCAGAAGTAAAGAACAAGTTGAGAATCGTGATCATTGTGGTCCAAGCCGAAATATATATATATATATATATATATATATATATATATATATATATATATATATATATATATATATATATATAGAGAGAGAGAGAGAGAGAGAGAGAGAGAGAGTGAGAGAGAGAGCCACTAACAAGTAGTTGCTTCACAAGTCATTGTCACGTAATATTAATCAAACCTACATATTTACTTGTATTAAATAGTGATTAATTTTAATTAAAAAAAAATGTTTCGTAAAAATTGATTACGATAGAGAAATAGTTTGAGAATCTGTATTATCTCACAATGATTAACTCTGCAGTCATTGTCGAAACTTTGACATATTTTTTTAATAAAATTTTTAATTTTGCTGGAAGTCTCTTCGGCCACCCATTCTGAAACCTATAAAATTAAAAATATTAATGTTTTCTATAATTTAATATATTTTAAGTTCTTTCAATTTTCTTTAAATATATATTTTATAATAAGTTTACTATTATCAATTAATGATGATGGTAACTGGTTACCTATTAATTGTCCACAATCAGTCGAAAATGCTTAACAGTCATAAGGAAACCGCACTTTGCACAGGTACTGACGGACCAGGAGATGTCAGAAAGTATTGGTGTGCATTCCAAGTCTTGGTACTGACTATTCATGTCCTATACTGTTCATATTTGACGATATTCATGAACTTAATGTTATGAAATAAAGCCATAGTCTCGTTCTAGTTAAAAGTCAGATTTTTAAGATCAGATAATAATAGTCGTGATATAACTTTGTGGCTTGCAAAAAATTTTGAACTTAATTCTTGCAAGCCACTTTCGAAAAAAAGCTGGCTGCTGTCAGAACGAACACATATAAATTCGCTCACCTTCTTAACTCGCCAACTTAAAATATTTATTTACGGCAGTATCATTCGGCTGGCGCTGTTCCAATATTCGTTAACATTGCCCCTCTTATAGCGAAAGTGTTGCAACTATTCCAGAACAGGGTAATTACAAAAATATGTAAGCGTACTTCCCTTTGGAAAAGCTACTAAGGTTTAGCCTCGTTCCATTTTTTCTAATTTTCGCGATCATTTGTCATATTCTTCATTTCAGCAAGAGAACAGCCTCTTCCTCTCCCAAGCCTGATGATATAATCCGCGTACATCTGCCTGTGTCGACCTCGCGGTCGCTTCGCTTCTGATCTTGTCTCCATTAATCACTTGATCTTTCGATCATCCCCCATTCTGCTCACATGACTAAACCATTTAAGTTAGCGCTGTTCCATTATCTCTCCAACTGGTGAGACCCCTAGGTGCTCCGGATTCATTCATTGCGAAATCGGTTTTCCCCTGGATCCTTCTCAGGAACCTCATCTCCACTGCTGTCACTTTGCTCGAATGTCGATCCATGGTCGATACTCGAACTCTTCGCACCATAGAGGGAAACTGGTAGGAATGCAGTTTTGAATAGGAGGAGCTTTGTCTGACTGCTATAACTGCTTCCGTCCTATAATTGTGGAGCGTATATGAGAGTATACTCTGTTTGCTTTTTTGACTCTATGTAGTACCCCATTACTTTCACATCTCTGGATATAATTGTTTCGAAATATTCGTAGGCATCCACAAATTGAAGAGATACCCCCATTACAAGTTACTGTTCCCTCATTCTCATCTCGTCCAACTAGCATAGCTTTGCTTTTCTCAACGTTTATGGCCATTCTCTTCAACAGAAGTTCTTCACTCCATTCCGTTATTGCTTCCTGTTGTTTCTGGAGGGTGTCTGCTATTTATACTGCATATATCTCATCTGCATATATAAACGCTTATATCAGAACTGGCATGAGGTTCCAATATCCTACCATGGCTCTCGTCTATCTCCTTCTGCAGACTTTCCATATAAAATAATGTACAGGAGTCGGCTAAGGCTGTTCCCCTATTATAAAACCTAAAAGGTTTTGAAGTATGTCCTGACAATACCTTTTGGGCCCTGGTACGCTGCCTTTATTGCACTTATCAGGTTGCTAGTTATTTATTTGTTCATCAGGGCTTTCTAAATTTCTTCTCGGGGCACAGAGTCAAAGGCAACTTTCAAATTCATTTTCCCCTCTGTCCCATGTTTTCTCTGTTATTGTCCGTAGGGCGAATATGTGATCCTGATTCTGTCTAACAGGTCGAAATGTTGATTGCTCTTCCTCCAGGTTCTCCACTACCAAATCCCTTAATCTCCTCTCGAGGATGCGGGTGTATATCTTATAAACTACCGAGGATAGACATAGTGGCCAGTAATTGTTGGATATCCTTTCTTGTGTATGATAATATTATCCTCCCTTTCTTGGAGTATTCTTTTTTCTATTCAAATTCTTTGGAACAGGCTCTGCAACACCTTTCCCTCTCTCCCATGTTTTATAAGCTCCAGTGTCATCTTATCAATTCCAGCTGCTTTACCCAGCTTCATCCCTTAAAAAGCCAACTGTACCTCATCCTCCCAAATAGTGTCATCCGTGTCTTCCGGCTGAGTTTCTGGTGCTCTAGTTGTTCTTCTTAGATCCAAATGTTCCTTCTCCTTTCTTCCGTAGCGAACTTTTTCTGGTAGTGAGCTCACCAAGTTTCAAGGATCTCTTTCTCTTGTTTAATAAGGTTTCCCTGTTTTGTTCCTGGATGCTGCGCACTTGTTTCCCTTTTTTACCTTTGAGCGATTTTACGGAGTTACAGAACATCTTATGTTTTCCTGACGGCTTTCCTCCAGCTTCTTCAATAGTTCTTCCCATGTTTGCTTTTAGGAAGGTTAGACAGTCCTCTTGGCTTCACTCCTTTTTTGAACGTAGATGTGCCTTGAGTTTCCATCCTTTTCTTTAATATAATTCTTCCAAGCTTCTTTCTTTTCCTTAATTGCTTTCTAGATTTCTTCGTTTCACCAACGGGTCTTTTTCGAGTCATTAATAATCCTTTTTTTTCCGCAAACCTGTTCAGCTATGTCCATTAAAGGATTACAACTTTGATCTGTTGCCAGAATGATCAATCAATTTCTTGATCAAAATTTACTTCAATTAAAGCGTGTGTTTTTCTTCATCCTTTAATACCCCAAGATCTATCTATCCTTTCGTAAGCTTTCGGTTTTGAAGCTCGTGGTACGGGAACCATTGTATCAGCTGCCAAGAGGTAATGATCTGTGCTAAGCTCCGCTCCCCGTATTACATTCGGGTCTGTCGATGTCTTTGTCGTATAGAAAGTAACCAGTCACACTTCTTACTTTCCTGAGCTGCAAATGTAATCTTGTGTTTGTTCTTATGATTGTAGTGGGAGTCTCCTATAATCATATGATTCTGAATGCAAAACTCTATGAGTCTACATCCACTATCGTTCCCAATTGTTTCTCCTCTCCACAATCCCAGGACTCTAAAGGGAGTAGTACGTTCGTTTCCAGTTCGCGTATTCCAATCTCCCATGATTATTATTTTCTATTTTTATTTCTTATATGATCTAAAGTCTTCTGGAGATCTTAGTGGAACTGATCCTTATCATTGGTTGAGGCATCGTCGGTTGGGGCGTATATCTGGAGGATTGTTGTTGTTCAATTCTTTTAATCATGTTATCAATTCAATATCATAGCATAGTATACCCACCAGCTCCGAAACGATGCCAGGATGCTGTAGAACATAACTACATTTAAAATACATGAAAAATACATTTAAGTTAGAATTAAGGCATAATTATAAGAAAATTTCCCAATCATAAGTGAGCCCCATCATAGGTGTGATGACATTTCTATATAATATCAATTTTTAAGTATCTCAACACAATTTTAAAATGTACCTAAGATACAGCAGAAGGATCAAATACATAAAATTAGCAATTAGCGAAAAATTGAACAAGAAGTAAAAATGAGTTTGGGAAAAAAAAAGATATTGTTTATCTTTTGTTCGAATTATTAGTATCAAAACTTAAAAAAAAAGACTCGGAATTAATGGTTCTAGACCAAGCTTAAGAGGATTCAATAAGGGTGGAACGACCAGAGAATGGCCCCCTTCCTCCCAAAGGACGATCAAACACCTGCTATCGGAGGCCTTGATGACCACAAAAGAATGAATTTGGAAGCGAGGGGGAAAAGTCCCCTACTATTATTAAAAAAAGCAATAACGGTTATTTATTATGAATCACTGATGAACAAAAAGGAAACACTAATCATAAATCAGTGTCTTGTTATGTCTTAATAATACACCAAATAACATATGAGGGGGTGAGAATCGAAGGTGTACAAGTGATTTTTTTTTTCAATAATAGAATTAAGTGCGGTTATGGATAGTTGTTTTTCAAAAGCAATAGTGCTTAATATTCAAGGGATATACATTTGAGCCATAATATATGTATACTAAAAACGTTTTAGATTTTATCAAAATATTTTAACTTTAAAATGAGTTTTCACAATATTATTGAATTGTCACTTTTACTACTTGGCTTCTAATCCCCTCATATGATATGTTACAAGTTAATGGATTGGGGAGATTAAGTCAAATAAAATATTACTAAGAAGGCCATGTTTTAAGCAATTAGTCTACTGGCTACGAGCCAATTCGACTGACATGCAAGATGGATACTAGCCAGCTAGTTCCAAAAGAATTAGGCACCTACATCACTTCCTTTGATCAAGAGCGCTTCTAACGTTTTACTAAAACTGTGCATGATATTTCACAGCAAGACAAATGCAGCTAATATTTCAAAAAACAGGAGGAAAAAAAAGGACAAGATTGAAATAGAATATATGAATGATTATTAATCTTGATTAAAAGTGTATTTCCTTCATTTTAAAATAATCAATAAGTAAGGTATATAGCACATCCCCTCTCTTTTATGTATTCATTTAGTATAAGCACAAATCCTTAATGTAAGGAATCTAAAAACACAAGTGCGAGGGTAGCTGATGATTAGTTTACTATTCAATTAGCTGACGATTAACTAATAGATCAGGGGCGGTTCCAGAGGAAGTTTTTAGGGAGGACTATCAGGGTATGTGGTACTACAACACAACCAAGAAAAAAAAATGAAACATTCTTGTGGGAAAATTGAATACTCTTTATTTTTTCAACTGTTTTAAGCAACGACCAATCGATTTCGAGACATAAACGAAAAACCGAAAAAAATGACCTTCCCCTCCCTCCTCTCCTTGCCTCCGCTCCTAGATCCGGAGACTTTTATTATGTTTTATTACTATGAATTTTATTATGTCTAAGCTAGTCCAAACAAAGCCCTGCAGCAGTCAATTTAGAACATCCCGTCATTTCCGTCTACAACCCCCGTATTGACTGGCATATAGATGAACCCTTGAGTTTGAACCCATTTTTATATGGGAATGAGACGCTTTTGGTCAAATTGGCTTTTCTAGGTTATGGTTAATCGGCTTTGGTAGGCCATTAAAACTGTATCGTACTTCGATGGAAGTATTAAACAGCGAATTGGAAGTGTTTGGACAAAAAATTATATACATATATAAAGCGTGGCCCTTAGCTAGCATTTATCGCGATAATTAAATAAATAAATATTTACTTATTATAGATATAATTTTCTTTGCATCCTATCACACGACTGAAATTATAAGAAACAGCTCGACGTTTTCCGACTCTACTAGACAAACGCTCTAAGCATCACATTACATCTACATGACTATAATCAGAAGTATGCAGTGCTGAACAGTGGTACTCGATTAAAATCATCTACCCAATTAATACCTCCCATACCTAATCCTTAAGATCTAATTTAAACTTCGTAAAATCCGAATTGGTCCTTATTATACCACAGATTAAACCTTCCAAAATGACCTAAATTTCCCAAATGAATTGGAGTTTTGCCAAAGGATAGTTTCTTCACAAATTCACATTTTATTAATGAGATGGCATAATTACGTATTGTATTTTTAATACAGTTGTTTTCTTCGATTGTCCAAAATCTTGTTTTATTCTAATAAAAACCATATTTTCGTTATGATAACTTAAATGGTTTTGAATTCGATGAGTGAAAAGTTTTTTAAGAGTAAAGAGAGGTAAAGATACCGTGATGAGAACCGGAGGAACTGTGAGCCACGTGCGGTCACACCCGGCCAGGTCAACGGTAACGCGGTCACGACTCAGAACTCCTCTCTCTTCGGGAATGGAACTTACCATCACTACAGTTAGATCTCTTAGGTCCTATTACTGAAAAGGGAAAAAGAGTACTCAAGGATTCGGTACAGTGTTAGGTCCAACCGTTGTTCTCCTTTGGTATAGAGCTGAGGGATAGGTTCGATTCTTAGTTTTAAGTAATAACGTAGTCATCTCAAAACTTCTATTCTCCCCGATATTTTAAATATTATATAGATCAAACATAATCATAAATAATTAACGTCCGAATGGAAATTCGACAAACAATACGTCCTTAAAGCGGTGCTTATCTAACATTGATGCAAATACTCATTGAGTGTATAGCTCATGAAACAAACAGGTCCACTAGAGTCCTCAAACTTTTTTGTCTGGCGGCATATTGGAATTTTCAAAAAAATTCACGCCTTTTTTTTTTTTTACATTTTGTACATGTAAGAAGTATGAGAAGTAGAAAATAGAAACATAATTAAAACAGAATTGTAATATAAAATCTATATAAATGTTTTAATTATTTTCAAAATTTAATTTGGTACTTTATATTTGAATTTAATTTAATAAGTTGGAAGTTTCGCGATACAAAGGAGCCCCTTATGAGAACCACTGACATGCAAACCCCAAAAGCAGTTTCAGTCTCGGTTTGCAAAAACTATAAGCATTTAGAAGAAAAAATCTTGTGTGGTGCGCACATCACGTAAATTTCTTTTACAGCCCTACTTTGAGTAACAATTAATTTCTTCTCAAATAGGGCTTATGATATTTTCAAAGTTTCCATTTAGTTCCCATTAAATAATGTAAAACTATAAAATTTTAACTACAATAATTACTTAAGTTTATCCGTTTGTAACACTCTCCATTATCTTCTATTACTTTCCTTGTAGAGAAATTAATTTTTTTTTAATTTTTATCTTTCTATTTCAATGAGGTTAAGATCTAGCTGGTATTAAAGACCACTTAATTGTAGTTGGAGCTCGCCTCTGTCTTCAAATATTCTTAACCTAATCTAACTCTTTATCTTTAGTCTTCTGCCATCATGGAACTGCAATGTAAGACAACTAAATTTGAGGATACTTTAAAGTGCGGTATTTTCAAAAATTATAAAAATTAATCTGCCTTTTATTTATCAATTCTTCTCTATTAGGCAGATTCGATAAGTCATTTGATCTTCATGTCTCTTTCTAAAGAAATGTGTAACATGTTTCTTTGCAATGCCGTTTTGAATACCATTGAGAAGTTTGGATGTGTTTACACTAATTATAAATTTATTTAATGATATTTATAGCTATATAATATAACACGCGTTTAATATAATGATATAACAAGCAGTGGGTAAATAAATAAAAAACATGAAGTGAGTAAGTAAATACATAAGAAGCAGTGGGTGAGGAAATATACAGATTAATATGGAAAGACAGTGACTTGTGAAAAACTAACTATAGATAAGCAACATAAGTAAGATCGTTTTAGTGCGCATGCGCCTAAACAACCACCTTTTGCAATTGAAATAACAATCAACTTATGAATTTGTGTCTGCGATTGGAAAAATTTAAAATGAATCAAATTATTTTTAAAAAAAATTCATAATGGTATATCTAACAAAGTCCGAAGTTATGTTAAGGGAAATATCCTCATTTCAGAAGGCTTTGTCCTTATTGAGCTTAATCTCCCGGCCTATGCTCTTCCCGCAAGATTTTTCCATAAGTTGTTTGCCTATACACATTGTTAGTACTCCAATGAAAGTTCTTTGATAGGAGGATGATCTTTTGTGAAGTTTATGAAATTAAAAAGCAAGTTAACGAACCAGTGGGATCCGGGGTTTGAAATAGTTGCATAAGTATCTGTTTCGGCTGTTACGAAAATCTGGACATATTAGATATTATGATCTTCATAGGTACTTTTGCGAAGGAATATGAATTCTAAGTTATTGTTTTAAATTGGAAGCTTAGAATTATTGTCGCTGTTAATTATTAGGGTGACTTTAAGTTGCGTGTTATGCCTTAACAGAAAACACCTTCGCTGATACATGCCGCATGTGTAAATGGTTGCTATGACGTATTTCCTATTATGAAGTTGATTTTGAGTGTATCCGATTGAAATAGGTTTTTCAACAGAGACTATTCGTTCTTAATTGAATTATTTCGTTCTCTGATAATATTAAACAAAAGCGCAACTTACACTTGCGCCAACGAATAGCGAAACATTCTTGCCTTTTGTTTAGCTCTTTTCAAAATATTATTGATGACTAATAATTATAATTATTTCCTCCATTTTCTTACCCTGACTGTATAATTATAATTACTAGGATCGCCCAATGGTCGAAATTCGACCAAAATTAAAATATTGTATCAGTTTTGTGATTTATTTATACAATTAAAATGAGCAGTAAACGTTTTGTTCATCTATTGTTTGAACGTAAATTGAAATCGAATGAATTGAGGTTCAAAATAAAACCAGTAAGCCCGTTTAAAGGTATTTGTGGTAAAGAAAGACACAGAGAGACAGACCAATAGTCAAAATTATTTGGTCTCAAAGGACACTAAAACACGTAGGATTGTTGAAAATGTACGTCGAAAATTTGATCCGATTACAATACAGCAAAACTTAGACTAACCGTCACTCGTTTTTCCGTCAGTTTCTCTTAACCGTCAGTACCGTAAAAACAAAAAAAGGTGGGGTTTTTAGTAACTCATGGTGTGAGAACTTCAAAGGAAAATATTTACAAAAAGGTAGTTTTCTACTTTTTATATTCACGTAACGTACAGTAATACTAAAACTAATTTAATAATAATTGAACTGCAGCATATAACTACTATTACATAAAAAAATTTTGAGAAAGCCAAATAAGTTATTAAAAAAGACAAAAGCATAAGTTATTTACATACATTCATAGGCTCAAAATCTCGGAATTATTCTGTTCGACAGGAAGTGAAGTATCGAGAATGAGAAAATAATAAACTTATAAATTTTAAGGAGCCTCAGTCGTGACATAGACTTTATAACTGTTACACACAATTCACAAATTAAGAACATTTTTTATAGGTTCATAGTATTTATTATACAGTGATCCGCTTGAATTCGTTGCAGGAAAAGGTTTGTGTCGAATTGTATTTCTGTAATCCTTTAATTTGACGGTGACTGTAAATGGAAGTCTTAGAGAACTTTCCCAACCTAGGAGCAGTAGCAACGTAAAAGCAAGCATATTATGTCCACTTCCTGATTTATGTCCAATATGTTCCATATTATGTCCACTGATCTTTGATAATAATGATTTATATTTTTTAATATTATTTTTTTGTTTGTAGGGAACTTGACTATCTTTCAAATGAGCACTTGTATAATGAACGAAAAATGTACCCTTCTGGAGCTATTTGCAAATAAAATATTCTTTCCGTCATAACTTTTGTCCTACCTTTTCTCGGGGATGTAGAACGTGTATGGATAGTTAAAGGGCTTTAAGGAGAAGACTTGAGGCAAGTTTCATCAAAATCTTCTGAGCCGTTTTGGTACCACACTCGATGGAAGAAATGGTAATTCGGCAATTGCATAGCCGTGCACAGGGCGCTCGATTTGGTACACAGGCACAACGGATCTAAACCCTACAAAAAAAAATAATAAATTATTATTTATATATTAGTTATGTAATTAACGGAAAAATATGTAAACAATTTTTATATTGTGCACACGACAATAACTATCTAATGAAATATTTATTTCCCCCATACTATGTAATCAGTAAAAAAAAATGCTTGCCTATTAATTTATAGATTAAGAACGCGCTATTACAAATTGGCGGTATTTCGGCATAAATTCGAATCCGTATCCGTTTGTTGGATATTTTGTCGAAAAACACTAATGTGTAGACGATTTGCTGTAGGATTTGCCGAAGCGAAAAACTATTTCGCCATAGTATAGTATAAAGGCTTCGGTTTTCGTATTGCCAGATAACACGCAAGTGTAAAACTGCCCTTAAAACTGTAGGAAAAGACAAGAGGTTTCTGGTTTAAGTTTTTCAGAATGCTCGTGTTAAAGATGTTCTTGAAGGTTATTTGTAACTGAAGAGTGGGGTTGAAATGAATGAGTCATTGTTTACTGATAACACACGTTTACCATCGCCGTTATCAGAAAATATGAATATCTAGAAATGTTTAGTCATTAGCTTTCATCAAATATGTTATTTAAAAGTGTTTATCTTTTATTCAAAACAATTATTTCCAAACAATTATATTGAATTATTATACGAAGTACTACAAAACGCAAAATAAAAATATTCAGGTAACTTAGAAAGTCTTACAATTAAAACACCAAATTCTAATGCAATTATTGCTTAGGGAAATATATTCAAGAAGGTACAAATAAAGCACTGAATATTTTCGAAATCGGAAGCAAGCCATATCAGTACTTCTGATTAAAATGCTATGAACGACATGCAATTATTAATGGGCAAGTTTAAATTTACACAGCATACCACGGCGTCATAAAATTAACCCTATACTTGGCCTATAGCGTTGTGCGAAACTGTATTTGATTCCTTTTTCTGTGTGGCAAAGCATCATGGACTTTGACAGTCGAAGTGAACGAACTCCCAGTTCGCTCCCAGCTAGAAAAAAAAATCCCCCCAAAAAATATCGATATATATCGTATGGATAGTTTTCGAATATATCTAAATAGTAGTTCGATATATCAAAAAAAAATATTGATATTTCCATACATCGGGCCTCGATATTTTTAATTTTTTAAAACCTCTCCTTTAAAGCAAGAGGACCTTAGATGTGTTGGAAAAATATCGATACATCGGAATATCGATATTTTAAAAGAAATGTATCGATATTTTTGTCCGATAGGTTTAACTGGATATATCATAATATCGATATTAAAGTTTGAATATCGGAAACCAAAATGTTTTCCAAAAAAAGAATTATCAAAAAAATAATAAAATAAAAAATATCAACAAGGTCTATAAGTTTGATAGGTTTCAATCATTATTAATTCAATTTTGATTTTCTTCCTTCTTTTTTTTAATGTTTTTTTTGTTGACATTTAATTAATTTATTTCTAGTTCTTAGTAATGAATCGTCTTAATAATATATGTGAATATGTTCTTTAATAGTACATATTAAATCGTTGAATATTTATTTTCTTCCATCCTTTTTACTTTTTTTTTTTTTTTTTTTTTTTATGTTTGAGCAATTTAATTAATGTTTTCTCTAATTCCTGACGCAGTTTCCACTATTCATAGCAGATAAGGTGATGACATCAATAGTAAAATCGATTTTCACTTTTTTTTTACCGATTTCATGTTTAGTTTTTTATTTTAAATTACGAACCTTTGTAATCGACAATAAAAGAAAGATTTGACGCTCTCAAAATTTGAGGTTATACAAAAAAAGATCCACTCCTCCGCCGTTTGCGGCTTTTCTCAGAAACTTTATATTGAAAACCTGTAAATAATTATAATTTTTGAATATATAACAATTTTGAAATAATTAACCATACTTTAATATTTAACAGCGTTTTTTAAATATTTTTGAATACTAATATCATTATTACCACTACATCGTATAAGTCTCAACATTGCTCTCCACGGATCCGAATTTGCAGAACCATTAAAATTACATCAGTATTTTTAGATCGATGTACATAATGTATAAATCGATATATCATATTAGTAAGTTTGCAATACCTAAGCTAATATCTAATACCTATTTGAACTAAGCTTGTATTTGAGAAAAAATGTTATTTTCTTGTGATATATCTATATTATACAGACGAGCGCTTCTGTTTTTTTTTTGTTTTTTTTGGCCTCTGCGCAGTGATCTTAAAAAAATTACATTCATCTTAAATCAATCCAATTCAAAACAAATTAGCCATGGACACTAATAAATTGAACAATTCTAATTACTTATACCTACGTACTGCCCAATACAATGTGTGGGATACTGGAAAGATGCTGGATTAGAATAAATTTATATAAATATATAATAAATAATAAATATATAATAATGCCCATTTAGCAGAACGATGGGTAATGATATCCTGACGTCTGAAACGTTACATGATTAATCCATTGGTGCATTGTCAAAGCTTGGCTATCTATTGGGAAATGAAAAATCAAGTAATGAAATAAATTGTTTTTATCAGTCACTGTGAACAACCAAGGATCGCCTGGGGATTTCCATAAACTATGATGGTTCTCTCAGGTGGGACCGGACGAGAACATTAATCCAGGCTAGCGATCCACCCAAAGACAATGGCCAGGCCCTCGAACAGACGGACCGACGACGAACGGAGCGTGCGAGAGAGAGAGGATCAATACAGGGTAAGGTCGACGACCCCTACCGCCCTCTTCCCCTAGTTAGCCTATTCCCTACCGGGCCGCTATAAATCCCAACTACCTCCAGTTCCTCCTCTACGGCACTCTATAATTAATCATTATCCTTTCATAAAATATTGTTATCTATCACATATTGTTATTTGTAAAAGTATAATTTCTGTATGTAATCATTATACCTCATGAGGGATTAATCGAATGCTGAGAAAATTATCGTATTTGATCACCACAATAAAAGTTTTTTCACTCAATCCATTAAAATATGAGAAGAGGTTGAATGATATCGCACTGACTCGTACAATGAATTACCTCAAAGATTTTGTTCCTTTAAAGTGATTTATAATTTTAAATTCTTCTTATACTTAGATATTTGATAAGTGCACAACTAAATTTTACAAAGTTCGACTTTGCATGGCTGTAAAATCTTTATTTTTGAAGCTAGTTTTTCCCTGTTTTTTTTTTTTTTTTTTAATATTCCATATACGATTATGTTTAAATATTACATTCATGACGACGTTTTAAGCACGTCCATTTCGATGACATTGATAATTAAATTTATCAGTACTTGGTACGCACTTGCCCCAGCCTGAAGGGGTAAATGCGTACAAGATATCTGGAAGATTAATTATTCAAGTAGTAGCGATTTTGAGGAAAGTGCAAAATAATTCGTTTTCGGAGGATTGTTCTACTGATCTAAAAAAAAGGTAAAACTTGTCTGAGAATTACATTTTAAAATCTTCAGTGACAGTTATGAAAAGGGTTGTGAATGATAATTGAATAAATTTATTGGAAAAAAAATATTTTTATTTCAATACACTGTTTCCAAGATTTTCCGACAAAACATAGTAGGAGTGAGTTTACAACATACACACTTGTACCACAAGAGATCTGCACTTAGCCCTATTGTCATATTTCTGTCATGGCCGGGGCAACATTCACTAGCACTGAAAATCTAAAAAACTGTAAAGGAAAAATATAAATCACAAAGTATTTTGAAGAACAGCTTCTGAAGGTTCCAATTACCTAAAAAAAAAAAAATAAGGCCTAGGATAAACACCGATACAACTGTACAATAGAAGTTGAAAGATCCATCTTGATCAACGAGCTGGAATTGATATCTTTACTAGGTATAGTAGTTATAGCACCTTAGTGAACTCTCGGGGCTGATTTGTGATATATCAGTCATTCGTGATTTGTGATATATTAAATCTTCATATTCCCAAAAGGGTAGTTCTTGCAAATTTAGGATACGGATTTAACGAGACAATTACGAGACTCTAACTTCACATTCTCTTAGCTTTAATAATTGCTCCTGTGTGCCTTACAAGTTGTAAGTTGTAAGTTACAGCATCGCACAGTGGGACCGAAATAGCAGTTTTTGGGAAAAACTACCGTCGACTACGGATCCTTTATGATGATTAAGAATGTTACCATGACAAAGGGGTCGCAAATAAAGCCTTCACTGATTGTTGGCCATTAAATCTAAAATAAAATAAAAAAAACATGAAATTATATTTAAAAATGGTAAATATTAATGAACATCGACTAAAGTATGAAACCAGCTGTCAAATCCTAGTTTTTCATTAAAAACGAAAAAGTTTAAAAAAAAAAAGTTTTCATCATATTGAGGTGTTTTTTTTTTATATATATATTATGTAAACTTGAAATTCTGTGATTTCTTGAATTTTGACTTAGGTCAGCTCTTACCGGTTCAGGGTTTGGATTTAACGAGATGATTAAGAACTTACCCCGAAAACGCACTTGCCCCACATTACTTTACGCTATTGGCTTTTGATAGATCACTTTTCAGTTTCTTATACTTTATAGTATTCTTATATTCTCCAAGTCGAAGTTTTTACGATTCCTTTAAGTAGTTATTTAGAATATCGAAACTTATTGCAATAAAGACACATGTATAAAGACTTCGGACTTTTCAATCCATAACTGTTAGACCAATTGCATAAGGTCCTCGTACATCAGTAACACTACTTTACATACGACTCAAATACGCCAACGGTTAAAGAATACATATGGATTCACTAGAAATGATTTTTACAACACAGCAACTAACTAATAGAAATGGCCTCTAGATTTATGGCTGAGATCACAAAAAGAGTTGAAAAGGATGTTGAAGATCTAATCTCGTAATGTAGCTCAATAAAAAAGGTTAACGTTTGGTACATTCCTCATGGCTGACATCTCACTATTATGTAGAATATTGTGCTATATATCTCCGTTCTGTGTTTCCTCTAATGATACATCCACTTGATTAGAAAAAAATAAATATTTTAAAAAAAATAATAATAATTGTTGATGCAGCTGAAAACCATATACTTGTCACCTGACACCCACAAATATTATTCAAAAGTCTTTTTTAGGTCACACGTCTTCCCTTCACTTATATTACAAAGCTAATTTTCTTCAAAGTCTATTCACGATTTTAAAACAAAATAGAGCAGTATAATAGTTTATCTTTATAATAATTGTTCTACAATGACGTTGGTTTTCCATTGTCGCTATTGCGCTGTCGAATTGCAAACAATAATACTCATGGAGCAATGAAGGAAAGTTCAAGGCGCGAATCCTAGAAGGGGGGATGTTTTGCATAACAGAAGGTCGCAATGTGCACTATAGCTGTGAGGAAACAGAAGATACAGCACTTAAGCAATATTTTTTTTAATATTTCAAAAAATATAATTTTAGTTATTGTTCTATAAAAATCGGTTATACGGCAGACAGTAATGAAAAAAAAACAACATATTTTCGATAAATCGATGATAATAAAAAATGTAACGATATGTCTCTCGAGAACCAAACCATTATCAATTCTTATTAACATAAATAGCTTAAAGACCAAAAATAAATTGTAACAGAATAGAGTAACAATTGTTTCCAACATCTGATAGTCTTCTTATCCTTTTATGTTACTAATCATAAAAAGGTCACGTGGTTTTAGAAAATATATTTATTTCATTGCAGATTCTTGGTCATCCATCCTCTGACAGACTAACTAAATAACTAAATAATTATGCACTATGAGTTTTTAATGAATGAATGCATTACCAGATATTATCGACTAAAGATTTTTTTTTTTTTTATAAATTATTCCGCAAAAGACATCTTTGGTTCGAAATATATATGCCTACACACCATTGGGTAATGTTCTTCCTCATGATATCGTACCATTATTATGTAGAATATTTTTCAAGACAATCTGCTGATTCTCAAATTATATTTTGATTAACTAGGTTAATAAAGTTACCAAAAAAAAAAAAAGAAGAAAGGTTAATCCAGCAAATAAAGCGGAAATCGATGGAGCGCAATCAGTGACCCGGACACATTCCACACTAGCGACTTCAATCATATCATAAATTACTTAAATTAGGACATTAAATTATTCGACTCCTAAAAAGACTCACATTAATAAACTTCAACTTTTTAAATTTCTAGCATTACATCTCTGAAGTCCAAAAATTTAGTATTAAAAACTGTTTCTAAGAATAAACGAAAAAAAAAAATCGAACAACTATTTCTAAGATATCAAGAGAAGCAGCATTAGACCCAGCTGATGCATTTTTTTTTTTCAGCTTCATTATTGCGCTATTTAGTTGCTGCTAGGGCTAAATTTTGCTTTTTATTGAAGAATTGGGCTAATGTTGGGACTGCAGAAGCTTCAAAGGGAACACCACCAAAAGTTATCTGGCCGTCTTTCATATTTAAATGAGAATCGGACCGGTGCCAGGCCCTTGTATCCATGTACAATACCGGCATCCACGACAGGAAAAATTCCTGACGTCCTCCCTCGAGGAAGTGATGCAATACAGGGAAACGGCGAGGGACAATAGTTGAGGACTAGAGCGAGGTTTACCGGTCCCTTGCGACATCGCCTTCAATGAGGATTCAAGTATATCCAGTCCTCCAGGCCTTCAATAACAGGCTCTCTTGTGTTCTGTACCAATAGCCACTGCAGCTAGGTCTCCTCCACTATTTCCTGTTCTACCATTAACGGATAAATTGGGTTGCTCACTGGGTAACTTGAATAGACCAGCAGAAGGGAGATTATGAAGAGGTGATAAAGCTTTAAAAAAAACTCAATACCTTTTTTTCATATAAAGTTCCATTCCCCTCCTCAAATGTTATTAACACATACACTTGCATATAAATATTTGCAGAAGTGTGTCACCTGCCCGTGCATTCTTTTTGCTGAACAATTCTTTCTAAGCTTTATGAAAATTTATTTAGGAAGTACGGATATTTCCTCTTTTGTTAGACAGTCTTCACCACATACAGTGCTTTGAAATCATCTTACGACATTGGAAAAAAGTAAAAAAAAAAAAAAAAAAAGATCTTGTGATTCAAGTTTTCTGCATAATCGGTAATATTCACTGGATTCCTATTTTTTTTTTTTTTTTTTTTTCATTTCATGAAACCAAGTTCTTCTTGTATTGTTAATCAAAACCAGATATGAAATTATCCTCGTCCGAAGAACTTTTGAAATACATCATTTGTTAGATCAAGCCTTACCATTTTCTGTTGGATCTGCACTAGCACGTGGAGTTCATACCACATATACACATGTGAAAACCATCCCGGCCTGACCGAGTAGATATTGTTATTAAAATAAAAATCTAAATTTATTGACCATTGCATTTAGAAAGTATTTGAAGTACATTTTCAATATAGATTGTTTTCGTGTAAAAAATACATTACATCAACCACACTGGTAAATTTATGATCGTGCCAGTAAAAGTAGATGAAAGGAATGCATCAGCATTCTCTCAGGATTGCAAATAAATCGAATAATCAAATCTGTTAAAACCTTTTAAGAGAAAGGAATGAACATAAAACTAGATACAAATGATTTAATTTACCATTGGTATTAGTTATTAAGCTTACACCGATCAATCATTGATATCGTCACGTATAAAACACATATTCGTGGTGTTTTATAAATGATTGATTGATTTTATAAATGATTTTATAAATGATCATTGGCTAAAAATAATAATCTAACCAAAAGGTAGATTTTGTCCAGTATTAAAATATATATAAATATATTTAGAAGATTTGAGTCCAACCTATTTTAATTAAAGTTGAAATAGCGATATTGCATAATATTCGTAAGGAGGCATTTTCAAGATACATAAATCGTGCAGTCTTCAGTTCTAATTTAGTAAATTATTCAACACGAAAAAAATGTATAGGAGCTGGCCAATTTTAAGTATCGAGTATTTGAGAAAGCTATTCAAATATTCCGGAAACACCTGGAGAGTTCCAGTTATTTTTGTAGTGGCGCCAAACTGCTGTAATGCGGATCGCTGGTGGCTAGTAAATAATTCTTTCACGAATTATTGCAGTTTTTTTTTTTTTTAATTTAAAAATTAAAAGTTTTTATTTCTTCATTGAAAATAATTTAAAAATTATTATCTTTCAAGAAAATTGTGCTATCGATAAGTATTTGAGTATGATAAAAACTATTTATATCGTGCCATTATATAAAAGGACAGCCCGTTTATCGATTGTAAGTGATAATCGCGAAAATTGAAGAAAAAATCATTACTAAATTTTAACCATATGATTTTCATGGTTCTTAGTTGATTTTGCAAAAATAAAATATACCGATACCGATATAGGTGCTACGCAAAAGCCGAAAAAACACTTCTTCCCTGGAATCTAGCGCCAATACGGCTCAGAATATTTTAATGAAACTTGTCTAAAGTCTTCTTCTCCATAAGTCTTCAAACTATCCATGCATGAACTGCATCCCCGAGAAAAGGAAGGAAAAAGTTATGCCGCAAAGAATATTTTATAAGCGTATAACTCGAGTAGTTATACATTACATTACTCGAACAGTTATACATTACATTTTTCGCTGATTAAACGGAAGCACATTTGAAAGATAACTAAATTCTTTAAAAAAAAAAAAAAAAAAAAACATCTAATGAACACCATAGAAATTGAGAAAAAATAAAACTTGTTGAAACTGCTTTATTTTAAACCTTATATTTGGAAAATGATATAGCCATGTTTTTTCCAGCAAAATATTAATTTTTCAAATCATATTAAAAGAAAAATACAAACACTATAACATAGTTGATTTATGGTCGAAATTTTTTATATAAAGTGTTAAAATTATTACATAAACTAGCCTTATAGACCAAAAGCGATGGCATTTGCAGAGCCCCTGATTAAAAAATGAAACTTATTTTTGGCCATTTGTCTGTATGTGTCACGATTATTTCCTAAATGGGTGAGCTAATTCTATTTTGAACTTCAATTAATTCGATTTTTTAATTCTGCATTTATACATAAAACAATTTTTATCTAACTTTTAATTGTAATCATTTAATCTATATAAATATACTCAAAACAAGTTATAGCAAACCATAGCCGGCTCAAATATAAAAGTAAATAAATTAAATATGTAAAAAAAAATTACTATCTGTTGTTCAAGGAATATTCCAATTTAGAAACGTATATTGTTTTTCCAAGATTAAATCATTTTCCCCTTAATTGCATTACTAATATTATCTAGATGTATTACTATTTTCGATGAAGAAAAAAATATTTTTTCTGTATGCCTAATAATATCTCAGATATTTATTTTTGTTTGTGACATCTAAAATTTTCAAAATAAGCGACATTTTTTTTCATATTCCGAAAATCAATAATTAAATATTGAAGCAATTCATTAAGATATTTCACATTCATAAAAAAAAAAAAATAATAAAATAATATAACATTTATAGAATACGTGCTTTAAGTAAAAAGCTTGACATAATTTTATTTGTACCGTTCAAAATATGCATCATGTCACAGGGGCGGATTGAACAATAAGCGGACTAAGCGGTCGCGTTGGGACCCAAAGGTGTCTCGAGGTGTTAAAATATCTTAAATTAAATATTTAATCAATTACGTAATTTACATATTGACTTATCAAAGATTCACATACATTTTGCAATGATTATAATTAAAAAGAAAATACATTTTAATATTTAAAAATTTCTTACTTGAAGTTTCATTAAAAAAAAAAAGATGAATTATTATATGATTGATACAGAAATGTCTATCAGTTGAGGTTCTCAGTTTTATTGTTTATTGTGGAACTGATTGTGAGTTCATGAAACAGAGGTATTACGTATCTTCCCCTCCTCCCCAAAAAATCAGTGTTGAGTAAATGATTACCTGAGGACTCCTAAGGAGTCTGGATGTGTTAAAATATCTTAACTTAAAGATTTTTTAAATGAAATATTCATTCTACATTGATGGTTCAGGCACTTCAGAAGACAATTTAATAAAGAAAATAGCTTTGAACAGAACAGAAATGAGAACGATGAACTCAATAGAATGGAAATGCCGAGCCTCCTAATGAGGATGAATTGGATAAGGCTATGAGTAAAATTAAAAATCATCAAATGACAGGACATAACCAAATCCAAGCAGAAATCCGTAAATATACTAGAGATTGTTTTAAAAAAACGCTTCACGAGCTTATCCTTTCCATATGGGAGGAAGAGTGGAAAATAGGGATAACATCTCCAATTCACTGAATGTAATAATTACAGGGATATGACTCTATTACCATTTGCTTATAAGATCCTTTCGAACATCCTTTTTGATAGGCTTCTTCCTCATGCTCTTCCTTCGACAATATCTTCTGAAGATCGAATCATCCCGCTCAGGATGATTGTTGAAAATATTCTTGAATATAAACTGGTCACTCATCACTTTATTGTGTTAAAGTCCTATGATAGTGCTAATAGGAAAGAGATATATGAATTATTTTATGAGCGCAGTATTATATATAATGAATTATCCAGGTTGCATCGGACATAAAAACAAAATGTTAAAATTATGGCCTCTAAGTTGAAACTTTTTGGGGAAAATGGTGGAAGAGAGAACGAAATGTCCACTGCTTAAGGTTCCCAGTTGTCTCTATCCACCTCTGGCATGTCAGAAGGTCATTCTCAAATAAACTGTAATTTTGACTCTGGAGATTTTTAGAAGATTTTTCATTTTTCAGTTCTTTCAGTCCCTCAATCAGTATTCAGTTCTTCTCAGAGTGCATTTTGACTTATTTAATGTTTAAAAACGTTTTAAAATAAAAAGTTTGCAAAAAACATTTTTTATGAAAGCCCCAGGCGATAAATATTCTCTCCAAAATAAATTTCGAAAATTTTCAATAAATATTTTAAATGAAAAATGTATATTTTGATTACCGTCGCACACCAGCCTACTTGGTAATAACCTGGGAAAAATCAAGAAATCTATTTTTAAAGTACCGAGAAAATCGAAAAATCCAAGTAATATTTTATATTCTTTGGCACTGGTGCTAAACCTAGGGTCCAAGGTTGCTTCCCGTGTATGTGAATATATATTTTTTTTTTTCAGATTTCGATTGAGAATGACCCCATAACAAGTCAAAGAATATTTTTATGAATTGTTAGTATTGTTGTTTTAAATTGGATATTTAATTAAGAACGTAATTTAATATTGGCTTATCAAAGATCCACGTAATTTTTCAAATATTATAATTTAATAAGGAAATACAATTTAATTTTTTTTAAATATCTTACTTGAAGTTTCATCAAAAAAAAAAAAAAAAAAAATAGATGAATTATTATACGATTGCTACAGAAATGTCAGTTGTGGTTCTCAGTTTTATTCTTTATTGTGGAACTGATTGCGAGTTCATGAAACAGAGAATTAATGTATCTTCTCTCCCAAAAAATCAGTGTTGAGTAAATGATTTCCATGCTCGAACAATCATAATTTAAAAATCTTCCAATAAAACGAAAAACATTAGCTGGCAAGTATTTAGGTAATCTAGTGATTCACAACACACCTGAGAAACATTCTATAGATATCTGATGTGGGTCAAGACCAGTTTACGATAAAATGTTATCTATCTATATTTATATCCGAATGAAATCGAACTTTAAAAAAAAATTATATAATAAACATTTCCAACTGGAAGACTATAAATTTATATTAGTAATTGAAAAGTGAAAAGAAAATCTTCCTTGTCAAATTTTATTGACAATTATATTAATAATTTATCAACGTTATGAAATATAATAGTTTAATGTATGGTGTTTTTTATGAAAAAAATTTGATAATAATTTTAACGACAAAGTATTTAAATACAGGACATTTTAATGGAAAACTTAAAAAATGTGACTATTTTTGGAAATTAGATTCAATTTTTTACTTTCCTACCGCTACTAGGTAAGGAAAATATTATAATCGGATCAAAATTTTGATGTGCAGTTTTCAACATCTAGGCGTTTCAGAGCCCTCTGAGTCGGAAAAAACATTTTTGGCCATTGGTCTGTGCCACGATTATTTCTTAAACGAGTGAACCGATATTGTTGCTTATTTTTCTTTTATGTTATGGAGGATTTATCGTGTCTATTCGAAAGCTTATTAAATCGCCTGCAAAAAAATAAAAATAAATTATTACCATCTAAACCCGACAAATATTAGCAATGATATATAGCATATTGATCTTTTTGCGCATGTTTAATGAAGTATTCTGTACATGTTCCTTTGGAAATCGGTTCACCTTTGTTTATTTTTTTTTAAACCGGAACAAAATAAAAATCTTAATCGGATTAAAATTAGCGAAGATACAGCAAACAGTTTTTATTTTGGGCTATCGCCCAAAACGGTAAGAAAAGTTGGACATACCAGATATGTTAATATATTTTTTATAAATGTATTTTTTATTTTAATATAACATTGAATTTCGTATTTTAATAACCATCACATATTATATTGCAGTATGGTCCGGATGATGGGACTGAACTCCGAAACTTTGGTAAATTGTTTATATAAATGTCAATATAATTTAACAAGTCAGATTTTATTTTCACTATTCATTTACTTGTTAAAAAAACAATTTTAGCTATAAAATTATAAATAGCAGTAAATATTCCCACATGAGAAAAAAAAATCAGAAAGTGAAGGGAATTACACACGTTGTGGGCTAACCATTCATTCAAAGTTATCCAACCACCCGACCTACTTTTCCCATTCCATATTGTACCTTCTATACAAATTCCTCATTCTTATCAGAGGAAAAATATTGATAATGAGACAAGGAACTAAAAAAAAAAATGATAAATTATCTGGAAATCTTGTAAAAACTCCTATTATGCAAAACATTATAAATTATATCATCTCGAACGCAGTAAAACCAATTTTATAATGTTTCTTAATTTAAAGATAATCATCAAAATCTTACAATGGACAACCAAGATTTTATAAAAAAAAAAACATTCCATTTTCTTTTCTTTTTTTTTTCCAATAGATTTCAAAACTATGATTAATAAATAATCAGAAATAATTTTTTTCCTAGGACTTGTTTTTTTCCGAGTTTTATAAGTTATAAATTTCGTAAAAGAAGTAATTTTGGTTTGTTATTTTCAATAATAGATCTTTGGAATCGACCAAGGAAAAAATTTTTGTAACCCCTTCTCCCTCAAAATTTGAGGTTTTACCAAATATGGAAAAAAAAAATCCGTCTTTCCGCCGTCCGCGGCTTTTCTCCGAGACTATTGGACTAATTTTCTTGAGATTCGGTACCAATGTCACAGGTCACCCCGGGAAGATCACCGGAACTCGACATTACCATCCGTCTGTTTGTTTCAAAATGGCGGCCGATTAGAGATCTCACAAGCCCATAACTCATTTATAAACCCATAAGCCATTTATAAAGATAGAGAGGAAATGTAAGGTGTTTTGGAATCAGCATACCAAGGCATTAAAAAAAAAAAAATCTATAATAATTCCTGATTAAAGATCGTATATACCCATAAATCTGCCATTTATACACATTCAGGAGAAATGTAAGGTGTTTGGAATCAGCATAACAAGGCATTAAAATAAGAAAAAATCAAAAAAAAAAATCTCTATTTGTAAATGCTTTTGGTTTATTATTTTCAATAATAGACCTTTGGAATCGATCAAGTAACCCCTCCCTCCCTCAAAATTTGAGGTTTTACCAAATATCGAATGTCTCACACTTCACATCTCACACCAGTTCGGCACTCTCACGGCGATCATCTTGTGACAAGCTTCAAATTTCTTTTCCTTTGGTGCCTACTGCTTCATTTTTTTTACTTGGACAGAATAGATATTTTTGAAATATTTCTAAGTGGAAATAATAAACCATTTTGTAATAATTTGCAGCGTTTTTAAGTTATCCTAGAGCCTAATGAGATTGGTTAGAGATAATTTGACGTCATGTATGGTATTTACACCTTGTCACATATATTAAACAAGTCTAATTTACCAAATTTAATGACTATTAACTCTGTTTTTACATTCAATAGACCATAGCATTTTTTCTTTTTTATATCGAGAATTTTAAAGAATTTCTTCGGGTTTACATCGTTGTCATCACGTTTAAATAACGAATGTGAATGCATGTAGCTTGCAATTTCTCCATTGCGAATTTTTTTTTATCTCTGGACTTTTTTACTTCTCCGAGTCCCAGATTTGTGTTTTTAAGATTTTATTTTGCAATGATGCTCCTGGTAAATTAATAAAACTGAGGCATTCGAAAAAATATGTGATTTTTCACATTCATTAATTAAATGTGATGACGACTATAGGTGAAAATTAAAATCAATTACAAATGGATTTAATTATATTATATTAATAACAGGAGAATAAAAATTATAAAATTCCTTGGTTGTCCGTTATAGTTTTTCTCAATTGTTGAAGAGATAAAAGTTTTTTATTGAGATAATAAATCTTCAAAAAACCAAAAGACGAAACCTTATTGATTACCTGGAGAATAATTTGATTTCTTTATTTCAAATGCTTTCATAAATTATACGTCACGAAATGTATTTGTGTTTTTTTTCTGCGTCTCATTTATTTTTTTATTTTTTTTTTTTGGGCATAATGTTCAATTGTACAAATTTTTATGGAAGAAAAAACCAGCAAATGATATCTTATTTTTCTCCTTCAACAAGTCCCAGAAATGTCTCAATAATGGTTGTGACACCCATGACATGCGAAACCCGTCAACGTTTTCATCTGTGAATATGTCTGCCTACGCTTCGTGAAATATAATCGATTGTTTTCAAGAGAAGTTAATCTAAAAAACTAAAAAAAAAATTAACTCCAATACAGAACGCCTGAAGAGCACGCAACATCTATTCCTATAGAGGAAATGACCGTTTTTATCAGGCCTTGTCCTTAATTGCGAACGCCTAGTTTGTTTTGACGTTATGCTTATGTTATAAATTAGTGCAACTAGGAAGTAAATGAGGATGTACTGTATGATTTATTAATGATAATTTCAATATTCTGCAGCATACTATTCAGAAATGTAATCATTCTTAACTACCAGGTTAAAGTGAAATCTGTTACGAGCCACAGGAGGAGAAAATGCTTTCAACAAAGTATTATATTTATCAATGGTTTAAAAACATATTAGGTTAAACATATTTGTAATTACTATATTTACCAGTAAATCATCAAAGCCAAACTTCTTTATATTGTCTAGTAGTCTCTGGCCCAGACCTGTCTCCCATCATATCTCTATAAATTGCACATTTATTTATTGTTGTATTGCTTGTGACTAGTGATTAAAAAAAAAAAGCCATTGTTATCAGAAAAAAAAGTTTCCACACCTTTCTGAAATAGCGTCCAAAGATGGCGGACTCTCGAAATCGACTTGATTCAGTTTTTTAGTTACTGTCATTCAGCATTTGTCTTAATTTCGCCATAATTGGTTGTTTTTAAAAGCTGTTTAGTCAGAGAATCATAAGACATAGAATAATTAATAAAAATAATTGGCTTAGACACTAAAAACACCAGTAAAGTTAATTGTTTTTAATTTATTGTTTTAAATTCTTTTTTTCTGTTCTGAGTATAATCAGCTCAAAAGTACATTATTGAAATTATATTATCTTAAACCCATTGTTTCAAACTATTCCTAAAAAAACGTGTATTAGTAATGTGTTGTCCCAACGTATTGGAGGAAGACAAACAAATAGGTCAGTCATTTCTTACTATTATAAATATTCTATGTGAGATACTTCTTAAAATAACGTTTTAATTTTATTATTTAATAAATTGATCGAAAATATAATAATTTTACTGAAACGAGAAAACGATCGCCGTATAAGATCACATGTTTTTTCCATTTTTCTCAAAAGTATATTATCTCCGATCCATTTGCTATTTCTCACGCGGATATGATGCATCAGGCTAGGTGTCGGCTTCTTCTTCGCAGATGTCTATTTTAAATATCGCCACAGACAGCTATAACACTAGGAGCCTTTTATGACTTGTATGTCCGCCTATACAGGTGACTCATAGGTAGGTGAATCATATACATGTGAATCTGTATAGAAATACTTGAGAATCAGAAGCATTCAGACACACATCTTGAAGATGGTGTGAGGGATTGACCGTAAGATGTGCCTTTAGGGTTGCAATTATATTCAAAAAAGACTCGCGTTTCGCAGTGTATTAAGCTTATAAAGACCATCATTAGCTTGATAGCTATTTGCGGCGATCGTATCTACTTATTAAATAAAAACGGATTTATTAACGAGTAGAGAGAGATCGGATTACGCACTATTTTAATAGTATCAAACTTCTTCCAGTGCGGAGGAATAGGCTAGAAAGACATTTAGGTAAGTGTACTAGAGAGAAGAGGAGAGTTACGCTAGAAAAAGCCAATTTTAATAATTTTCAACTTCATACCCGTCGAAGAGAATTAGCTAGGTAGTAGGACTCGCGCGTTATAGAGCGGCTGGGTAACATGTCCTATATAACCCATAGAAGGGCATGTGTAGAATACCTTATTAAATCATGCATATATAACCAAAATGGCATTTGCTATTAATACAATTTCACAAAATCTACATTCAGTTAGCGAAATCATCCTTGACTCCTTAGAGATTTACATCATTTATCCTGAACCTTTATCGAATTGTGTTAATGCTTTTGCAGCAGACGAGGGCCCGCAGGTTGAGGGAATGGAGAAGGAATTATTGGGACAAGAGCAGAGAGACGGAGGCCGCATGCCCGAGCTATCTAGGTCAGTGGGGCCTGCTCCACGTGGCCCGCTATTTCCGTCAATAACTCGGCCCCACCTCTTTCTCTTTACCATCATCTCAAGCTCTGTCCCTTCCTACCTTTTGCCGATATAAAATATAATGATGGAGTAAAAATTAATTTGATAAAATATTAATTAAAGCATTGTTCGGAATCGATGGTAGTATATTAATTCTTTTAGCAAGGGATTTGTTATCGTTTAATCAAAAACTGCTTTTCCAGGTTATGTACTCATTCTTCAGCCGAATTTGTTAACTCCAATGAGATAACAGTTTAATTATGTTGAATTTGTTAATCGTGGATTTAAACTAGGAGACACAGGTGTCCATCCCTCTTAAGTCAACGACGCCCCCACCCTCAGTCGAGGACGCACTCCCCTTTAAATACATGAAAAGTACGTAATACTTATGTACACTGTGCTTGTAGCATGTTTGGAAGTTTTTTATCAAAAATACTTGAAATTTCATTTTATATTTATTCTCATATAATTTATACTATCATAGTTTCAATAATTTTGATATTCTAGTTTAGGGGTTTCTAAACGATGAGTATGGACGTTCACAGATGGTGCAAGAACAAGCAAGCATACGTCATGGATAAAATAATCATTTAATACATTAAAAGAGAGATAATATTTTTTTTTTAATTATTATTATAAATTATATATGTATCAATGATATATCTACAAATCACCATCTATAAAAATAATTCGGGATGGTTGCCGCAGTAAAGGTGAAAACACTCGGTGTTAAAGACTAAGAATAAAGTAGATCTCCTTCAATCCTAACATTAATGTTCTGATTGTAAATAAACTGAAAAATATTGATGCTTTTCTTCACAATGCCCAAATTTCTTTCTTTTTTATGGATATACTTTTATTAGCAGAATTTTTGGTGCTGTTGTGTGGATCTTAATGTCGCTGCTTATGTAAAACTATAAAATTTTGATTTTGGTTTTTAGAAGTTTATTTTACAATTTATGATTTTCTTAAGCAAATTTACTGTAATATAATTTGGTTTGTTTATTAAATAAACTTTTGTTATTAAAAGAATTTTGTGTTTTTTTACGAAAACGAATCTTTAATATTAGATTTAAGATCAGGTAGGTCGTGGTACGACTCTTTATTATCTGAAAAATAGAACTGGTGCGCACCAGACTGCGCAGCGACAATTCTGAAAGCTCCTGTTCTTGCTGTAATGATTTAATGGTGTTTATTTAATAACGATAAAAATGATCTTCAATTTTTTTGAAGATTTAAATAATCGCTCATAAATCAGGAACCCTTTGAACAATTCAAACCAAGGTTCTTCTTAAACTTCGCGATTTACTATAACCGTGATGATCCAACGTGTTTTAGAAACAACGTTATCCGCCAAAAAAACTTAATTTTGTTTTTATAAAGTAATCAGTTTTTTTTGCACAAATCTTCTAAGATAATGCAATAGTTTTTTATAAGTTTGGAAAGAAGAAACTTCCCTCTTTTTAACGGGTCCAAGAACGTCGATATCGGGTGAACTGAAGATGAGGTACAGAGCTTCAAGCCCAAACGTAATTTCGTGACTAAAAATTTTGAGTATACTCGGAACTGAAAAAAAATTTGTTAGTGTTTTTTTTTTTTGGTACATAATCCAAATCTGCCATCATTTTTGGTGTGAAAAAATCTATAAGTGTAGTTTACTTAATAATTTAAACACTTTTATTAATTTATTTTACCAAAAATCAGCTGAAAAACTATGTCGTTATCATTTTTCAAACAGGAGATATAAAATAAAACATTTTCAGCATGTTTTACTTTTTTTCTCAGCTCCTAGGACCCATTGGATAAAGTCCTAGGGGTCCTGGTTGGGCGTGGATCGACTTTTTTTCAATGTAGAATCATACAAAAAATTTTGATAAAAATTGGCGACGGAAAAATCGTGTACTCCCCATATATGTCCAGTCAGTGAATAATAAATGGGCTGAATGGATTTTAACCATAAACTATAGCCAAATAAGGCATTAAATGACTTACTGATCTTTTCCAGATTTGCTGAGTAAAGAAATGAACTGCGAATGCTAAATGAGAATTTTTTTACAATTTTGGATTTGCAATTAAAATTTTAATATCATAATATTATTATAATGAATATCATAATTATAATAAAAAATAACAATATATTTTACATAAATTAATGTATTGACTTATCAAATTACACTATTAATTAATTTAAAAAAAAATACAAATAAAAGTTAATTATTAAAACTGATTTTATAAAAATCCAATTGGAAAACTATTGCAAATTTAGTGCATCAAGTGTTCGTCAAAAGGTATATTTATAGTAAATTTATTTAATTTTAATTGTCAAGGAATGATGACAAAATATATTTATTTAATTAAATCATTAAATATGTCATTTGGGAGCTCGTATAGATTAGGACTTTCTTTTAGTACAGTAGACTGACAAGAATACCAAACTCAGGAATCATAGATTCTGATAACTTTTATATAGGTTATTGTGAAGGGTCCCCTCAATGCTTTTATAAAGCGGCAAGACGCAATTCACATTCATTTTTGAGAAATATCGATTTGAAATTCTACATGAGCAATAAGTAGGAGTGACTATCCACTCTATCACAAGTGGTTTAGCAGTACGGTAAAGTGGTTGCTTACAAAGCTGGTGGTCATGAATTCAAATCTCAGGCATACGATTTTTTTTTAATTGATTTTTTAAGTGTTTTTTATATATCTGATATTTATAAATGATTAAATATTGAATTAATTATTTTTTTTTATTTTAATTTAATTTAATATGGATGAGAATTTTTAATTGTGCTTTTATTTTGCCATTATTTATTAGTTATTTAATTGTTTTTAAGAATAAAATATTCAAAAGTTCACATTGATATTGAAATCAAATCAAATAAAATAGTAACTATTACCATAAAAATAGGAGTTGTTATAATTTAAAAACTTACGTACTACAGAATAAGTTTCTTTTAATTATCGATTCTTGGAGTTGTCAAACAGACATAATATTGTAAGACGATATTTTTGTAAATGAAAATGGTGAAGTTTCTTGCTTGGTGAAGATTATTCCACCAAATTGTGCATCCATTTGCCAACCGAGTGACGTTTACTTCTTTCGACAAAAAGTATTTGTTAAGAACATCCAAAACGTTCTAGATACTGATAGAAAACAGAAAATTAACATCAAGAGAAGACGTCATAAAAATTCATTTCTCCCCTCCTCCCATCAATTGTCCTCACCCAAATATATATGCGTGGTTCCCCTCCAATTTGATTGATGAAAGAGAAGTATTCATGAATGCGAATGAACAATGTTTCTCTTTAACCGATTTGAAAAAAAAAATACAAAAAAAAAAATCAGCAGTAACCTAACATATAAAAATAACAAAAAACAATTAAAGAATAAATATTAAAAAAACACCTGAGATTTGAGCTCATGTCTTCAGCTTGGTAAGCAACCACTTTATTGCAAGGCTAAGCCGCTTGTGATAGAGTGGATAGTCACTCCTACTTATTGCTCATGTACAATTTCAAATCGATATTTCTCAAAAATGAAAGTGAATTGCGTCTTGCCGCTTATATAAGCATTGAAAGGACCCTTCAACGAGAATATATATACTCTTTAATGAGAATATATATATATATATATATATATATATATATATATATATATACTCCAATTTTAAAAAAAATAAAGAATAGTTCAATACTGACAATTAGTTATTTTGTCATTAAATATTAAATGTATGAAACGTCCCATTTTCTAGACTACAAATTGTTAACATTTCAAAATTATTTTTTTGAGGTGGGGGTTTTGCTCTGTAGAATGCATTAGTTCCAATACCAGTTATACAGCTGCCAATAATTTTATTAATTTACATTTTATCCCTATAAAATACTGTATTAATAAATTAGGAAAAAACTCAAAAAGTACCTTTATTTATACAAATGCTTATATGTATTAAGTTATGATTATGTCTCCTTTGAATCATCCAGAGAATGAGATCGGTGTTTAAACACCTTGCTCTAGAGATATTCCCAGAGAAAATAATCGGGGATAAATCTGGTATCAGTGCCGGACATTCCAAGTCATCCCTCAAAGACATCAAACTATCAGAAAACATTTTCCTCAAATCTTCAAGTGAACGTCAAGATGTGTGAGCCATGGCTTTATCTAGTTCGAACGACACATTTTCTGCGTCGGTTTCATCCAACTTAGGATGTAGGATAGTCTCCGACAAATGCACGCAACTGTCATGGTTCACAGTTGCCATTCACCCCCTCCTCAAATAAAATACAGGCCGATAACACCGAAGTCACCAAAAGCCTCCCGAAATGTGTCAGTTATTCCACCAGAAAAGGGTGGATCGAAAGGTGCTCTAAATTTTCCGAGAACATATTGCTTAGTCAATATCGGCCGACATTTGGAATATTTTTTAAACTCACTGAAATAAAACTTGCCTAATTTACTTTCTTTCTAGAGTCATCGGTTTGCTTTTTACAGTCTTTCATGACGTGTCAGTTATTTCTGTCGTGTATATAAAAACAAAGAACTATGGATTTATTACTATTTTATCCGCCGTGGCTACCAACCGAATACTGTTTTCTTTACTCCATTCCTAACATAGTTAACTTGGAAAGCTTGACAGTGTGAACAGTAAAGACGTAAGTTAGCATATCAGCAACCTCTCTCCCCTCCCACCCCCACAACATGAGGTGATAGATGACTGTTTCCGCTTGCCGAGGGGGAGGGGAAGAGGGTGCCGCCACCTTGATGATCCACCCTTCCTTCCCTCGTTCCGCCCTACATCATCAGATCTCAAATAAAGATAGAAACAAGAATCAAGTGCTATCAATATCGTTAGCTTTTCTAGATTTAGCATTTGGGTTTTCTCAAGAAAATGTTTAAGATTACAGGATTACAATGAAGTTCTTGAGAAACGAGCAAACCTTTGACTTCGAGAAGATGGCGTTGATTTACTCTTAATAAATTTTTAGCCGGCCAATTAATATATAAGTCAACAGCCAACGGGATAGCAATATTTAATTAACATTTATCGTTTCAGCTGACATTAATTGAATTATATTCTAATTGAATAGTCATCGGTTAATGAATTTAGTTGAGACTGAATTAATTGACAAATGAAAAATATTAATTGACAAATGAGTTAGTGATTTCTTTAGTCGTGACTAAATTTTTGCTGACCAACAGTGGTTGAGGGGATGCCAAACACTTAACGTTATTTATCGATTGAAAAATTGTATCTAAGCAATATCAAATAACTTCTGTTAATTGAGAAGTTACTAAAACAAATTAGCAATATGATATATATTTAACTCTATTGCCAATAATAAAGTAATTTATACGACATAATTGTCAAAAATTACTTGCGGAGTCAGTCTTTGAAATGCTGGTGCCCGATCAGCATCCATACATTTTTTTAACGATTCTTTTACTTTGTATGATTTTCTTTTCTTTTTGTGTTTACATACATTGCCAGCAAATTAAAAGATCAAATAGATTTATTTTGACTTTCCTACCGCTAATAGATAAGGAATGTATTGTAATCGAGTGAAAATTTCGATGTACATTTTTCAACAGATATATCTCTTTCAGAGCCTCCTGAGTTTAAAAAAAACATTTTCGTCCATTGGTCTGTTTGTGTGTCTGTGCCAAGATTATCCATTGAACGGGTACAATATTTTATTGCTTATTTTTTTGTTATGTAAAGATTTGTCTCTCAAATCCTTTGTACCATATCGGACACCATATGGGCAATGGCGGCTTTGCTATAGCCGAAAAACGCGTTTTTCTATAGACTGTAGCGCAAAAACGATTTTGATGAAACTTGCCTAAAGTCTTTTACTTAAAGCTTTTTAACTATTCATATATATATATATGAATACATATATATATATATATATATATATATATATATATATATATATATATATATATATATATATATATATATATATATATATATATATATATATATATATACCATATGGTAGGTACATTCCGGAGAAAACAAAAACAGGAAAAAACGTGACGAAAAGAGTAATTTATTTTCGCATAGCTCGAAAAATTATGCATGACTACAACAAAATCATTAGAAAGATAATTAAATTTCCTAAAAAAAAAAAATCATCCTAATCGACTCATTATTAGCAGAGATGTTGCGTTTTGAACTTTGTCCCCATATTATAAATTTTTCTGCACACGTTCCTATGGTCCACCTTTGTTTTATTTTTTGGACGATTTGAAAACTATATATTTCCTGGAATATTTTAGATGTGCATTTGGAAGATAATTTGATTGTTTAATAAACTAAACATTAAAAAAAAAAAAAATTATTTGACAAATATAAGAGAAGATATAGCAAACATTTTTTGTACTTGATTTTAAAGGAAAGTCATGTGATTGAGAGGACACAAAACTAGTTGTTATTATTTGCATTAATTGTTCTTAACTATTCTCATATTATAGTTTTTACTTGTTTTGAATCGGTATTTCCATTCGTTGAAATTAATAGCCAATATTTGAAACCTTTTATATATCTTATCTATATGTATCTAACTATACTATGACCTGTTTGGACATAGGGAGCAGCATTAATTCAGTCCCGGTATCCTTTCAACAGTGTCTTGGGTCCGGCTTATCAGCGTTACCTAGAGACACTCTGAGGAGCTAGGTCGTTTCCCAAATATTTCGTGCATTCGAGCAAAAGTCACCAAGTTCCAGTTAGTGAATTTTGAAGGTTGTTAAAGATTGAACAGAAATACTATCTACCGCCTTTCTTTTGACTTTTTACTTAAAAAACTTTTTAAGATTTTGCCTTGCAAGAACCCCAATATCACATTTTTCATTACTATGGTCGTTCAGTCTCTCTAATATTACGAGACTGGTTGATACTTTCAGAAAAAACTTACAGACATTTTGTTGATACGTCCACGTTGTACGTCATCTCGCAACATTGAATCTATCTTCAACAATAAGAGTTATTTCTCTTTCGCTTATCATGTTCTCCATACTATATACATTTATAAACAACACGAAACTAAATTACATCACTGTCAATTTCAACAACTGCACCAACGAGCAACAATAACCAACTAATAGATTCTCTCTTAAAATAAGTCAATATATATATATATATATATATATATATATATATATATATATATATATATATATATAGTTAAATGAAGTTGACCGAACAATTTCTGCTTAAATCCTTAAACCCTTTTTCCTTTAGAGAGTTTTCTAAGGGTGAGGAAGCTTTTGGATTTTTTTTTTATACTGCTGCATACGTTCATCATTTTTATTTGATAAGAAACTAAAAATAACGAGTAGAATGATTAGAAAAAATTGGTTTAATTTAAATTTTGATTTTTTTTTTTATTATTTTTTTTTTTCATGTATGTGCTTAGTAAAAGATGTCTCATGGACAAGTATCCCTTATATTGACATCAACATATCAGTCCCACGTTCTCGTGTTAGGAATTTATAAAATATTTAATAAAAAATGTGATTAAACCTGAATGGCGACAATTTTGATCTATTATTTTTGAATCCTTTTTTTATATAAATATAAAATAATTATTTGTTAATGTTTATACTTTTTCTTTTATATACTCTAAAAAGCTAATGTTAGCTGGAAAAACTATATTGATATCATTCTTCAAACATGAGATATAAAATAAAGCATTTTTATCATGTTTTATTTTGTTTGTATTATTTTGCTATTTAATAAACATTCAAAATGGATTTAGCTGACGGCAGCCCTGTCTACGTTACATTAAATTCTTATTATTTCTTATAATTAATTCAGCATATGATGTAATAGTTAAGCATAATTACTTTAAGTTGTCATTTATATTTATTTCCCCTATTATTCTTAATCTTTCGGCTATAAATTTCAAATCGCATGCATCTTATTAACTTCTGCAACCTCCACAACACCCGACTGATATAAATTGTTAAAAACAATACTGTATTTTACCTATGTAATTTTTATTTGTTATTCTTTGTTAAATAAAATCTATCCTATGGGTGCTATGCAGTCCTTAATTGTTGCTTGATATGTATGACTGATGTGAGGGGAAAACATATCGTGGGCGTTCAAGCAAAATTGTAAAAAGTTCACAGTTCAGTTCTTCACTTAGCAAACCATTTTCACCTGATAACAAGACTAAGTCACACAATGCTTTATCTGGTTGTAATTTCATTCAAAATGCACCTAGTCCTTGAATGTCGTTTTTCAATCAGGCAGAAATCATTTATCACACGCAATTCACTAATTGGACTTAGTGACTCATGCTTGAACGCACACAATAAATATGGGAAATAACCCAGCAAGCTTCATGGTGTCTCTGGGTAACGCTGATAAGCCGGGTCCGATACCTGAAAAAAAGGTATTGGGTTCGGGACACCCAATTCATAGGTATCGGAATCTGGACTCTATCTAAAGCTTGATGGGACTGAATTAGTACCTTTTTTGGAATATGGGACTCAATTTGGACTTTCCTATTACATCATCCTTCCTATAACCGAGTCGGACTGGCCGCAGGTTAAAAATACTAATGGTCCGGAGATCTTCTGTTTCACCGATAGTATAAAATTTAAATCAAGACTATTTTCAAAGATTGATTCCCGATTAAACTCAGAGACTTATGAAAAGATGAAAGAGACTACGAACAGCTAGTTTCTCGACAAGTAACTGAAATTTTGGATTAATACTTCATATCAGCAACAAAAAAACTCGAATAAAATATTAACAATTAAACTTTGATCCATAGTACAGATCATAAATTATAAGATCCATAATCAAAGCAGTTATTCACATAGTCATTTCGGCAAAGTACGGCGACTTTTTTTTCCGAATACATTGGCTTTTTTTTTTTAATTACTAGTTACAAGAAACACAACTATGTGAAACATAAGAGATGTGAAAGAGAGAGGAGTGTACGCTGGAAGGAGGTTCTGGCCTAAAGACTATGTGACTATTTTAAGGTACGAGAAATCCAATTTTTTTATTACTTTAGAAATATATTTGCAGTCGCGTCATGATTGTCGCTTGTTCAGTTGAAGTCCTATGCTGTGGGCCTGGTCAAAAGGGATAAGTGGAAAATTAATAATGGATAATATAAGCACTGGCAGATAGGGATAGCAGCTCAGGGCGGCAAATTTTCAAGGGTGAAAATTTTTCAATAAAATGAAAACGTTCTATTCCAAAACAGCTACAATAAATAGAAGATACAGATGCTACGCTGCTCTCGCCAAATATAAACTTATATGGTTCTTTCAGGCTGAGGCTCTGAATTTTTACTTAACAAATTTTCTCAGTGAAAGAGCGGCGGATTCCTACAAGCCCCAAAGCGGCTATAGTGTTACACTAAAGTCCAAATCCGGCTTTGCTGACTATAAAACTGGATGTTGAAGATTTATGACAAAAGTCTAATGGATGTTCTAGATTTAATTTCTTTCAGTGTGAGTGGCATGCAATAATTAACAGTAATCTTCAAGAGAATTAATCTGTTTTCTATTTACTGGACGGGGTTTTAAACTCCACTGTTTTATTTTTAAAATCTAAGTTGTAAGATAAATATTAACTTATAAAAATGGTAGAATAAAGAAAAGAAAACTCCTAAGGATTTGTAATTAAGGCTGTGTAGATGTTTTCAGAGCCATATATAGAAATAATGATGAGATAGGAAAGTAGGTCAGGCAGTGTCGCAATCTGGTGGGCAAGCCCTCAATCCCCCACTCTATAACGCTCCTCTGACCCAATTCCGCTTCGAATAGGGGTTTTACTACTTCTATGGTTTCTGTTTACGGAGAGGGAGAGGGGGAATGTTTAAATATTATAAGTATGCCAAACTTTGATTATTAATCATCATATGTTTAAAATCTTTCAAACCAATGATTTCAAAATCTGAAAAAACAAAGCAATACTTTCTACATTTTTGGTTGATTCATGGAGTTATGGTCTTTTGATCAGTTTTCTATTTAAGGGTTTTTCAGATTTATTTTTAAGTAAATAAATTTTTACTCTTCAAAATGGAGTCTGGAGTTTTCAGGTTAATACAAATCAAATCAGTGATAGTGTTCTTTTATGTTGAACGTTTTTTCTGAAACATAAATGGGCGATTCTCCCTACACTGTACAGGTTGAATGTTGGAATTTCTTAAAAAAAAAATTTAATGATTCGACTTTTTTTCGCCAAAATCATTTATTGGCATGTTTATCAACAATTAGCTTTCAAATTTCATTTAAGGAAAATTTTTGTTTTTATGCTATTAATTAAAGAATAAATTAATGATACAAAGGAATGAGGAATGTGCTTCTCCCCATAACTGAATATCAATATACTAACGTTTTACTTGAAAATTAGTATTTTTGGAAGCTTGAGAATTTAAGATTTTTTTAAATGTATTATAGTCTCAAATATGGAGATTATGACAGAAAATATTTTGTTTTTTTGCTTCAAATCAAAAATAATAGATATACTTTTGTCTTTGGAACAATTATTTTTTCCTTGATATTTGGGTTTCCTCATTAAAAACTCTCAAAAATAGCAGATTATGAATAATTGGTCTTTCAGATATAACTATAAATACCTAAATATATAAATTCGTGAGAATCTTTTCATTTTTAAAAAAGTGCTGAGTGGTATAAAGGATTTTTGTATACATTATAATAAATGATAATTAAAAACAAAAAATTATTAAAAAAAGATTTTAGCATTTATCAAATTCAAAAAAATAAAAATGCCCCGTGTTAACATAAATTTTAAAGCTGAAGCCTTCTTCTCTGATTTGATATTCTTGAAATGCATAAAAAAAAATCTCATTGCAGTTAACTTAATCACTGTAACAGTGAAATAGACGACGCAGTCAATCGAAAAATAAAAATCTTATTTCTATGAAGGCTTTCTTCTTTTCAAAGCAAGTAAAAACCATCTTACCTCTTTGTACAATTCATATTTTATTCCACTCTTATACAGTATAATGGAGACAGCTGCGAGAATACCTGCAACCTATAAAATAGATACCTGGGGATTCAAATGGGTTGGGGAAAACTGATTAAACGTTGATTATTAAACAGTATTTTCTTAGCAAGTATCTAAACCTACAGGCCCATAGGTATGGCCCATCTTGGGTAAAGATTTTTTCATATATCAAATAATTCGTTTTGTAATAAATTATAACTTCATATACCAGGAAATGAACTAATCGTTTAATTTAGTGTAACCCATAATTTCTTCTCTCCTCCTCAAAAACTACACAATCAATTTTCTTGAAATTTTACTCCATAGAACTTGATATGCTTATTATTTAAGGTCTAAAGGGGTTTGGAGGCTTCAGTCTTATTGGGCAGTACGTATATGTATTAATTTTTTCCAATTTATTAATCAAAGAGTCTTCTGTCAGTTAAGACCGCCATTCCTCGTACGTACAGAAAATCCTCAAGGAAAAATCCTCTGGGATTTCCTCTATCGAACCTACGTCCACACACTGTAACGATTTTCCTTAAGTAAATCCTGCAAGGACTTAAAGATTTTCTCCAGGTTAGAACACTAGTTCTGTGTATCTCGTGATTTCGCAATCATGACATCAATGGATGATAATATTTTTAAGACTGTTGGTTGTGTAGGTGCGTGGGGCTCTATTTGCAATAAAAGACGTAAAAAAATGTAAGGTACAGCGATTGGTTTTTAAAAAGAAGGATGTATTCATACAAAAATCTAATTAGTGAACTAAAAATTTTCTCAGAAGATTTCTACAATTATTTGAGAGTGGACCACCGTATTTGTCAAAAAAAGATACGGTTATGAGGCAGGCCATTATTCCTCCCCCTTGCTTCTCCCGCGGAACTCATTGCAACGCTGAGATTCTTGGCTACTAGAAGGAGTTAAGAAGACCTCACGTTTTCTAGAATAATTTTTCCTCAGGACCGTGGTCGCATTGAAGCTATTTATCAAATCCTACGTAAAGATTAGTTGAATTCAATAATTGTAGAAATCTAAAGGTTTAATTTGATTTTATTTCAAATTAATTTTATGTTTGCATGATAATATTTTAATTAGGCACGATGTGAATAAAGGATCTTTCTTTATAAATTTTACGATTGATGTTTACATATTCTTTTCTAAGTTTCGAGGTATACCTTATCTGGACCAATCTTATAATTTCATGTTATTTAAGATAGTTACGTATAATTTTGTTTTATTTATTCCTCAAGTTTCATAACATCCATTTTCTTCATATTTTGTCAATTGTTACAATATTTAAATATATTGAAATACTGTTTCATACATATAAACGAGGAATGAATGTTAAAAGCTAAGAACTTTCATTGTCACAGCACTATTTAGTCATTTGGTTGAAAATCCTGATTGGGTCCAACCATTTGTTGAGGTACATGAGCCAGTTAGTTTTCAGCCGTTCCAGGGCTGGGGCATGACAGTGAAGATCGATCACTCGAAGGAGAACCTCGACAAGACATTGGAGAAAAGTACATGGACAAACGGTTTGAATGCGGGTCAGCGACCAATCTATCTGACATAGTTAAGGTACCCATTTCAGCTTGAAACAAGATCTCGTTCATAAGTTTTTCAGCTATAAGCATTTGCTCTTTAGGAAGGCCTCGTAGCTTAATAGCAAACCCTTTGGCAATCACATCAAAACGGTCTTCTTCAGTTCGGGGCTTCTTGCAATAATCATTCCTCTCCGCAAAGACTTCATTCTCCACTCTTTCGGTGTCTTTTGTTTCGCCTCTCTTACGAGGTTGCCTTTGAGGAGTTGGTGGCGCAGAATGACTCATTGATTGGTGATTGTCCTGTTCCTCCATCTCTTGGAAATTTGGCACCTGGAAAAAATAACAAAAAGTTTGATTGAAATATTAGATTAGATTGTTAGTAGTAAGACATTTGATATTAGATTATTTTTATCGTTTTTTTTTTTTTTTAACTGCTTGTAGAATAAAATTGCAAAAGGTTTCTGAACGAATGGGAACTTCTGCTAATTACAGCAAACATATCACCAGTGTACCTCTAGCAGACAGAAGTTATTTGCACATACTAAAAGATAACAATAATATATAAAGGGTTAATCCATTTTAAATCACCAAATTTGAATACATTTCTCGACATTTATGATTTTTGTATATTTTATGTGTTAGGTTTTATCGCAACAACTTATCGGATGAATAAATCAGCAGCGAAGAAAAAAGGTATGAGCCTGAAAACTTTTTCGACCATAGTTCTGAACAAACCAAATTATAGGGAATAACTGATAAAAAATAAAAAATGTCGAGGAATATAGTTTGAGTGGATGGAATGCTCCAACGTGAACTGGAAACGATACCTATTCGATTAAAAATAGCGATTTTCACAAATACTGAACACTAAACTGTTTAGCTAGTTCAAAAAATAGCACTGTTGCAAAAACGCATTTACAGGTTATTGGAGTGGGAAGAGAGTTCGGTGATTGGTGCCATCACTCTCTTTTCGCCTGCCTTGGATTCGATAAAAATATATCCTTTGGCGTCTGCGGAAGTATTGTATCATCAAAGAGAACGTCTGCACAAGATTCTAGTCTAGAATGAAGAGCTTGTTTTGAGCTTCTTTTATTTTCTTTCGAATATAAAGATATTGTGGAAAAACGCTTTATTTATCCATCCAATAATTTGTTGCGATGACACCTCTGCTCTATTTAGACAGGAGTAAATTAAGTTTGTGTCTTGCTTGAGAGTGAAGTTTACCACAATAAAAGTTTTGCCATTTCCAACGATCCAGTTGCAGAAAAAGATAAGCTTTCCTTGTGGCAGTTCATGGAGGTGAATTGAACATCTCTACAGATGTGTTGCGGTATCTTTGCTACGCTTATCCCGTGAGGAGTTAATAGCCTCCCATCGGGCGCCTCCCCAGGTGGCGGATAAGGGAATGCTCAACAGATATGGTGGTTACCGGGGAAATAAAATACCCGGGGTGGACCAAAACTAAACAAATCCAGGCGCGACGGTTCCTAGATTAGGCGGTGACCTGGTCAGCGTCTGTTCCTCAGGTTAGAGGCGGCTGTATTAAACCTGGCAGGAGGTATAAAATGCAAATTAAATTTATGAAATGATAGAGCAGGAGATTAGCCTTACGGTGCAGGGGCTCGGAACCCCAGTACCGGCGTCGGAAGAGGTTGCGAAAGCGGGGCCCACGTCGTCGTCATCATACCACCGCAAAACCACGTATAGAAACCCAACTGTAGCTGAGACAACTTCAGGTACACCTTTGGAGTTTTGTCAGGCGGAGTGGACGAAACTTTTTAAAGAAGTCCAGGATTTACAAGCATACATCCAGTCGCGACATAATGTCCACGGTGAGATAAAGGAATATGCCTGTAGAATCCAGAACCACCTGATGTCACTGGAGACCAAATTAAGTGAGGAAAAAGCAGAAAGTTTAGTGGATGCTGGTACCAAGACCGTGACGCCAGCACCAACAAAAACTACGAAAAAAAAGAATCAGTTGAATAACCAGCGTTCAACTACTCAAGAGGAGGACTTGAGAAAGAAGCAAAAAACAAAGGTGGTTGTACAGGGTAAACATACCAAGGTACCTAGGGGAGAAAGAGCGGAGCAGCCTCGGCAACACATGATGGCTCCTACAGCATCCACAGAGGGGCAGTGGCAAACAGTCACGAAGAAGAGGAGGGGCAGAAAAGGGTGCCAACGCCCAAAACCACCAAAGCCGGACGCTCTGATAATCAAGATCCCAGAAGGCACCACCTATGCAGATACCCTTCGTAAGGTTCGGGCCGATTCAGCGTTGCAAAGTATGGGCTCAAGTATCACCAGGATTCGCAAGAATGAGGCCGAGAATCTTCTGATACAGTTGAACCGAGAATCAAAAGGGGCTCTGGAGAGCATGAAGCAAACCCTAGAAGGAGCGTTGGGATCAGAGGCCGAAGTAAGGTCTTTGAGACAGGAGTCATGGATTGAAATCAGAGACCTGGATACCCTTACATCAGAAGAAGAAGTCGCTGAGGCACTCACTACATTATTAGATGGAGAGCAGATCCAGAAAACTGCTGTGCGATCGATTCGCCTGGCATACGCTGGAACAAAGACGGCAGTTGTTGCTCTTCCAGTCCTACAGGCCAGGAGAGCAATTGCTGAAGGAAGGATCGGAAGAATCCGACTATAGCGCTGTTTCCGATGTTGGAATTTCGGACATCTGGCCAGGCAATGCAAAGGGCCCGACCGAACGAAGTGTTGCCGCAAGTGTTGTGAAGAGGGTCATCGAGCAGTGGACTGCAAGAAGAGTCCTATTTGCGCACTATGCGATGGAGTAAGCGGTAACGGATACCCGTGCGGTGGTAGCAAATGCCCGGCATTACAGCGAGCTCTAGAAGAACAAAGAAGGATAAAAAATCGTTGCAGATGAGAATCCTCCAACTTAATCTCAACCACTGCGAAGCCGCCCAGGATCTGTTATGGCAAACCGTTAAGGATCTACGAGTGGACGCCGTGATCTTGAGTGAGCCGTATAAAAACTTGGACGGCAACTGTTGGGTATCCGACGTCACAGGAAGGGCAGCAATATGGGCATGTGGACAAAACTGCATAGAGGAAACGCCGCAGGCCCCTACAACTGGTTTTGTCTGGGGTAAGATACAACATCTGTACCTGTACAGCTGATATGCCCCGCCGAGCGCCACAATCCAGGAATTCGAGGATCAATTAGATAGCATAGTACGAGACGCCAGAGGGCGTAGGCCAGTAGTAATTGCTGGAGACTTTGATGCCTGGGCGACAGAGTGGGGCAGCAGGTTGACGAACCGACGCGGAGAAGTCCTATTAGAAGTCTTTGCCCATATGGACGACTTGGTGCTGGTAAATACAGGGACGAAACCAACATTTGTGAAGGGGGGCAGGTCTTCCATCATTGACTTGACATTTGTCAGTGATAGCCTACGTCCAACTACTGATTGGCAGGTCTGCGACCTATACACCCACAGTGATCACCAGGCTATACTTATCACCCTGGGAAACCGAAAAACAATTTCAGCGAGGTAAGAAAGGAGTATAGTTCGCTGGAAAGCTAGGACTTTTGACAGAGAGTCATTCAAAATTATGATGGAGGCATCTTGTGAGCTTTCAGGCTCCGCAGAGGATAAGGCACACCAGGTAATGGATCTGGTCACCACAGCGTGTGATGCAGCTATGGTGCGCAGCAACGCATGCATGGGCCGAAACCCAGTCTACTGGTGGAACGACCAGATCGCTGACTGTCGAGTCATGCACAGTGTCATGCATCGAGAAGAAGATACCAGCGAGCAAAAGGCAGCCCTCAGTTCCAAATACTCCAGGAAGAGTTCAAAGCTATGAGGCGTGAAATACGGCGAGCAATCAAGATGAGCAAGAGGCGGTGCTGGAAGGAACTCTGCGAAGAGGTAGACGAGGATTCATGGGGATGGCCTTACCGGACCGTCATGAAGAAGTTAAAGAGCAACTCTTCGAGATCACCCACGTGCCCGGTTGTTGTAGAGAAGATAGTGGCAACTCTTTTTCCAGAACAAGAAGAATTAATGCATTCAGGGTTGTGGCAGCCATTTGACGTACCATCCGTGACAGCTGAAGAATTCAAGGATGTCTGCACTAGCCTTCTGATAGGAAAAGCACCAGGTTTGGATGGTATCCAAATGTGACACTAAAGGCGGCAATGGAGACTAGGTCAAATATTTTTCAGGAAGTCTTCAGTTCTTGTTTAAGTGAAGGATCCTTTCCGCGGCCATGGAAAAGACAGCGCCTTGTGCTGATCCCGAAAGGCAAGGGAAACCCATCGGACCCTTCAGCATATCGACCGATATGTCTGTTGGACACAGCTGGCAAGGCTTTGGAGAAAATTATAGCTGGTAGGATACAAGAGACCACAGAAGGTGTAGGGGGCCTAGCACAGACTCAGTTTGGCTTCTGGAAAGCAAGATCAACTCTGGACGCAATCACCATGGTGGTAGAAACGGCTCGGAAGGCTATTGCGGGGAAGAGGTGGAGGAGAGGTGCGAAATGCTACTGCGCAGTTGTCACGCTTGATGTTAAAAACGCCTTTAACTCGGCTAGATGGAGCTGTATTCTGAATGCCCTGCAGGAAATGGGTGTCCCCACTTACCTGACGAGCATTATTCGAGATTATTTCAGGGACAGGACCCTGATTTATTCAACAGAGGATGGGCCAAAAAGGTTTAAGGTGACTGGTGGAGTACCCCAGGGCTCAGTGCTTGGGCCACTACTGTGGAATGTTATGTACGATAGGGTCCTCAGGCTTCGCCTGCCAGAGGGTGCCAAGACGGTGGGCTTTGCCGACGACATCGCAGTGGTGATCGAGGCAAAATACAAAGATGAAGTGACCTTGAAGGCCAACCAGAGCATTTCATTGATCCGAGATTGGCTGGCATCAGTGGGGCTCCAGCTGGCAGACAGGAAAACAGAGGCCCTTCTTATTAGTAGTCGCAAAAGTAAGGAAGAAATAACCTTGAGAGTGGGTAGACAAGAAATTAGGTCGAAGTCTTCCCTGAGGTATCTTGGGGTTATAATCGATGAGAGGCTGCGGTTCAAGGAGCATATCCAACAAGCATGCGATAAAGCGGCTAGAGTGAGCACAGCGTTGGCCCGACTGATGCCCAACATAGGCGGACCCAGAAGTAGTCGGAGACTATTGGTAGCAAGTGTGGTCCCATCTACTCTGCTCTACGCAGCCGCGATATGGAGTGAGGCATTGGACATACTGGCCAACAGGAGACCAATGGTATCTGTCTACCGACGGAGTGTTCTCAGAGTAATCAGCGCGTTCCGCACAGTTTCCTACGAAGCTGCATGTGTGGTGGCCAGGATGCCGCCGATAGAGCTGGTCGCAGAAGAGAGGCAACGCTCATATAAGAGAGTTGAACGCATCTCCAGTACCGAGGAAAGGAAGCAGACGGCCGAGAGATGGCAACGTAGCTGGGTTACGACATTGAAAGGGAGGTGGACCCATAGGCTGATACCTCAAATCCAACCTTGGCTGGATAGAAAACATGGGGAAGTAGATTACTACCTAACACAGATGCTCACAGGACATGGCTGCTTCAGAGCCTACCAAGTGCGGTTCAAGCTGGACAATACCGCTGTATGTCCAAGGTGTCCAACAATAGATGAGACTGTAGAGCATGTATTCTTTAGCTGTCCCCGCTTTCAAGAAGAGAGGGGAGAATTTCTAGGAATCTGTGGCTCAGGACCCACAGTAGACAGCATCGTCGGCCTGATGCTGCTTTCACAGGAGTGTTGGATGGCAGGCCAGCGCCTAGCGGCAGAGGTCATCAAGAAGCTGAGGAAGGAGGAGAAGGAGAGGCGCGACTAAATAGTGACAGCCTAAAACAATGAGGCGGCACACAGCCAATCACCCTCCATGAAGTAATGCCTAACGGTGGTCCCGTGGAGGGTGGGAAAGAGGTGTAGGGAGGTGGTTTTAGTGGGTAGAAATCCCACACGCGAATAGGTACGGGCCTATCCGTGTCTTTTGAAGATTTCCACCCACCCTCGTAAAAAAAAAAAAAAAAAAAAAGAAAAATCTTTGCTACGCTAAAGCTGCTACAAATACAAAATTCGATTTGGAACGCCTGCCTCCAACAAGGGATACAGTTCAGCAGTATAGTTTAATATAAAATTTATCTGCAAATTCAAACGTGGATGTGATATGAAAAAGAAGCATTGAACTGGGACTGGAAGAAGGATATTGGTGGCCCAACTCCAGTAACCAACGAATAAAAAGAACAAGCTACACTGGTATTGCCCAATATGATTTCATACCAATGCAATAATTCTTGAGGCAGCAAATGCAGCTACAAAAAACTTCGATGCTCCGTTCTATGGTTTCAACTATCGATTCGAATCCTGCGCTAATGCACCAGAAGGTGAATTCATCATAGAAGAAGACGAGTTTGAAAATATATTGCCTATCGGTAAAAGTGATGAATTGTATACATCAACCACATCTGAGCCAAAATAAAAAGATGAATTTTTAAATTAACTTTTATACATATTATTAAACTAAAATTTAAGATATATTTTCAAATACTATTTTCTTGAAATATAAGTATTTGTAATTTGTGTTTTTTCTGATCTCCCGTTTTTCTTAGAGGATTTAAATGAATCTCACGTACTACATGTACATATTACATACGCAATGGACTAAAGATGCTATTACAATCAAGAATACTAATTTGAACAGAGAATAAAATATTCAATTACCAGTCCACTTTCACAAAAATTGTTATTTCAACATTTCTTGGTGTCTGTTGAGTAATTACAAATCTTGTATGAAATTTGATCCTCTACAAAAGTGGTTATTTTCTTTCACACTAAACTGCACTGAAAAATAGTTATTAGGCCGAAATCACTAACATACCCAATTCTATGCGTTATTTTGACATTTTCACAAATGTTCACGGCTCCTTATTTCAGTAGCTGTTCCAAATTTTTCAACATAATACGTAAAAAAAAAACTGGTAGGAAATTTAATGCTCTTAAACATTCGTTTCGACAACGTTTTGTCTAAAATACACTGGAAGCGAAGAAGAACTGAAAAGATCTTATCTTTTTCTCAGCGGTTTTTCATGGAGGTCGAAAAATTGTATTTTTAACGAGTGGGTCATAACCTACAACCATACCTGAAAATCAAAATTTCTCCACCTTTTGTCAAACAAAAGAGCTATTTATACGAGTAAGAATTATACACTTTAATAAACACTTTAATAAACTTTGATAAACACTTTAATAAATTCATTAAAGCAAAACAATGACTCTGGTAAAAGGATTTTGATAAGATTATTGTTCTAAAAGATCCAACATATTGGAAATTTTTAACCAAAGAGTTAGCAGCGCTCCTCATGTCGACCGGGGCTCTATTTCACAATAAAGTATAAAGTAATACTATTAGTCTTGTTGTTTGTACTTTGTACAATTTCGTTTCATAATAACAAAGCACAAAAGTACAAAGTACAAGTTGGAAAATTGATACTACAAGAAAAAGTCAATGAAGACTTGAGGGGAAAATGCATTGATCCATACATACCTACTAACGCTTAAGTTAAATTAAAATTTCTAGTTCCATTTATATGGTTAGGTATTGAGACCAACCTGTAATATCAAAAAGTATGTGACTGTATAAAGTTCATTTAAATCATATTGGAAGATAAAAAAAAAAGGAACTATGTCACGAAAAATGAACGGCTTCTTTTGTGGCAGCGCGTTTTGGCCTCAAAAATGAGGATGTGTACATCGATATATACCATAACGATGATTTTCAAATATTTTAAGAATTATTTAATTTTTTGGGGGGAAAATATCGGTTTTCAATACTCAAATTTTAATATTTTTCTATAAAAGTATCGATATGTTTCCAACATCCCTAATTTGTCATATTTAATTATAATAATTTAAAATGTTTATGATATCCTTTTTCATCAAATTTATAAATTGTTCAAATCTATATTAATTTAAAATTTAAAATTTTATGTATTCTGTTTGTTTTTATTTTAAGTTAAATTAAAATTTCTAGTTCCATTTATATGGTTTTCACTTGTATCTATATTTCAGTTTATTATTTGAATGATGTCTTCATCCTATGCTTACACCCTCAAAACTGAAATTATCTCCCAGTGATAGCAAATTTATTATATTTTTAGGAATATCTTTTTCGGTTAGATTGGCAATTCGGTTTTCTTATATCAGTATTTATAAAGTTCTGATACTGCATTATAATTAATACTGTACCCCTTTACATAATTTAATTTTATATTTTATATTATGCTATTTGTTCCTAAGTATGGCATTTTATCATATTTAGAATTACTTTTTTTAATAATTTTATTCAGTATTGGTTTTAGTGTATCTATATTTCAGTTTATTATTTGAATAATGTTTTCATCCATGATTACACCCTCAAACTAAAATTTTCTCTCAGTGATAGCAATTTTCTTTGTTATCAATGGAGCCACTTTCCAAGATAACAACAATGTCCACTATTGATAGCACAAAACACTGTAAGCTTATATACAAGCTTGCCTATACTGCTATAAATATCTATATTCAGTTAATTATGTGTAATCTATGCAATGTAAATGACCAATTTGGCATATTTTATTTTTAATGGTATAATAACTTTAATAATTTATCACCTATATAATGTAATAATCTGTCTAATTTATAAATTGATTTTCCTTTTGCATTTCCCAATTTAAGCAATCAAATAATCTGTAGTTTACCACACTTGTTCTTACATAAGAGTTAGCATCATGTTAATTTTTACCTACTCCCATGTTCTATTTATTATTCAGCTTTATGATGATTAATTATAGTGTTTATGAGAGACTTAAGTGCTTTATTTCAACACTAAGCCATCATCATCATAAACATTTATTGCAAAAATTGATTTTAGCTAAGTACTATAATATTCATGTTTCATCTTACCTACAAACTAATTAAAATTAGTCTTTATTATCTTATTTAGATGTCTATTACCTACTTCCTATATATTATTTCTCTCTACATTATATATTATTACTCTACTATTTCTCCTGTATATATATATTATGTTCCTCCCTACAATATAATAATTTCCGGTGATTTTAATCCCAATCTCCTATCTGATTCCAATGACAGACTCTACCTTGAAAATCTCTTTTTCTCCCTCCATCTCTTCATTGTCTCATTTTCTCCTACCCATCAGACTTGCCGGTCTGACACCTGGTTAGATCTGCATGTCATCGATTCAGCAAGTAATTTCCTTTCCCCTTCTCAACTACCTGTCCCGTTTCTGTCCTCTCATGACTTAATCCAAATATCCTACAATATCGAAACTCCTGTGATCCTTCCTAAAACCATAACTTTCCTTAACCTAGATACCCTCACCCATGAAAATATTTTACCTGACCTTGAAACGCTGCAGTGGAATGAAATATATTCCTGTTCTTCCATTGATTCCATGGTTGATACTCTCAACTCTAATCTCATCCAGGTCCTTGATACCCATGCCCCACTCAAAACTTCTACTTTCCGCCTGCCACCTGCTCCTTGGATGTGTCAACAAATTAAAGATATGCAAAGAAGGTGTGAGGCAGTCTGTAGACGCTTTAGATACACAAGGCTAGCAGATGACTACCAAGTGTTTAGGGTACTCCGCAATTTGACACAGGCAACTGTTAGGAGAGCGAAATCCAACCACTATCCCTCTCTGCTCCCGATGCTAAATCAAAATGGCAACTCCTTCACAAACTCTCCCTTTGTAAATCCTCTCTCTCACCAATCTTCCCAGTTTCAGAATATTAAGGTCAGATTTCAGATTAAAGATGAATTAAATTCATACTTTTTATCAGCCTCCTCTAACACTTCTGCAACCCCTCCTTCCTGCTTTTCCTTAGTTCCATCATTCAACTCTGATAATTTTTATTTTTCCTACATCTCCCCTACCGATCTTGTTTCATCCATAATGAAATCTCACATCAATTCCACTGGGTCTGATGGAATACCAGTTAAATTGTTAAAATTAAGTCTCCCCTTAATCCATCCAGTTCTCTTCATTTATAATTTCTCCCTCCAAAATTCAGTATTTCCTACCTCATGGAAAAAAGCCTTAGTCCATCCTATTAACAAAATCTTCAATCCTATATCTCCTAAAGACTATCGCCCAATTTCCATCCTCTCTAACCTTTCCAAAACCCTAGAAAGAATAGTCCAATCACAAATATCAAACTTCCTTGAAAAGTCCAAACTACTTGATCCTCTCCAATCTGGCTTCCATCCCAGATTCTCCACACAATCCGCGCTAGTCAAAATCACCACTGACTTGCATACCGTTATGGACCGAAAAAAATTAACTGTATTAATATCGACTTCTCTAAAGCTTTTGATTCCCTGGACCATTCTATCCTTTTAACCAAATTAAAATCACTATCTTTTTCCAACACCTCTATCCAATGGTTTAAATATTTCCTTTCCGATCGGACTCAAGCATTTACAATTCCTAATCAACTCCTATCTTCCTTCCTTACCTAGTCCTCAGGAGTAGCCAGTATTTCCCCACTGTTTTTCAATACCTAAATCAATGATCTTCCTAATTCAATCCACCACTGTTCCCACCACTTATACGCCGACGACTTCCAAATCTGTTTATCCTTTCCTCCTTCTGAGCTATTAGTAGCGTTTGCCAGGAAGACCTAGATAGAATCAGTGCCTGGTCAAACCTGAATAGATTAAGATTAAATGCTATGAAAACGCAGGCCATTGTCATAGGTTCCAATTCCCTCCTTATATGCAATGATTCCTTTAATCCTAAATGATCACCCCATCATGTTCAGCTCCTCAATTAAAAACTTGGGTATTACTATCGACCAAACCCTTTCCTGGAAACCCCACATTGCCCAAATTTCCCGACGGTCAATAAGTACCCTTAAATTATTCCATTGTTCTCGACATCTTCTTCCACAACATACCCACATACTCCTTGCGTCCTCTATTATCTTTCCCCACTATGACTACGGGTGTGTGGGCCTCTCAAATGTGTCCAAGGATAGATTGAAGTGGATCATGAACTGCTTTTTAAGATTTGTCTTCGGCACCTCGAGACGGACCCATGTGTCCCACCTTTACGGCAAGTTAAAGTGGCTCTTTCCCTGCAACCGTAGACAATATTTCCTCAGATCTTTCCTATACCAAACTATCACCACCCACTACCCTTCCTACATCTACAGCCTCCTACAATTCAAATCCTCTCAGTCCACGCACTGGAAATAAGATCTCGCCTTTCTGAACTCCATACCCCTTCCCAAAGAACCAAAACATTCGAAAGCTCCTTTCTTGCCCGCTCCTCTATCCTTTGGAATTCCTTTCATTCTAACATCCGCCATACTTCTTCTCTATCCTCATTCAAATCATTCCTTATCCAACACCTTCTTTCTCTCCAAAATGATGCTCTCTAATTGCGAAATGTCAGTTTAGGATTAACATCTGGATCAACTGTGCTAATCAATTCATTATTTTTGTATTTTTCATTTTCTCTCTTTTTCTTTTTTTTCTTGTTTTTTTTTGGGTTTTTTTTTGTTCAAATTAATTATATTTTTCGAGAAAAGAACTTATTTTACGTGCTTATTTATTTTACTGAAAATATTGTAAACATTAACTGATCTGTATTTTGTAGTCTGATGGCCAGATAATGTTTCTGTTTTATTTGTTCATTTATGTTATTCTTAAGGAACCTAGTCCCAGAATAAAGTTATTTTATTTATCTATCTACCTATTATTTTCTTCTATGTCTTAATATTCTTTTTTAATTTCAATAGTATTAAATTTATTTATTAGATTCTTGACCCAGTACACTTCTATGATTTCTATGTTTAAAATTGGCATTCACAATGTGTAACAGAAACTGACTTTATCATTATTAATTAAAAAATCATTTATCAATAGTGAATCTACTGGCAAATCTAGATCTTACATTATTACTTTGATTGAAGTGCCTCTTACTAAAAGCATCTCCTTACAATCTGGGCATGAAACACTTATTGAACTTTTTCAAAAGGTTTCAGTTTAACTGTTTTACAAGAACTTTTATAATTAAAATACTAACATAAAAGTTCTACACAAAAGATTCTTCTGATAAAAAGTTCCATAAAAACGTATATCATTAGAAGTTTTTTATAAATCTTCTGTTGATAGAAGTTCTTGCCAAAACTTTTAAAATAAAAATTATGATAATAGAAGTTCCTACTGTAACATTTTAAATACCGAAAAACCGATTATTTGAGCATAAAAATTCAGCCGGTTAAACCGATTGAAAAAAATTCGGAATAAAAGATAACTGGTTATTTTTCTGATGCCCACCAACCCTAGTTTCTCAAGCGCAGATCGGTCAAATGAGTTTTCGAGGTGCTCATTTTTCTTTCTTTTTTTTTTGTATCCCTTATTATGCGAAAGGTCGTGAGTTACAAGTGAACTGAGATTTTTTTTAATAATACAAGTAAACCATAGTACATAAGAAAGATTTGTATTATTAGCCATTGATTATGAAACAGAACCACTTGTACTATCCAATATTTTGCTAGTACTTTCGATTTTACTGCTTGTAGTTTGTACTTATGTACTTTGTTATTATGTAAAAAATTGTAGCAAGTACAAACTACAAGGCTAATATTTTAATAGGCGTAAGGCTTGAGAGAACATAAGGCATAAAAATTCAATATCTTGATTATTTGTTTAAACATTTTGATTGATTTAATTTTCTTTTAATAGTGTGAAATAATTATTAAGTTGATTATTATTTCAATAAATTTAAAAAAATAGCTTAAAAATATTAATTTGTTTTGTCATTTATTTATTGTTATCAAATCAATTAATTATGGTTCCATTATTAACATGACTCCACTAATCGCAACGAGAATGTAACAATTGAGATTAATCGTGTAACATGAGAGAGATAAATAAATAAAAACAACGGGATTATAACTGTACGAAATTATTTACAGAATAAAATACCGTGTTTATTTTTGAAACGTAGTTATTTATCGTTTAATGTATAAATCACTCAGTTTGGGTGTAATTCACTTTCGAACGTTCTCATTCGATTTGTAAAAATCAACCGATGTCAAATTTGAGAAGAAACTACAAAAACAGGGTCTTATCCTTTTAGGTTTCGACGAGTGTTTGGTATTAACGGGTTAATATAAAACACTTGTCATCAATAAAACTTAGCACTACAGCGAAATAATTTTTTGATTTTTGGCCACGAAATCAGGGTTTCTTAACCACTGTTTAACGGTCCGTTGTAAGCCTCTCGCTCACGCATTCTCACATTACTTCCAGAAAGGTTTACAGTCCGTAGCATCGGGATAAAATAAGTATTAATACTTAATTAATTATAAATAATCAATTAATTAATACTTCATTACGGATGAATAACCTTCCTCGATGTAATGTGAGAATGGCTGAATGAGTTTCGGTAGAGAGCCTCAACAACGGACCACTGAAGGTAAAAATTCAAAATGAATCAAGTGGGGTCTGATAATAAACTGAGAGCTCAGACATTTCTTTAATGTAAGCAAATATCTAAAACAAGAGATAGAGACATTAATTGTCTTCCTTTAAAATAATTTTCACTATCGATTCAGAGAGACTCATTAATACTCTGAATAACATTGAATCTTACATTGATCTGTTTTTGTTGTTGATTTTTTGGTCAATAACTTAGCCATATTGAAAACTAAAGATATAAAAATATTGGAACTTTTTTCTGTTATCTTTTTATTAAAAACAGAAATTGGAGTAAGATCTGAAGAGCTTGTCGATGTTGAGGATATATACCTTATAAGTAACCTGCTCTCAGGAAGAACCTCCCCAGGTGCTGACTTGTACTTTTTCACTTGTAGAAATCACTAATAGTTATCTCCATTATGAAACAAAAATTATTAGTGGTTTTACTTTTCACTTTGCACACTTGTATTTGTGAACTAATACTATTAGCTTTATTATGAAATAGGGCTCTCATATACTAGCATTCAAAATAAGAAGTATAAATAACTGTTATCTAGTTCATTTTTTTACATAAATTTATCGAAGCCCTTTTACATGGATAAGAATTTTGATCAACAATTTTAACAAACCCACTTGATCAAACTTAAACGTGTAAAAGGGTTTTGATAAGTTTATTGGTCAACATGTTGGAAATTTTTTAATCGGAGCAGCGCTCCTCTTATCGACAGCTTTCAATAAATTTTCAGAAATATTTTGTTTATATTTGTTGGTATTTTATTTTAATTTTTGTAAACGGAGGAAGAGGGGGCAACTGATCCACCTTGCCCTCCTCCTGGATACGCCATTGAATCCTATAATTGATACAAAACTAGTTTCACTAAAATGTAGTATTAATTACTAATGTTTGTGTTGTATCGTAACCAAGTAATATAATTATAATAAACTTGCGTTTGTTTCAGAAGTTTTTTTTTCAATAGCACTATCACCACTGTCCACATTGGAACGAGAAGTACGGGGAATATCTTGATCAAACAGAAAACTAAAAAGAAATACAACAGACATTTAAATGTAAATAAATAAAAATGCTAAAACTAATTGAATGTCATTATTTAATGCGTTTAAATCAATAAGCCCTTACCTCAACAATGAGAAATACCACAACTTCGGCTTGTACACAGAGTCTGCAGATGCTCCTGACTTCAATGATTGCTTAATTTTTTTCTTTTCTTTTCGGATAGCACTTCTCATATTATTAATTTTTTTAATAACATCATCTTTTGTGGTATTTGGGTCCACTTCTTTAAATTTTTCAACCAGTTTCCTGTACGCGGCCTCCTTTTTATTTCGATCGTGGTAATATTTTGAGCTCACTTGCCACAAGCAAGGTTCATTCTTGAGCAATTGTATAAATTCTCTCTGAAATTCGCGAGACATGATGGGCAAGCACTTACGAAATCCTCAAGAACGACTGATTGTCAACCCTCACGTGATCAAGAGAGCGGGAAAATCCGGCCTCAAGGCCAAAAAAGAATCGAACCACGCTCGGTATCTCTCGGCCCCTATCGTCCTCCGTGGCCTCAAGGAAACTGCCAACATACGGCAGGAAATTCCTCAAGGGGAGAGAAATTCCTCGTGTATGGGGGGGAGGGGAGGAGGGAGGTAGCAATGCCTTGTGACGAGATATGGTTTTAATATTCATCTCTCTCAAGGAATTCAGGAGTAAAACGTTACTGGGATTATTCTACGTACAATTTCGATTGATTATTAAAGTTCAATAACCGTAAAGTTATTGACTGGGTACCGGGAAGAATTACAGCCATGGCATTTAGAAAATAATAAATATTAAATTTTGAATTAGAATGGCTGTGTATAGTTCTAATATAAATCAGTTGTATATTTAGCATAAATATTAATAATATTAATTAATTTTTGTAGCGGTGAATAGCACATCTTTATCTAAACATAATAGGAGAATCATGGCAATCGTTAAAAAATAATAATTTTCAAAGTGTTCTCTCGATATCGTGCAATCAATTTTTATTTTCTACAATCATAATGCATTTTGTTTTACGATTTGGCATTATCGAAGAAAATAAAGAGTTTGGTGATTGTTTCATTACTCATCCTTAATACAACAAATCTCCAATGCTTTTTATTGGAGTAGGAGAGTCCGTCGCCAATTTCAATCATAATATTTTTGGCGATTCTACATTGGAAAGAAATGGACACATACTAAACCGTTTCGTCCAATGAAATCTAGGAGCTGAGAAAAAAATTATAATATATACATAGTTAAGAAAAAAAATATGTTCGTGGTTAAGAGCCTTTGCTCGGGATATTATAATAAGTAGAAATTTAAGGGCGGGTTTTAAGTGTTATAGTTAATATAAAAACATTATTTGTGATCAGAAATAGTAAATTTTAAAGTTGTCCAATTTTTTTAATGAAATATTGGGTTGTCCGGAAAATAGCACAGGATTTCATGTTTTCTTTATATTAACACTCTATATAACAAACTGTTTACGCTTGTGTCATCATTGTTTTGTTTGGGTGGCAACACGTATTAATCCTCCTCCAAACAAAAATGTTTTTTATCTTCTGTAGCATTTCATAGTTAGATATAATTCAGTCTTTACTAAGATATAAAAGCGTGATTTTCACATAATTTCGTTTTTCGACTTTTCACTCGGTCGGAGCCCAAACGGTCAGAAACATTAATGATATCCAGAGCGATAGCAGTGTAAGTGAGTGCACCGTTCAACGATAGTTTAAAAAACTTCGAGAGGGAGACTTCAGCCTAGAAGACAAAAATGATCATGGAAGGACTTCTTCCCTTGATGACGATGTTCTGCGAACTTTAGCCAAAGAAAATCCCAGAACAACTGTTCCAGAACTTGCAGAGAAACTCTGAGTTAGCAAATCGACCATCGCTGATCACCTCAAAAAGGAAAGGTAAAAAAGCTTGAACTTGGGTTCCTCATACATTAAACCACAGCCAAAAAAATCTTAGTTATGAAGTTTGCGCGTCACTTCTTTGCCGAAACAAGACACTGCCTAACCCGTCCTACTCTCCAGACCTTTCGCCTGTGGATTACTACTTTTTTTGATATCTGGGCCGATGGTATTTTAAATGTAAAAATTTTATCGATCAAAATTCGTTAGAAAATGCATTTTCAGAATTTGTTAATAAAAACGATTCAACATTCTATTCAGAAGGAATGGAAAAGTTACCAACACGTTGGGAGAAATGTAACGAGTACATTTTGATTAATAAAAATAGTTCCATATCATTTATTTTATTTTAAAACCATAAACCTGCATTTATTTCCGGACAACCCAATAATTACATCCTGCAACGATCTGAAGGCTCCATTGAATTATATGTTTTCTTTTTGTAAACATTTTTGTTTACACAGACCTTCTAAGAAAATCCATCAGCTATTAAAATATGGAAAGAAGAAGCTCCTCTCTTTCTAATGAGTCCAAGAACGTTGAAATTTGATAAACGTAATTTCGTTTAAAATTTTTGAATCCCAGAGAATTTCTTACCATTTCTTTTCAATTTAGAACAATATTTAGAAAAATTTATTGAAATCTGCGACGGGCATACAGTGCACTCCTCTTGCCAGTAGTGGAAAGAAGCCTTCTGTGAGTGAACTAGTAGCGTTTTGGGTAACATAATTTCTCCCCAGCTTCGTAGTGTATGAAAAATAATTTACTCCTAGTGTCTGTTGTAAGATATTTAAATAGCTTTTATTATATTATAAAAGCTATTTAAAGCCTAAATGTTAACATATAATTTTGAAATTAGTCTATTTAGTAAATATAATCACCAATCAAACGTTACAATCAATAAGTGTTCGGGCTTGATGCCATCCTCCAACTTCCACCACCTACAGTTTGAATATAGTAAATATTATGTAGATTATATTGGATATCAATTATCTTACTGTCCTTTAGAATTTAAAAAATAGTTAAAGTAAATTTTTTCTAATAAAGTGTTTTTGTTTCGGCCGATATTCTTGGCAAAAATTATCACAGTGTCTTTCTGGATCGCATTATCATTTGAGAATTAGGTGACACGTTAATAAGTAAAAAATTGAGATATCAAGAAACATTCTCTACTGAAAAAAAAACAGTAACCTTCCTAAGATATAACCTATTGTTTATATTTACAAATAATGGAGGTTATAAATGTTTACATATATACTTTTTAAACATTGACTTTTGAATTTATTTTATAATGTGTCCGAATTCAGGAAAAAAAGTTGTTTGTTTCATTTGTGACAATAATTTTCAGACCAAATTGTTAATGTTGAAACATGTTTCTGATGTGCATCAAGTTTCAGATAATGCACATACTGAATTGGATACAACTAAGAATCAAAAACAGAATGACTCCAGTTTTATTTGCGAAAATAGCATGAATAATGTTAGTTTGGTCGTTTCTAACAATGAGAACATACATTCAATGTTTGCAGAATTATCTAACAGTCAATGCTCCAAGAACTTGGAATCGGAGAAAAATGTATCAACTAATTTAAAAGTGCGCCATCGCAGGATGTATTGTGAAAGTAAATTGATTAATTGTCTACTTTGTGATGTTCAATGTAGGACAAAACAGGCCATGGTTATGCATTATGAAAATGACCACAGTATTAAAATTGTTACCGAAGTTATCAAGTTTGATAACATTTGTCAATTTTTAAAATGGAAGAAAGATTTGGAACAAGACACAATAACCAGGTTTGTAAAATATCGCAATAAATATTTTAAAAGTTCAACCAAAAACTTCTATAAGTGCCATCGTGATGGTATATTTAAGACATCTGGCAGAAATATACGTCAGTTGAAATCCCATGGAAGTAATAAAATTAATGGTCATTGTCCAGCTAAACTGGAAGTGTGTCAATTCAAAGAAAAGAAAACAATTCTTGTCAAGTTTACAAAAACCCATGTCGGCCACACAATGGAAATTCAAAAGATTAATTTAGACAAAGAAGAAAGGAGATTTATTGCCTCAAAATTAGCAAACAAAGTCCCTAACAAAAAAATTCTTAATGACATTCGAAATGCCAATATTGGTAAACTAGAAAGACTTAGATATGTGACTATGAAAGATTTACATAATATTAAAAAATCATTATCTGATAGTGAAATACCCCAAGAAACAAATCAAAGAATACTAAATTGGATTAAAGAAGTTCAGGAAAGTCGAAATAGTTCAGCGATAAAATTTTGTAAGCCAATTGGAACGGTCATCAAAGAATTTTCTTCACTGAGATCAGAGGATTTTTTGTTGATTGTTGTCACTGATAAACAGCTTAGTAAGTTGCAGGAGTTCGGAACTGATATTGTCTGCATTGATATGCATCATGATGGTGACCATACCTTTGATGCTGTTGTGTTAAGTGTGATTGATGAGAAGAAACAGTCTTTCCCTTGTGTGTTTATGTTCTGCAATGTTTTGACTGAAGGTATCAGTGAATTATTTTTCGAAATTATAAAATCTTGCTTAGGTTTCCCTCTTAAATCTAGAGCTGTTATGACTGATATTAATGACTTTTTCCATATTTGGTGTTCAGTAATGCTTTTCTCATCATCACATTTGCATTCAACATGGTCGCTGAAAAATAGATGGAAGAAGAATGCACAATCTAAAATTCATTCTGTGGCTAAGCAACAATTAATTTATGACAAATTGCAAACACTTATCGAAGAAAGAAACTGTGAAGAATTTGAAGAAATGCTTAGTGAAATTTGCTATACTATGCAGCAGGATTTTGAACTAGAAAACTTTGGACATTATTTTGAATACTTCAAAAAGAATAAACAATCCTGGGCCCAGTGTTACAGAGACATTGTAGACATAAATTATAGTATTTTGTTTGAAAGACTTAACCGCTCGATCGACTTCATATATAATCAAGAGCATAGGATAGAATGCATTGATACAGTGGTTGATTTGTTAATTGATTTCTTGGAGAGTAAATTTTTAGAAATTGGTATATACCAAATTTTTTAAAATATATATTTATATTTGTTATTCATTATTATTTATTTATTTTTTCTGTTCACACAGGTGACAGCAGTCAAGAAATAATGAAAAGGCATGAACAATGTTTAAATTCAATGACTTTTTTATCAATCAGTGAGGATAGTGCTAAAACTTGGAAAGTATCCTGTTTGAAAAAGAATGTATGTTATAAAATTGAAAAAAGTAATTTCAGTTGTCATTGCAAGAATCGCTGTAATTATTGTGATTGTTGTATGCATGCGTATGTGTGTTCCTGTGATGATTCTTACATAAAAATGAATATGTGCCTCCACATACATTTAGTTTGTCAGTTCATTCAACAACTAGACTCTAATAGAGATTTGATACCAGTAAGCCTTGAGAGTAATTTGATATTTTCTTGTTCTACATTGAGCAAAGAAGAAACTAGTTCTGTATCAAATGAAGAAATCTCACACATTGAAAATTTAAAAATCAAAAAAGTAAAAGTGATGGAACAGTTAAAAAATATATTAGAAATGGTTCAAAGTAATGATGAATTAAAAATTATAGAGAATGCTTTAAGTTCAACCATTAACTTATTAAAACAGAAGGAATCTGTTAGTTAGCTTAAAGACTAATGGAAAGCTAGCTACTGTTTCTTTATTGATGCACAGGACTGTCTAAGTAATTTCTTTGAAGCAACCGATAAATGCTGTTGTTCTGTCATACTGTCATTACTGTTCAGATTAATTGGAAAGTTTTTCTTTTCCCCCTATATACAGGGAAAATATGGAATAGTATTTGGTCTGTTACTGATTAAGAAAATATTAAACAGGTTAGACTCAGTACACCATGCTATGATCCGGAGGGCAACTGACGTGTCCAGTAGCAGGGCTAGTCCTTTCAATAGCTTATTCTAGGAGGCTGAAGAATAGATCCCTAGAACCATGTAGGCATCATAAAGTTTCTTGGCCGCCTAAAAACTGCTTTGGACTTCTTTGATTTTTCACAGTATAAATTATCCATTCACCTTTCCACATATCCTGTTTATTCTTAGTCTTAATTAATGAAATAAACAGCAGTCACATTCTAATTTGCAGTGATTCATTCTCAAGACAATACACAATTTTCAGTTCTCGAACAACCCCATAGTATTCTCCATCGTCCAAATAATTTAAAAAGCAAGCAAAACAATAAGCTTTCTATGGGTCTCTAGTCACATAGAAATAATAGGTAAGGAATTGCTTGACACAGGTACCAAAGATGCAAATACCATTGTTATTTTGTTGTCTAGAGACATCAGGATAGATCCTGCAGGGTCATTGGCAACACCATTATCTTACACTATGTAGTAGAATTTTACCATTTTCAAAAATTCAAGTCTAAATTATCCTTCAACGATCATGAAAGATTTATTTTTTTCCTTATGAACATAGGACAATCTTGTAAGATTTGTTTTACTATTCTTTGAACATTACAGATTTCACAGGTTGGATGTTTGAGGCCATATTAGTAAGTTTGTAAAAATTCACAATGGCAAACCATTAACCGACATAAAACAGTTTCTTCTTTCAAATAGAAGACTGGGGAAAGTCAGGTAAAGCTTGAAATTGTTTTAATTTATATATTCTTCCTTAATAAGAGGAAACTATATTTGCTCCAATTTCTGTGGTGAGCTTTAAGCGGTACTCTCAAAATACTTCAAAATTTTCAGGCTTTTTTTAGTTCATTAAAAATAACTCAAAAACTATCCACTTTATCAAAAAAATATTTATTATGTAATATTTAGAGCATTAAGTTCTGCGTTGAATGACTACTGAGGCATTAAAATTTGATCAAGGGGTATATAGTGTATAATGGGTGGTCAAATAATGCATAATTTTTTTTATTTGTTCCATTTTATAAAATTTGAGCTTCATTAGCAGTCTTACAGTTAGACCTATCACAAAAATGTATAGAGTAATAGTTGTAGATAATGTAACTGGCTTTCTAACAACTATCTTATTTTTGAAATTGTTTCAAGTGTACTTATGTAACGCCTACATTTTCAAAGCCTTCCGCTTTAAGTGTCATGTTACAATTAATAAACAAAAGTCTTAAACTGAAAAATTATCTTTTATAATAAATATATAATTAGTGATTTATTTTTTGGTTATATTAATTTAAAAAAAGAACATTATTTTAAAAATGAATTTAATAATACTATTGCCAGGATACAACATATTACAGGAAAATTTTTCTTTCTTCATATTAAAATATGTCAGCTTCATCAAACAATACTACAGACAAGGTAAAATGATAGTTTTTGATGCATATCGTTAGGAACCTATTAACAAAAACATTAAATCAGCTGAACAACTATAAAGGAGTAAACGATACGCTGCATCAGATGTCTATTCAGTGAAACAATTACGATTACTCTGTCAAAAGTCCTTGTCAAGCAAGGACAATAAGCACCAGCTGATCACTTTCCCGAGTGAGAAGCTAAGGGCTGAACAGTTTATTGTAAACCAAGCTGTAGAGGATGTTTTACTAATTGTTTCCACCGGTCTCGAAGTGGCTGAAAGCTCTGGCTGTGTTGTCATACTTGGCGAATACTGATCTGCTGTTACTGTTAACTGCTTTTGCACTATTCTCTCCTAGCTTCTACTTCTTAAAGCCAGAAAAATGTCAACATATAGACATGTTTTATAGTCCAAATCATTTTAAATCTGAGGTTATTAAGGACAAAATATTATTTCTATATGGCATAAGTGTACCATTTTCAGACAGTTCAAACTAAAATGTATCCAAGTGGAAAGAGGCACAAGTTTACAGGAATTAGCGAGCATTTTCAACAGAAATGGTAGTACTCCTGATGAAGTTTACAGAGCTGGGCGACATTATCTTGCAACATTAGCACGGGTTGCAGTGATAAACCATTGGATCAGATACATTTCGAAATAGTCTAGGGATATTTGGAAGGACTCTTGTCGAAAAAGAATTCAGCCTAGAAAGCCGTCCTTGTACTAAATCAGCTGCAAGGCTACTTTTAATGCATTCATACCTTTAAATTCAGATGTGGAATAACCGCAGTGTAGACCCTACTAGCGGAGGCTGCTGGGTGAGGCCTAGATTCAGTGTCATCAATTAGTAGTAGTAATAATGGGCACAATAAATTAGGGATGGAAAACACCTAGGCTTGGTCTTATCCTAGTTACTATGAATAAAGAGGTAGCACTTGAGGAAATCCTGAATGTTTTCTAATAGGTGTGCTAAAGGCTGTAGAGAAACTCGTAGCTGCAGAAAGAGCGGTATCGATTGCACTCGCATTTGCCAATCATGAAACAATTCAGCAGATCCAAAAGAATAGCTGTTATTGGAAATGATTGGGATTTGAATTTGGAAGAAAAATGCTTGATGTATTGAGAGAGAGGAGGAGGAAATTTATTCATCTGCAAATTCTCAAAACAATCAAATTCTCCTTGGAATATCATGCGGCTTTGAATCACCAACGCAGAAACGAACCAAGATGAGTCAATCAATTATTTTATTGTTTCAACTACATTATTTCTACAAACTTATGTGCTGTTTTCATTCATTAGCTACAAAAAATACATAGAGCATATGTATTTTGCGTTAGGTATTTTTTTGCAATTACATATTATTTTTGTTATAAATGTACATATTTATAAATTCATTCAGTATGATCACTACTATTTGAAATTCATAAAATGTCTTTGTGCTTAGCTTAAAAATAATGTTAATGAATTTGGAAAGTATAGATCATTCTTTTCTATTTCAAAAAAAGGATATTTTTCACTTTAAGACTTTCATTTTGTAGAGTTCAGTTTGAATGTTGTTTTGAATAAAAATATTTATTACACAGATTTAAATTTTTGGTGGTATTCTTAGACCCTGCAATATTACACTTTAAGTGCGAGCCTTATTTTGAAAATTTAAGCATTACTTATGGACACTTGACCCAATTTCAAAAATAAGATAGTTGCTAGTTAGGTTACAATGTTCTCCAAAAAAAAAATGTTTTCACTTACTTGAGAAATTTTTCCTGATTTTTATATTTTCATGTATGCTGAGTTCGAATCTGAAGTCCAAAAAATTATATCAGGCACCGTTTTTGAGAAAATGGAGTTTGTTTTTGAAAAAACTGAAATAGCATGTTGTTTTTTTCTTATTTCATTCATGTATTTAATTTTTTTGTGAATAATAATAATATATAAAATAATAAAATATTTAATCCTGAACATAATATAACTTTATGACTAGTCAATGTGTACATTTTTTCCTTTTATAGTCTTCATCAGCTGTCTCCCATTGTAGTGTCCAATATTAGTTAGAAAGCATCTTCTCATTGCATTTACCACTATACCTTTTCTCCATTTGGGCAATCTCTTGATGCAATCGTTCTCCATGTTCATCTGAAACTACTCCTAAGTTGGGAGAGAAGAAAGTCTAATGGGAGTGCATAAAATGAATTTTAATTACATGTTACAGGACTCCAAGATGGTTACACTAAGATTTGCTGCTTTTTATGTGAGTGGGACAGCAGAAAAAAAAGAGATTACAACATAGGGAGAAAATGGCAAGAACGCACCGGCATAATTGGTCGAAAAAACATTGTTAACCCTCTCTTGATTGAAAAAAAAACAAAATTCTATTCTCATCTCTCCATATAAAATTAGGATTCATAAAGAATTTCGTGAAAGCAATGGACAAGGAAGAAGAAGGTTTTTTCTACTTGAAAAAGAAGTTCCATAAATTAAGTGAAGCAAATATTAAAGAGGGGAATTTCATGGGGCCACAAATCCACGGTCTTTTTAAGGACCTGGAATTAAAATGAAACTGAAAAAAGAGATTGGTCTGCGTTTCAAAACGCCTGTCAACAATTTTTGGGGAACAAAACAGCTACAAATTACAAAGACATTCAGTTGATATCCGCATGATGGTATAGAAGGATCAATCTAATTAAGGATTGATAAATCATTTGCCACTTCTATAAATTTGTTTTATTTAAAACTAGTTTCGAATGTTATACATTCATCTTCAGTTGTAAAAACACAAAAAAATAAATTCAAAAATAAGCAATTCAAAATATAGTTGGTATTATTATACATATTAAATTATATAAATCAGTATTATAAAACATTTATGAATTATGAATTTAATTAAGACAAGAAATCAAATACATGTTGGTACTCACCAAGGTTTAAATGGATTATATCAAACAGAAAAGTTTGTACTGGTTTCTTCTCGCATTGAACTAACAATGAAAGAAAGGTAGGTTAGGATCTTTATAGGTAAACTGTTTAAGGGTCAGGGTTTTTACAGTAATGCCGATGAGTAATTGGTTTTTCTGTTATAGATGGAAATAAATTTAAGATTGGACTATTGGAGATATTTATTTGGTCATTTAAGCAAAAATCTGGATTGGATTTGAAGGATTTTATTATTACCTCAAAACATAAAAAAACAACAGTTATGTTGAATGAAGGATTTTGATGCAGAAAAGTGTTATCTGCAACTATTGCTCTATACATTTTTGTGATAGGTTTAACTGTAAGGCTGCTATTTGCTATATAAATTTAAGATTGGACTATTGGAGATATTTATTTGGTCATTTAAGCAAAAATCTGGATTGGATTTGAAGGATTTTATTATTACCTCAAAACATAAAAAAACAACAGTTATGTTGAATGAAGGATTTTGATGCAGAAAAGTGTTATCTGCAACTATTGCTCTATACATTTTTGTGATAGGTTTAACTGTAAGGCTGCTATTGAAGCGCAAACTTTACAAATTGGAAAAAATTCTGCACTAATTGACCACCCCTTATACACTATATACCCCTTGATCAAATTTTAATGCCTCAGTAGTCATTCAACGCAGAACTTAATGCTCTAAATATTGCATAATAAAATTTTTTTTTCGATAAATTGAATAGTTTTTGAGTTATTATTAATAAACTAAAAAAAATCTGAAAATTTTGATGTATTTTGAGAGTACTACTTAAAGCTCGCCTTCTTCTTATTAGAGGCAGAATTGTAACAATTTCGAGGTTTACCTAACTTTTTTCCAACCAACATCCTAATTTTATTGGATTAATTGTTAATCATAAAAACTTTTGTTATTGCAAATTAGAAGTAAAATCAATAACTGAATTTTGAAACTTTGAACCCTATATTGCTGGCTAAACATTGTCAGTGTTATAAAATGTAAGATTTGTCAGATAATTTTATACTTACAGAATTTATATGAAAATGTTATTTGTTATTTAATATTTATATTTATTGTTAATATTTTATTATAATAAACCACTTGCAAAATATATTATTTTATTTCCTAAATCTAATATATTTCTTAATTTAATTAATCTTAGAATAAGCAATTTGGAGAATGCTAAGGAATGAGAAATTTGTTTTAAAATTCTGTTAATTAGTATATAGTATAATAATGATTAATTAACAAGTTTTTGATAAATTGCTGGGAATTGTCAAAAAGCATTTATGACAAGAAATATGATTAATATGTGAGAAAGTTTACCATGGGGTGAAAGATTAGCTCTAAATTTGAGACTAACTACAGAAAGAAACTTCGAAGTTTTTAGCTGTGATGTCACTTGCTTCAGGCACCGGGATTTTACTTCTAAGGGGCCTAATAATTTTTGCTCTCGTTTTGATTTTGAGAAAGAGTCAACTTGATTATTATTCAAAAGGAGTTAGCCCCTTTTCAAAATGAGTGATTCATTTATATTTTATGCAAATATTGATTTTCTAAAGCAAATGAAAATAAAAAAATCATTTTGGAGCTAAAGCCCAAAATTCCATCCTTTTTCCTTTACAAAAAATATGGCCAAGTGGCTGAGCGAGCTAAGGCGCTTGCAATAGGTAATCAAAGTTAAGCAACATCGAGCGTGGTAAGTAGATGGATGGGTAACAGGTGGGTTGCCTGTATAAAAATAGATATTTTGCAGCAATTGTATAGGTTTTTAAAATTTACATAAACAATCATATTGTAGGTATGCGTACGAACTAATCAACGAGAAAGAATCAAGAAATTTTTTAAACATAATTTATTTATTGTAATGATCACATATAAATAACCTAACAAGTACACTTAGCTTTTAATAAAAAATAAATAAATAAAAAATCAATTTTTTTAATTTAGTCATTAAAATTGATAGAAGGTGTATCCTCATCCTTGCTTGGGGGGTTACAGGAAATATTCCCAGATGAGGTTGAGAGGTTTGATCGGTTATTATTGGGGAAGGGCTGCTGCACTGTCCCGAGCCTTGGATCTTCATTAATTTTTACCGAGTGTCTGTGCAAAGTCCCTTGAGTTGCCTCAAACAGCACATCATTCACAGCTTTTTCTGCCAGGGCTCTTTGTTGAGGGCACAATGCGAGCAATGTTTCACCCCAAACCTTGGCAATGGTAGGTATATTGTCTGGGGGTTCAATGAGCTGTTCCAGAACCAAGCATGCTTTTTCTAAGAGCTCGTCCTGTCTTGCCAAATGTCCAATAGTCCGAAGTTTTTTCTGAGGGAGTGGAGGTGGAATGATTGAAGATTTTGGGGCAACTGGAGCCGTTAGCGGGAATTGTTCATCTAACTCCTCATCCTTTACTCGTTCTTCAGAGGGGATCTGAAAATTTATGAATGAATTACTAATCAAATTATTGAATTAGTTTTAAGCTGAAATACATAGCAAATTTTATTTTTCCAATAAAACAAAAATTTCAGAAAAGTATAAATAATAATAAACTATAACCAGAGGGGTTGCATGTCCTATTCTCCCTCAAATAGAAAGAGTAGCCAAAAAGAGGAGAGTTGACCACGCCTGTTGTGCCCAGGTTTGGCAGAGAAAAAATTTATTGGCAAAAATCTTTTATAATTTTAATACTGCTTCCTCTTCAGAATTTGAGATGTAAGTCTAGGGAACAAGCTGAGTGAGCAAGTTGGAAAATTATGAGTTGAAGGAACTTGTGTTCAACTCAAATTCTTAAGAGGAAGCAGTATGCTTTGAAACTGGTAAGTAATTAAAAGATTTTCCTTCTTTTTTTTCTTTATCTCATAACTTTACAACTATCTCTAAACAAATAGGGGAAAAAAGCAAACTTTCAGACACAGTATTAACAATTTAATATTGATAATTTTTCCTCCAGGTCGGTCCACACTATAAGTACCATTTCCCTTCCATACCGTTTACATAAAATATTACTAAATGCAAATTGATATTTATATAGTCCCTATCCGTGTTTCCATACATATCCATTCAATATCGAGGGAAACATATTTTCTATAAGGCTGAAATGTTATGGAAACAGTAGGGAACAATCTATACACTGCCTTATAGCCCTGTAGGGCTTTGGTCTCTGGCACTATCCTTGTCCACTTGTTAGCTGCCTGTTTTCTCCATCTTCTCATTCCTATCTGGCGTAGGTCTGCCTCCATTCATCAAGCCATCTCAGACGTAGTCTTCCTTGTATTCGCCTTCCTTCATCTAATGCCATTGCAATTAGATTTTCATGGGTCCACATTTCATTTATGTAAAGAAAAAAGGAACTGAACACTATGTTAAGTGAGAGCACATCAAAATTTAATTAGGTACAGTAAAGGCATAAAAAAAAAAAAAACCTATGTACAAGCCACAAAAATCATTTATTCAATCGATAGGCAATAATAAATAAAAACATGCTTGTTTTTACAATATAATAAACATTATACATGAACATTTCTAAGAACCTTGTTATTTTTTATCAAATGTGATAACATTTTTTCTGCATCGATTTTAAAAATACAAAAATCTTAATTCACTTGATCAACAACATATCTCAACTAACAGCAATCAGCATGTACGTACTGTTGGTGTAGCAAAGCCCAGAACACTGAAATAAGTATAAATAAAACTTACACGTGTGCTATTCTGCAAGTATTTTGGAACAGCAGGAAAAATACTTGGGATTACATGCTCTCTCAGATGTACCTTGTCAGAAAAGTATGTCTTGTTCAGATCACATGGTAGAAAATGAACAGAACAAATCCTAGAAGTAGAACTCGGTGTCCAATCCTTCCTATTTACGGCCTTAATCCAAAGGGCTCTCAGTTCTGGATCCGCTGGAAACCTAGAAAATTATAGGTATATATTCTTAGAATTAAAAACCAATATTTTGTATATTGGAGTGAAACAGCCTGAAAGGCGATAATGAAAAATAGCAAAAATAGGTACTTGTTATTACATGGACCACCTTATGCATTTTTAAGAAGACAGAAGTTTATTTATTAAAAAATCCCTTAGGTTATCAAACTTTAAATAAAAGATTTTGCATAGTTGTGGACCCGACTTTTTGATTCTCAAACTCAAAATATTTGATATATGCTTTTTTTCTAAAGAACCTTTATAGCTAGACTTCACTAAAGGGCGACTTTTAAGTTTGAAAACCTATGCAAATATTATTAGCTAACATTGCCTGAAGAAAATTGAATTCAACAAGATCATTGCATGCAATTTATATTAAAAAACTGCTAAATAAAAATAGCTACTAAAATGAAAATTTACATCCAAAAAATGCCAATCTTGATGAACATTTTTTTTTCTGGATTCTGCATCAAAAAATATTGGACAGGTGTGTGTGTTCCATCAGAAGGGTTCTGGAAAACTTTGTCAAACCCAAAAATTTGAGTGTTTTTTTTTTTAACTGTGGTGGTTTATTTATATTTAGTTTATCTAAAGTAAATTAATACACAAAGATTCAGAAAAGATAATTAAAAAATCATTGGAAGCTCTCAGTTCAAAAACCACTTAAAATGGTTTGATTTCTTGTTGTCTATAATCTATTAAATTGTTTGTCACTCCTTATGGCAATGTTTGATCGTTTAACAAGTTCGTAAACGGATTTTAATGTTTTTACATAATTTTAGAGATCCATTTATTTTGTTTAATTAGATATAAAATAGGTAAAAATCAGTTGAGTAACAAAAAAGATAAAGCATAAAAAAAAAAAATAATTGGGAAGACAATTTTAGTTTTGTTTGTAAGGTATGTAAATATCTTGTTTCACCTTGTTTGGTGTGTGGCCATTGCTTATTCCTTAACACTTCTGTGAAAAATTGTTAAAGGAACTGTTGTTTAAAATTTTGTTAGATAGTAATGCTTGCGTTAGTAAAGCTGGATGATGGTAATAGTTTTTTAAAAAGTTATTCAAATTAATTAAATGCAATTAATTCAATTGCAGCACCATAATTCTGCTATTGAATAAACTTCCGTCTTCTTAAAAAATGCATTATTTTCAATTAATTGAAGCTGATTTTTTACTTACTTGTGGAACGAAACTTTATCTCTTCCACTACGTTTATTGCACCCATAAGCACAACAGGATACCATCCTGTGTTCTAAACATGTGAAATAGGAATGTTTATAACAAAAACAGTAACTGACAATTAAAAAATGATCACGAAGCTAGAGAATAACTAATTAATCTCTCTGTGAGAATAACTCAATGCCAGTAATGGAAACGGAGACAGAACGCAGGCGCAGAACAGGCCCCACTCTAATGACACACCCCTTGTGCCCGCCCATAAGCCCTGCCATATTGGTCTCATTTTTCCTAGCCGCTTACGCTCTATATTATACTTCTCCCTCTAGCAATGAAGGCAAATCGTAAGATAACCCCTTTGGTAGCAGCAGAAATAACGCCGACCTAAGGATATTTTCTTTATACAATAAGAGTTTGATGGTTACAAGAAAATATAAATATAAATATTTGAAGTGCGTAAATTTATTTCCTTTGGTCTCCTGTTTAAGAACCTACCTAATTTGTTAATTTTATTTGCGTAATTAAATTAAGAAAGAAATAATGAAATACATTCACTATTTTATCAATTTCACTATATAATCCAACTTATATATATCGAAATCATACCTGTAAAACCACGTAGGTCCCTATCAATTCAGCAGTATTCATGAGGCTTTACAGGTACACCTTCGATATTTTAAGGCTTAAAATATTGCTAACTATGTATTTGGAAATCATTAAAATAGGTACTAACCTCATCTCCTTGGTCGTGGCTATTTACTGGCAGCTCGTTCTTTCCAAGAAATTGTAGAGCGTAAAATACCCACGAAGTTGGCTTGTACACTTTGTCGGTACTCTTCCCTAATCTTTTGGATATTGATATTTTTTTCAACTCCTTCCTATAATTACACCGAAGTGTATTGATTTTTCTTTTAACGTCGGCATGTGTAGCCCCTGGTTTTAATCGCTTGAAAATAAATAAAAGTTTATCGTAACCTGCATTTCTGCGGTTTTTATTTTGGTAATTAGGATCTGTGGGATTCCACAGTTCGGGTAATTTTTCATACATAATAATAAATTTACGTAGAATTTCCGCTGAATCGCTTGAAGTCTCACTTAACAGTTGTGAAGATAGTTCACTGTCACTCATTCTGGTACACCTATGTTGACGAGACCGTGCTTGGCGATGAACTGAGGAGTAATGATAGGATACTGATGGCGCACGCAGCAAGGTCGCGGCTAATGACAGTATCACAATATCCCCACCACGAGCCATTAATGACTCCAGTAACTCGAAATCAGGATTCTCATTCCTTACCAGGCATAATTCTAGTTTTTTTCATCTTACACTACTAATTTCATTCTGATAGAGTAATGGCATTAATACTGATCGTTTTAGGTCTGGTTAAAATAAATTTCATTTGCTGTAAATAAAGGAGGCCCTCGAACCTAAAGCATGGTATCTAATATGTTTTGCAAATTGAAGTTTTTAGCAACACTGGATTTGGTTACAACTGGTTTCTTAGGTTGTTGAATGAATCTATCAAAAAATTTGTTATTTGTTTTTTTAACTATAATTATGTTAGTATCAAGCTATAAAAAGAAACTGCTCATTGAAGGTAAATCATTGTAACTAACAAGCATTTGAAAATTGCAGTTTTCATTTTGTCAGTTACCATGTGTTATGACCCAGTGCCTCAAATATGTAATTAGGGGTTGATAAATTATTTGCCACTTCTATAAATATGTTTTATTGAAAACTAGTTTCGAATGTTATACATTCATCCTCAGTTTTAAAAACACAAGAAAATTAATTTTCTCAATTAGATTGAACCTTCTATACCATCATGCAGATGTCAACTCAAATATGTAATTTTTTTTCTTGCTAATTAACCTATGGTCATTGTAAAAAAGGGAAATCATAAAACATGAAATAAAAAAATTCAGATTCATAAAGTTTAAAAGAAGCATACAATTAATTGAAAACTGCGTTGTCAGGAAAACTCAAAATGGCCAAGAGAAAATAGAGAGACCAATCAGATTGAAAGTTTCTATCAGTTATAAGTTATAATTATTCCTCATTTAATTAATTCTATCGCTGTTGTAATAAATCCATTTACATTTTATTTTGAGATTATCCTGTTTATTCAGAAAATTGTTGGTTAATTTTTACTTATTTCTTGAAATCACGTTAGTAGTCTAGAGTAATTATTATAAGTTAGTTTGTGATCAATATTTTTAGGCCTCTTAATTTTAGGAATTAAAAGGGCGGCGACATTAACTCCTAATTTTGATCCACTTTCATTTCTTTCAGTTTGATAAGTTTAATGGTTTAAAAAAAAGAAGTTAAATTTCAATTACTAAAACCTATTTATCAATTTATTATCACAGTATTTTTTGTTTTGATTTTTTGTTGAAAATCTGGGTATGTTTTTTTTAGTAAAACAAAAAATTTCCTATAAAAATAATACACTATTTTTTTTTCTTCATATTAATTTTCCACTCTAATGAAGCTAAGAATAATTTCTTCTATTTTATAAATACCTAAAAGAAACGCATTTGAGTTTTTTATAATTAAATCTCAGGTCAATTAATTATAGATATTAACAATCACATTAATTAATTACAAAATGTTTCAGTATCTGAAACCAGAAACTTTCCTACAATTTATGAATTGGTGAAGAGGGAGGCAAAATCTGAAATTACCCAACTATTATTATGAAATATGTTTATTTTTACAACTCTTTTGGATTTGAACTTTTCACTTACCTGTTGCGAATGTTGACACTTGAAAATTTGTTTTCTCTTCAAATACTGTTTCAATAAAATCCCATTTTCTTAACTTAAAAGGTATTGGTTTTAAATTTTAATAACTCTTTGAGAAAAAGTTTTACCGTAATTGTCGCAGTTTGAAGTAGGTTCTCAAATCACAAATTTCCCAACTTTTTTAGTTTTCCAATTAGTGGAAAAGTGATGATGTTCATTCCTGGAACTGTTGCAGCTCACCAGACAAATGAAAAGTAAAAATTTATTATTTTAACCTTAAAAATACTATTCAGTCAAAAATACTATTGGATTGTGAGAATTATCTTATTGTGAAAATATAAATTCTATGTTATCTTATTTTTAGATGTCAAAATGGCCACTTTTAATAAACCAGGTGATAGCTGAATTTTTTTTTCCATATCTACTTGGGGTTTGGCTCGCTGCATGCTTTTAATCAGTCAACTGATTTAATCCAGTCATTCAACCTTTTCTACTGCCATCATTTAAAAATATTATCTTTCTCATAATAAAATAAGCAATGCATAGATAATTTCAATTTAATTAAAACTTAAACTTAATTATTTAAGTACTAAACTGGGATTGTTAGTTCATTTTTTGATTGATAGTAATCCCCTTCAGTACAAAGAAAATAAAAATCCTGGTTCTACATATCTTGAAAGAGTTACGAAGTTCTTACTTAAACCCTTAGAGATTTTTGCAGAGATAATCCAGAGTCCTCGTTCATCATTGAATAAATTGATTGATATTTTATTAATGATAAAAAATGATTGTGTATGTATTTTAATAAGTAAAAACTCATTTGTTACATACATTTTTAAATGGTAATATCTTAATGTTCATATATTTAACAAACATATACACATCTTGAAATTTTTTCAGACTTCCAGCTAAATAAAGAAATTTGAAAAAAGTTCAATTAATGCATGATAATGAAATATTTTGACCTTATTTCGAATATGGAAAGTAGATGACTTTAATTTCTTAATAAGTTGAGAGATGATTGAACTGGATCATTAGTTTAGGAATAATGGTTTAATCAAAGTGACAGGAGAAAATTGTGACAGACTAATAAAATCTCACGAGAATAGAGCCATATTTTATTTAAGAGGTCATGGAAGAAAATGTAAACCTGATGAGACTAATCCTACTTTATATTTGTTAAAATTTTCCAATTGCTTCATTTTCCCACAATTTTATCATTTTTTGTCAGGAAAATTACTGTATGTGCATGCACATCTATAATTTGATTGTTTACTTTTGTAAACAGTACATATACATACATATAGCACTTATAAATATCATGACGATAAACTAAATGTGGACTTCATATTATGCTGTGTGAACAGGATCTTTATTAACTATGGATCAGGTTATTCTCATTATTTATTTATTATATAGTTTTATTTATTTTTTTTAGTTGTGTGAAATTATACTCAGATGGAATCCTAATGAATAATGTCTTAATCACTTTTATATCAATTAATACCTCTATTTTGAAGTGTATTTCAAACGTAAATATTTATTTTGAAAATAATAGCTTATTAAACAAAAATGTTCATTTTTAAAATTTAATTCAGAAAAAGCAGTTTTAGAAGAAATGAAACAACCCACCAATCTACTTTCTCAGAAAAAAATATGATTTAACATTTTTTTGGTGGTTAAAAGCATTACAAATTAAGTTTATGCAAAATGAACTTGTTACTTCATCAAGGGAAAAATTCATCAATTGAAAAAAAATTGATTAATTATTAATTTGTTAATTGGACTTTAGTCCAAAGAGACCAATTTGGTCATTTGTAGTGATGTAAAACTATCGATAGTACGATCGAAAATAAAAAACCTGTTTTTTTTATATTTCTTTTAACAGAAATTACATCCAGATCACTAAATTTGTATGCGCATACAATGTTTTAATGAGGGAAAATAAAGGTCATAGATATAATAGTATATTTTTACTTAGTTTTTTCACAAAAATATTGCACATAAACATAATTATAAAACATACCTAATGAAAGCGAATGGATTCTTGAAAAAAAGTTTGAAAAAAGTCAAAAAATGTCTAAAGTGCATTTTTAAAAACATTGATGATTTCCTATGAATGGTCCAGCCTTATCCAATTATTTTAAAATCAGTGTAGCAAAGTGTCATTCATTTCCCCTCTAAACTTATCCAAATTTTTTCCTAAATCCACCACCTTTGACCCTAAATATTTAATTCTTATTTTTCCATTATTGTAGCCACAAAACCATTCCCTAGGATAAATGACAAAAACTGTACTTAAGGTTTATCCAATTTATTTAAACATTTTTATATTACTCCAATTCAATATATTTAATAGTATTTAAATTAGTTATACTAGTTGAAAGATCAGATCAAATTAATGATCCCAAGCTAAAAACAAGGATAAATGAAAACTGAGCATTTAATAAAAATAAAAAAGATCCAAAATTATCGTCTTTCAGGTATAATCACATTTTTTATTGAATATTTTAATTCAGTCTCAACATTAGAATGTAGGACTGTAGCGTCCCCATAACAAGGGATAAATCTGTAGCCATAGGAACATCTTTTTATTTTATTTTTTTGTTACACATTTAGTAAATACGTGCAAAATAAATTAATAATAATAACTCAAGGTGTGTTTTCAAACTGTTTTTTTTTATTCTAATCATTTTAATTTTTGGTTTCTAACCAGATTATAATAGTTAATGCATTTAGTAGCAGATAAAACACCGAAAAAAAAAATTTCTCACCCTTAAAAAACCCTAGAGGGAAAAAGCCAACCTGGCAACACTTTTAAAGATGCCTTCGCACATTTACAAAGCCTAGACAAACCACTGTGTGTAAAGAGGGTAATTTTGCTTGGCTTCTTAGTGTTTGAGTCCGATCCAGTTTTTGCGGGATGCACCACATCAGTGCTTGTGTTGCATCCACATATTTGTATATTATATATTTATAAAATAAAACTATTTTAAACCAAAATTAACAGCAGAAAAAATTTGAAATAGCCGGAATAGTAAGATGTGGATAGATTAGTGTGCTAAGCTTCTGTAAACCCCGTTTACATCTTTGCTGTTTGACTTGTCTAGGTTTGGCAAATGTGTAAAGGAGAAAAGATAAGAGGTAAACAGGCCTCCAGGACACACAAGAAAAACAAAATGGAAATGGCCTGGACATTAGCTGCCATACAAAGAAAATAGGTGTCCGAAAGAAGTCTCAAAAATCGAAAGAACCTTAAAAATAGAAATAGAGGCTGTCAAATGAACAGATGGAGTGATGCTTTCAAGGTCGTGGTAGGATCCCTCCGGTGGAGAGCTACTAAGGACAGAGATGTTTGGAAAAGGAAGTGGAGAGAGTTCACAAATTCTGCTTTTCCAATAGGGCTGGTCACCCAGAGAAGTGTTGACTATTACTCTCTTAAGGGAAGGCCTATGCAAGACAAGAAAAAAAACAAGGGAGAAAAAAAAATTGTTAATTTTGTTCATTTATACTTACAGCGGTGTGACAACCCGTTGCCGATTCAAGGTCTCCTTTAATATCTTTCGCCAGTTGTCATGATCGTGAGTTGCTGCCTTCCAGTTCCAGACCATTAGTGGCTCTCTTGCACCGCAAATTTTTATTATTTTGTACATATTAACCTTTTTTTTATTGCAATCGTTGGTAATCTTATCATTTATCTTCTAGTATATTATTTTGTATACATTAACTTTATTTTTATTGTTATCAATAGTAACCCCATTCTTTATTTACATATATACTCTTTTATTAATGTGTACATAGCCACCTTAAATCGCGTAAATAAAAGCTATTTCATTTCAGACTTTAATAATGAAACAACACTAAAATAATTGTTTTCATAACAAATCCTGTTATTCAAACATAAATTTAAAATCCTATTTTGATGATATAAAAATAATTCCCTCCTCATGAATAAGATGGTAATCTATCTAGAATAAGATCTAATCTATCTTCAAGCTTCTCGCTAATACCTTTCTGATTCTGGACTTGACAGCAATATCTTTATTTCCTTATTTAATCCTCAGGCAAAGCATAAAAAATGTTTTTAGTGCTTCGGCAGAATCCTCCTCCCTTTTTTTTTTTAATCCGCATGTTATCCCCGCAGTTGTTTTAGTTGATGAACTCATAAAAAAGATCATTATCAACTTTATTTTTACCTCTACCATGCAATTATCTAACCAAAATCCATAAACGAAAAAAAACTTTCACCACAAAAGAAAACCTTGAATCGGTTTTTTAAACTTTAGACTATTTTGAGACTCTGTTAGTTGGAGTCGGGGGATCTTGTAAGGTTTGAGTTGCAGATAAAATAATTTGACACAAAAAACTTAACAGAATTTTCCTTTTCCTGATAAGGAAAATGTGACTATCGTCCCATGGACGGCATAGCACCCGGCAGAGGTTTAAACCTTAATCTTCATTTAAATTAGACATGTATTTCTAACTAATTTATGATTTTTGAAAATACTTTAATCCGAAATTTTACTAAAAATTCTAATTCATATATTTTTTCTGCAAATTTTCTTTCTAATACTTTAAAATTATTAAGATATTCTTCTTATATAAAACATTTTCACACAAATTTTCCATTTAATTCAGTTGGGTGTGAATATTAAAATAAAAGATACCTCTGTCCTTAGAAAAAAAAGGTAGCAACTAATTTTGATTCAGAAGTTCTGTAATGAGAATAAACCAAGTGAGTTCTCTAAAACTTTCTTTCCCAAACGCCAATACTTATAATTAACATTTCATCTTATTTAAAAAAAAAATGCCATATGATCATAAAACATTAAAATAATTATATGAATTGATTGTTAAAAATTTATTCAAATTTATATACAATTAATATCATCTTATTCATAATTATATAGGATCCATAGGCAGAATCAAAAACTTGAAACCATGTACGTGTGAAATGTGGAAGATCTGAATTATAAAAGAAATGACCATCACTGGTCAAATCAAGATATTTTATAAGGAGTGGAAAGGAATAGAAATGAAACAACAAAGTTTTAAACAAATTACTAAACGTTTCATTGCATCAAATATTACAATATTTTACATTTCAATGCATACGACAATGTAAAAAGAACCATTTCTATACATATATAAACAGTAGCCCTGAGATTTGAATTTTAGGCCAATATGCACGTTGATAGGTACTAATATAAAATCTATTCAAATTCACAGCACCTCTCCTAGAGAAGTTTTGTTAAATACATTTACACTATATAAATATTTATAAATTATATTAAAAGGCAGTGTCTGTCTTCTTATTTTTTGAGCCATTTTTCTTTATAATTAAAATTAAGAAAAAAATCCCTAAATTTGAGGCAACAGACTTATCATTATGTCTAAGCTTAAGTAACTAATACAACTCTTCAGAACTTGAGTTAATTGATGTAGGTTCCTGAAAAAATTAATAATAAAATTAAAGTTCACATTTTTATCATTGTTTTATATGAAAAAATCAAATAAATCATAATTCACAGGATACTTCAAGAAATTAATAATGATTTAAAAATAAATTTAGCATAAAGGAAAATTATATCTTACCTCAACAGGTTCTGATTTAGGCGGCTGGTAAACTGCAAAGTAACGAACATCTCTGTCCTTATCAGTTTGCAACCTCTTTAGGACTGACATTAGAACTTCATGATGGGGATTCGAACGATCAGCAAAGTAAGCTAAAAAGGAATAAATTAGATTTTAATATACAGTTGAACCTCTGTATATCAAACTCCCATATGTCAAAAATCTCTATATATCGAACTTTTTTTTTTTGGAATCTTGAATTTTCAATAGAAAAAATATTCTGTATATCAAATCAAATCTCTATATGTCAAACAAAAATGCCCGTTTAAAAAAATATAAAATGTGATTTTACGCACTTAAGAATGGGTAATAATTAAATAAGAAAAAAAAAATGTTCCACTGGTTTACAAAGAAATGTAAATTCAGGGAAGATCTTGTTTCAGAAGAAGCACAGAAGTTCCTAAATTCTCTAAATCTCTTTCCTAACACAGAGTGAAATTTTCATTTTTCAATTCTATTTAACTTTGCCTTTCTTGGTGTGAGCATTGCTTTTAAATATGACTTCGGTGATGAATTATACATGAAAAGATATTGGAAGCTATTTAATTTTTTATGTGTTCGCTTATTTTTAAAACATATCTTTATTAAATTATAAGTGTACATCTATAAAATATCTGCAATCACAAATGTAATTTGTATAATTTTTCGAACGTATTATTTATCATTCAGTTTTGTTTTTCTTTAATCCTAAAAAATTGCCTTTGTTTACATCATTAACCCCAAAAAATTGCCTTTGATAATTCTTCAAATCTAATAGATAGCTTAAACTGTTTTTAGCCTGAAAAGGGTGAAAAACGGCAATCTTTCTAAATATGAAAATTTCCATATGTGGAATTTTTTTCAAGGAACCTTCATATTTGATATATAGAGGGTTCGACTGTACTTTTAATTTTAATTTTGGGAAAATCCATTTCACAAAAAACATTATTGCCCTTTTTAAACAATTAATCAAAATAATAAATTACATACTAAAACTTGGCAATTACAGATGAAAATTGTGGAGATAAAAGGAATTAGTAGTATTTAAGGAAGTTTGAGAGGAGACTTTATAAACGGAGTTTCAGTTATACTTGAACGTTTACAATTATATTTTTCCTCAAGCTACTAATGAAATCAGATTAATTATAATTATATCATACCATTGGGTAAAATGTGCTGCGCCGCAGCACGTGCTACTGCCAATCTTACATTGGCAACTGGGTCCCACGATAGGTCCAGAAGATGCGGAAGAACATCCCGAGCGAACATTTCTTCAGAGAGGACCCCTTCCTTAATCAGCCTGCTGCAAAGAAGAGCAAAGGTCTGTCTCCTGTTCCAACGGTTTGAGTGAGCAAACTGTTCAGCCAATTCTGCTAACAATGACCTCAACAGGTTGACATCAATGGAAACATGTGCTACTAGTTCTGTTACCTGTTTGTTCACAAAAAAAAAAAAAAATTAGTTAATACTATTATTAAAATCAAATACTTAAATTAGTTGAATTAAATTCGTAAACATGATTTAAACTTTTTAGAAATTTAAAGCAGAAGGTAAACAATTTCTAATAATGGAAAATTAATAGACTTAATTATAGGGATAATTTCTTGAATCAAAAAGTAAAAATATTAAGAAAAAAAAATGGTTCCATTAGAAATGAAAACCTCTCAGTTACTTAACCATAACAACCCCTCCCTTCCACAGTGCGTTAAAAATAAATAAACTAAGGAAACAAAACTAAAGAAGTACATTAATATAAATCACTTTGAGATCCTTGACGCAGGTGAATAAATTATAGAATGGTTATATAAAATTTATTGAGAAATTAATTAAAACACAAAAGAATAGATTACAGTAGGATCAAACATCAAACCACTAAAGCTAGTCAATAAAATAGCTTACCAAGACCAAAGCAACTTTCCGCACTGACGCAACCTTGTCGAGCAGTAAAGCCATGATGACCGGGCCTAAATGATGACAAGTATCAGCTGGAGTAAACAAACCTAAGCTTTGAAGAAGCTGTTCGGCAAGTTCTTGCCTGAATCTCCAATTCCAATCATAGTCTGTCATTAAGAATTCTGTGAGTCGTGGGAGGAATGAATTTCGACCAGCAGGCCTCAGTAACTAAAATTAATAGAGAAATTTATGTCAGTGAAAAAGAAAAATTTCACATAAATTAAAAGATAGTAGATTAATGAAATCAAATAGCACATTAATATAAATAAATAAGTTTATATTAAATTCCTTTGGTTACCTTAAGGAAAGTGAAAAAGAACATTAATATAATATGAATAACATTAATATAATATAGTTTATATTAAATTCCTTTGGTTACCTTAAGGAAGTGGGCAAGGTGCTTCAGCGCTCCAATCCTGACTTCGTCTAAATCTTTAATAAAACCATTAAAAACTGGAACAAGATCCTGGGTGGCAACATCTTCCCCCACTATCACAGCTAGCTCGTGTATACTACTTGCTACAATTCTACGTACTTTCCACTATAACAAAACAAAAAAAAACATTTATATCAATTTCAAATTTTCTTCCAAAACTTATTTAAATAAATTAAATACCAGAAAAGATGTTGAGAATAATTTAATAATAGCTAATGACAAATGCTTGGCAGTAGTTTTTAAGTTTGTCAATATTATTATTATATTATATTAATAAAATAATATTCTTGAACCAATTAAATGTGATAAGGGATTAGAAAAATTATTTGCTCAGCCTGTAATAATTTATAGCATTATTAAATTTCATAAAAAAAAAAAAAAAAAAAAAAAAAAAAAAAAAATTAAATACCTGTCTATCAGCAGCTAGAGTTTCATAGGCCGGTTTCAATAAATCCCAGTTGTCTTTACCAAGAGTCAGAGCAACAGCGGGCAAGTTATAGGCACAATGATGAGCTAAATCTGGAGCTGAATCCCTTCTAGGGTCAGACATAGACACAAAATGATTTATTAACTCTTGAGGTACAATATCCTGTCCTTCAGATGGTGTAAGAATCAAACGTGGAATGTCTTAAAAAAAAAAAAAATAATAAATATCATAATTGAAATTAATACATGATAAACCACAATCGATACATAAAAAGAAATTACTTTCTGGACTTTGATTTTCTTGGGAAGATAAATCATCAGAGTCAGATTTCTCATCTGAGGTTGGTGATTCTTCTTCTTTATCATTATTTACATCTAATCCATTCATATTTGAACACTGAAATAGAAAAGGCATTAGTGTAAAGATTCTTGTTTGAAAATTTAACAAAAATACTAAATACATTTATCATCAATATTACTAACAAGTTTATCTTCTGAGCTAGTGGCATCCTTTTCCTGAATATTTTCAATCTGTATTTCACCATTTTCTTCATTACTGCTTTCGATCTCTATTTCAGGTAATGGTTCCCTCCAATACTGCCAAGTGTTAAAGTTTTGATCTTCCGTTTCGTTATTTCTGTTAAACAAAAATACAAATAGTTATTATAGATATTTTTAATAAGATCACATAAAACAATGGATTTTTTTAAACAATATTTGTAGTGACTTATGCATAACAAATCATTTTTAAACAACCACTGACTAAACAGATTATTATATACAGTTCTAGCAAAAATCTTAATCCTATTCAATGTATGAATTGAACAATCAAAAAACACTTACTTATCCTCAGAGTTAGTAGCATTCTCTGGGTCATCCAACTCTAAACGGCAATCAAACATTTCATTGAACTTGTTGTTATTGTTACATTCAAAATCTCCAATTTCTAACTCTAGAGGATCATTATTTCCTTCCATCATAAAAGCCATGAACAAAGGGTTTATCAGCTTATCATCAACTTTGGTTGAATTCAACCTATAAAATAAAAAAAATAAATGATCAGATAATATTTTTCTTCTTATTTATTAATAAGACATTTCTTATAATTAGAACTGTCACAAGGGACTTTAAGCTAATATAACACTTTATTTGCATAACATCAGAGAAAATGTTTAAAAAAAAAAAAATTTGATTTTATAAAATAATTGAATGTCGCGATTAAATAGACTACTTGTTTATCATATATTAACCACGCAATCCAGAATTCTCAAATCAGGTATTAAAGTGCTAATACAACAAAAGTTAGTGATGCTTTTTTTATTTATGGATTTAAACATTGAACATTTTAAAACTAACATTACAACTAACAATAAGAATTAAGACACATATTTTCATCAAAGTAATCTGTTAAGAATTTACTATTCAAATGGTAGTTATACTTGGGATTTTTGTCTCAAAAGTATTTAAATAAATATTTGTGGGATCATTAATTTTTTTGAAAAATCAAGATAAAAAATCAAAAACGTTAAGATAAAGAAATATATTTTACATGCAATCACCAAATTTATACTGACAATGTGACATTATTACTGACAGCACTGTAATTTTTAATGTTTTAAATTCCATTATCATTAACCTTAAATGCTAAATAAATTTAATTTTAACCTTGAAGGAACAGAATTAAGAGTCAGTTTTCAAAAATTAGAAAACTAGTCAGCAGTTAGGAAACAATATTTTTTCAAAGACCTTTGGGTGATTATATCAGTTTCAATTGTTTTAAAGCGGTTAATAATTATACCAAACCTCAGTGAACGATATTCCTAAACATAATGGCAGTTTGTCGGTAAAAGTGATCAACTGCATTTTTGTGAAAATGAAAATTTGTAGCTATTTACCTGTGCCTGAGAACTATTAATATTTATGATTTCACAATTTTGTCAATAATGAAACTTAAACTTAGTTCGGACACAGGCTACTTTTGCCTCCACACCAACGATATATTAAAATCTTGAACCCAAGGTGATGCAAGTTTAAACATTTACAAAAATAAAATTATACGTGCCACATTTAACGTTGCGCCTTGTGGGTAAAATTTTATTCATTAGCCAGTTTTATGATTGAAAATTCAATTTTTTGTTTAAACTTCATCAAACTAAGAAATGACTTTTATCTTAATGTAAAATTATTTTTTAGGTGAATTCATGTTTTTAGAAAATTCAAATTCTTCATTTAAAAAAAATAAATATAAAATAGATAAGTAAATAGCATTAGCTAACATGAAAGATAATAGAACTTGACAGAAGTTAGCTGAGGAAATACACACTTAATAATTATTACTCTTTATAACAGAAAAAACATCTAAATAATTCCATCTTAAATAATGCAATACCATTAAGAAAATTAAAATATATAAAACTAGGTTATGATAAACAAACTTACTTGTACTCAAAAGATGCACCTCGATGCTTCAAAACAAGCTCTCCATTGTTGTTATACCCGAGAGAAGTGATTGATGGTTCAGCAAATGTCGTTATGAATGGGCCAAGGGATTGGAATGCAGATAACTGCACCCAACGCACCCTGTCGACCAACAATTTTGCAAAAGCCGGGGCCAAAAGAGCTTTTCTTGTGGCTAAAGTTACCTTACAAGACACAGACATAAAGACTTCAGCGCAGGTTTGTCTTACTACCCATTCAGGATCACAACATAGTCTTAAGAAACTAGGAACCTAAAAATGAAAGGATATATAATGTTTTATATACTTTTATAATATACTTTGTTTTATCATAAGTTTCTTATTAAATCATAATTTTCTAACATAAAAAGCAATATTTCATTCCAATTAAAGATGATATAAAGGTATTTCATTATTTACAACTCTATTTATAAGTAATGTTTGTTGGGCAGTTCTCAATAGTAGTGGAAAACAATTATTATGATCAATGGTTTTATAGTAGCAAACAAACTGGACAAACAACAATAACCACAAATTCAGAACAGAGAGGCTAAATAATAATTTTAAAATTAATATCAGATCATTTTATAAGTTTCTGGGCAATGTTTGTGCCGATAATTAGCCTATAAATATAAAACTGAGGCAAGAAAGTGTGTAAAAAATGCTATGAAATACTACAGCCTAAGGGGAGATCAAATAACTCCATGCTACTATAAATTGTCCTACCGTGGTGGACAGAGAAGTCAACAAAATAATAGCAGAAAAGAACGTACTTAACAAAAAAGAAAAAGATCGGGGTGATAATAGAAACTAAATCCTTAAAGGAGCCGGATATTCACAGCTTCTGCAGAAAAATCTATGGAAATTAGCAATTCAGCAAAAATTAACAACCAACCTTGAAGCAAATCAGAGACAAAAGGAAAATTATTTGGCAATGATTAGATAATGAAAAGATGAAATGCAGAAACAACCAGAACGGTTGATACTGACAATCCTTTGGTGGAATCTAGTGGAATAAAGAGAACTACTTAAGAAATCCTCTTTCAGTAAATAAGAGAAAAAATATTAATAAACAAATCTGATTTGGAAGCAGATTGGATGAAAAATAGAATTAAAAGTCATACAGAGATATTAATGTTCATTGTGTCTTAAGAACCAAATTAAAAGCACAATTGAAAGAAAATTAGAAGAAAGAAAAACAGGTTTAGACTTAAAGTACTCTAGTATATATGTGTGAACATATAATCTAGAGTACTTTATCTGTAATATGAATTTAATAACCAATAAAAGTGTCAAATGAATATTTTACCTATTGTTACAAAAAAAAAATATGATCAGACCTAATTCAATGATAATTATTCGAGTGTCATTAAATAGTTATAAAAATCTAAGGGTTAAATCCATACTGTTAAAGTAATGAATCTTGGCCCTTTTATGATATAAATTACTGAAAGGAAGCATTACCATAGCAAATATTAGACACTATGTTTACATACTACAATTTTGCTTTACAGTAAAAGCTGAAAAATAGAATTTAAAAATCTACTAGAAAAGTAAGTACTTTTTTTTAAAACTAATTATTTAGAATTAGAACTTAATGCCTGACTAATTGCAAGAAAATAATCAGATTAAAATGCAAGGAAATTTTTTTTTGCTGTATGAAATTAAAGTTTAACTATGTTATAATCAGAGATAACTCTAATTTATATGCATCTCAAGAGGATAGGGATTGAGATGTATACTACATTTAGAAACAACAAATGACTCTTCCAATCCTTTAAAATCATGGAGGGGAGAAACCAAAAGAAAAGTTATATTCTTAGCAGCATGATTTAATCAATCTTAAAGAGACACCAGAAATGAACAGCCAGTAGAAACAATCCAATCACATGGAGTAAGACTTCATCCCCAGATCAAAGAAAGGGTGGAATTAGCAAGTAGGTGTTTAGAGTCTTGTTATGATTAGGCAACTGTTATATGATTAACATATAGTAAGACTTTTTCATTTGTTATATATGTCACAAAACTAATATTTTATCTAAAAATAATATTAAGTATTTTAATTTACATAGAGAATGCTAGATGATAATAAAAAGAGAAGCACAACGTAATAAAAAATATCAAGAACCATTAAAAAAATAAAATAAATATACTTTCAAGGATAGAAAGTGAAATAGAAAAATTAATAGAAACAATATTTGCACTTGTTTGATTCAATCTTTAATATTATGAATTGAAAATATGCAAGATCAAGATTTTTAAGATGTGCTCTATCAGATAGGAAAAAAAAATAATGCATATACATAAATTTGTGTAAATATATTATGAAAAAAAAAAAGATAAGGATAAATAAAAGGAGTAAAGTTTCAAGCATAACATTTATTGAATTATAACATTTCTGAAACAAATGTACAAAATAAACCTTTATTATTCAATGATGTACGATTAGAAATTCACATTATTTTATATAACCACCGATTATAATTTTTTATTCACAAAATATAGACTCAGCTTTAAAAAAGAAGACATGGAAATCATTTGATATTTATCTTTATAGATCAATCCATATAAATTGGTGTAAGAGTGGTTGGTTTTTAATATATTGTATGTTGATTCGTTCATGTTTCTTGAGATAAAACAGTTGGGTACTTTTTTTTTTTTTTTTTTTTGTCTTTGACAGTTTATTATAAATGACAACAATTTTTCTTCAGTTTCATCTGCCAATTTCATTAAATGCAAGCATTTGCAATTTTGTCGATAGTTTAATAAATTATATGATTTAGAAACATCAAACCAACACTATAAGCTAAAAAGCTGAACATATGAAGTATTTCTACTCATAATTTGATAAAAATTGACCAGAAGTTTAACTCCAATAAAAAATAATTCTATTTTTAAATCATTTTTTTTTTTTATGAGGAGAGCTATTAACAACTTATCTCTTTAAGTGGAGGGTAGGTCCTTAATAGTAGGCCAACGAGAATAAAAATCAATCTTACCTAATGTATGCTTGAATTTTTATTATTTTTTTTTTAATTTGAAATTTTTAAATTTGTCTGAAGTTTAAACTTTAATGTCTGATGAGAAGAAATTAAAAATCACAAAACTTAGAGTATATTAGGAGAGGTTCATGGTAAACAAGAAACTAAATTGTTTATTTTCTTGGTGATTGTTTCGTTGATACTTAAAAAACTATATGATTTAGAAAGATCAAACACCAATTTTAAGGTAATGTTTTAGGCTAAATAATTTATTCTTAGAACATTTAAATTATTTCCACGCCTAATATGATAAAAACAGACCTGAACTTTAATGCTCAAATTTAAAAAATATCAGTTTTTCAACACATTTTCTGTGAAAAAGAGAATAACTATAAACAAGTTACCTCTTTTTGTTGTGGGTAGGTTTACATACCTATTAGTAGATCAACTGGAATATCAATCCTACTAAATATATCCTTGGTATTTTATGATTTTAAAAATTATAGCTTTAAATATCTCCGATGGGACCTGAGTTACAAACTTGAAAATCACAAAAGTTATAGCGTATTAGAAGAGGTTGATGGTAAATAAAAACCTTACTTGTTTATTTGCTTGGTTAATGTTTGGCAACTGTTCGAAAATGTGGAAAAACAATAAGCAAATGTCATGTCTGAGCAAAGTAAATTCTAACTGGACTATGGAATATTTTTTTTTCACTTATTAATATTTTTGAAACAAACATATATGCTTACATAATTGTGAAACAAGATGTTCGCTTAATTTTGCATCATGTTAAAGATAGCATAAAATAATATTATAGTTATCTGAATTGTAACAGCACCGGAATATTTTTCTGTCAGGTAATATATTAACGGAGATATTACTCCATTTTATCTATCCTTCGGGACCTTGTACATTATTTAAATCATTAGTAAATGTAAGAGAGTGTACCAATGAACAATGAAATATGAAAGTTAACCCCTCCACTTAAATTAATAACAGAAATCGGAAGTTTTCATAAAAAACTTTAAGAAGATATTTTAAAACTGTTAATAAACAGAAATACAAAATAAGAAATTATTCTTATTTTGTATTAACAAACCACATTATTAAAATATTGCTATAGACTGATCAAAAATATTACAGGTTGGTCAATAGTCATTGCCTAACAGAAAAATATTGCAGTGCTAAAACAATCCAGATAACAATATAATTTTGTGTTGTGTAATTAATTATGCCATCTATAGTCTCATACAAAAGAAGTGCATATCTTATTTCATAATTCGGTAAGCATAATATTTTGTTTAGAAAATATTTGGAAAAAAAAATTATTCCATAGTTCAGTTAAATTTACTTGCTACTCAGACATTTGCTTACCAAGTTTTCTCCCATTTTCGAACAGTTATCAATCAAATAAACAAGCAAGGTTTTCCTTGACCATAAACCTCTCCTAATACACTGTAAAGCTTGTGAATTTCAGATTTTTAACGCCAGTCTCATCGGAGGTATTAAAGGATAAATTCTGAAAAAAATCATAAAAAAACTAAGGATACATCCTAGATCCTAGGAATGATATTTATTCTGGCTGATCTAATTCATCTAACAAAGAGATAAGTTGCTCTTCTCATAGAAAAAGTTATTTGGAAACAGATTTTTACTTCGTAGTACGAAGTAAAGGAAGTATTGTATTCGCGAAAAGTTTCGGTTTTCAGATTTCAACGGAAATATTCATTTTGACCATCCCTGAATCCATTTTGACTAGTTTCGTCGTGGCGTCTGTACGTACGTATTTCGCATAACTCAAAAACGGTTAGCCGTAGAAAGCTGAAATTTTGTATTTAGGATTGTTGTAAAATCTAGTTGTGAGCATCCTTTTTTGGTCACTGCTTGATCACCGGAAGTGGTACTTTACTTCAAGGTCATAATTGATTTTTATCAAAAATTATATTAAAATACTTTGCAAAACTTCTCAAATTTAGTATTTATAACTTATATATTGATTTAAATAAAATACTAGATTTGGGTCTAAATTGGAAAACCGGAAGTGGTACTTTACTTGAAGGTCATATTAGACTTTCGTCAAAAAATATATTAAAATATAATGTAAAAAATCTCAAATTTGGTAAATAGGACTTTTATATCGATATAAATGTATTTATTAGATTTTGGTTTAGATTCGCGAGCGGAAAAGGGTACTTTACTTAAAGGTCATAATAAGCTTACATCAAAAATTATATTTAAATTAAAAGATAAATCATATGTTTCGGTAACAAATGCAATTTGGTTTCCAATCCAATTAAACATTTTTATTACTTGTTTTAAGTGTTAAAATTTAGTGTAAAATACTGGTTTTCCTCCTTATTTGTGAGATCAACAAGTCTTCATCATGAGAATAAGATATTAGTTAAGTGGGTTTTCCCGCTTAAAATGTCGAAACTGTCCATTTCTAATGCTTTATCCAGTGATATTGACAGTTTTATTGTTGTCAAGGAACATGAAGAAATATCTTGGAAACTAGTTACCTACTGAAGGAAAACGACATAATAACGGAATGAGACCTCCAGTGACAAGAGTGTGTGTCAATAGATGGATGACGGGACGCCGAGTGTCGTTTTTACTGCAATCTTCAGAAACTAATAACCAAATTCAGTATCACTTTTTGATCCACAGATTTATAATTTAATAGGTGTCCAAGGAAGTCATGTTTTGCCCACATCAGATATTTTATTTGGGCGTTAAACCTCATGCCAATTTTTATTCTTTTAGGAGTAGGAATACATTTAATGTACTACAAATAAGTTTTTTAGATTAAAGCATTACCTTAAAAATGGTGTCATAGATATAGTTATTGAACTATCAACGAAACCACAACTGCTTTCATTTACTGACATTGGCTGGTTGAACCGAAGAAAAATGGTCAAAGCAAAAATATTTTTAACTGCTTATATCTCTATATCAACATACAAATTATTAAAAAAAAATTTAAAATGTTTAAACAACCAACTTAATTTAATTTGGAGCACCGATAAAATTGAAGAGCACAAATTAGGTACTTGTTATATAAAATGCATTAAACTCTGGTCCTGAATGAATAGTAAAACTTCAGAGGAATGCTGGCAAGAAAATGGTGACCCAAAGAAAATGAAAATATATTCAAAACTTGTATAATTTTATAGTTCCTAACATGACGTACCAGCCTAGATTCAGAAACTTCAGTAGATACAACTGAACATAGGTCTCTATACAGCGAAGCACAAACTCGTCTGGTCCCAAGCTCTGATTCTTGAGACAGTTCTTCCAGGAGAGGAACGATCAGCCGTTCACTTAAGTCTGATCCAATCCAAGGAGCCATTTTGCTAATCACCTGGAGTAACAGAAAACAAAATTTACTAAAAAACATACACCACATTTGAAAATGTTTATTAAATACAGTTCAGATTAAAAACTTTATAAGGTAATACAGTATTCAATAAGATCTAAATTTGAATAATTAATTAGTCAGAAATTTTGTTCCAAAAGACTAACTACAATTTTTATTCCTCGAATTAAATACTTTAATGTCACAAAGTTATGATCATAAAAAGCTTAAATTATACTGTAAAGATAACAACCATGATTGTTATGTTTAATGAACTAAATTTTCTGAAAATAAAAATTTCATTAAATTAAAAGAATTTAATAGTCTGCCAGTATATATTTAAATCGAAATAAATCAAGGGAAGCTAATAAAGAATCAGTTAAAAACAATAAACAGATATAAAGAAATTTCTACATTCAGAATGTTATTTGAAATGAATTGTTCTGAAGTACAAAATATAACTTTTCGACAACATAGTTGAAGTAACGTTACTGAAACCATTCAAAATAAGAACTATATAAACATTAATGGCTTAAGTAGAAACTGTAAACGAGAACAATAAAGTTTATGCCTATTAATTGAAATATTAATCAAAATTGTACTATCTTTATTATTAATCATTATCCTATTGTCACTATCTTTAAGTTGAACAAAATACAAATTATATTTAATGCTTCACAAAATTAACAAACCAAAGAAATCAAAACCATAGAAAAACACAAAACAAATTGGGGAGTTTTCTATCAAAAGTCTAAATATTCGTTTTGGGAAAATCATCACAAAAAAAATTATTATCGGGGAATCTCCCAGAGATAAAGCAAATTTTAATTAAAACGTTGATTTACAATACCTATTTAACAGAGAAAATTTTAAGATTTGAATTCAACTGAATAATTTACATATGTAGAATATTAATTAGATCAAGCAAATCTTTGTTTTCAGAAGTGGATATATTAACTTTTAATAGAAAGCTTCTTAATTGTTTTCAACTAAATACAAATCTTATAGGAAACTGAAGGAGGAGTAAAAGACACCAACGCTCATCAAAGCTGGCTGTGATATGATACAAAATGACATAAACACAGACACTTTGACGAACGTCAGCATTCCTCTGCACTTAATGTTGATCTTGAACTAGTCACCTTCCAAGTTGAATTGCTGGATAACTTGACCACACCGCTCATCAAAGCTGGCTGTGATATGAGGAGATTAAACAACATACGACAGCCACTTTGTGAGACGCTGTAACCAAAACAAAAGTAATGAGAACTTAAAAAAAAAAAAAAAAAAAAAAAAAAAAAAATGAAGTAATGCTGAAATATCTTACAACCTGACTCGTCAAAAATGGCTGTGATATGAAATAAAAACATTTCACAACCATTTTGACTGGTCAGGTCAATAAGATCATATCTCCTGAAAAATTAAGATAATAATTCAGTAAAATAAGCATACAATTGAATGATATTTAGTAAAATTAAACAAACAGAGAATATTAAAAGAAAAATTATGAATATAATATTAAATACAAGTATCAGGAAATGTTCAACCTTGATCACATTATAAGTTTAACACCTTGGTGTCTTAAGTGCGATAAATTGAGAAAATAAAAGTTTTCATTGCAGAAAAATGCTAACATATTCCAAAGATATTAAGCTAAACTATCTAAGACCAAACATTGTAAACCTTGCAAATAACACAATGTTTTAATGTTTTCACATAAAAATGTTTCTAAACAAATAAAATATTACTAATTACCATGCTAATGCTAAAGAATGCTAAAGGGTAAACACAGTTTTCAGTTCAGTACAACATTACACCTACCAAGAGTAGTAAAAATAAAATCAATGTTTCAGTAAACAACTAAAAACTAAAATAAATAACAATCATATCAAACTATCATAAGTTTATTTACAAACAAAAATATAAAACCTATCTATTGAGGTGATGATGCCAAAAAGGTGTTGAAGCTCATCAAAGTGGCTGTGATATGCCTTAAAATGCATTGCACAACCGCTTTGACGAACTCACCACCCTGAAAAACTCTGAAGATCAATTGAGATGTATCCTTGAAGAAAATCTCCTAGAAGGTCAGTGCTCATCAAAGCTGGCTGTGATAGGTGATCAATAACTTATGACAAACCGGCTTTGATGCCACCGACCCCAGGTTAGTTCATGTAGAGCGTAGGAAGCTAGAATACAGCAACGAACTTTGTAAGCCATGCAGGAGAAGACTACATGAAAGACAAGGTAGTGAGACGTAATACACATCTCACTACCCATGTCTTTCACGCAGGCAACTCCCAGAATAAATTAATTAAAAAGTACAAAATATATTTTATTCAAGAAAGCAAAAATTAACAATAAAAGTTATTTAAAATTAGACGTTAAAAGGGATTAAAACTATACTCCTTAAAATATATGAAAGATAAAATAAACAAAATGTTTTCTTAAACATTAAATAAAATTGTTTTCTTAGCCGTTAATGGATTAATAAGTACACTAATGGTTATCAAAAATAATTGCTAAACTATCTATTAATAAACTCACAGTGATTACCCCAATTGTTGCTTCGACATTCCTCTTGTGAGCAATACGTGATACAATAGCAGGCCACACCTTATGTTCGATATAATGTGACGATATGAGACAATGCTCGAGAAGTGACAGCAAAGCTGACTCACCCATCTTAACTACCTAAAATTCAAAAGAAAATTGTAACAATTATTTTATTATTGAAAGTAATAGCAAAATTTTTTTATTTTGAGTTTTACATAAAAACAAAATCTGAATCTGTTAGAAATGAGAAATAAATATCCAATGAATATAAATAATGATTACAGAAATCAAGATTATGGGAGGTGAAGTCGCATTGTGGTGTTTGTTAATGAAAGCCATAAAGATACTTTTTAAAGGCACATGTAGTGCAAAATGTGTTCCAAAAATTAATTCAAAATTAAATAAGACAACAGATAGCTAAAATAATTATAAGCAACAGAATGTGAGTCTCCAATTTCATTAGAAACAGCCATATAAAAGGAATAGACGTGTAATTGTCTATAAAAATATGAATAATAAATATAGAACAATAAAAATCACCAGATCAACCAAAGTAAAAAAAAAAACAAATATTAAAAAAATGAATTAAGCACCACAATTATTTCATAAGGCAACAAAAAGAGGATGAGCTTGATTAACATTCATTTAAAACTTAAATTAACAGTTTCCCATGACCATAAAAAAAAGTCTAGCAAATAAATCAAAGGGCCAAAACACACACATCATGCCACAACAAACATAATTTCCATAATTATTAAATGTACTTAAAAAAAAAAAAATTGAAATGTTATAAATAATGTTATAAAATATAGCTCACCTGAGAATTTTCATCAGACAAGGATCTAATGATGGTCGGAAGGAGATGAGAAATGATGAGAGAGCGTAAATCACCATTGCTTCCTTCGCCAGACAAGAACAAAGCCAAAGGTGGCACATATTCTATCACCTCACACCTAACTCTTTCATCTGTAACAAAAAAAAAATGGAATATTAGTTCAAAAATTCACAAAACTATATTATGTTAAATCATTTGAAGTTTACAACATTAAAAGAGACTGTAAATATTAATAAAAACATCATAGCGATGGGATATTTGAAGCTGGATTTTTCTTAAACATCTTACAAAGCTTCCCAGGGTTAAAGTTCGGAAGGGATCTTAATTAAACAAACTTATATTAGAAGAATTACCAACACTACATAAAAAAGTAAGATCACAAATCTTCAAACTTCAATAGCAGTAAGGTTGATTGTCTTGTTTTCACCAAACAATCCAAAAGCATGTTGTGAGGAATTTTCATAGGTAGATTTGTTTGATTCCTAACAAATAGAAGTTACACATGGGGAAAATTACGAAAGTGGCAAACTTAAATATAAATCCGAAAACAAAAAAAGAGTTAGTTACACACATAAATAATGATAAAATTAATATAAATAATAAGAATGAGAACTAAGGGAGGGGGTGTGTACGTAGTACGGAGCTGGAGAGTGGGGGCCGGTGAATGGTGGTGCCTCTGGAGGGGATGTGCGATCAATACTAACGCCCCTCCCAGTTCAAGTTCAACACACTATCTCTTTTCACATCATCATAACTTACAACTAACACACAACCAATAGCCGTGAAACTGGTTCAACATTAACTTTTTCAGGCCTGAAGCAAGAGAAAATTCTACAACTTTACTATCAGGGCCTGTGGAGGTTACTAACCTGGTAACTGCGTCACACTGGAATATGACTTAGGTAGTAAGTGTTACTATTCAACGATAGAACACTCTTTAACCACTGTCACAGTTTATTAATCAACATATGACAAACAACTAACCGAACATAACACACAACGATAACCGTTTTACTGCCTGAATGGGAGGTTTTCAACATATCCACGAAGACAAAACTCACTAACACTAAGTGTAGAAGAATCGATACCGAGATTAACTAAGCCTATAAGGCTAAGACTTGACAGAATTAGGAGCTGGGAACGGTTAAGCGAGGAAAGAAGACAGGAAGAGCAAGATATACTACAATAAGTCCCGTTGTTTATGCTGTGGGCCGCGGGAGAGGGGCCGGCAGGGAAGATGGCGCTCGGTCAGGAATGTGTAAACAACATGGCCGACCCTCCCCTCTTCCCTTCCCTTCTACCCATAGTTTTTATTTAGTTCTTCTTCAGATAGCGTCATAATTCCCACCTCTCATATCATACATATTATTTACTTATTTTCTACTATTGAAAACTGGCAAACAATGAACATCTATTTCTCTTGCAGACAGATAAGTGAAAATTTTGGTCTTCAAAAACGAAAAACAAACATTACAGGTGCTTCATGGAGATTATCTAGTAGCATCTCATCCAATTTCAGGGATATTTTTTCACTAAAATTTCATGAGGTTGAAAAAATCCAAGTCAAGGGCAGGAATATTGAAAGAGTTGGTACCCTACCACAAAGCTCCAACAACAAAATTTATTCTTCAACAATTCTTTCGAAGGAGCGTCAACTCACCAGAACAGGAAGTCAACGAAAATTAACACGAAAATAATTAGGTGGCTTAACAGGAAATCAATTTGCAATTTTAAACTATTTCATTGATGTTGGATGTAGGTGCTTCTTGAATTTTGTGTTCATGCAAGATGCACATTCGGTTTCAATAACAAAGATCGGCACTCGGCAGAGTATATTAAGAGTACATACTTTGTTATTCATAACCTAACTATTACAATTGGCACATTGAAATTTTTCATAGAGTGAATTGTTTAAAATAGGCTTTGCCACTCCTAGTGGTATGATGTCAGAGAGGACGGTGGGCGCAGCCGTAGTCGGAAGGGAGGGGAGAAGTGACGTTACGTAATGGGGAAGTGACGTCAGCGAGCGGCGGATAACAGTGAGATGAGTAACCAGGACGACGGGACGCCTACACCTGTCTTGTACGATTTGGGAGGCCGAGGATAGTGAACCCTAATCCTCCAGTGCCTTCTTGATCTGGTCCATTCACAGCTGCACCGGTCCATGGTGAATCATCAGGTGACTGCACTTAACAGAAGGTAATTCATCAGACGAGCTGCATCATTGCCAACTTGAATTCTATCAATAGATAGAAGACCTAAGGCACCATAGACCTGTTACCTTTAAATTATACAATGATCACGGGAATGTTTCTTAACTTCAGCTATCTTGAGAATAAAACAAAGGATAATACAAGACCAAGAAACCGTAGTTAGTTACTTCAGGTAGAAAGCTATTACCTACTAAGAATAAATACGGGTCCGTGATACCAATTTCAACACTTTCAAATGAAAAAATACATTAATTTAATTTACAAAGTGTTCCTTATATAAGTGTCACACCTACTATAGGTCCTAAGTAGGAATAAGCTGACACTAAAACATTGACTAAATTGCCAATTTTTACAAATTTACACAAATGGCAAATGGAATTTGTGCAATTGCATTTTTATCTGCCGCAGAGATATTCCAGAAAAATTATACTGCAAACCTGCATTACCAATTCAATAGTTATTATTAATTACTTAAGACAGACTGAGGAAAACTAAATGACGAAAAAGTCACGAATGTTAAAAAGATAAAACTTAAATCCTAGACGCGGCTAGGGAAGACAAAAATTCATCCGAAAAGAAAATTGAAGTTATAAAAAAGACAATTAAATACAAAAGTAAAAATTAGAATATAGACAAAAAACACACAGTATCATTTAACGGTCTTAATCATCTGCTGTGACTAAATTCAAGAGCCAGTGGCAGGTTTTTTTTTCCACCTATGAATGTATTTGAAGTGCGTTAGAAACATAAAATTTCTACCGTTTAGCATCTATTTAAAATCGGTGAATGAATTCGTTCGACGGAAATGACACAGAATCCCAAATACCGACAGAATTTAAATAGAAATGCATGAATCATGCAAGACAGAAATACATTCGACAACAATCTGAAACAGTATTTTCCCTGGCAAAATTTTCTATTCAATTTGACTAAGCATTAATTGATCCAAATCACTTTAATTATGAAGTTTTACAACTGAAACAACAGGGTCACGGAATGAATCCAAGAACAATAAGCTGTAGAACAAATTTAACAGCTGGCATTGGTTAAGTAGCCACTGCGGAATAGAGTAGGAAGTGCCGGCTCGATAGGAAACGTGACGCCAGAGGGTATTGCGTCGGCTCTGTGACGCCGCTTCCAACCGACAAATGAAATGGAACATTTATAGTGACTGATTCATTCCGGATCCTTCGCCACCGAGAGAAGAAGGGCAGCCTTTTTCACAACACTGCCCTGCTATTTTGGTTGGTTCACTTCTACTTCTAGAAAGACTTCTAAATTTAAACAATTTCTTGAAAATGTTCTCTAAAAATTTTAACACACCTAAATCGACAATATAAACGATGTTCAATTCATGTAAGTCTTAAAAAATTAACCATGTCGATGTTATAATTAAACATTTCAGAACTATTCATCTAAATTAAATTATGTCTGAAAAGATATTTTCAGCCACACACAGCTCGCGATGACCTCACTTATTTAAGTAAACAGATTAACCTCACTCACCAATTCTTATTTCTAGAGCTTTTCATTCAGTTAACCGCGAACGGGCGAGAAGACCTTGTTCAAAAATATCTTCTTCGAAATGGATTTTTAGTAGTGGAAAATGGACTTACGTAATAGTGCCGCTAGGGTTTTAAAGCCAGTGTAATAAGCATCAATTACTCTATAGAAAAAAAAAATACTAAAAAATCCTGGCTGAACAGTGAATAATAGAAGATCTGAAAATTTAAAATCATAGCCTTATACTTATGTAAGCAATACCTAAATGAGATTAACAAGCTTGCTTCAGCATAACTGAGCGATACCAAATTTATTATTATTATTTTCAGTTCGAACACATGTGCAACACATTCCTTTCTTTATCAAATATTTTTACAGGTTATTTCAGTAGGACATTTTAACTGATTCTCATACCATTTTACAGAGAACGCAGATTATATGTTAACAATTACTTTTAATCGAGGATCAGTGAGCATAAAAAACCAAACGATAAGCTTTTGTTTTAAAATTTGTTCAGATTATGTGACAGCTCAGCTTGTACGCACCGCACCAACCCTAAAGGAGGCAAACAGCAGGGCCAAAACGTCGGCTGACACTATAACGAAGAATAACTTAAAATTTTCTATTCAATTAGTGATCACTAACCAAAACTTATTTATATAACAAACAGTCAACAACCCATAACGTTAATTAAGAAATTTTACAAAAACAAAAATAACATAACGACGGAATCAGCAAAAGAAAAAAATAAATGTACTTTACGTATAAACATCATCAAAGGGTTCAGAAAAGAGCATTGATTTGTTCTTGGCAAATGTAGACTACACAATAACTGTTGTACTTTAACTACTATACAATTTATAATCGAATATTTTAAGTGTTTTTTTTTTTCTATACTTCATTAGGGCGTAGAAAAGTTTAACTCCGTAAAATTATACTGAAACAAAGGGATAGTTAATATGATATCGAGGCGGACTCACTTTTTTATGGCGAGTTAATTAAAGTAGTTCTTTCCCTCGGACCTATAAGTACGTATCCACTAGACAAGCAATGGACAGTGTTTGCCATATATTTTTAGAATTATATATACACACACATATATAAAAAACATATTTATTTCATTCAATTATAGCCAAAAGATCTTGAACACTGATTGCATGGAGAAAATCAGTATCTATTTAGTTTATAATCACTGGCCCTATCATTGATATTAATAATTCAAAATCTACAGTTGACATTCTGGTAAATTCCAGTCGTTAAATGACCACTGTACTCAAAAACAACTTGGTCAACATCGACGAGGAAGATGATTCTCCATTACGAGATAAGCTGGTGCAATGCAGGCCAGGCGATGGTGATTCAAATCAATCACTGGACAATGCCACTTTCACTACTGTTTCATGCCAAACCCCAGTTGCTTTTGGAAAAAGTTTGCCGAATCAGTTTGTAAAAGAAAGGTTTGGGCAAATGTTCTTCAATTTTGCAATTTAACAAACAACTTTGACGAATATGTTTGTCTATTGCTTGCTTAGTGGGGAGACACCTTTACCTTTACCAAACGATCAACTCCTGCTATCTTTCCTAAAATTCATATCCTCAATGCACTCTTAGGAAAAAAGATCCCGTCTTTCTGACCTCGATATCCCATCCCAGTCCACAGAACTAAAACATTTAACCGTTCCTTTCTTGTCCGCTCCACTATTCGGATAAGGAATTCTCTCCCTTCTAATACCTTTCATGTTTCTTCCCTACCCTCATTCAAATCTCTCCTAATCCAACACCTTTTATTCCAAAGAGGTACACTCTAATCATGTAATTTCAGTTTTAACAAGATCAGAATAAATAAAGTTTTTATTTATAATACATGCAAGTTCTTTTAAGTTTCTAACAAGTTTAAGTTCTAACTTCGAAGATTAATCCATTATTTTTTCTCTTTATTTCTCAGCTTTTTTTGATTATTATTTAATTTATTTTAGTTGTAATATTTTTTAAAATAAATTTTATTATATTTTTATTTTATCACTAACAATTACATTTTTTTTTACAAGAAAAACTCCTTTGTATAAATATATATATGTATCAATGTTGTTACCTTGTATTTTCTTAGCCCTGATGATGGCCTAAAACTTGGGTCGAAATGTTGGCACACAATAAAATAAGTTATACTTATTATTGTTTTCATCACTAACCGTACCTCCCAACCAACTTCTTTTAAAATTACATATAAGGTCAATTAAATTCACAGCAATAATCTATATAAATACCTATTAATTTTAATATATAAAGCATAAATATATTTAGGAATATAATATAATTTAATTAATTAAGTTTTTATTATATCTCTAACAACTGAAAGAAGGAATTGAAAAGTTATTAAAAATACTAGCGAAGTTCATGGAACCTTTTTATAATCATATTTTGTATTTTGAGGAGCCAGGAACTGAGAAGACGCTGCCCTCTGTTGGAGAACAGATAAGACAAAAAGACTTAACTAGGGATAACTAACTAGAGAAGGGAAGACGAATACTAGATTAAGGTAGGGAGGAAGGTGACAGCGGAAGTGGTAAATATAGTGGGGAAGGGCGCGTGCCCTTACTTCCTCCGCATCTGCTTCCTCCCGTCTTTTCTTTTGCTAGTTAATACCTTCTTCAGGGCACTTCCGGACTCGTCTCGGCAGCAGCTGCTATGGACCCAGGGCTAATAAAAGGTGGGAGAGGAACTTTTTTAAGAGGCAAGAGGCAACCTACGTTCGTACAACTCCTCATCAATCCACCATTCATGTTTTAGACAAGTATAGGATCAGCAAACCTTACCAAATCCAAATCTGTTCATCCTAAAGGAGCTGCATTTCAAGGAAATAATTTGATGAGACATAACGAAGGATAATTACGAATTTAAGTATTTAACACTTTAAGGATGAACGCATTTGACATTAAACGAGATGTACAGTAGACTCCGGCTGATTCGTCCTCGTCAGATTTAATTCGTATGTATACCAGATAAAAATTAAAATACAAAAAAAATTATCTATATGTTACTAATGTATAGTTCAAATATTTATAAATTTCAATCGGCCTCGCAGCAGACTCGAGGTTGCTAAGGTACACTACCAATAGTAAGATAATAGCTGTTTGTAACTCTGTTAATCTTTGTCAGTTTATTACCCTTTTAATTTCCTTAAGTTTACAGGTCAGGATTGGTTTCTCTTTTGTTTGTTAGTGATCTTTTATTTTGAATAATGTAATTTTAGTACTGTTAATAACGGAAATGCTGAAACTAATCAAATTATATATATATATATATATATATATATATATATATATATATATATATATATATATATATATATATATATATATATATATATATATATATAGTATTCAACAATTGACGTCAAAATCGAGCCAAATTAATTGATGGAAACACAAAGCCACGAAATGTTCTTCAACACAATAAACTCACAACTTCGTGCAATATCGGCACATATTTGTTTTGAACTGACATCCTTTTCACCTTCACAAGTAAAAAAGTTGCAAAAATGTCATTGGAAATTTGAAACGTACATTGAATGAATTTAGCCTCTCTCCTTCCACCGATACATGACAACGGGCCAAAGAGAAGTTGCGGACTAACAATTTATTAGGGGGTGACTCACCCTTCACTAATGGCTCATTGTACACCCCAACAACGGCCTGCAGCATGGCTCTTCTCAATACTCGTTTTCATTGGTGGAAGAAGTTTCAGAGCGCTGAGAAAGTTATAGAAGTATGTCTGAAATGATAGTTTTAGGCTGTACTATATTCGACCAAAAGCAAATATACTTAAATCCTCTGATATGTTTTCGTATGATTTGACTATTATTTTAAATTGTATTCATGATAACCGTAATCATCAATAATACTCCACATCATTTATCTTTGAGCAGATTTGCGGACTCTCTTCAACCCATTCTGGAATGTCAGTCGTGCAAGAAATAGCCAGGCTAAATCAGAGCCAAATCGTAAATTCGGAGTAATCTAGATTACAGAAGATACAGATGTGATGTTTGTGAGGCATTATTTTTTACTACTTCATTGGGCATAATGGATGCTGTCGGCGTTTGAAAAATTATAAGTCACTACTCATCTTGAAAAAAAGTTCATGACAGTATGAGACAAATTGTCATTGACACTCAACACAACAATGATAGAAAAAACAAAACTGGCTCCAGCTCCAAGGCCGTACAATACTTCGTACAGTAATGCCTATCGAAGGTGAAATTTTACTGCCGATACTTAACCGTCGAGAGTAATTACAACACAGAACTTAACTGCCGAAGTCATGGTTAACTAACCTAAAAACCCTTCGGCTTTTTTACATCGAAGGCAAACCTTACCAAGACGAAATCTAAATCTTTTCGAATGTTATTTGGTCACATCAGTAGATGCAAAATGTTCGCGTATGCCGCAGTGATTGTGCGTACGTGCAATTATTCCCGCTTCAATAACGATTAATCATTCAATTATTCAGTTTTTAAAGAGACAGCTCTAAATAAAAGGGTAAATGAGAATTATACAAACGTGAAAATGTCGAAATTAAAGTAATTGATTATTCAATAGCAGTAGTTAAAGTATTTAAAAACTATAAATATACTATTAATCATATGAAAAGCCAGAGAGGTCTTCTTTTTTTATCTCAAATTCAATTTGGTAAGATATTATCATCACACGGATTAAATAACATTTAAATTGTAAATTCAAAAAATGTACAATATTTATGCTAACAATTTTAAAATATGAATAAATATCATTTGACCAATGATGAAGAACTGGCATCAACTTAAGACTCATAAGATGGCAATGTGACGTAACTAGGCTACGCAATCAAGTAACCTTGTTGCATAGTACTTACAATGCTTGGAACCAATACAAATATTTACCACAACGCACAGAACAACTTTATCATACTTCTCTAATGGTTATATTTGTAAAAAAAAAATTTGGAATGGAATCGAAAACAATTTTACTTTCGAAAATTTAATGCAAATTAGAAATAGTAATATTTTTAGAAACTAGACAAAATTTACAACTTACAACTATTCACGCGTAGTAATCTCCAAAGTTCACTTCTGTTTCAACTTGGGATTATAAGCATATACATAGATATACGCTTATAACCCCAAGTATTTAAGCTCCTTGACACTTCTGTTTTAACTTTGGAGATTACTACGCGTTAACTTGAAGATAGCTTCAATGGAAAATTAAAGGAAATTAAAAAAGGTATTTTTTTTTTAAATTAAAGTTTTAAAACTTTATTTGCGTTTACTTAAGATATATTGGAGGGAGTAAATTCTCATTGTTGTTTTATTATTTATTACCCAAAAAGTTGGAAAATTTTAGATTTGAGAACCTACTTAAAAATTGCGAAAATTATGATAAGACATGTTACTGAAAGAATTGCTAAAATCAAAAATCAATACAAATACCTCAAAAGTTAAAATATTGGGATTTTATCGATACGTTTTATTTTTATAGAAAAGAAAATGGTTGCTGGGAAATTTTATATTTCGCCTACTCCAATGAATTGTTAAACCAACATCGTTGACTATAACAACTGCGAGAAGGGTTATATCATCATTCACCGAAAATAAATTAAAAAACCTGACAATGAAATAAACACAGAGCCAGGGAGTCTCCAAAATACCGGTTAGCAACTAACCAGTCAACGTTTTTCCAATTCAGGCATCCCCAGGAAAAAAAAAAACATCAATAAGAGACAATACCTCAATCCAAGACATCAACACGCATATTGACAATTCATTTTTGAATTATCGTGAAATACACAAGTATGAATTGTTTAACAATCAAAATGATAACACATTGGATAGTTGTGGAGAGTGTCTGAGTGATAATATTTAACAATTATAATTGTTATAAAAATCAATAGTTATTCACAAAAGAAAAAAATTAAAATAGTGCACTCACTCATCAAAGAACACACGTAATGGAAATTATACGATAATTGTAATATGTGTAACTTAATAACTTCTTAGCAGTTCTCAATTATTTTTGCACACTGTTACTTAGTTCTATTATACTTTTATAACGTTACCCATAATTCAACTAAAAGCGAATAAAAAATATATAATAAACGAGAGGAACTAGGAAGGTAATGAAGGAGTGGAGGAGCTGTAGCCATGAGGCAGATGCTATGGAGCAGCTGCTACGACCAACTGTCTGTGGGGCCACCATATTGTGGCACAGCACCAGTTGCTACCAACGGTCCACAAGGTGTAGCTAGCTAGTTCTTTCTTCTTTCAAGGGCGGTATCTACCCTAGCAACAACCTGGTCAAGGAAGACTATTTGGTGAGGAATAAAAAAGAAAAAAGAAGAATGTTGTATTTATAAGAAAGCCAAAAAGCAATTATTTTTTTTTACTTCCTCTTAGCTATATACGAAGTATATAGTAAGGGGAAGTATTGCGATCGTGAAAATTTTCGCATTCGAGTTTTCGACGGAAATACACGTTTTAAGGTCCCCTGAGTCCAAATGACCAAGTCTCGCAAAAGAGTCTGTGTGTATGTGAACAGTCTAGCTCAAAAACGAAAAGTTGTACGATACTGAAATTACGTATTTAAGGTTGGCTACATGCAGGTGATGTTACAGCAACATTTTCGTCAAAATCGACTAACCGGAAATGCCACTTAATACAATCGATTTTACACTTTTTTTTTACAATTTTCTCGAAAACGGCTCTAACGATTTTGATGAAACTTGCCTAAATTATTCTTCATAAAAGCCTATCACTTTTCATTTATGTAGTAAACCACCGAGGAATGGCAAGGAAAAAAGTTACGATGAAAAGAATATTTTATTTGCGCATAGCTAAGAAAGTAAGCATTTTACGGTATATTATTTGTAGAATTATATGAAATGGAAAGTTTGTTAACATCCGTGAGAAACGCCGCGAATTTTAAGTAATCAGTGTGATAAAGGCAACTAGAGAGAAAATAAAAACATCATAAAATTACTTTTTTTAAACAATACTCTAAAAGATAATGAAAAAAGTTTTTAAAATATTTTGTAATTTACATTCCGTAAAGTCAAACTGAAGAGGAAAAGGCTTTAAAACAATATTTAATAAAGTATTATTGATGTTTTTGTGAATTATTTCAAATCAGCAAAAACACAGGATATTTGACACTCTTGAAAATGAAATTTAACAAATGTACAAGAAAAAACAAACAAACAGGATAAATGGAACGTAAATTCGTGGGATTATCTTACATGAAACAGGAATATCAAAATCATAATTAAATGTTTTCTTAAAACAAATTTATTTCATTAAAAATAAAATAATTTTACTAAATCAGACCAAAATAAACTATCATTGGAGTTAACATAAGAAAATGTTAAGATTTGGTCATGGAAGCACTAATCAAAATTAAAAACCACAAAAAAATAAATAAATAAATAACACCAACTAACGAAGGATACTTGTTTTTATCCCATTAGTTTATATTTTTACTAAAACATTATTTTAAAACCGTGAACATGATCTGAACACATTTATATTCGCAACAGATCCACTACTAGAAATTATGCTTCACCGGTTATAATTAAGTTCATAATTATTTTATGAAAATGATTCCAAGCACTAATTGCCGTCCTATTAAGCAAATAATGACTTTTATCGATTGCAAAGACCACCTAACAGTTAGAGGATTCCATGGAGAAGTGAAAAGATGATAACAAACGGGCCGTTAAAATAATTAGAAGCCGGCGCGAAGGCAGGTTACTGTCCCCAACTCTATGTGCCGGAGTAAGAAAGTCTCAAACAACAGACGCAGAAGTGGATAGCCTGCCCCATTAACCGACAAAATCTAACAATAACTTTTATAATTTTGAAATATTATATAATAATAAAAAACTTCTTGGTTTATATTTTTTTTTCTTCAAACTAATGCCTTTAAGTACACCCGAAAATAAGTTAAATAAATAACATATTAATAGTTTATACCGTGGTTTTTGTAATATATTTAGTTCTATTTCATTTTAAAAATAGTATTCGCATTTTTAAATTATTTTAGTGCTGACCTTATTTTTTTTAAGTAGTAATTCTAGTAATATTAATCATAATTAATGCTTTAGTACGCAAATAACCTATTTTTTTCTTCAGTGAATTTGTTTAACTTTCAGTGAAATTTTTCTTATAAATTTTCGAGTAGAAATTATTTTTACATTTTAACACAAAGCCGACCTATAACATACAGTTTTTAATAACCACTATAATGCGTTAATAGGCCAGCAGATGCCAATATTCTTTAGGACGACAATAAGCATCAGCGATAACATCATAAATTAATTTTATTGCTTTCCGAAACTAATAAAGCGTATAATTTAACTATCCACTTATATTTGCGCAAATGTTGCGAAGGCCTATTCTAATAAAATTTTATAGCTGATAGTGAGCGGCTAATTGATAACTCGAATGTTCAATCATAAATAAGCCATTATCTCAATCACACTATCTCATAATATTATATTAGACTAAAATTGAGTAGAGGAAACGTATGCTGAACGTTGTACATACCCTTTGAATAGGAAGCTGCCAGGTAGTTGTCCAGGAGGTTGGCCGCATTCTTGGGATTCGCTGCGAGGGCTCGCAGTGTCTCCAAACCAGACTTTCCCACAGATTGTTGCCTGAAAACATTCAAGTTCATATTAGCGTTAATTGGCAAGGTTATTAGTACTAAAGACAGTCAATTATAGCTAAATAAGCAACTGTTTAAATGTTCTAATAACATACAGTTACTGATGACTGTTGTTGTTCAAACTGGATGTCAAAGAGATTTCAGCAACTTAAGGACAGTAATTGATAATGTCGTAATCGTAACAATTTAACGAATCATAGTAGTAGTATTTTTTAATTGAAAATAGCAATAACAAGATTCTTAATTCATTTTAGAAATGACGAGAAGTGAAGGATCAATTGGAAATTAAGGTAAAAACAACAAGTAATTTCATTTAAAATTCCAGAATATATCTTACATGATATAACGTAAACATTTTTTTTTTTGTCTAAGCAACTAGTTCAATAAGTGTTATAGATAATATGGATCATATAATTTATTAATCATCGAGTATGACAGCGAATTTATAAATCGGGCCAGATCCCGAACGACATTCGATGGGGAATTAACAGGAATTTGTATAAATAAAATGTAGTTGAGCAAAAACATCACAATATAATTATTAAACTTGAAATTCATAGTTCTGATGATCTCATTTTAACGGAAACAACAGTCTAACATTTCAGTCGTAAGTAGTTACTCAAAAACAGAGCTAATGAACAAATTATTTATAAAAATAAAATTTTTCTGCCTTGAATTTTGTAAAAATGTTAGATATTAAAGTATTTTTCAAATAATTACTATTATTTAAAATTATACCAAAAAAAATTATAATAAAATAAATTTACTTCCCCTCATAGTTTGCTTTAAAATATATTTTTTGTACTATTTCAAGGAATTTTAAGTTATTAGTAAAAAAAAACTTGAAGTATATCAAATTAAATTTTTTCTTACAAAAAAAAAAAATAAAAGATGGAAAATATTTAATCCGAAAATGAGCCATAAATATTTATTCGTTTTAAAGAAAGTAGTACATCTGCATTTAAATGGAACAACTCTATATAAACATTCGCTATTAAAATAGTACATACACGTCTCTGATTGCTATTGCTTTTTCAATCTTTAAAGACAAAAAATAAATTAAAAAATAGTATTTCAAGAAATTAACTGCTTTTAGTTTCAAGCATGGACTATATTCAGTTGCATGTAAAAGATAAAAACTTGAAATTTATTTAGCTAATCGAACTTCTTTCAATAGACCACCAAGTCCGATGTTATGAGATAACTCGCATTTACATAATTATCAAGACTTAATAACTTTAATTTTAATAAAACATTTTAGGCATAGACACTAGATTTTTAGGTAATTTAATTCTTCTACAGCTTGACCTATATTTAACAGAGGATTTTTATTTTTTTTATAAGAAATTTTCGAGGGCATGCCGCGATTTCAAAAATTATAAAGGCTACTCAAATTTCAGTTTCAATGAGGAACAAAAGAAAATCATGCTTTTGAGATAATGGAAAGTAAAGTAAAATAATGTGTTCAAAGGAAATTATGAAACAAAATATTAATGTAAACATCAGCATATATGTTTTGCACAGCTCATTAACAAGAGGTGAACAAATTTAGTACAAAAGCTTAGTTTCAAATTGAAGCGGACCCACAAAGCACACTCACTCCTTTCGCGCACAATATTAAAAGTGGAGCGAAAAGTGTGGCGTAGAAATGAGGATTGTTCAAAGGGGAAAGACACAGCGGTGACCTTCAGAGGATTCAATGAACTTTCTTAGCATCCTCTGCTTTCTGTCGTCATCTGGCGGCGGGAACGGCGCAACTCGGTTCTCGAGTCCACCGCGTTCCCTCCTCCCGGTACGTTGGGCACAAAGGGAGATGGAGCCGCCAGGGAAACAGTGCGTATTAATAGAAGGAGGGGAAGAGAGAGGGTAATGAGATAAGGTGACGTCAGGGGCGATCGATGCACAGCGTCATTCACTGTCCGCTAGCTTTGTTCCAACCAGAAAACTTACAAGAAGAGATAGCCGTCACTACCTTGTACGATATGAGTAGGACAAAAATGTGATGGAATTGATATTGATACTTATCAAGTAATTAATAGAATCAGAATTGACCTCACAGGCCTCAATATCGCTAATTTAATACGTTAAATTAAAAAGTTAAGAGACTCTACTCCACAAGTTAAATATTGAATGATTACTTGAAGTGTGGAGATATAAGAAGGGGTATATTCAAATTTGTATACTTTTCCGAAAATTCAAACCATACAGATTCAGGTACATACCTTAACTTTGTATACTTAAAATGGATTTAGAACGTTTTAAGGCATTAAACACATGTGCATACCTCAAACAGAAAAAAGCTAAACAATATGAAAAACAATAATATAAAAAATTACAAAACACTGATTTATCCCCTTATGCTTCTCCAATCTTTACGCTCCATATTAATGTATATATTTTACTATAACTTGACTGCTAAATTTTAAGTGTAAACACATAAAAATAAATATGAAAATATAAAAGAAAATATAAATATCAGTCATAAAACATTTCAACAATGCGCTGTTTTTAAAAAGCAAATGAAATTTTCGACAAAGGATTATTCTGATAAATTAATGACTTAAATTTGATGGACATAGAAATAAGGGCACGTTGCTAAGAAAATTATGAAGCAACTTAATTTGTTGGTTGTTTTTTAAAATTTTTATTTTGCCATTTTATTTGTTTTCATTTTGGTATGCCGACTAACGTTATCTATTTCATATCGCCTGTAATTGATATTTATCATTTTCTTTTTTTTTTAATTTACAATTGATCGTAAAATCAATCTACGCTGAAACAACGTTACATGTATCTAACCCATGAAATTTTAATATTGGAGATTCCTTTAAGCAAAATGAGGACGGACAGATTAAAAAAAACTCGCGGGATTTCAAAAAATGATGCATGTTAATTCATGAAAGAGCAATCTTATTTGAATGTTAGGACACTATTACATAATATTATATCGACTATTGAATTGTGAAAGTGTGTTCACTATAATAGTGAAATAATTGGTATTTGGTAGGTCGATAAGTATTTGAGATTTTTTTATTGAACCTCAGACATGTATGATCTCGATTATACTAATTAGCAGTGACTAAAGGGTGACTTGAGATACACCTTATAGTGAGGAGACACTGACCCTGAGGACGACAGGACAGATGGACGGAACGGTAAAGGCACGGTGGTAGGGGGATGCTATGTCTGGCTAACTGTCTCGGGTTGTTGGCTTGCCAAGGTCACTGCGTCCGGCGCCTCGCGAACGCTCCTTCTCTGTAAATGTAGGATGGATTCCGAGTCTACACTATCAGTATTCACAAAATGTAACAACCATATCTCTTATATGAGATGTATCATGTCTGAGCTATATCTGTAGCATCTCAAGAAGAAAAGCTGAGATAACAACTATTCGTCCATAACACTAAGTTCACATCTCCATACAGTACAGAAAGATCCAATGTAACAAACAAACAATTTCTTAACTTCAATCAGTTCCCGATAGCCGTATTTGGTGATTGACATAAACATGAGGGATCCAATTTAAATTCCAATTACTAGCCTTGATGGTACGTTGGCATGCATTGATTGAATACACAGATTACAATATAAATAATCTATTACGGTGTAAATGCGCTGTTTTAAATATATAACAGATTCTTTCTCTATCTTTAACTCTGAGCCCATTGAATCGACATAAGAAGCCTTTTTGATAGGGTAAATCATTTCAGTGCCAAGGAATATTATAAAGTAATAAATACTGAGACAGCAGCGTAGAATAAAGGACGGAAAAAACATTTGAAAGAGATCAGGAAACTGAAAGACAGTTATTCAATTGCTAACATTTGAATTACCAAAAAATCACGGGCTTAACGGTTTGATTTAAATCTCATTCCTATGATGTCCATTAAAATGCAGTAAGTGGTTCAGACAACCGATAGGGGGGAGGACTCACATATCAACTCCAAGAAGAAATAAATCCAAAAATCGTTTTAAGATCTCCGCAGAAACACTGTTAAAATAATAACACAATAACTGGTTTATGAAACCACCAATAGAACTAATAAAGAAAAATTGTCTAAGTTTATCCTATGATTGTTGGCCAAGAACGATGATATTTAAAATAAATCACATAATAAATGCGTCATGTACAAGGATTTCTCACACATAAAATCCTTGGCTATCATCTACTAACAGGCATGAATACAGAACGAAGCCACAGTAGAAGTTAAAATCCTACGCATGTAGACCCGCCGAAAAAAAGCAAAATTCCAGAGGCCGCCTACAGCTAGTATAACCATGGTAGATTAGAAGTTACAGTGGAGACTCGAAAACTGGCATGCGGTTTTACTCCCATTATCAACAAGGACTTTTTTTTTAGAAGTATACAACTTTCTATTAACATAGACGCCCATCTCTTTTAAGTACAAAGAGAATCTTTCAAGATTCTGCCCGCAGAAGGCCAAATTCCAGAGCCACCACAGTGCTTAAACCATCCGAGCTCCTGTGGGGACTCCGTAACTGATTTTCAATTTGTACTGCCATTGTCAATAAAGACTTGGGAGTAGGTAGTTTACAGCTTTCACATTCTATCTAACATGGACAGCTACTCCTTATTAATTACGTAATTTAAAATTCAGTTCTATCAGGCTTTTTTTTTTTAATCCGAATGGAGTTCACATATCATTTTTTATTATTAAAACAGTTTAAACGGGAGTATCCCAGACATCTCCCTCAACAGAAATTCACACGGCGCATTTCCTACATTCCTGTGGTGACACCGACGGCAAATTGTTGAGATAATGAAAATCACTAATACTAGGCATTAAAATTATTTTTATAAAATATGCAACTAGAACAAGTTCTCTAAACTTTGATTAAAACATAAAAACTTCCACTGTCATCCAATATACACAAAGCGAGCCACATCCCTCCGGTCTAGAAAAGCACCGTACAATTTTCTTGGGGTCACATTAAAAATGATGAATGGTATGGGACAAACATATTAAAAAAATTAAAAGGAGGAAAACAAAACTGCAGCTACATATTCGATATTAACAAGATGTTCAAAAAATGAAACAACTAAACTGCCTCAATATTCAAAAAATTCAAATAAAGATATTATAACTCGAAAACACAAAATAATAACGCAAGTAATCAGGTGCATAGTTACCAGAAGAAAAAAAAACATGTCACTATCTCATCTAATTATTTCTTAATATTTAAAAAAGTGAAAATCGTGGAATTAAACTTTTTTTTTTATTTCAAAGCTCTGTGAGAGGTGGGAGAAAAATATATGTGAGAAATGAATTACTAATTATTGGAATTATGGCATCACTTTTCCTAGTAAAGTACACAAGTAACGCCATGATAAAATACGCAAAAGAAAAATAAACGTTCAAAAAATAACCAACGTCAATGCTACATAAAAACATATGAAGCAATTATACAATAAAATATTACTATTAATTGACATCCATTATTCAGAAAAATGTTACATTTTCATATCCAATGAATATGTTAATTTATTTGAACAGCACGTTGTTGACTGACATGACCTTCATAAGATTTATCCTAAAGATTACCTACCAAGTTCTCTCATGTCAGCCATTAAAAATATTTTTGAAACAACTATAAGACCTATTCCGTTTAATATGTCCTTTAGTCTGGAATAAAATCATTATATTTCAACGCAACACTTAATCCCTGAGAAGAAGACCTACAGCTATACCGATTCCTGGAGTACGGAAGCAGAAGATAGACAGTGACCGGTAGGCGGAAGGAGGGAGGGGAAAAATGCACTGGAGGGGTAACGGAGAATGTGCATGCCCCCACCCTAGCCAATACTGACCTATACCAAGGCATGCATTAGCTGCCCTTTACCTCCTTCATCTGGAGAATCGTAACAGTGAACAGCTGCTGGAGGACGGAGGGTATCAGCAAGACGAAAGGATGTCTCAAGCGCTAGGTTGGTATGAAAAACGACAAAAAGTAGACTGAACGATATTAATAATTCTGTAATGTTAGGTAAAAGTAATTTTTTGCGACAACGGGTTTTAGTTATAGTTTGTTCTTTTTTTATGAATTTTGTCTTTGAGAAATAGATTAATAAGTCACTGAAACAGTGTTCACATGGAATTCTAATACTGTTCCATTGAGATATTTCCTTTACCTTAAAGTTACAATTCATTATAAAGAAGAAAATATAACTAACTCATTGTGAAAAAAAAATTACTTCTACTCCTTTACTTTAACACCACATATTTCATATTCAAATAGAATAAGATATACAACTAATGCCAACTGTCTCACTAAAAAATAAAACACAAATAAAGAAATTTGTTAATTGGAATTGTAAAACTCTATCAACTATATATAGCCCATCATTGATTTGAGGGTTACATTTCAATAACCCAGGAGGGACCATAGTGGTATACATACAATCAAACTAAGGCCAACAAGAAGCCAAGCAATCCATCTCTAATGCTCACTTAACATAAGCGTAGGCAAGAATAACCAATAACCTAGTTAAGTAAATTAGTAATTAGTGAGTTAAGTAAATTTCGATACAAGAAATTAACTGCTATGGGTTACATTAAATAAAAGCTTGAAGGGTCAGCATTTGGGTTTTATGCGATTTGGTACCATAATAACTCAATGCTGAAAAAAACAACCGAGATTGTATATCGTCACCGTGTTAATTGGAAGGTGGCATATACTTTAGATAAGATAAGTGGCTAATACACTATATTCTTAAAAAAAAAAAAAAAAAAAAAGCACAGTTAATTCACGTACTAAATTTTCATTTTTATTTCCGATCGCTAAACGAACTTAAAGAATATATTAACTGAAATCATTATCTACAATCGGGGTTAACCAAGCTGAGTTTAAGGGAGAGAAAGAGAGAAAAAAAAATCAAGATATTTGAACGGGCATTGAACCCGGAGCAGCTATCTGTTAAAAAATAATAGATGAACCGGAACATCGCCCTTCGGCATGCAACCTTATCAGGCCGATCCTGGTTCAGAACTAGACCATTATACCTAGAGCACCGATGAGTAGTCTGCAAGGAACATTTACAGAAGAAATATTTCCAACTCTCAGGAGATTACTAAAAATAATCGTCAAAAAATTTAATAATTTTGAAAACTTAAAAAGGAAATAAGTGTTAGGTAAGTAGTTAGTACAGCGAATTACACGGCTCTGCAGAAAAAAAAGAGGTACTCGGTTGCAGATTAGTGAGGTTTGGTTTATAATGAATAACTCACAATCTCAATATAATAAAAGTTACCTCCAAATACTTTATTTCATGCGATAAAGCACTTCTGATTTTTAAAAGCAATAGATAGAATAGTAAAACAATAATAATTACCGCGAGGTGATACATATAAAAAACCTAATAAAACTCAGCCGAACTGGCCAAAAAAAAAAATAACCCTCGCCAGGTGTGAGATCAAAGTTCCCTTATGGTAGCTCAAAAGATGAAATATAAACAATTAACGGACATTGACAACAGACAAAATGCTATTTATAAGTAAAATATAAATGCATCACAGCCGCGTATCATAATGAACACAACGATTAGAAACTGAACGATATAAACAACGATAAACAAGGGAACGTTGATATTGATTCCAAGAAAGGGAGTTAGATTAGTAAGGTCATTGATAACTGCACCTCCCCATTCAATATTTTCAACATCATATCAAGAGGTTTTAGTATCCAATACTGGGCACTCAAGCATTTTTTGTTCCTAAACACCATGGCAAACAAAATATATATTGAGTTTTCGGAATACTGATGAACTTAATACATATGTTTTTTGGTCGATATGTTTGAAAACCCATACTCAGTAACCCTTCACTATCTTCATACAGATCTACACTGACTAGGCTAACATAAAAAAATTGATAATAGCACTTACCTAGTTCACAAAAACTTGACGGAAAAATCGAATTACCCAGTGAATAAAAATAGTATTTCACATCGTATGAATGGCACTCAGAATATTATAATAACGAACGATATTTTTTTGTAATCATAAAAAATATCATGACTCAAACCTTATATCATCATAGTGCCTCGGAACATAAAAGGGTAAGCAAACAATTTAAGACATTTGAATAGGGGAAAAATGATCACGTAAACAATTTTTAATTTACACCAATTATAAATAATAAAAAAATATTACCCATCTCCCCTTTTGGTAAATGTTAAAAACAATTAATTTTCTGTTATTTTAGAGCGAGTAACAATTTTAAAGTCGCGGATATCATTTAAGGTAAGGCATTAATATCAAAACCAGAATACTCAAGGACCTAAAACTATTTCCTATTTGTTTTCTTCTAGTTCAGATCGCCAAATTTGAGTGTTAAAAAATAAAATAAAACAAAATGCATAATTAGAATTCCAGTGCAATCATACTACATTTTTTCAGGAATGGGAAATAATGAAACAGACACAAACGTCTCATAGCAATTGATTATTGCAACGATAGAACAACAAGCTGAATTGAATTTGAAGCAGTTAAAGTATGGAATAGAAATCCAAAATTGGGGGTAGATAATAACAAAAAAAGTAATTACAGTTTGACGAGGAGGCATGCTTCTCGTATCCCTGAACTTTCTTGCCGTGAATGTCCCCGAGTTAGAACTGGATAGATACTATGGTAGCTCAGACAGGACCATTGAAAGCAGAAGCCAGTGAATGGGGCGGTGCAGTGGGGATTGGTGAATGGGAAGAGGCAGGAAGGGAGTGTGCCTCCACACTTCCTCTCAGTGCTCTTCCCCTCTGGTCGAGGAGTATCTCTGGTGGAGGAACATACTGTATGAAGGCAAGGGGTGGCTAAGAAAAAACTTCATACGAGTATCATGCCTTGGACGTACACGCTTCAAAAGTTACATTGAAGTAGGAGGGGAGGGGGCAAATTGATTGAATCAAATAATCAAGAACTTATGGATACAATCCAAAAAATAATAATGAAAATGATGAAATACAAATAAGATGTTCAGGTTGGGTAAAGAATTTATAAACAAGAAAGAAACTAACAAGAAATAATTAACTCGTCTTAATTATTAACTTGTTAAATTAACTAAGAACTTGAATATAATTTAAAAAAAAAAAAAAACGGCGAAACTGCACTCAGGAATTAATGGAGACGGAATTTTATCTCTAATTAAATACAGGACCTCGGATGACATTATCGAATACCTAAAATATGAAAAAAAAAAAAAAAAAAAAAAATTGGAAAACGATAAATGCCATCTTCAAAATAAAAGATTCATCTTCTTGATAAATGAATTAGGATTTGCAATGATTTCAATTTATTTTTTGTTGGTCGATTTCATCACTTGAGGAGGAATGAATCAAAAAGAGGAAGAGGCGTAAATCTTTAAAACAGAATAATTGTGTTAAAGTAAAGCAGAAATGCCAAATTTAGATAACGATGAAAAGGCATAAATTACTAATTTCATGTAGGTAAGAAAAATATTTTTCATTTTATGATAAAAGACATTTATCATCACTTAAATCCTTTTTCCTGGAGATGTTATTACCAACTGGATTTAGGAATCATTAAATAAAATATATTTTAATACTATTTACTCAGTATTAAAATTAAAAAAGTTAAAAGTAAAAATCAAGAAATTTCTTAATTGGCTGATTTATATTTATTGCAAAAATAAAATTATCACTTTAAAGGAGAATTATATAGTTCATGAATAATTATTGTTTTTTTTTTTAAACTTAAAACCTACAATTAAATAATGTCAAATTATTTCATCGAACTGTTTAAAAAAAGGATATTTCTGCATTAACAAAAATTTATATTTCACAACAAACGATCTATTTTGTTAACAAATTACTCATAGTGCTATATTTTTATTACTAAAATGTGTTTTTGTTATGCCTTAATAAAAGCATACCCTTGATATTTAGAGTATGAAGATAAAGAAATAAAAAAATTTATCAGCCACATTCATGTACCAAAAGCAACATGAATGAAACGAGGAGATTGTACATAATAACAACCAAGTAGTGACAACCTGATTACACTATAACTTCAAATTAAAGAGCTCATTACAATTGCAAATGAACATGAGTTTTGAATAATATGAATGAAAAACGAACTGATATTAACTATTTATTTGCATTTCACCGAATAAACAAGTGTGGTTGATATTATGTAAGGTCAAAGCCAAAAGTATGGGTCTGAAGATGCTCCGCTGTCCATGTTAGGGTAAAAAATAAAACAACGATATTTAAAAAAAAAAAATTAGAAGGCATGATTTGTCTAAAACTAGGCTCACATGATTTGGCCCAAACTTCGACTTTAATTAATAAAAATGTTGACTGCAGCCCGACTATTCATTTCATTATAAACATGAAGTTTATATAATTCAATACAGATAAATTAAAATTAGATTAAACAGAATTAAAAACATTCAATAATCTCCCCAAAAATAAGAAACATCTTGACACTTCTAGGGGATGGATTATTGATATGATTTTCAGTTGACATCCGCATGATGGTATAGAAGGATCAATCTAATTAGGGATTAATAAATTATTTGCCACTTCTATAAATTTGTTTTATTGAAAACTAGTTTCGAATGTTATACGTTCATCCTCAGTTCTAAAATACACAAAAAATTCAAAAATAAGCAAATCAAAATATAGTTGGTATTATTATACTTATTAAATTATATAAATCAGTATTATAAAACATGTTTTATAATACTGATTATAAGCATGTTTTATAATACTGATTTATATAATTTAATAAGTATAATAATACAAACTATATTTTGAATGGCTTATTTTTGAATTTGTTGTGTATTTTTAGAACTGAGGAGGAATGCATAACATTCGAAACTAGTTTTCAATAAAACAAATTTATAGAAGTGGCAAATAATTTATCAATCCATAATTTGATATGATTTTGATATTAGTTATATACTGGATTCTATATTCCCATTTCTAGACAAAGATCCAACGAAGAAATGAACTTTAGGAGAAACAGGTCAAACTACAACAGGAGAAACCAAATCTATTAGTTTTGCATGAGAACGAACAAGCAGCAATAAAAAAAGAACACCTCGATATTTATTAACTACGCCATTTGACGATGCTGTTACGCAAAAACTATGTCAGATCTTTATCGGTGGTGCCCGATATCAGAGGAAAGATAAGATAAGAAGTAGGCAAAAAGCAAAAGTAACCGTTTAGAACACAATAGCAAGGCGCACGACTTTCAAGGAAGTCTCTTCGGGAAGTTATCTCTTCCACTCAACGGAGGGGCAGGGGACGTAGACTTTATAAATAACTTTTCCAACAGGCGATGAAACAGGAAATGATGATGTTTAAAAGAAAATTATTTACAGAAGGATGGACGATTCCGTCACGTAGCGATGCAATCATATTATAGATACAGGGTCGGGCATTCCTCACGCATAAGGCAAGTCCGCTCATATACAGGGTTAAAAAAAAAAAAAAAAAAAACGCATTAAACTATACCCATAACAATACTAAGATGATATATTCTTAAACTGGAAAAACGGTCATTAAAAATAAAACAGAATAATATGTTTGTTAAAGGTTGCGAATACAAGGACACGCAAGGAGCTGCACATTTATGTCATGATTTTAATATTTGATTGGCAATTGATCTAAAACAATAAGTTAAAAAGAATCAAAGGACCTTGGATTTTCTCAGTCAGAACCAGTGTCTATAGCACCAACAACACACAAACTATTAAAATGTTCCATCTTAGTTGAAATTCAAAAAGTCAATAACATCCCCAGACATTCCGCAATTCCAAGTTATAAGAGCTATAGGAAGAGTAGAGAACTGGTGAGTGTATTGGCCGTGGGACCCAGAAGAGGGGAGAGCTTCGTTTGTGAGTGAGTCATTTCCTCTTGGCCGAAACCGATAACCTCCCGTTTCCTGCCCCCCTCCAGCCTACAAACATACTCTATCCCGCCTCCTTAGCCCGGGGGTTAGGGTTAGCTTCTATATCCGATGATGAAACAGAAATGGCCTTCCGAATGACGAAGTAGTACAGAAGGGAAAGTTGGGTATTTTCACTTCGGGCGTTGGAGCAGGTTCGAGTGATGGTGTGTATGTATTGGTACTCATATGGAGGATTTATGGGCAACCTTCGCTTAAAACCAAAAGGTTATAAATAATAAACTAATATATTGTCAATAATAAAATATCAAATTATACCAACAAATGCTAAGATAGAAAAAAGGCGCACAGGATTACAGCAACACATAATGAATAATGAGGAGTTTATATAGAAAATCAATAAACTCTGGACCTCCATTTAGTAACGACAAAAGCTAACACGGTAAACAATACAGATCCTATTTCCTGCCTAATTGTCCAAATTAATAAGGATTAAAAGCAATTCAAACTTCAAACGCCTCCGAATTTCATTCTTTACCAGACGGGATAAAATAAACAAGCAAAAGGGGGTAACATGTACAAAAAGAATGAAACATACTATAACTAAGTATGCGATCAGAAAGATTAGAAAAATACAACTGGTAATATTATAAGACAGTAACAATCAGGTATATCTAGATTAGATAAGGAGCAGGAATAACCAAGCAAAAACAGGTAAACATCAAATGGGAAGGTTACATCCGTACGGATAGGAAAGTAAATTTACATGTTTTTTAGGCGAAATAAATTTGTTGAAATATATGTAAAAGGAAAAAAATAGTTTAAAAATATAATTATGAGATTGTAATCAAGTAATTAACTCATAACAAATCATTTAACACAGTAAATTGTATCGCAAACAAGTGATTAATGTTAATAATATATTTTTTGTATATATATATAAGCATATATAAGATATAAAAATAACTGCCTATTATCGTTATACTTTAAAGAATACCTTATATAGTTTTACTGATATGGTTTCATAAGCAACAAAAGACAATTACGTAATAAATAGATTGATTGAATTAAGATCTCTCTGTAGGGTTCATGTTTACACCCAAACAAACCGGTAAGTTTGAATCATAAAACATAATAACACAAGCATCCTTGATATTACCGGCTTAAGATCAAGAATATAGATGATTCGACAAATTAATTTAATAAAATTTAATTAACTATAGTATAAGAATCTATCAAAATATTTAAATGTAAAGAAAACTTTTACGTAGACATCTGTAGATGAGGCAGGCGAAGGTAGTCCTCACGACGAGCAGTATCCTCTAAGACAAGGGAAAAAAACCGGTGGGGAAAAAAAATTGTAGAGCAACAATGGGAAGAATTATTTACATGTAGACATGGTGGGAAATATTCTTAGCGAGGGGTGGCGACCGTTAGAGGAGGTTCGTATCAGGTAGGGCGGACCAACCCCCAAAAAACATCCCCTCTCTCCCTTCTGTACTCTACGTCCTGAAAACATCTTCCCCTGTATCCCATTCCATTCAATTAGCCAGTTTAATTATCAGAATTAAAATTGGGTCTGAAAAATAAAAAGAATCTGCCGTTATAGTCCTATTATGATAAACCTAATAATATTAAGTACTATTATAATAAACAAGATTCAAAATGAGAATTAACGTTCTGTATGGTTTTATATATATAAAAAAAGTTTAACTTAACTGATAATCAATGCAATATTTTTTTCAAAATACGTGAATATTAAAATTTATTTCCTTTTAGGCTTAGAAATTGACATCAGCATGTTTAGGACAAAATTTAATAACAAAGGGCAGATTCTGTATGAAATGTAGTCCTACAGTAATAAATAAATAATAAACATGGGAAATGGGCCAGCGCTAAAGAGATCGCGGGAAAAGGGGGGTGACTACGCTTTCCCACGGTCTCAACACACGTGTTGTCCTCCATAGCGACCAAACTCAACTGCGAAAAGGGCAAACGTAACGATATCGAACAAAAAGAAAAGAAACATGTATCAGGAAATTCGGAAAAATCCGTTGATAAGGAAAATTAGAAGTGGAGTACATGGTATAGCCGAAAAGAATGGAACGGGAATCAAAGAGAGGCTTGGGAGCGACCTAATATTCGAAAAATTTAATGTAACACGTGGTGCTGGCGGGAGCTTGCGCCCTCGGTCGAGGTGGTGGGGAGGGTTTCCTGTGTCTGTGAGAGCGTGCTTGCAACGTGTGAGTTCAGGCACTAAAACTGCCTCTAAAAGGGAGAAATAATCTAGGAAAAGTTGATAAAACCATAGAAAAACTCACCGCTTGCGTTTCCTGCGAGGTGTGAGGCCGGCAGAGACGACTGTAGCACAAATAACTTGATGTAACACTGAGACATAGTAGAAGAGCTAGAGAACCCGCCGGCTGCCGACACAGAAATGGCCGAAGCCACGAGGCGAGGGCGCCACTAGCGCGGTGGCGTGGTGAGCGGCCCGCTTCCGAACTATTCTCCACCGACCCACGCACACACACTCACCCCAATCAATACCCCGCCACCCCCTCTCTCCCCCTCCTGCACTATCTACCCTCTTATTAAATATCCTTAACCATATTGTCTGTCTTAGCTCCCAATCCGATCAAAATAACCTAAGAAAGTTAAAAGAGAAATTCCAAAAATATATATATATATATAAAAAGTATTCTGCTAAGAATACCTATATCTAAGAAAAATAAAAAATGGAAAGATTCCTAATTTAAAATTAATATATTAAAAGAAAAATGCGTTTGGATATATCTCTTTGTTTAAAAATACAATTATGTTTTCTAGCAGTTACCAACTTTTTGGACGAATAAACCTTATATACCACTCAAGCCGCCATTTTATTTCTCATCTGTAAGGTACAAAAAAAACTAGTTACCTGCCGCACAAAAAAAACATACACATCTATCTGTTTTACATATCTCAAGTATGAGAACTTAAAACTTTTAAGTAGTAAAAAAAAAAATATTTTTCTGTAATAAAATAAAATAATAATAAAAAAAAAATCGGAATTAAAATTGAAGAGTAAAAGGAAAAAACAGGTGTCACTTTTTTTTTTTTTTTTAATGGTCAGAATAAAAAAATGTATTTCCAGAGATTTAGGGTGCGGAAAAAAAAGGTTTAAAATTTTAATGGTTAATATTTCTTTGCTCTCATGGTTTTCATGCAAGAATGCAGCTTTTCATTCTGATCTTTTTTTTTTTTTTAAGTGACAACTGTTTTTTTTTCCTTTTACCCTTTAATAATTAAATAACACTTTTTACCATGCTGCTAACAAACAATCCACAAGGAAGCAAATAAATTAACCATATACATTTTTGTTTTACCATCTGGAAAAATCTTTAAAAAATTAATGACTTATGCATATAATATAATCCAATAAGGATAATTTCAAAAACTAATAAATAATCATTTTCCGAATTTAAATTATTATTTTTGATAATAAAACTCTTTACACTAATAAAAATTAATTTCCATTTTTTTTTTTTATATCTGATATCCCTTTTCTCAACACTTGAGTAATTTTTTACAAAAGCATTAGCTAGTTCAGAACCGGAATTAGGGAGGAGCAAAGACGGCACCGTGCGGCAGAATTCAAAGAGATATAAATTTCCAGCGAAATTTTATTTTTAGGTTAAATGCAAAATAATTGTTCTTGTATTTTGATTGTTTTAATATTAATTAAGTCAATAAAATAAGTTATTGTTACGAGATGATGATATTTATTTCCGAATATGTTACCTCAAATACAGTTATAAAACTGTTGATTTTTATTGGAGGAAGGGGAGTTAGGTAAAAGAGGGGGGTTGAATTAAGCTCTTAAGCTCTTTGGAAAAAATTTTAAATTCCCGAGGCCAGCTAAACCGTATATCAGAAAAACAGTTATTTAAAAATTAGTAGCAGATTTTGATCAATTTAAATATATATAAGTAATACAGAGGAAATTAATACCTACAAAGCAAAAAAATAAATTAAAAAAGGTATCTACAATTTTTAGAAATACTATTTTTTGATAAAATGAATGCATCTCGGGCAAGTCTTCTTGTAATGCATTTAAATTTTAATAAAAAAGAAAGGAAAAAGGAAGTCAGCAAACATGATTTAAAAGTTCAATAAGTAAAAAGAATATTATTGATTATTTCATTTTTCGTATTTTTTGATGTTCCTGTTTTTTTGCATATGACAAAAAAAATCACTTTAAGGAGTTAAAAAACCTTCAAACTTGAAAATTAAATTAAAGATATACGGTAATTAAAATGATTAAAGCGATTAACCAACTAAAGTTAATTAATCGGATCTTTACACAATAATATATTAACCTTATAATAATATTAATAGAAACTTTAAAATGTAAAAACCCTATAAAATGACAAAAAATATCAGTCGACAATAGAGAAAATACCAATTAACCAGAGAAGATTTCATGCGCTTTTATTTTTAAGAAAGTAATAAATACAGAAGGAATTAATAAATAGGTCACACACCAAAATACTATAAAATAATAAACTTAAAGAAATTTAACTATAGCTTGATTGACATCAAAAGGGTTGTGGTCGATACTTTGTGCAATGAGCGTTAAAAAAATCTCTTAATTAAACGAGCGCCAAACCATTAACACGGGAGAATTAAATGCTATCACTTATGAAATCCTGTGTTATTGAAAAATAACTCAATTAAAATTGATTTTATCCTTTCAACTTCCAAAGTTTTATAAAGCAAAGTATACAGTAATAAGTACAATAAATTTGTAATCAGTGGACACCCCGCATGATGGTATAGAAGGATCAATCTAATTAGGGATTAATAAATTATTTGCCACTTCTATAATTTTGTTTTTATTGAAAACTAGTTTCGAATGTTATCCATTCATCTTAAGTTCTAAACAAACAAAAATTCAAAAATAATCAATTCATAATACAGTTTGGTATTGTTATGCATATTAAATTAAATGTAATATATCTATATTTATATTACATTTAATTTAATATGTATAATAATACCAAACTTATGTATTTTGAACTGATTATTTTTGAATTTTTGTGTTTTTAGAACGGAAGATGAATGTTTAACATTCGAAACTAGTTTTCAATAAAAACAAAATTATAGAAGTGACAAATAATTTATCAATTTATAATTATCTGAGTTTTAAAAGGATTCAGTTTATTTATTATTTATTTATTTTTTAAGAGGTATAATGGAACCTTTATTCTACTTGCCGATAGCAGAGTTGAGTCTTACCTTGGAAAGTATTTAATTCAATATTTGATATATTTAGCTTCAAGTTTCTAAAAATAAAATTTAAAATACATAGCCAATTGATATTAATTAATTGATATTTATTCTATACAAATGTCCAGTTTTTTACATGCAGGTTTACAGACAGATACGACTGATGTAAATATCATTACAGTAAATCATTAGTTTTTAGGAAAATCACAAGCCCTACTTTTTTTTTTAAATTCCAGACAACTTACATTTCAGGATTCTCTAAAAACACCTCGCCGATTTTTTTCTACGAATTATTAGTTGTTTATCTTAGTCCGTTTAACTAACAAAAATATCTTAGTTACTTTATAACCTGAAAATGTAAATTAGACTACATGGCTTGTAAGAAATGGACCTTGCCCTCTTGAGTAAAGTTCCTACCAATTAACTTTATTCGGCTAATTGTTTAACCTCCCAGATCCGAAATAAAATAATATTTTGTAAATATTAACCTGAAATTATTTTTTCGTAGAACCAATCTTGACTCCGGTAATAAAAATGTTTAGTTCAATAACTAATCAATTTTACTTCCTCAAACTAGCGGAAGTAAGATCGATAAGCATCGATCATTTCAGTCCCTTTTTTCTCCCTCTGAACTGAATTTGATATAAATTCGTGAAATCATTTAAAATAGAAATATCAAAATCGACATGGATTAGTAAGGAACAAAACATTGATAAAAACTATAAAAATCCGAAATTTTAAATGCTAAAGTAATTTGTAAACTTTCGAATGACCGTATTTTTAAACGAAAATCCAATAGCATTTCAGAAGAATTAAAATGTATTGTTTAAACAAATAAAATATTAAGCTAAACAACCTAATTGGTTCACCAGAAAACCTGTACCCGTAATTAAAAATTTTTCATATAACTAAAATGAGATAAATAAATAAATTCGGTGAAATTCGTCTTATTTATTCAATTGATTTTTAACATATACACGCCTAGATTATACAATATATATATATATATATATATATATATATATATATATATATAATTAAAAAAATTGTTAATACACTATAAAGATTGTTTTATCTGAATTTTGAATTTTATCTTATCGTATTTGAATTTTTTAAATAACTAGTAAATTAATGAACTAGTATATTATACTATAGTATATGGATTTTAAGTTTTATCATTATATATTACAATTATATTTTCTCTGTTTTGTTTGTATATTTTAATAAGCGCTGAGGGTTTTATTTTATTTTATATGGTAGTATATTATTATATTTGTATCTTCATTATTTATGTTTGAATAATTATATTGCGGGCTGAACTCCTTTGTACCTCCTCCGGGAGAGGCTTTTGTCATGAAAATGATGTCAATAAAGCTATATTATATTATATATGTATTATATATGTATTATATATATATATATATATATATATATATATATATATATATATATATATATATATATATATATATATATATATATATTGGATTCAAAGGAGATAGTTATGCCTGTGAGGAATTTTTGTAGGGGGCTTTGGGTTACCGTTTTTGTTCTGGGCCTTGAAAAGAGTGCCCTTGGATATATGGGCTAGTTCTGAGAAAGGTCTCTCCAGATTCGCTCTTCGTTCCCACGATCTTTACTTTCCAACCCCCAAAACGTTTTGTTAGTAGATAATAAAAAACGGTATTTGTTCATTTTGGAGTTGATTTTGAACAAATTATTATTTATATATAAAATTTATATATTATTTCTATTAGTAAGGAAGTAATAAATAATTAGTGAACTAGGCGAAGCTAATTCAAAGTATGTTTTTGTTCCTAGCTTGGAAATACAAATGTCCAATTGTCATATGATATTATAATATAATATAATTATAATATAATAATTTGTCAATCGCTGTATCCCATAGGCTAGCAGTAACTAGATTTTTTCGAGAGTAAAACAGGGCACTAAGGTTGCATAGATATTTTTCTACACATAGGTATTTTCATTAACATTTTAAATACCTACCTTTTTATGATTTATAAATTTTGGATCCAATAGCTTGATCGAATTAAAATAGCATTAACACAACTTTCTAGATTTATCCTTCACATTAATCGTTATTAATTTCCTACTCGATAGGCATACCCTTCGAAGAACAGCTTTTTTCCAAGATGGATAAAATTAAGAAATTCGCCAAAAATAGTAATTTTTACATGCTAGACCGTGGATGGTTGGGGAAAAAATTCCGACAGAGTAAATTCGAAGTTTTTAAAGGACGCGAATAATCGAATTTTTTTATGAAACAACTGAAAAACAATTCTACAAAAAAATAGTTTTAATCTTATTAGGGATTGATAAATTATTTGCCACTTCTATAAATTTGTTTTATTGAAAACTAGTTTCGAATTTTATACATTCATCCTCAGTTCTAAAAACACACAAAAAATTCAAAAATAAGCAATTCAAAATATAGTTGGTATTATTATACATATTAAATTATATAAATCAGTATTTTAAAACATTTATGAATTATGAATTTAATTAAGACAAGAAATCAAATACATGTTGGTTGGTACTCACCTTGGTATTTAAAATGTTTTAAAATACTGATTTATATAATTTAATATGTATAATAATACCAACTATATTTTTAATTGCTTATTTTTGAATTTTTTGTGTGTTTTTAGAACTGAGGATGAATGTATAACATTCGAAACTAGTTTTCAATAAAACAAATTTATAGAAGTGGCAAATAATTTATCAATCCCTAATTACATTGATCCTTCTATACCATCATGCGGATGTCAACTGGTTTTAATCTTATATTCGATGCAGAATTAAATACACTACCCATTACGCATCAAAGTGGAATTATGACAGTATTAGCGACTTTTGATTTGATTCCAAAATAAAGCCAGAAAACAGGTATTTTTCAAGACTTTTGGACCTAGCTTCGGACTGCAATATCTGATGTAAATAAATATAATCATTTCATAACATTGACTCGTATTATTGACAGAATTTACATAAAAACAAAACAAAAAGCTTAAATAAATATTTTTTATTTAATGTAAAATTAAGTTTTGGCTCGAAATTGGCCACCCTCTAAATTATAAGTTCTAGATCCGGCCCTGTATATATTATATACCTAATATATAACTAAATAAGTCTGGGTCTATCGTACGACGAAGCTCACTGAATCGTTTGTCATATTGCTGCTACATATACGGCGTAGTGAAATAGATTATGTTCACTATTCAGAATCTCCTCACAACCTTAATTTACTTAGTTACTCAGTTACCTGCATTATCTTTTTAGAAAAATCTTTACTGGGTTCCCAATCTTTCTCTAAATGGGGCGCATTTATCAGTCAAGTAGGGAGACATTTTTATTTTATTTTATTTTCCAAGTTTTTTCGTAATTGAATATTGTTAATAATAATAATTAAAAAACACGAAAAAAAAAGTAAATCTTATCTAAAATAAATAATCATTTAATAATGCATTAAACAATTTTACAAGATATAAAATTCCTGTGTAAGATATATAAATTATAAAGTTATAATTATAAAAATATAATGTGATCTAAGGCACTGCATTTCATTGGTCATTGCTTCATAATTTGGTGAAAATTATGGTCATCTTATACATACTTGATTCACACATTTTGAGAAAATAATTTAGAACAATGAAATATGAGATGGATATTAGGTCATATATCTAAGTAGTCATATACCTAAATAGGTATACAATACGTTGAATACAACTTTACCAGCAGTGTCATGAAAATTTTGGTATTGTTAAAAAAGAGGATAAAAACAAAACAATGATGATAAATAAATATAGTTAATATGCCATGATATAAATAAATCACTATTTTCGTTTTATAAATAAAAACAAATTACCAATCAAACTTTTTATTAACAACTTTTCGAACAGCAAGTAAAACAGTTACCGGTTGCCATGGTGATCCCTGGAACAGGACTGTGGACACCCGATCTAGGATACCCAAACCTATGCCAATGGTCGATGGTCAACAGACCGAATACTATTACATCATTAGAAAGAGGATAAATTAAAATTTACAATTAAACCGTGTTTTATGCTAAACAAAAAGTATAACATAGCTTTCTGGAATGACACATTCAATTTAATATAGGGTAAGGTTATAGAAACATCGGTGCGTTGATTCAAAATTAAAATAAATAAGTAAGAAGCCTAAGTAAATAAGGATAAAGAATGAGGATTAGGGATACCACTAGTGCGATACTAAGATATTGATTGACTTGGCGGAGAAAACCTAAAACGAGATGTCCCAATCCTCCCAACTACGCCTCGCCAATACCAAGGGCATCATCAATTTATTACCTAAATAAAGTTTACGTCCATAACTATAAATATCCATTTTAATTCCCAATATGCTATAACGTAAATTATAACAAATTATTAAATCGTCTCATGAAGTTGGGAATAATACTAATACTTACTATCATTTCATATTGTGGTTTGGTTAAAGTTGTTTTAGCTAAACGATTCTATTGTTATTTTTTGCTTTTCGCGAATGAAAACGATGATGTATTTATAAATACTAATAAATTCCACAAAATGCCTAGATTTTGTATGTGATCGCTAACCTCATCCATCAGTATATAAACTATACAGGGTGTCCACAAAAAAAACTCTTTATGAACAAAGGTCAGCAAATGTAGTATAGACCTGTTTTCAGATAAAAACAAGAAAAATACGTTGTTTTTTTGGCAACTGATGAAAAAACGACTCATTGTATAAAAAAACGGATCGAAACTAACGTCATGGAAAATTAGATTTGGCGTAGAATGATATCAATAGCAGCTCTACAGATCAAACATACGATCTTTGGTGAATTATCGGAGTTTATATGATTTTCAAAATGACCAGCGAATATCGAATTCGAAACCAACTTATTTTCAGAAAAATTATTTTTAGTTTGTTTTGTAAAAAAGGTAAATATTCTAAAACTCGATTTTGTTTTTCTATGCCCATGGTGGTTTGATCTGCAAGACTTAGTCTTCACCAATGGCGGTATAGTGTCAGGAGGTTCCAAGGACACAACTCGGACAATTCACCAATGATTATGTTCCATCTATCGAGCTGCTATTAATCTCATTCGACGGCAAATCTAATTTTACACAACGTCAGTTTTGATCCGTTTTTTGATGCTATGAATTAATTACCAAATGTATAGAAAAAATATTTTTTTCATGTTTTTTGGTTGAAAACTTGGCAAAAGTTCATTTGCTCACCCATGATGTTCACAAGACCATTTTTGTTCACCGCTATAATACCCCCAAGGGTGATCCTTTTTTGGGAGACATTACGTTTTCAGAGAAGAGAAATTATATAATATTAAAATACGAACTTGTATAAAGCACACACATAAAAGTAAACTAAGTCTTGCTTAATCAATTAAAACAGAAAAACCTCAAGTTTTTAATATCGGATTTTTAGAATCATTAATTATAAGCACCAGAGGCGTAACTAGCAGGTGGCAAGATGGCAAATGCCACGAGCAATCGGCACAACGGGGGCTTCAAATTGGTCTTTATAAGAATAAAATATAATATAAAATTGTGTTTATATATTATATGATATTATATGAAGTAATATAATTAATAACTAACATTATATTATTACATATAATACAATAAATTCACATCTTCAAATTTTGAGTAAGAAACAAATAAGAAATTGTTTTGTTTTTTATTTATCGTGAGCGGGAATTGAGCTGTTTAGGGGAGGTGGTGTTTGGGTCCCATAATAAATTGAAACCTAAATTTCGAATTTTTGGTGCATAAGCATTTTTCAAAAACCGACGTTGATAAAGTAGCTCTCTCATGAACAAAACAATGCCCAGTGCTGCGTCTTAATGTTTTAATATAATGTTTATATACTGAGCCTAAATAATCACTGGTATTCATAGAATAGATAAGAAAACCAAACAATAAACCTATTCTTTACTAAATATTTCTGTTTAAAAACAGTTATATAAATCTATACAGTGAAAAGTCAAGGTTTCGTAATTTCACAACATATTAGTAATTGAACACAATGAAGTAAAAAATAATAAATTTTGAGATATGTAAATAGTTGGAACGTATTTTGTTTAAATGTCTAACCCAAAATAATGACGATATTCCAATTCGTGAATTGTCTATTATTGGGTTCTTAAATCCTAATGCTTTTGCCTGATAGAAGAATAATGGTCGAAGGTAAACTTTATTTTATACCTACTTAAAATAATTGTAATAAATAAAAATTATTAAGGCATTATTTAATTGTATGGCGTTTTATAAGGGTAAGGCTCTGAAGTCTATATGCGCTAAACATCTGTCATTGGCACCCGATTTAATAGCAATATCGTGTTGATTCATTTGTGCATTGTGCAATTCATTTGTACATTGTGCATTTGTGCATCAATACAATACCAATTAGTTAAGGATAAATAGAAATTACTAATATTAAAAATTTTAATCAATTGAAGAAGCTGAGAATAGAAATATTTAAAAAAATATTCTATAATAATAAAATAATGCATCAGCAGAAGGAAAGTTAAATTAAACCATTGCATGAATATATTTTATGAACTCTAGTGAACGGTACTATTAAAAACCAAATTTTTATTTTATATAAATTCACAAGAAGAAGGCAAGCAGCTTCAGTAGAATTTTAGATATCAACTTAAAAGGTAGTAAATTATGAACAATTACAAGATATTAATTCTTGAAAACCTAAATAATTAAAAAGTTAATTTTAAATAAATTTATATCTAAGTTGGAATAATCTATGACTTCTGTCACGTTTTCTTAGTTATTAGAATCTTATAATGTATAATTAATTTAATAAGCGATCTATATGAAAAATAAAAACAATATGTACATTATGCATATATTTTATAAAGAAATATCATTTACATATCATACTTTAGAATTAAATAACATCACACACAGACATACTGTATTATAAATAAATTGTCTTATCATTTAGTTATAATGCTATGAAAAAAAAAAGTAAAAATAAAACTGGCAAAATTGACTATATACCTCTATGCACAAAAAAGAGAAAAATAGTTGCATCATTTGCAGAGATGTGTTTCATTAATAAGAAGAGTTAGAACTACTAGATAGTAATGTAAAAGCAACAACTGTTAATGGTCCCAGACCTCATTCATAACGGAGGAATGATTACGGGCAGGTCGTGCCTAGGCCACCCACTACAAACGATGCAAGAACATTGCACTACTTCCAGTGGCTATACTACTAAATGGTAATACTAAATAAAAAAACATACATAACTATAAATTGTGTAATAGTATAATAGAACTCAAAATAAATAATATATAAATCTACTTTTAAGTGAAATAAAAAATAAACAAATAATTTACATAAAATTCTGCTTAAAAATTATCGCTCAATTAATGTCTATATTTTATTATCTACAATTACATAACTCCCAAAACAAATCAGAAATTTCCAATTGAAAAATTAATCTTGGGTTTTCAACTTACTGTTAACACATTTGTAGGAGTTTGAAAAGCACAAAACTCATACCTGAAACAAAAAAAGAAAATGAACAATTAAAATAAATAACAATTAAGAATAATTCGAACATAAATAAGATAGACGAGACTAACAAAAAAAATTATACACATAATTATTATGTCACCAGATATGATACACTATGAAGCTACCGGAAGTCTATTATTATTCACTGTAACCTTAGTAAATCATCAAACGGTACGTTATTCCAGTAACCTGATCTCTGTCTATTCAACTGATTTGCAACTCCTGAATATATTAAAAAGAACAGTGGGTTACCTGGGGGGAAGGCTACCGGTTCTCAGAGTTCTTATTTATTTACACGTTGAAGTAAAAATTAAATAAATGTATAATAAAAAGAACACAATCATGATAATCAAAAATAACGAATCAAAGTTTGAGTTATATATCTCTAGAACTAACAGATCGCGATCCTCTATCAGTTCAACATCCACGAGTTTTAGGGTTCAGCGCTAAGTAAGGAACTAATTCTTCTTGACCAGCAGTTATGTGATAAACATTCGCGGCCAATCGGAAGGCTCTGATTCGATATTCTTTTCATACAACAGAAAAAATATAAATTAAAAATATAACGTACTTAGTGATACCCCAAGTGTGACAGATCTATCAATATTTTGTAAACATTTTCAAGATCAAACCCTAAAGCCAAGTTACACTTCCCTGAAGTCTTCAAGGCGACAAGAAAGCGATTGTAATATAATATGACCAAACGTCAGCATAAATCATAGGTTGCCGAAGGAGGTACTGCACACGGGTAGTATGCACTTATGGAACACTATAATGTAATTGTAAGTAAATATTAAAAAGGGAATACAACAAACACATTTTTTTTTATGTTACTTTAAGAAATTCTGTGATAATTTATATATACAGTAATGTTTTTAAAGTAATGTGGTAGCTCAAGAAGGTTGCTATATCCGAAAAAGTTGCATCAAGAAGAAAACTTCATCATTGATGGTGTACACCTGCTAGAGGATGTCACTAACCTTCAACTACAACCAATGAAGTATCTTGGGTTCAGAACTTGATAATGAAGTCGATTGATCCACCGTTAAACAAGGAAGAGATGTCACTGTTCACTAGGTATGTCAATAATCGGCCGGTTATAACCGATAACCTATTTTTTTTTAGATAGACGGTTTTGTTTTTTCAAACACATCGGTTATAATCTTTTTTTTCTTAATCCAAAAACTAGAAAAAAAACGATTGAAAATAAATAAAAATAAAATACCTATTGAGCAAAAAATACGAAATAAATATTCTAGCTTCTCATAGAGTAAATAACGTTATATAGATTACAGAATAATGTTATACATTTTACACACCTGCCTACCTCCTACTGCTTGACTCCTTAATAAAGTTACACCGTAACACGTCACGTATCGAACCTAAAGCTACAAAAAAATTTCCATTGTTTTTTTCCCGTTCACCAGTAACGCAGAAGCGGTTTTCGGGTTTATAGATTTCTTTTTTAGATTATTATTACCCATTTCTTTCTCAGTTATTTCTCAAGTTTTTTTTTAATTACTTAAACTCTTACTTCATTTCAATCAATGAATGCTCAAAAGGGAGGTGTAGACGGAAATGAGGGACGGCCAAAATTGATTTCAGACCTTAGTTTGGACAAAGAGAGGAGGGTGGGAGATCATATTTTTTCGGTATTTCGTTTATATCTCGAAAACAGTGGGTCTTACCTAAAAACATTTTATTTATAAAACTGAAGTGCATTAAATTTCCAACAAAAATGTGGCTATTATTTGTTGTTTTATCTGTTATAGTTTAAGAAATATACGCTCTTCAAAGTAACAAACGGTAAAGGTGATAAAAGTACAGAAAAGTATAGCATAATATGGAGTCAACAATTTTTTTTCCAAATGTGTTACTTTACACTGGATCATATAGGTGATTTTGATAAGGCACCTCAGTACTATCAAAGGTTTTTCTAATAACCACTTACTTCCAGGGCTTTAGCTATTTGTTTACTTGTGTAAAGGTTTTATAAGTTATTTTACGGAATCGAAGTGTAATTTACTTGAATTAAAGGTCCTGCCAACAACCAGTTATTTATAACAATTCCAGTAACAGTTATCTGTTACATCATTAACAAATGTTTTGAAAGGAAGTTATTTAATTTAAAATAACCGTTTGTTTTTTCCAAAATGAAGGTCATTAGTATCGGTTAAAACCGGTCGGTTTTAATTGAAGGTAATACAACCGAAATAACCGATAACCGTTTTTTTTTTCAAACAAAAACCGCTGTTCATGCTTATCTTCCAAACCAAGCATAGTAGCTGGGTGTGGAGAGGATCTACTGACCCTAAAGTCGATCCACGAATGATATAACAGAATATATAAATTATCTGTCAAAGCCGGAATCGAGCCCGAACCATGTATTTCAGCATTGCAGTACCTTATACGAATAAAAATATAAATTTGATTTAAATATATATTATACGTCTCGTAAATAGTTGAAAAAACACAAGTAAATAAAGTAAGTAATTAAATATAAATAACTTAAAAGTATAAAGAATTCTGTTAGATCCTAAAAAATTGTTCTTGAAAGAGTAAAGGAATTCAAGAATCGAGGTTAAAGGGAGCGTCTCACAGGAACTCATTCATTACTAAGGTGAATCACTCGTTGGCAATTAACTAACTGCTTCCTAATTACTCCACCACGGAATCCTCTTTCACCATAAAAGAAAAAGATCACAAAGGCAGTTTGACCAACGAAATCATCAAGAGATAGTCTGTGAATAAAAATAATTTTTAATATTTAATCGAAAATTTCCTCCACATTCTTGAATTTCTCGGAATTTAGACTACAGATAGAATCATAATCATCTAAAACAAAAAAAAAAAAAAAAGGAGAAAAAAAAAAGCTTTCTGAACAATAATCAATACTGTTATAATTTATAACAATACCGTTGTTATAATTTACATTGTTTATCATTAGAAAAATAAATTAAATAGAATAGAAACAAAAAACAGTTCTTAACAACGTTGACACATATGAATTATGCATCAGAAAAAGTAGATTAATTAAATTTTATTAATTTGTAAGGGAATAAGGAAGTTGTTGTTTGTTAAGTTCAGCGCCCTTACACACCCCAACTAGAGCTGGAAGGGCGAGTTTAATCTCGTGTGCACAACAAAAAGAGAAAGTCAACCCACACAAGTTAGAATCGAATCAGGTTTTATCCCGATAGTGGCAGAATTAAGGATTTGTAAACAAATAACTTTTTAGAGCTGAAATAACAAGTAGAATTACTAGCAAATACTTAGCAATTTTGAATCTCTTCCCAAATAAAAATTACAGTGTCATGAGAATCCCTGAAACTCCATTCTTCAAATTGACGCAAAAACCACACACGAGTTATTTTAACCAACCTGTAGCGGATTCTAACGTGTAAGCCGAAATCGAATTGGGACCCTACCGGAAATTTACTTGACGCTTCCACTTCATCATAATACGCTTTAGGTATAAATTCATAAAAATGGAAGAGAGGAGACTAAACCCAATAAATGGCTAAAGATAGCTCAATATATGAGGAAACAGACAGGATATTAGGAAAATTAAACAGGATAATTAAAAATAAAAGATCTAAATCGACTATACTATTTCAGGTAATTTCACGTCATATTTAAGCAAAACAAAACAAGCAAACTCGATACATCACCTAAAAATTAATGTGACATTATTTTAAATATAAATAGCACTTTTAAACTAATTACAATATTTTTCGTGCAATTGATGCAATTATTTACTGAACGAAATAATTACTGAAACAAAATAAATAAGCAAAATTTTTTTTTTTCAGAAATACTTTTGAACACAAAAATCTCTTTCAAGTTTTATTTTTCGAAACTAATTCTGTGGTATTTGAGTTGAGTGATACAAGTCAGTTTTTTTTTTTTTTTTTTTTTTTTTTTTTTTTTTTTTTTTTTTTTTTTTTTTTTTTGCGACGATGGGTTTAAGTTATATTTCGTTCTTCATAATGAACAAAATTATAGGTTTAAGTTATATTTTCTTCATTATAAAGAACAAAATATATCACAACTTAAACCCATTGTCGCAAAAAACAAAAGTGACTAGTACCCCTTTATCCAAACACCACAGAATTTTTCGTGACAAACACCATCTCTATGAAATATATTTTCTCTCTTACTCGTAAATATGTTATCTGTATTTCAATCGTTCGTTTCATAGTGCTCACAAGAGAAAAAAAATCTGTACCACAACAATCAATGAAGGGTCTTCTTCTTGGATTTTGTACTTGGCAAGGATCGTACTGTTTCGAGGCCAACGTTAGTGAAAGAGAGGTGATTTGGCCGAGATCAAGCTCAACATTGAGGCATTTCTCCCAAATTAAAGGATAACCACAATAAGTAAGGATAACCACTTTATGGAGGCTGGGTGAGCCCCGGGAGGGTTCCAGGCTCTAGAGTCGATCCACGGTTGATAAAAGAATAAATAATTATTTGTCACAGCCGAATCCGAGACCATGAGCATAGTATAGCACAGTATACACACACATATACAGTGTACATACATTTGTATACACATAAACAGCTACACTGCTCTCTTCACACATTCATAAGTGTTGATTTATAAAAACTTGATATTGAAAAATATGTTACATACAAGCTGCCCAGATTGAATTTTGACAGTGGGAGGAGGAGAGGGAAGGCAAGCTTAAGCTTACCGACCCTTCTTTCAGCACTTCCTTAATAAAAGTTAACTGTTTTATACCAACAAATACGCCACTCCCTAAATTTAAAAGAATTATTTCATTGGATATTTATACTCCAAATGTGATAAAATAAAAATCCTTGACTAAAGAATTTCTAATACGATGAAAACGTAAAATACGTTGATTCAAGAAGACCTCGCAACAGTTTTAAAACAAAATTGTAGTATACAGTGCCAAACGCAGTTTAATCGTAAAAAATTAACTGTCTTAGATATAACGAATTTAGTTACTCTTTGTATCTTAAAATGAGCCCAAAATCGGAACAATTACAACTATTATGACAAGAGATGTTGGAGAATGGAGAGCAGGGGCGAAAATTAGTCTGAACAGCGTTCTAAAAAAGTTTCAACCGGCGACTGCCTAAGATCTTTGGACAATTACCAATTCATATTTTCAGTGTCTCGGTGTGTAGGTGGTAGTGATAAATAAATAAACCTTCCTGCAGTGTTCCCGCCAAACTATATTTATACGGCCTCTTCCTTTCCTGATTCAGTTTCACATAATTAACGTATTCGTTACGACACTTAATTTTTCAAAGAAATTGTTCCAATGGCTAATGCGTATGCCAACAGAGAGAAATTCTATTACACTACGTTGAAATAAGTTCATTTAGAAGAATAAATAGTTAGTTGGTATACAGTTTACTGGGAACGTACGCAGAGGTGTCACAGGTGCACAGGCACCAGCTAATGTCTCAGAAATATTTTTTCCCCATAATTTTTCCCAGACTGTGGCTAAGAGCAAAATTAAAAAATTAAACTTAAAAAAAAAATTGCTCAGAACTAAAGTTGAAAAGCTATAACTTTTATCCCAGAAAGGTAGAGATTATCCCCGAACTCTCTGTCCTACTTGTTATAGTAACTACATCATTTTCGGATTTAGGGCTTCAAATACATAATATACACCTATTTTTATCTAACTTCATAAAAGTTTAAATTTGTTGATCTATTGATCTGTTTTCATTTTTAATATTTTAAATGATTTTTATTAAAAACATATTATTTTAATTTAGTTGTTACCCAATTCAACACGTTTGGGTTTTTTTGCATGAAAGGGATTCCGCTGTATGATACTAAGTAGTCTCTAATTAGATCGCGCTTTAGTGACTCACAGTTTTGTTAACTATTATTATAAATTAATACTTAAAACACCCAACATCAACAGTTGCCCCCTAAAAGCACCACTCCTAGATGCAATTTTTAAATCGGGGACAGAGCATAGACTGCCCTTGATCGACCTCCAGACACTAGGATTTATCACCAGACTGGGGCCACTTGCGGATTTACAATTACAACAAGTGTTGTGTCTGAGTCAGGCTCTGGATCACTCGGCATCAATCTCTTATGGACCAATCCATCTGGCCTTCGCCCACCGCCGAATTTTAAATGGGCCACATATCGGTCTCTGGTGGTATACGAATATTTGCCATATGTCAGAAATCCTACCGTAAAAGATAGAAGACCGATCACAAATAAAAACTAAACGCAGAGAATAGAATTAATTTTTTTTTTTTTGTACGCAATTATCGAGATTCAGGTCAGAATATTACAATTAAATTTAAACTAAACCGTTGGTCCGCAATTTATTTTTCAAAAATATCAATGAATCCTGTTCAAAAAGGTCTCCATAATAACTAAGTCTAATTAAATGGAAGACGGAAAACGAATTTAAGATATGGTATGAGTCATAGTTGTTCCTCCAGACAGAACGTAGGAGGTCGAGTAGGAATAACAATGGTACCTAGTTTCGAGCGATCTTTGTTTATGAACGAAAGTGGGTTAAAAGTTTTCTAGAAAATATGATTAACTTTCCCAACAAGGCTACTCTGTTACAGGTCATATTTAGTTTAATCCAATTAATATAAGGCATAACAAAAATGTATAAAAATATTACAGCGAACATAGGTTTATCAAGAAAAGATTCATTCTATTCTATTCAATACCTTGACTTGCTCTGGCAGTGTGAAATGAAAGAAACAAAAGAAAAAAAAGATGTTTTTACCAAATAAATCAATTTTTTTTTGTAAAGTTAGTGTTATAATAAATTCAAATTTATTACTTATTTAATCACATGTTATCAGAAATTTTGTTTTTTTTTAAATTAAGTCGTACTTCTTTAATATTTTTAAATTTTAAACTTGAATACTGAAAACATTTTCTAAAGGCACTTAGATTCTTTTTGTATGTAATTTATATGCTTCAATTAGAACTCTTATGGGAGAGAGGTTCTACCAGAACTTTCAACGAAACAATCGGTTACCAACAAAAATTTTGACTTTAAATATTCCAGAGTCTTTGATGAATTTATGATTTATGAAATCCTAAATTCATCAAAGACTCAGGAGTTAAATTAATGCATCACGTTAATACATCAAGTCTCAAATTAAATATATATGAAGCACTTGAAATAATAAAATCCTTCAAATCCAATCCAGATTTTTGCTTAAATGACCAAATAAATATCTCCAATAGTCCAATCTTAAATTTATTCCCATCTGTAACAGAAAAAAACAATTACTCACCGGCCTTACTGGGAAAACCCTGATCCTTAGACCGTTTACCTAAAAACATCCTGCCTATCTCTCGTTCATTGCCAGTACAATGCGAGAAGAAACCAATACAAACTTTTCTGTTTGATATAATCCATTTAAACCTTGGTGAGTACCAACATGTATTTGATTTCTTGTCTTAATTAAATTCATAATTCATAAATGTTTTATAATACTGATTTATATAATTTAATATGTATAATAATACCAACTATATTTTGAATTGCTTATTTTTGAATTTTTTGTGTGTTTTTAGAACTGAGGATGAATGTATAACATTCGAAACCAGTTTTCAATAAAAAAAATTTATAGAAGTGGTAAATAATTTATCAATCCCTAATTAGATTGATCCGTCGTCTATACCATCATGCGGATGTCAACTCATCCTCTTCTATAATTATAAAAATATAATTAATAACGAATGATCAAGAAAAAAAGTTCAAACAATTTTTATCGTGTGTGAAACAATTATAATTATTAACTACCGTATACATAGATGAAGAAGTAGTGCAAAAGTGTGAAAATTTATAGATATATTGCAACGCCCCGCTCTAAAAATAACTAGTTATAGAGAGGAAAGAGGTCCTTCAAAGGTCCTTATTTATAAAATGAATTAAAATAAAAAAGAATGAATGATAAGTTGGCATATTACTAAAATTAGGCAATTTAAAAACTATTTAAATAAATTGAAAAATGTTATGTGCTTTCGATGCAAATTGTAAAATTAATTGAATATTTTCAAAAAAGATAAAAAAAACTTGATAAAACATAAAATTTGTAATAAAAATCTGAAATCTTGAACAATACTTCTAAGTATGGCTCTACTAATGAATTTCTATAACTAATAGTAGTTTATTAAGTTAATTAAATTATTAAAATTGACGACTCATCTAATTTTTCAAAACAATCCATTACTGTCCTTAACCACAGTGACATATATATGGATGTGTATATATATATATATATATATATATATATATATATATATATATATATATATAATATGGCTATAATTTGACTATAATATATAACTAGATGAGATTGTTCGTTTTGATACGAAACCTAACCTTCTTTTACTTCTAGTTACGTGCATTTTTCGGTAGAATATTGTAGGTTTAGACAGTAGCGTAGCCAGGATTTTGTTTTTAAGACGCTACTTTAAAGAAACTCAACCGAGGATGTAAGGGGGCCCTCTCCCTATGTAATATTTTCTAAGCCAAGGTATATTATTTATAAGATAAAGCTCAAATAGGTTTACACATTTTTTGTTTTAAAGATAAGATAAGTAACAGTATTTTGTAATTTCGGCGAGGAGTGGAGGGGTCTGGACCCCCTCTGGCTACCGCCACTGGATCACGAGCGCGAAAAATCTACTAAAACGCCTATGTCACCAAGATTTCCTAAACAAATTGGAGAACGTTTTGATCCTACGCTACTCAAAAGAATAATGACGAAATATGAGAAATAAATGAAAAGTGTTGAAATCAAACATGTTCTTTTACTTCTAGTTATGTTTTTATTTAAAACTTTTCCCCACAAAAATTAAAATAAAACTCTTAAATTACGATTTATTTGCACAGCAATACCAAAATAATTCTCTATACATGCATTATTACCAAAATATTTTTCTGGACTACTTTTTTACCTCGAGTGAGGAAATTCAATCGGTTTTATGGTGTCTCAAATTGAGACAATCACTCTAATGGTTCCGAAAGATATTTGACAAACTGCTTTTAGAAAAAGAAAAAAAAAAGAATTGTAATATGCTCAGTGTTAGTCAAAATAGGCGGGAAAATATTTAAGGAATGTATTCCATAGTTTTCATGTGTTCCAAAACCACATGGTATAGGACTAATAAGGGTATAAAGAATAGGGTATAAATACCCTAAAACCATTAAATACCAAGCAACCCAATAACCGCTGCCAGCATACAGGTTTAGGTTGGTAGGCAGGTAAATGATCGAACAAGGGAACCGTGACCTCTTGACCGTTAGCCCCAGGTTACCTTAACAACAAAATTATTGTCTCCCTTCGGATTTAAAAAAAAATCAATCGAAATGATTTAGATTTAAATAATTTTAAATCTAAATAAATATTTTAAATCGGGTATTTTTTATATATTTATTTGGTTTTAATTACTTAGCTCGATTACTATCAATTATTATTACAATAACAATTATCTAATAACAATGAGGCAACAGATTTTGTACACAACCACTAAACCTCTAGGAAACCTTTTACAATTTGAGATCTAACACGATAATTTTATCTATTTCTGGGCCTACCCTTATTAGTCCAGTCAACAGTGGACCAGAAAGGGGTATGGGTGAAACGTTTTGAAAAATTTCTGAAAATTTGCTCAATAACGGTTTTTTGTGAATTTGTTTAATTTCGAATTTCAATCTCACATTTTCCCAAGAAATATATATTAAAAAAAAATAAGGCTATTTTAATTAATTAATACAGGATTTTCAAGTAATAAGTAAAAAACAAAACAAAAACAGTTATAGTTCCGGAATAAATTCGAGGTAAAGGGTTGAAATATCTAATCAATTGAAAAACCTTGAGCAAATTTTCAGAACTTTTCCGTTTTCTGAGTTCCCACCGAGATACCTTTCTGGTCACCATTTGACGAGAGTCTTAGTTTGCTGGGATGCTCATAAACAATGCCATGGACCAAAAAAAATATAGAGCACGTATGAACTATAAAGAATTTACTTTCATTTAACTTAGTATAGAATGATGCTGCTAAAAAAAAAAAAATGCATGGTCTTCATACATGTGAGAAAAAAACAAAAAATGGTTGTTGAGGTGGTTGAAATTCGTAATCAGCACCTCAAAAAACACAAATGAACAAACTTTTAGAATTTCTACAAAACTTTCCAGGTAAAATACCAAGACCCTGCCTAGACCCAATGTTTACATGACGATCCTGGTCAGGGATGCTGCCGTATGAGAGTAGGGAAGGTGGGAAGGTGGAGTGTCACCCCACCCATTTATAATTTTTTTTTTTCATTCTGCTAAATTTTCATTTTTCCGTAATACTTTCTCTTATATTTACATTATTTTATTCTTTGATATAAATTTAACATTTTTTGTATTATTCTTATTATTTAATTTATAATATATTCATTATTATCATTTACACCACTCAGTACTAAATTCATTTAATTTAATTCATCATATTTCACTCTTTCATTCATCATATTATAGTTTTCTAAACTATCTAATTTAATAATATTTCAGTAAAATAGTTGGTAGATTCATCGATTGAACATAAAAAAAACTTTTAAATCTATATGGAATATTCAACCTTTTTCATTTTTATTACTGAAAACATATTTTTAATGATAAATGTTTAGTTCCAAAATTTATCTTGATAAGTATTTGTAAATAAAAGTTTCTCTATGAGTGATCACATGAACTTATTGCTTATTTAATTCCTTTTTTTTTCTTAATAATTAATTTCCCTAAATAATATATTTATCAGATTTTTTCCGAACTCTATTATAATTAAATAATTCAATTATCTTTATTTATATTATTCTTTTAAAAATTTAAAAATATTTTTTTTAAATTCTTAAAAATCAATGAATTAATCTTCAAAATCACTTTTTGGCAATACATGAATGGGAAGAAAAATATACGACCATTTCACATAGCTACAGTAAAATGGAAATAAGTAAAAAAGACAAAACTTAAACAAGTTGAGGAAGGCTGGCAGAAAAACTAAGAATAAGAATGGCGGTACGGGCAGGTAGGCTCCAGCGGTGGGCGTGGTCTCGCTCTCCCGCCAAATCCCTCTCCTTACACAAATAATGTATTAATACATTTGTGACGTCAGTCATCTCTTACTACCTCGTCTTTCTCTTCTTTTTACACTCTCCATTTTTATCTATTGGTAGGCTGTTCATTTCTTTTTTTAATCGGTCGCGAACTAAAGGCGTAATTCCCCTTAAACCGGCTTTCAGAAGAGTTCATACGCCAAGCAAAGAAAGATATTGTATAATTAAATATTTTATTCTTAATTAATTTCATTTTCATTTTAGGAGTGACCCAAATAATGCTCATTAATTGTCATAACTAAAAAAAATAAATAAATAATACAACAGTAAAAAAGAAGTTGATAAGAAATGGTTTGATAAGAATTTGTTTTTTCGTAACTTAAACTAAATAGCTGAGTTTGGCAGTTGAAAATTCAACATTCTGATTTAATTTAAAGATTTATACCAAGAGAAGCAATAGTGCATATTAGTGTATATCCTTGGGAATACAGTTTGTTAAGGAAGTACCTATATTTCGGAAGTAAGTAACACATATTATTAAGTTTATAATGAATAAGTTTAAGTTTTATAAATAATTTTTTATAATTTGAAATAATAAAATTTATAATGAATAAACTTCTTAAAACAAGGAGTATCAGTTTCGTGGGAATATTTTGGAATACATAATACGTTTAGGCGAGCCCTACATATGGAAGACTAAAATTAAATAGTAAAAAAGAAATTGAGTTTTTATGAGAAGGCACTTTGATCCAAGAATCACTAAACAAGTCAAAAACATTATTAAAAAATCACATCTCAATTTTCTAAAAAGCACTTTGTTAAGCAACTATTGATTTTTTTTTTTAATATCACATTGTGAGAGACACAAAGAAAGTTAAAAAACAGACTTTTAAACCAAAGTGCTTTCTCACGAGAGCTAGGTACCTTGTATAATTATGAGCTGGACATAAATATTTTAAATCTTCTACATAAAATAATTTGTAAAATAATTAAGCATAAAATTAATTAATTAATTATAAGAATATTAAAAATATAAACTGAACAATAAAGTGTTGTTTATAAATCTGTACTGATAAATTAAAAGACCCTAATTCCAAATTATTTTTTTAAATACATATTTGAAGAGTATCCAAATTTGATCTGAAATACTCCTTTTTGTGACGTCCTAAATCCGATGATTTGGATCCAAACATTGGATTTAGGAAATCATAATAAAATAGCTAATTTAGCTAAATTATTTATTTTATGATTAATTATCTCTGCCGTGATAAGACCCTTCACTTCCAAATCATTTATCTAAATAATTTTTTTTTTGTGTATCCGAATTTGTCTAAAAATTACACTTTTTTATGACATCTGAGTCGTGAATTTGAACTAATTACAGCATTATCGAGAATGTCCTATTGGATAAATAAAATAATACAAAACAAAAAATAAATAAAAAATTAAAATAAACGAGGCCAATAAACAGACCTTTCCCTTTCCTGATACAAATTTAGAGCGCAGAAAGAAAGACCTTGAAAAATACAAAAACAACTAATAAATCACGGGCTTCTCACCGACAAAGAAATTTCGTACCTTGTAATTTCGATACGTCATTCCTATGGAATATTATTGTTAATTGGTTTATTAAGGAAAATAAATTAATTAAATGATTTAAATTCGTAAAGTAGAACCAATCCACAGCCAAAAAAAATTATCGTCAAATCATTTGTTGATCTAATGATAGATTAAACATGAAATTAATTTTATTAAAAATTTGCTTGTGAAACTTCTCATACCGAAAATCATGAAAAAATATTGGTAAGAGTATTATTTGAAAACAAATAAATTTAACAATTAAGAAAAAAGAATTTATGTTCAGAAGTGCACCCAAGAAACGAATAGTGGTTACAGACTAGCTTATAACTCGGAAATCATTTACAATGATTTGGCTTTATCTTATTTGTATTTAGTAAATTAAATTGTATTTAGTAAAAATGGCAACTGAAGAGCTAAATACAGGTAATTTTCAGAAATTAAAAACTTCGTGATCCAGTCTGAAATAGAAATAGATTATCATAAAATCCATTTTTTCTCATATTCAAATTTTTGTAACATGTTCGTCCACTTAGCTCTTCAATTGAAATTTTATATTTTCTAATAGGAAACTATTTTAGTGGGAAAAGCTAAACAAAATAAATAACTTCAAAGCATAATATAAATTCAAAAAACCCTAAATTTTGGAAAATCCTGATAATACAATCAACTTACGCACGTTAACTTTTTCACGTAACGAAGTCTATACAAAGTTATGAAATAAAACCTTTTAAGCTGCATTAAATGTACCTGGACCTGATAAGGTTTTACTTTAATTTAAAAAAAAACAATTTTATTCAATGCATATACAATATGCTGAATAACATAGTGTTGTTACATTTTAATAAATACAAATTCATAAAAATAAATATGTACATCCAATCAAAACCGGTTGTTTTTTTAATCTTTTTTGAGCGATATTTTTTCAGTGGATTTTAAATTTTTAAAAAAATTCTAGCTACATTATAAGTTATTAAATTATTCTTTTCTTAAATTTATATTTATTTATGATTTGGTACCTATTAAACTAGCATTATATATTTTAGTTCATAAAATAGGAATACAATGTAAGATTACATGGAAGAAGATCACATTGTTTTCTTTGAATGTTCATGGAAGAATGTTCACATTGTTAAGTTATAGACATCAATGAGTGTCCATGATAATCCGGGAGCTGGAGGCCAAAAAACGTGTCTGATTTCAAGAACATTTTTGATCGTCTAGGCCGAAAATACTCTCATAATTAAATTTTATAGGTTAAGTCATTTTCTAAACTTTTTTTTTCAGATTTTCCTCAGTAACTCGCTCCTTGTGAATTTTAGGTAAAATTTTGACATTTTAAAATTTTACAGAACTTTAAATTTCGAGTAAGTTTTATATTCAGTTTTTTTTTTTTTTTTAATTGGCATCTGTTGAGAGTAATTACAAATATTTTAAGTAATCTTGTAGAAAATTTAATCTTCAACAAGATTGGTTATTATGCATTTTGCACTAAATTGCACAGAAAAAGTAGTTATTAAGGCAAAACCACTGATTATCCAAAGTTTTGTGTTTTCTTGACATTTTGCAGATGTTCGCGGTCTCAGCAGCTGTTCCGAATTAAAAAAAAATATTACATATAAAACTTGCAGGAAATTTAATGTTCTTTAAAATTGATTATCTCACAAATTTACCTAAAGTGCACTGGAAGCTAGTTATTGAGGAAAAACTGAAAAAAGTCCACATTATCTAAAATTGTTATTTCAATATTTCTTGGCGTCTGCTGAGAGTAATTATAAACATTTTAAGTAATCCTGATTTCAGTGAACTGAAACGGGTGACTCTCCCCTTTCTTCCATGGACTCCTCACATATTAATTAAAAAAAAAAAAACATATTTCATTTTATACTTTAACAACATCCTATTTTAATAGAATCTTTATTTTTTTTTTTCTACGAACAACGAAGACGAATGCTTAGTTTTTATAAATTTATAAAAAAAAATATTCCCAACTTATTTTTAAATGAAGATGATAAACATAATGAATCATTCATTCCCTTTGATATTTATTAAATGAAACAAATTGGATTTTTAAGTAGACAAAGAATAATAAAATTTAACAAATAATAACCATAAAAAATGTACTACTAACCACTCTACTTGTCGAATACCAAGAGGGTGGCCTCGAAGGGAGAAGGGCCCCGTTTCTAGGAAGGACAAGGGTAACTTCCATAAATATTTGTAGCCAACGGTTCCTAACCAACGTCACTTGAACTTTTACTTTACCCTCTTCATCAATATTACTTTAACGAAACCCAAATATGATAAATTATTTTTTTTAAACCAACCGTAGAAACAAAATAAACACTTATAACATCGAGGACCTGAATAAGAGGAAGCCACTTAAGATAGTAGTTTCATTATTAAAGCAAGGAAGCTAAAATGAGTTTATAGCCTATACTGCATTATAAAAAAAAGTTGTTTCTATATTATTTTTTAAGTGGTTGCATATAGTTAAAATTATACTAAAGTTAAAGAGATTTCTTCTATTTTATGGTTTATTAGTTTCTACGATTAGCATTTTTTAAAATTAATTGGTAGCTCTGAAATAATAAAAATAATTATACATTTAATTATTTAAAAAATAATGGAATTTTAATGATATCCTATCTGTTACAATATATTACATCAAAAATAACCATTTATGCAATCAATATTGTTCTGTTTATCGATTGCTCAGATTTAAACAAATATATTCCTTTTTCTTTTTTTTTTTTAAATCTTCTCTTCCTTTTCACACATTGAATGTTAATATGATTAAGTGTATTGTACTATCTTTATTTGATTAGTCCAGCATTAAAGTGTTGAAGTGGGATGTACTATCGCTAGTCTGCTTTAGTTTGATCCAGTGATTGAAAATAATACAGAATATGCCAAACTGCCTGCATAGTGGGCCATCTTGTAACCCACTTGTTGATTTTAAAGTTACTATAAGTGGTTTAATATTTATTCCGTTGGTTCGCTGTGTTTGGCAGAGAGTGGGGGTATGAATCATAACGACACCTGTTGCCAGTCGTTGCACTACACAGTCCAAGAGCAGAGGCGAAAATTTGTGTCCGATTTGAAGAAAACTTTTAGTCTTACATCCATAAAATATTCACCCTCAGTATTCTACTTGCACTTGTCTGTCAACTCAAACCGAGGGCGTTTCGAAATGGAGATCATCGAAAGAGGGTAACAAATATGGAAGCATAGTTATTAATTCATGTTTTATTACAAGCGCACAAGAAACTGCACAACCTCTAGATGCCATAAAACTTTTTCTACTGAATTTAAGAAAAGCGTCGCACCGACAGACGAAATTCAAAATCCACGTTTCTTTTTTGCCCGATAGTTTACTCTTTGAAAATGATTTGTATCAAGCACAAATGAAACTACACATCCCTCAGATGCCAGAAAAATTCATCTGCCAAAATTAAGAGGAGACGTTGCATTGGCAGACAAGATTCAAAACCCGTTATTTGTTTTTTTATCCAACAGTGCACTTTTTGAAGATGATACCGACGTCGTTTTTTGAAAAAAAAGACTTAAGCGCCAAATATTCGATATTCAGGGTTTCAAATGATTATGGAACATAAACACCATCTTTATTTATTCCTTCTCACGATATATCGAAAAAAAAATTAGAATACTGATCAGGTAAGCACCAATAACTCGCTCCAAGTGCATTTTCGGTAAAACTTCCACCTTACCAATTTTAAAGAACATTAATTTCTTGAACATTAAACTTCTGTTGAGGATATTTCAAACATTTCGAAATCATGGATATTCTTATTTAACTAAAAATAGACTCACGAATATACAACAAATTAAGGACATCAGTTGTTATAAGGAAAATAACAGAAAACAAAGTTTTAAAAAGTTGAAACAGTAGAAAAAATATATTATTTTTTTCTATTTACTACTACAAGCATGAATGGATTGAAACCTACTTATTTTAGATTGAGTAAAAAAAAATAATAATCAATTAATGCTGTTAAATTTAACAGCTAAATGCTGTTAGGCGAAAAAGAAATGGATGTTCAGGGATCGAAATTATTTATAGTTGAAAAATCAAAAAAATTCTTTGTTAAGAGCTAAGGTATTTTCCTTTATTTTACAACTATTAAAATAGGTAACAGAGGGTCTCAAAATTCAGTAGAAACGATTTTTCCTATCATACCTAAATAATTATTTGTTTTCGTTTATTTTATACAACCCATCACTTCAATAAGTAAATATTATAAAAGAAATTCACGCGTTATGTTAGGTAAATATGTAAAAATTCAGTAGAAACGATTTTTCCTATCATACCTAAATAATTATTTGTTTTCGTTTATTTTATACAGCCAATCACTTCAATAAGTAAATATTATAAAAGAAATTCACGCGTTATGTTAGGTAAATATGTCCTACCTTACCGTACATCCACTACTGCTACTTGTACCAACTGTTGGTCCCATATTATTGAGAATCTGGACGTAACAGAAATAAACGGAAAGAAGATATGAAATCAGGACGAAAAAACAATTAATAACACATATTTCAATCAAAATATAACAAAAAAACATGTTTATACGTCGAGTGGAATTAGCGTCATTATTGATAACTGATTTAGCACAGTAATTGATGAATTCGCTAAAACTAATATGAAAGAAAAGAATAGGTAAATTCAAGTTACAAACACTGTCCTTCGATCTTCAAACAACACTTAAGGTGGTGTTTTGAACTGAGCTTCAGAGTCCCTCTGCCTTAATCCGAAAGGAGGCCAAGGTCTCTCTTGAGGGATTAATAAAAGAATATGACAAGCTACCTCTTACTTCCATCTACAAAGGAGTTTGGTCAATTTCTTTCTTTTTATTAACATTTTAATTACTATCTCCAACTATAATGTGGAAATTATTAGGAATGAATAAATTTATTAATTAACCAAAATATGGTATGAATGGTGTTATAAAACTGTTTTAAGTAGGCATCAGAGCCTGTTTGATTATATCACATAATGGACTCGTCCATTTTCTGCACCACGTGTGACTTGGGCAGCACATTATTAGGGAATGGAATAATCTACAGAGTTTTATTACATAAATTTATTACAATAATTTCGGGAAAAAAATAAAATAAAATACAGGAACAAAACTATAAACGAACACAATGTATCACAAAACATGGACAAACTAAGCATAAACAAAAAAGATTGCGTGTGTGTTGATGTTTGACCGTGTGCTAAATTAAGGAGATGGTTCGGGTGACGATCAAGAATAAAATAAATGAATATTAACCACTATCTTATTTTTTTTGTTATCGCCAAGCAGACCATCTCCTTTTAGATTTTTTTTAAAAATACTTAATTCATTCATATGTGATTGCGACTAAAAGAATACACAATATTGGCTATATGTAACTATTAAAACAGGTGTATTAAAAATATATATATATATATATATAACATAGCTGACTAAAGCATTTTATATTTCTATTACATTTTAAATATGCAAAAATACTGCGGTAATGAAACCGTAGAAAACCCACGGCTAATTGCAGGCACAGGGTGTTCGTCGTGTTTTCTCTACGAATAACCTGTTAACGTTTTGTTAAAATAACAGAAACACCCACATCTAAATTAGTTTGTAGATATTAATTATGGTCTAGTCTCAATGCTTTTAGAAATATTGCATGTATGGTTTTATATTTTTATCAACTTTTCTGAATTAAAATATACATTTATATTAATGATTTCCAGAGAACTTATATATAATTTTCATAATTTAATAAATATGAACTTTGAAGTCCGTCGAATTGATCCATAAATATAGTGTTATTGATGAACTCAATCATTATCTAAAAATATTATAAGAGATTTACCCGGAATCATCATTTCTTTTTTCGCAAAGCGCATTTACTTTACATGAAAACAATCTATTTGAAATTGGAGCTTGTCAGTTATGTAAATATTTTCGTCATAGAACACGGACGTCTTTCCATTAAAAACGAATTAGTTTTGTCTTTTTCTTGAATGCTGAACAACAGCAAGACAATGACATTCAAGACGATATTCATGCACTATTGATGATCCTCGCGAAAATTAAATCTGAAAACATGGCACATTAAAGAGGCTGCAGTTTGCTTATTGTAAATCAGCTTCAATAAGTGGAAATGGGTGGTATCTTAACAAAAAAAAAACATCAAAGCTCTAAAAACAAGTACACAACTGGGAGGAACTCCTGAGGGATATTTCCGTAAAGGTTAGCCCGGAGACGGGAGAATAAAACATTTTCATAAGAATAATTTAACCTCCTCACCCTCCCACCAAATGATGAATGATAAAGTTTAACTAAGCTAACTTACTAAACAGCAAGATATAAAATAAAAATATTAATATAAACATGCGTCATAAAATTAAAACCGATGAATTCAGAGGCGATAGAGTAGATGATTTCATTAAAATGAATAAATGAAAAGTATAATTGGATGTAGAGTGGAACCTGGATGTAACGAATCTGTAGGTGTTTTGAGAAAAATCGTTATATCAATGGAGAGGTTTGGATGGCTAAATATTCGTTATATAAGTTCATACACTTATTTGAGATCCACGCAAATTTATGGAGACGAGACCAGTAGGCACAAGACCTAGAGGAAGACCTAGGCTTAGCTATAAAAGCTATATTTCCAAGTTGGGTCAAGCGAGAGGGTAGAAATTGGAGGAGATGATGACTCTTGCGAGAGACAGAGATAGATGGAAATTCTAGGTTGGATTAACTCAATGCTGAAAGGCACTAAGAGGAAATCAATGAAAAGAAGAAGACACTAATTTGTTTATATATATATATATATATATATATATATATATATATATATATATATATATATATATATATAAATATTCTTCTTTTCTTTGACTTCCTCTTAGTGCCTTTCAGCATTGAGTTAATCCAACCCAGAATTTCCATCTATCTCTGTCTCTCGCAAGAGTCCAAACAAATCTATCTATATTATTATATATATAACGATATTCATTATAACAGGATTTTAAAAGAATTACAATTAGTTATATAGTGGTCCTTTTCGTTTATATAGATTACCGTTGCAAAAATTCGTAACATCGAGTTTGCGCTGTATTTACAAATAATCATAAAATTTAATCCTTGTTTTTATTTTTTATTACTTCACATATGAAGGTCTCCTAAACTTAACTCTTCGTCCATTTCTCCCTGACTACTGCTTCCTTTCTCGTCCATTCGTGCCACTATGCGTTCGGGTACTTAATTTATCTATTGTGTATGAAGTCACGCTCCTTTCTTTTACCATCAGCCTCCCATTCCATCAACAATCACCGGATCCTTTCTGTACCCATCTGTTTCGTAGGTCAAAATCGTCTTAATCAGTTTTATTAATCGCCTCCGAAATAAATATTTAACTTCCACTCCTTTATTTATCCCAGTATTTCTAAAATGCACTATCTTGGAACCTTGGCCGATATTATCCAGCAATCTATCTCAACTGATAAAGGTCTTCATTTCCTGATATCAGAACAAAACAACTCGTTGATTCGAAGTGAAAGTTGTGGAACGTGTCGTGGAACCTTTTTGTTCAAGTTAATCTAATTTCAACCTTTTTCTTTTAAATGACCCTCACTTATTTGTTTTCCTTTCTGTGTTGCACAAATCAGAGCTAATAATTGATAAAAGTAGACAATTAACCATTTAAACACCGATTTAGGCGCAGAATGCAGAAGTGGAGCAAAAATCATTATTCGATAAGCACCTGAAGAATCAGAAGAAAGGAGATGGTCGGAAAGATATATAATGCGGAGAAGGCTCTAGAAGCGGCTCTGGAGGGGGGCAATGTCCCTTTTACAAGAAACATCAACACACGTGGGGAACTCGTTGCGCACACGACCGCCTTCTAGCTCCCATCCCAATGTAACACACAATATTTGTACCATAACGATCAATTCTAACGCTTTAAACATTTTGGAGAACCAATACAAAATAGTAATATCGGAGATTATGGTTGAAAAAGCGATAAAATATTAACCTTTTTTTATTATTTTCTGGATGCCGAAATTTAGACGTACTTTGATGACCTTTTACGGAGTTATTATATATATATATATATATAAAATGAAGAGCAAAACAAAAAAAAGAGTTAAATCAGGAGATCATATATAACAAAACTAAATAGAATACATAAAATGAAACACATACGCATAGAAGTTAAATAAAACTAAATACAGTTAAAATTAAAAAAATATATACAAATAATTTTAAGAAATAACTGTTATTAGAGTTTTTAGGAATGAGACCGTCCATGATGCGAAAAACCCTTTGGAGTGAACTCTCTGATATCTACGTAAAGTTAAATTTATCTAAAAACTCTATAAAAACTAGATTGGATATAAAAAAAAAAAAAAATTGAGTATTTTTTAACTTTATCAAAGCTTTACGTTGATTTCCGCACAAATTGTTAAATCGAAGTCTCGTTTTGAAAACAGTCGCATTAGCTTGTGGTTTTAGATACAAATGAAACAATTTATAAAACTATTATTTTTTTTTTTTGTCTGTCATAAGAAATGAAAACATTTCAGCATAGGTCACTGATTGTGAGTACAGCCGTTTGTATAGTAGACAATAACGTTTAGTCATTAGATCGTATCTTTAAACGTTTTGAAGTTTCGATAATAAAAACAATAGTCTGAATATATCCGAACAAAATTTCTTGTTCTAAACTTCTTTTATTTTTAATGGAATGAAGAGTAAGCAACAAAACCTGAAGGTATTAAAAACAACAACGATAATTGCTCTTTGTAAGTTAAAGTAAATAAGCAGTGTTTATTTATTCATACTTTGAATTCCTGTTAGTCTTGTTAAATACACGAATTACACCGATATTATTTTTAAGTTCCCTGATTGAAATTGCTCTAAAAATACTTCGTAAACAAAAAACATCTGGTGCGGTGCGCGCATCACACAATTATCCCTTAGCGTTCTAAGATAATTATCTTTTTAATATAATTTTAAAGAGTTCACATAAACAATACTTGAAATAAGCTCAGCAGCATTCACTTCTCCACATCTTTTCCCACTTAAGTACAATAAAACAGTTTTTTAAACAATTTTAGAACTAACATTCCGTACCCTACATATATATTTTAAGTTAGTCAATTTGAATATATATTTTAAAAGTTTCGGTTTTGTTTCTATTAAAAAATTTAGAAGTAGAAATTGTTAAGATAATTTCTACTTTTGTATTCTTACATTACATTTTTACAGAGCGTATTGTTAAAAACAGATTGGCGGATTTGTGGTAGGAGGTTCGGTCGCATCCGTCTCCTTTCGGATGCGCTCGGGCATCCATCTAGGGTCTTATAATCATCATAAGATACGCTGCATCTTTGCTAATTAAATATAGGCACTTTCGGTTGGTCGATTTTGACAAAAAGATTGCTGTAACATCACATGCATGGTAGGTACAGGTAGGGAAGTTTCATCAAAATGGTTGGAGCCGTTTTGGAGAAAATTGTAAAGTGTGTAAAATCTACACAAATATAAATATAAAGTGGCACTTCCGGTGAGTCGATTTTGACGGAAAAGTTGCTGTAACATCACTTGCATGTGCCTACCTTAAATACGTAATTTCAGTATCGTACTTCTTTTCGTTTTTGAACTAGGCTGTTCAAATACACACAGACCATTTTGCGAGACAGTTATTTGGACTCAGGGGACCTTAAAAACGTATATTTCCATTGAAAACTCGAATTCGAAAATTTTCACGATCTTATATAAAATATAAACTTCGTATATAAATAGGTAAGAGAAAGTAATAAGGATATATTGTTCCGGAATTGTGAATGATGGTTTTTATCTTTGATCGGAATAAAGAAATCACTCGATGCTGATAATAGACTTACAGAAATAATCGCCAGTTCCTTGCGATCCTTTATGATAATGATGATCCTGTATGAGGATTCGATGCTAAACAAAACGAAAAACTTCTGTAACAGATCAGTTCTCTGGAATTAAAATGAATTCATTTTAAGGGGATCTATCTCTAAGGAATCTGAAGAGTTGACGGAATGATGATTCAATCCCAACCAACCTATGAATATTACTGTAACGACAGCTATTGGAGGAGCAACGATGGGAGTAAATAACTGGAATAAAATGACGAGGACTTGGATTAACGCGGGGGCGCCACCATAACAAGCGGAACGACACGCTAGTCAGTTATCGATGAGGTTAGCGACACTAGAAGGAACCCCGGTTACCATAATCTATTACTTTCACTCTGGGAACTGATTAATAGTCCCTAAACTAATGTTTTATAAGTTTGCAAATATTATTAGGTTTTAATAAAATAAAAATAAAAAACTCAGCATTTGTGTTTATGTGTCTGTTTACAAACTTCAACAAAGTCAGACAATTACTTTCTGAAAAAATGTTCCCTATTTGTCAAAATTTATACTTTCTGAAAAAACGCAAAACACTAAAAACATCAGGTCTAAGGCTTAAAGATTAGACATTATTTAAAAGTAAATTTGGGTGGTAAATTGTTTTAATAGTTCTCATTATAGCTTCTGGAATAGGTATAAATAAATTATATAGATTATAGTATAAATAAATTATAAATAAATTATAGGTATAAATTAATTTTGTGTTAGCCTCAGAGAAGAAAAAGGGCCCAGAAATAAAAAAGTCATTCGTAAGGGAGAGAGTAAATAATAAAACATAAAGTCCTTTTTTGTCTCCTGAAAAGCAGCTATTCTCACATTCGTTACCTGAACTTAGTAATTATGATATCTAAACGATTCTTTTTTACTTCCTTGTACGAAGTAAAGGAAGTATTTATTTAATGTTTAAGATCAGATTTAATAAATAATGTCTGAATCCAAAGACAGCATTGACATTTAACAATCTTTTCGAAAATTTTATGAAACTAAATAGTCAACTACCGCAGTACGAGTTTCGTTTATGTTCTAATGGCAGATAATATCCTAAACCAAAAATATCCATTTGAATTCTTAATTATTTAATCTAGATCTATGCCCTATCAAAGATTTATGAAGCTTTCAAGAAAGAAGCATCCAACTATGGCAGAATCGTTTCAATACGAGGGTTGAAATGAAATAAATGAAAGAACAACAAAATGTCTCACGGTAATTAATTCAAAACCATATCGTATGTGTTATAAAAACGCAAGAGGAGTGAATACGGTTTATTTTAATGACACCTTTTTTATTTCCACGAAACTGAACGTGATCAATAATTCCGATCATAAAAAATTTGAAATCCGAAAAAATTTTCAACGGAAATGCACGTCCCCTGAGTCCAAATAACCAAGTCACGCAAAATTGTCTGAGTGTATGTGAGCAGCCTAGCTCAAAAATGAAACGTAGTAAGAACCTGAAATTACATATTTAAGGTTGATAAATACCTGGGATGTTACAGCAACTTTTTTACCAAAACCGACTTACCGGAAGTACCAGTTTATATCATTGATTTTACACCTTTTTTTTTTTTTTTACACCATTTTCCATTACCATTTTCTCGAAAATGGCTCCAATACCAATTTTGATTAAACTCGTTATATCAATCTATAATTAAATGGGCTTTAATATCAAATAGGCCTTATCCTCATCGAAACAGTCTGACAGGGCTCAAATACCAAATTTTCATAATGATTTCCTTTAAAGTACCTTAAATTTTGTTTATTTAAAATAATCGACCGTATCTTATTGTTAGTACTAATGGACAATGGATAAATATAAGTTATGAAAGAATTTCATAATTAACAAAAGGGAAAATGTTTTTCCTGATTAGATAGATAGGTAGATGCATAATATACCGCTGGAAAACTAAAGATCTTAGATAAATTATTCTCTAACATGAAAAGTCGTAGAATGTAATAGAGAGAGACGAAAAATGGATTAAGTGATTGCTTCAGTTATTTATTTCTACTTTAATATTATGTAATAGAAACTAAATGTTTCTATAGAAACCCAGTGGAAATTTTTTAAAATTTCGCTAGCATACACAAAACATCTGGTGCATCACACAACTTCCATTACCATCCCATATTAATTATCTTTTTAATATTATTTTAAAGAGTTAATATAAAAAAATACTTGTACATAAAAAAAACTCAGCATTCACTTCTCCCACATAAGTACAATAAAACACCTTTTTAAATAATTTTAATACAATTCTGTACACTACCTAAGTTTGTCAAGTTGAAAGTATATTTTAAATTTCTCGGTTTCGTTACCATTATATAACATAAAAGTAGAAATTATTAAGTTAATTTCTACTTTTTTATTCGTACATTATATTTTTACAGAGCGTAGTGTTGAAAACAGATTGGCGGATTACTGGTAGGAGGTTCGGTCGCATCCGTATCCTTTCGGAAGCACTCGGGTCCTCTTCACTGCACTTCGGAAGTCCTCATTCATAACATCCGCTGTATCTTTGGTAATTCCGGTCCGATTTCGTTTTAATCACCTTTCATGTGATTTCGTACATGATTTACTACAAAATACTAACTTTTCGAATTATGCGCAATTAAAATTTTCTTTTCGCTAAAACTTTTTCCACTGCATTTTCTCGTTGATATACTACATACATGTAAAGTTAAAGGACTTTGAGGAAAAACATTAGGCAAGTTTCATCAAAATCGTTGGAGCTGTTTACGAGAAAATTGTAAAATCCATGATATAATTGCCATTTCCGGTTAGTCCGATCTGGTGAATCTTTGCTAATATTGGTCCGATTTTGATGATTCTTTTTTCTTTTTTAGATAATTTAATTACCTTTCGTACAATTGTATACATAATTTACCATAAAATGCGTACCTTTTAAGTTATGCGCAAATTCTTTTCATCATAACTTTTTTCCCTGCATTTCCTCGGTGATGTGCAATACATATGAAAAGGCCTTTATGAAGAATTATTTAGGGAAGCTTCATCAAAATTGTTGGAGCCGTTTTCGAGAAAATTGTAAAGTGTGTAATATCTATATAAATATATAGGCACTTCCGGTGAGTCGATTTTGACGGAAAAGTTGCTGTAACATCACATGCATGAGCCTATCTTAAATACGTAATTTCAGTATCGTAGAACTTTTCGTTTTTGAGCTAGGCTGTTCACATACACACAGATAAACACAAACCATTTTGCCAGACATGGTTATTTGGACTCAGGGGACCTTAAAACGTGTATAAACGTTTTAAGTACTTTTCCTTGCTATATACTTCATATATAGGTAAGGTAAAGTAATAAAAGTCTAAATTTAAACTTTTTCAGAATTTCCGTTCAACTTGCGCAGTGAAAAACATTATTACCGTGCTGTAATTTATTTATTTATTTTTGGGAGAAAATTACGGTTTTATTTTTTATTACTTTTTTTTTAAAGCTCAACGGAAAAGTACAATACAGTAAAACGTCCGATAACCGTCACTCGTTTACTCGCTAATTTTTCTTAACCGTCAGTATAGAAGAACCCAAAAAAGTAGAAAAATAATTATATGACGTAGAGTAATACAAAGAATAATTAATAATACGATATGCACAATATTTTATTAGATAAAAATAATTTGAGAAAGTCAAATTAGTTCTTGAGTTCAATAGGAAGTGAAGGAACAAGAATGAGAAAAAAAGGTTCAAAGAAAATTATAATCTAATCAATTTTAAATAAATGTAACAAAAGTCCACACGTCCACCATCCCACTATCTCAGGTCTCAGTTGTTAATTTTTCACGCTGTAAATATCACATTTTATTTAAACATTTAAAGAACGAACAATTATTTTGTCATGAATACGGAGTGTACCGTTTTTACAGTGTTCTGCTTGAATTCCTCTATAGATTAAGCCTTAACCTATTTCATTAATCGAATTTTTTAAATATTTTTCTATCATCCGTCTATTCGCTTAACCGTCACGTTCTTGGTCCCGGCGGTGAGACTCTCCAAGAGGGTGACAATGTGTCATCTTTTTGAGGACAAGATTTAGTTTAATATTTTATGTTTTCATTGCCTATTACTCTCTAAATGATTAAAAAGATTTTATAAAACAATATCTCTGATAAGAGTAGATAACCCGATTTCATCCCCTTACTCACATTAAAATCCATTCAAATTATGAATGAAATATCTTTAATTTTAGTTTTCAATAAAAAAAAAAGTTAACTAGCAATGGGAATTTAAAAATAATCTATTGGCTCATAATTAGACCTGAGTTTGGATTTATAATTAAATATTTTATTTTATATCAAAATTAAAATATATATTTTTATTTTTCAAATACTGTTACATTGAATTTTATTATCCATAACTACTTGCACTATGACAATTTCAAAAATACGTTCCCTTTTGCTGAGCTTCAGATAAATTTTAAGGTTTCCTCCTCTTAACTGTCTTTTCGTTCCTGTAGTATAATTTGTTTGTATGCTTCGCTCTACTGTCGTTGGGGGAATAACAGAATTCATACAGGTTATAAACAAAATGGAGTAAATATAACCGAACACTGGGAACAAATGTATCCGAAATAAAAATGGACTAGTTATTTAGTGGAGTATTTTTTTCATTTTAACATCATGGCCTAGGATCACCCTTCCAGCACCTGCTTCAAAAGTTCGGAGGGGAAGCAAACACAATACCTCCTAATGCACTGTTTAACCCAACCTATTTACACAAGGGTTCTTAGAGTTCCTACACCGAAAAAATACCCCATTGGAATTACCGGAATTGAAACGTTTCGAAAATAAACGGCATAAGGTGGGAGAACTCAGAAAAAAACATCCTCATCAACAAACAATGATCAAAAGTTAATCCAGGCAGCACAATTCGAACCATGAATAATAATATTCATAAAACAATGAAGTTATTTGCGAAATAAACGAACACCCATTAAACGTACTAGGGTTATAGATAACTAGTAAGTTCTGTAATGGGCATTCTTTCTATAATTTATTACTTTATTATATGTATAATTTAATTGCATGTATACTACAGGAGTGAAAATCAAAAATAATACAAAATCCAACATCATCGTAATGAGATCAAACCATTTCAAACAAATTCCTCGCAAGTTTAATTTTTATCTTCTAAACAGTAAAGCTACTTCTTTAAGGAATAGCTATTCAACCATTCTCACAACGAAAACATAACGTTTGAAAACATCAAGACTTGAACCTGTCGGTCTATTACAGTATTTATGTCCAAGTGATGAGATAAATATGTTTGTTATAGTTCACAATTCGGTTTATTGTTATTTTCGATTATTCATTACGCATATGATTAACTTTTCATTCGGTTAATCGATTTATTTTACTTTAAAGAATGAAGTTATTTATTTTTTTTGTTTTATTTCTTATGAAAGGAAGTATATTAATTTTATTTTAGGTACTTTTATAAAGTAAAATTTCATTCTTATTTCTTACAACGATAACGATATCATTTTAATTAACACGAAAGACAGAATAGATAAACTAATAGAGAAAAGGAAATGTACACAGGATGGAACGTGAAAAATTTGATAGGGGGTATACAGGCGAAAATTCTAAAGTTAAGAGTTAGATTTTTATAATATAAAAATAATAATAAAAAATAAATATTAATATTACCGCCCAGGAACAACTCTGTATAGCATGCAATCATAATTTTGATTTTTAAAATACTAAAATACTGGATAAGGTAAAATTAACAAAAAAAAAAAAATAGAAGAATAATCGAAGCTATAAATATCATAAAGAACACAGTCAATTTCAAAATAGGTGTAAAAAGGCTGGCTAGCTTTTTAGCACTAATTTTGAAATTAATATATTTAATAACGTGGATACAATATAGTTCAATCAACAGACTATATACAATACAGTTCAGTTAGTTTAAAAGATACAATTAAATAATTTTAATTAATAAAAAACAATCATGAATCAGTAGATTTAAATTATACTAATCTATTTTTTAAAAATTATTTTAATTGAGTTCAATTCAACATAGTTTTAATGGTTAAACTTTAAAACTTTTATTAATTTAGAAAATAAAAAATCCGGTAAAAATTGACATAAATATTCTTTTTCATAATAAACAGAGATGCAGATGATAGAAATAATTTAGTTATGTTCGTTCGTCTGTGGGCTTAAGCTAAGACAACTTTTCAATTTACTTAATTTACTTAATGCGGTAATACTTATGGATATACGTTTTTAATTTACGACTCGGATTAACTGGGAAATTTATCGCAATGGTTCGTGTAGGCTGTAAAGTGAGGAAAAATAATTAGTGGAAATATATAACAAAATTGTGTACCAGCAACAAACAATAAAATAACATGAATCATAAAATAACAGGCTGCCATAAAGAATCATAATCATAATTTTGATTTTGAAAATACTAAAATACTGGATAAGGTAAAAATAACAAAAAAAAAAAAAATAGAAGAATAATCGAAGCTATAGATATCATAAAGAACACAGTCAATTTCAAAATAGTTGTAAAAAGGCTGGCTAGCTTTTTTGCACTAATTTTGAAATTAATATATTTAATAACGTGGATACAATATAGTTCAATCAACAGACTATATACAATACAGTTCAGTTAGTTTAAAAGATACAATTAAATAATTTTAATTAATAAAAAACAATCACGAATCAGTAGATTTAAATTATACTAATCTATTTTTTGACGCGGATTAACTGGTTATTAGCGCAGGTAATGGTAAAGGTCTCCGGCTAGAAGAGTGACAGAGGAGTCAGCATTACCAACACGTTATCATTAACTCCTCAGTGCGTAAGGTTACTTTGGGGCTCTCTGGACCCAGAATGCATATGCATAAACACGATCTTAACCATCTTGACCAATAACAAACCACCAATCGTTAAAAGAGAAAGTATTTTTATTAAAACTGTTCTTCACTGTAAATAAATCTAATGCCATTGATATGATTTTTACTCTAGCTTAATATACATAATCCTGTTAAATCTTCACAACCTGCTTATGCAATTATTTGAAAGGATTAAAACTAAAATTTCGAACAGAGACAAAATATTGAGAAAATGTCAGATTTAACGTAGCAAGTTTGTGAAGAATGGTCAAATAAATCGTTGGTCTGTCGGTTTAAATAGGATAACTTGAACACTAATTTTTGCAATCCAATCTCGATAAGCTCAATAATGGTGGTTCTTCCTAGAGGCCATAACAGAATAAATCATATAAAAAGCAAAATGATTTTGCTGACCCGTAGAACCGAGCAATAAAAAATCCATTTAAAAATCGAAATTTTCATCCGTCTGGCTAGGAATGAGAATGCAAAAAAGGTTTGCTAATGGAAAATGCACTTTCGAGGAAAACAAAGAAGTTTCTCTTCGCCAACAAGAAATATCTTGTCAATTAATTAATAGTTTCAGAGAAAGAAAAATTAGAATCGGTAACAGACGGTTTTTAAGTTTTTTAATGATGCAGAACTAGCAAACAAACGTGATGACTAGCCAATTTTCAGAAAATGTCTAAGACACATTAAACATTTATACAAAAACGATGAAGGTATTAACTTGAATTCATATATTTACAATGTCAATATTTTTTTACCGTTACTAATTCAATAAGTCATGAAGAGCGTTTGTAGGTGCACAAATAAAAATCTGGAAAAGCTTCCAGTGACGAATATTTATTTGGAAATAAATGCCAGATTTTTAGTTTCAATATTTACCGCAATAAAAAAATTGTTGTTAGTTTGGCTATTATATGTTTACAAGTCAAACATAACATGACTTCCTTCAGACTGTGACTAGAGAGCAACTTTATAAAGAAAATAATAAATTATTTTTAATATTTTAACAATATTAATCTTATGGCAGTTAGGTGGCCAAAAATTATCAATATTTTGCTTCTGTATGAATAATTGAAAACATCATTATTAATATTTAAAATATTACTTTGTACTTTAACAGATTCAATAAACTATTTTCGGTTAATTTTTCTTTAAATCAAATTATTGTTTAGTAATTTTTTTCTCCAAAAATATGATTATTATACATAAACTCTAATAAGGAGCTTGTAATGTTTTTTTTTAATGAAAAATTACCACAATTTGATTAATCATTCATGATTAAATCATCAAAAAATGAAGATACATTTTTTTTTTAAATAAAAAAGGAGAGTTGTTGAAGTTTTATCAGTGAGTTAGGGACAGCGATAAATCTAAATTGGCAAACTTCAAAAGCTTCTCTCGTAAAATTCCACCTTTTCGAATTGTGGCCCTCTTTTTTCAAATGAACGAAACATTACCGCTATCAGTCCCGGACTCACTAACAATGCGATGACTGGAAATCATTATTCACTAAAGAGCTTTCACTAATAATCATACACTGAAAATAAGAGAGGTAGAGCAGAGGGAGGGAAAAAGCTACTACTGTTTTCCAAATCAATGTTTATTCATTGGAAAGAACTAGCCTCCTGAATTAGTTCGTCAGGTGATCGTCCAAGAGGCAAGAGGAGGAGCGAAGAGTTGAGCTCGGTCCAACTTCAATCGAGTCAGGAGCAGCTCAGGTTCAAATTTGACCTTTGAGAGTTGACTTTCATTTCTGTTTGGATCCTCCTAATTCCGACCTTGACACTGAGGTTTTGATAGGTTGGTAGCCTGAAGATTAAACCACCGTATATGCCGCAGAAGGAGTAGATTAGGACATTATACACGAAAGACAATAACTAAAGATTAAAAAAAAACAACACAAAAATGCTTATTCTCGTATTGCTGATTCTTTATCTTATCAAAAAAGCATCGAGAAATAAACCATATTTTTTAATAAAACATCATTTAACACTTTGATGTAAATTAAGTCATCAGAGGTGTAAATCAAATGACGCACACACACGCCCTACATTTATAATAATAATAAATAAATATTTTCTGATGCGCAATCCTTCTGAGTACATTTCATAATAAATTCTCCAATCTTCTTACAAAAAGTTTTAATGAAACATCTCATTAATCCGAACCTCTACGCTCAACCCTTGTTTGTTTATTTCTCTCACATACATTCGCTAACGTCAACGAGTTATGACTAGAATGACGTGGAAAACGAAATAGAAATATCCAAAACAAATTAAAAAAAAAATTGCGTAAAAGTACGAACTTCTATAAATGACGAGATATCGGCCGGTAAAGACAGACTAACTGTACCGCGAACCTGAGAGAATTCCAGACTGCATTCCAGCTCCAGGACGACTCCCCTCCTCCCCCCCACATCGATTCATAAAGATGGCTTTGTCGGCTCCTAACGGGCCCAATCACCGCCCTATAATACCCCTCGGGCTATTTAACACAATTACTCCCTCATTATCGCTAACAATTTTAGACAAAAAAAAAATTAAATACCTTTGGCTAAATATCAACAACAATATAAATAACGTAATCGAACCGGTGCTTACTAGACAGGCATAGGCACACGTAAATCATTCATGATTAATTAAGGGATGAAATCGTTGGCAACTCCATGAACCGAACTATAACATATTTTTTTTTTTTTGAAAATAATACAAGAGCGCGAACAAATTCCGATCGTATTTAAATTTATTTTAAACACGAAGCTCCATAAATACTAAGATGGAAATAATCAAAAGCACGCAAAGTACATATTTTTGCAAAAATGAGTTATTGGTCGGAAAGAGCTCTTACATGTAATGGTACCGCAGTTGTGGAAAGAAAGAAAGCACTAATTACATCATGTTCCACTACTCAGGAGGTAATTTCAAACTACGTAGAGAAAATTTTTTGTGCAATCAACTGCATGGTTATTTACGGCATTTTAATGATGTAGAAGGTCATTTTTGCCAATATGGTAAAGTAATTGGACAATATTTGTGACGAACTAGACAAATGAGTGAACAGTTTTTTCTCTCTCCTATAGAATTTGGTTTAATGGATTTTTAATTATTTTTATTTGTTTTAATTTCCTCGCTTTAATTGTTGTGATCTTCAATTTCAATAAATGATGTCTGTGGTTATTATGATCATTTCGTACTTTAATCAAGCAGCTTCCACTGTTAAGGCTATGCTACGAGGTTGCGTGAATCGATTCCACAACTAAATCTCGCGGAAGCAAAATTTAGGGAGGGTAGGAATAAATAAATTACTTTATATTAGTGAGTAGAAGCTGTTAGTAATTATTTTTTAAAGAATCATTTGTATTTTTTAACTTTATTTATTATTTTTTTAATTGGAAAACCAGTGTAGTTTGTTTACGAATTCTAATTTTATTGTATTCTTTCCAAATCCCATTTTAGTTTTTTGATTAGAAGGATTTATTTCTTGCTCTCTTCCATCCGCATTTTATAGTACACTTAATGGATTTGTTGGTAGATGATTGGAATGATCATTGTTAATACATACAATAAAAATAATAAAATCGATGATATTAAATGGTACTTCTTGTAAGTCGATTTTGACAAAAGAGTTACTGTAACATCACATGCATACCGTAAATACGCAATTTAAATTTCGTACAACTTTTCATTTTGGGCAAGACCTACAATGCACGCACGCACACACAGACCATTTGCGAGACTTGGTTATTTGAAATGAGGTAACTTTAAAACGTGTATTTCCGCTGAAAATTCGGATTCGAAATTTTTTACGATCGCAATACTTTCCCTTATTTATATATTTCATATATAGGTAAATGAGAGTAATATCGGAATGTGATCATGTTCCTTAAAGCTTTATATTATCGTATTCTAATTAATGAACGTACTATCTCTTAATTTTCAGATTCTCGTAAAAATAGTAAAAGTTAAAATTTTCAGGTTTTGTTAATTTTTATTTTTATTTGGCGCCAACTTTGAATTTCCAGAAGTTTCTGTTGATAGTATGGGCCAGAGCAGAAAAGCCTCTACTATCGTAATGGGGAGTCCTACCGGCAGGGCTTCGTATCCTTCCGGAAGGACGTTGTACGTTCTATCATTAACCTCCGTATCCTGCCAACATTGAGGGATTGGTGGGGGTGCTATACTATTGAAAAGAGTTGTAAAGGCACTTCATTGATCACACTTTCCTTTAAGAATTCCTCAACAGTGAGTAAGTCCAGTAATTCATGCAGATTTGGTGATTAACACTTGCAATAGATGGTAATGCGAACTGCCTTGAAAATAATTTTATTCTGGAACTGCTGTAAACGTATCACGGTCGAATCATAAAACCGTAAACAGTTGTGCTCGACAGAAGAGAACTGGAAGGAGGAAGCTCTTATAAAATAATAAATTGAGCCTCGGAGTAAACGTAGGAGTAATATGAAAAAGGCTTTTCTACTTGGTTTGAACCGAAAAAAAAACGGCCATCTTTTCAACATTGGTGGCCAAAAGATGCATGGCCCGGTAAATTCAGATGCCACAGCGCCTCACTACAAATTAAGGAATGATTAGCGGCTCGTATTTTTATTAGATGCAATTCCCTCATACGTTTTACCAGATAAGTTTTTGAATTTTTTTTTAAATAGATATTCTTATAAGAGTTCTGATGATTCATCCAAACTATATTTTTGTTATTATAAAATTACTATCCTAGTTGAAAAATGTTTGGATAAAAACAAATTTGTAATTCCCTCATTTTTATGATAGTAAGTGAATACAACCTGTATGAGGGAATTTCATTATACTTAATATTTTACTTAATATTTTATTTATGACACAATCTAAAACCTACTTAGCTATTTGTATGAAGAATACGTACACGGAAAAATCAATTCGACTTTCTGATTCTGAGAAATACCGCAAATTATGGAATGAGAGTAAGTTAAAAATATACGAATTTATTATATTAAGTATTATCATAATTTTCGATCGAAAAAATCCTATATTACTACCGTAATCTCCTCATTCATAACTAAATTAATGAAATAATTTTCTCAAAGTCGTGATATTCTCTCGAAGGCAATGTAATTCCGAAATTTCAACAATATCTTAATTTATTTTTAATTTAATAAATGCTGATCCTGTGAGCTGCTAGGGATTGTATTGCATTCAAGATTATTGTAGATTTTTTATGAAACCTTGTTTGAACATTCAATTTTGAAAATGGCCCACACATATTCACCATGTTTCTCTCTCACTCAAACTCGTTCTTCAGGACACATACCTCCTCCAGTGTCATAGAAAATTACACAATAGCTTAGAAGAGGCATCCTGGAAAAGGGACAACTTCAGAATATTTCTTGAAAATCACTTCTTATTTTTTGGGACGTAGAGAACTCTAATACGAGCGACTAAAATGAGGTCTCGAACCGAAGTGGTTGAGGAAGTAAAATTAATAAATTTATTATATTTATCTATGTAGGTTTATTAGAGCAAATTATGTTTAAAGTTACATATTACTTAATAGACTCCGAAAGGTACATTTTTGAAAAAAAAAAAAAGAAGAAAAGAAAGAAACCTTTTTATCAAACAATACATTGGATTTGAAAATAAAAATCAAATCAAAATATTTTATTGAATGTTTTAATGTACAAGATAAAATTTTAAACATTTATAATAATATTAATCATACTAAGCAAGAATAATATTATTCAAATATTACGTATAGCATATGAATAATATTATTAAAACATTAAATATAATTTATTATTATCTTCATCAAGACACTCACAATGTTGCCCTCTTAGTACAGTTTGAAGGAAGCCATGCTATGTTTGACTAGTAAAGTTATAATAGCTAAACTAACAATAGTTTTTCATTCCTGTAAAAATTGAAATTAAATATCTGAAATCTTCAATATATCAATGGAAGCCTTACAAATCCAAAAAATAAATAAATCGTATTGTGACACAATTCTTCCAACCGATCGATATATGCGACGATTCTAAATCTTCTCAATGGCTGGTAAATGGCAGTAATAGAAAAAAATTTACATTTTTTTCAATTCCATATTTTCAAAAACTATTTTGAGAGTGAGTGCCCTTAGTTATTTCCTTTATGAAAAATAACGGATTTTTGATACATAATTCTGTAACATATTTTAATATATAATATTATGTATAATGGATTCAACTGCACAGTTAAGAATAGAGGGTCTTTCCTAAACGTTTAGGCGTATTACATAATATATTTAGTGAAGATAAGAGACGACGCTATCGAGGCAATAACTTCATTGCATGTTGCCCAAAAACTAGAAAATTTATTTTAGGCATTCTAATTTTTTTTTCGTAAAAAATTTTAATTTGGGAATATTAAAGTAATAAATTAGTCATTAAAAGATTTTTAAAAATTAATACGATACTCTTTTCTTAATTAAGTATCAAGACCAGAAGGTACGGAGGAAAAAATAGGAAAACAAAAATTTGCAAACATTGAAGCGAAACCAAAATCTGACTTCAAAAATTGCCAATTTCGAAAAAAAAAGTGTTAATTGTTTCATGTAATAAAATTATTTCATTTTAAGACTACCATCCCCTCTCAGGATGCTATTATTTTTAATGGTAATAATTCCAAAGTAATTGGACTATGAAAACCATTACACAAATCTGGTTTAGGAGGAACTGGTTCTTTTTAACAGGAGAAAAATAAATAAGATAAAAAAAAATATATAAAAACATGAACTCTAAATGTACAAAACTATACAAAATGTACAAAAGAGTACACTAAAATTTAAAGATATATATATATATATATATATATATATATATATATATATATATATCTTTAAATTTTAGTGTACTGTTTGTTACTAGTTTTGTACATTTAGAGTTCATGTTTTTATATATTTTATTTTGTTTATATTTTTATTTTATTTTTATATATGTATATATTATATATATATATATATATATATATATATATATATATATATATATATATATATATATATATATATATATATATTATTAAAAAGATTTAAATGACATATATGTCATTTAGCATTTATTTCATTTTAACAGCATTTATTTAGATTTCGGTGACTAACACATTGGAATTGTAAATTCGACATTGGGTAACAACACGAAATTGAAAATGATTATTTTTGCCCTTAATCAAACCATTTAAATATAAAAACAATAAATTCTTTAGTAGCTATGTGCTATTAACTCTTCGTGTTTGAATGATTATCTCAAGCCATCTAATGAGGTTCGTTTCAGATCGCATGATTCTCTGCCATGTCTTCGATGTTCTTAGCACTTCGATGAGCAGTGAACGGTTGGTGAACATAATATTTCTGCATTAATTAATATACGGAGCCTCTGGGTGGTCTTACTATCCTAACGTAGGTAATACTCTCGTATTGCCCATGCTTAAAAAAAAGTTTATTTCCATTTTTAAATTAATGCTTAATTACCTCGATAGAAATTTTTCCAGTTTGTTAATCTCAATTTTACTATCAACATAAACGCATAGTTTGCAATAATCGGGCTGAAATGTAAAATCATTAAACGTAGTGTTCAAAATATGCCACTTAATTTTGCGGAACAATTTAGTTCAGTGATTAGTATCGGAAAAAAAAAAAGTTATTGGAATAACAAAAACGTTTAGAGTTTATGGAATAAAACACATGCATATTTCTGGCTATAATGAATATAATGTTTTACAACCAGAGCCATGGGTAAGTTTAATTATTATACCTAAAAAACAAGAAAAAATACTGGATGCAATAATGTAGGTCAGTTTGCTTAGGTGCCTTTGAACCAGAAAAAACACCTTATCACTAAATAATTTTAAAAGAATTAGTATTTTATGAGTTTAAAGCCTTTTAAACAGATTTCGAAAAAAGTGTGTTTGTGTGCAATTAATATTTTAGTAATTTATAGAAATCGACCGTCCAGATTATATTACCTCTTGTATATATTAGATTTAGTTAGCCTTTTAAAAGCCCTTGAGAAATAGAAATATTTCGGATCAACATAATGCAGAGGTTTTTTATTACTCAATAAAACACTAGAGCGTGGAAAGTCACTGCAGTCGTTTTATTTATTTTTATACCCATTACAGCAACAACTAAAAAAAAAGTGGCATATTTATGCACCCATTAATTTATTAACTAAATAGATATGGAAGTTAAATGAAAAACTAGAAAATTATTTATTTTTATTATTTTTTTTTTTTTTATAAAAACAAACCAATGTCAAAGGTGAACTAAAAATAGTACTTTAAAAGCTGAAACCAAAATGAAAAATGAACTAATTTTAGAAAGTTATTGCATGACTTGTAAATAAAATAACTATTGAATTTGCGTTGTTATGATCAGTCAATTGCGACTTGCGAATTGCGAAAACAGACACCCTATCAATTCCTTAGTATTGGAAGACTAGTTCATGGTATAGTGCATGGTCCGAATCACTGATTTCAACATTTTTAAGAGAAACAAGCCAAACTGGAGGGATACATGCCTAACCATTTCCACTTGACGTTCTCGAATGGCACTAATAGACAGGGCTCACTGGGAATTACTTTGACTATCGTTCTTTAGATAAATGTTAATAACGCATTAGTTTTATATTTATTTTGCATTTTAGAAATCCCCGAAATTTGATAATCCTGTTTTAATGGTTCATACCACTCCATTTACAAATTTCTAACAAAAATATATTATTAAAGCAACTAAAAAATATTAATTTAAGAGTCGATACTCTATTAATCTTGATGTACTACGATATGCACTCGCCATGTACTTATGTCGGCATTCTTGAATTTTCCTCCTTCTTTCTAATGTCATTCGAGACAAGTGCTGACGACAGTGTCTAGTCATCGTGCAAGTTCTGTTGTTTTCTACCAGCATTTCAATTCCTCGGCAGTACTTCTAAACAATGGAGGATACAAAAGGGAGAAAGAAAGCCGGAATGAAGTAGATAGGACTGAGCGGTCCGTAGCTGACGGAGACAGCAGAGAGGGACTTGGTTTCCTGGAAGCGGGCTGGCCACCGACCCCCGCATTCCTCACACGGCTCCCATCTTGTGCGTCGCTCTCTTAACAATCTCTCTTTGAATAATACATTGTATTAACTTTATTTACATATATATATTTGGGGTCATGTGAGCCTAAATGTTAACAATTGAAATAGACATAAAAATTAGGAATTATAGACGAAATAGAAAATTTTGAATTATAATAACATTTTGTAAAGTAGTCGGGTCTATCATTTGTACGAGGTATTACTCAGATAGCATATAAAACATGTTCGACAAAAAAAAAAGCAATTCAGCGATTTTTTGTATCGATATCATTTGAACAACATAGAGAAATGTTAAGCGATGGTTGGTATTAGTTTTGTAATCGAGGATGTTTGCAAAAAATGAACTGATTGGTGCATAGACACTAGAGTCGTGGGATAAACACACTGGTGTTAAAAGATCGGGGTAACATGAGTTTCATTCGTTCAATTAAAAAAAACAATATAAATACACTAACATCTAAATGCAATTGATGCTATAGTACAAAAAGTCATTGTTGAAACGATGCAGATGGAATAAGCAGCAGGAAAGAGACCGGTTAGAGTACTTCAAGTATTTTGCGATTTTTTCTAAAGTATTAATTAGTGGGAAGAAATGTAGTAGCACACAGGATACGCCTCATTTATTAATTACCTCTAGGTAATAGCCTAATAATAAATTAGAGAAAACAAATTAACATACGCATCTTGAACGCAGGTATACTTTATACACTATTTACAATCGCCTTGGGGAACCCCGAGCCAGGCTTGTCACCCCACTTATGGATGGAGAAGCGGGACTCCAGGATATCCCAGCTCTTCTCAGCCAATCGCGTCACTGGCATTGGAGCCAGTTGAGACAGCGAGGGCGCCACAGAATTAAAGTCCAATTTAAATATAAATTTCGTAGAAAAATCTGTTTATTCGGAATTAATATTCTCAAATAACTGGTGTCTACACTTTCAGAACAAATAAATATATATATATAAAAAAATTGAAAGGTAAAGAAGGTAACAAATATAATTTAATTAATTTATAATTACATAGATACAAGTAGGGCCTTTATTCCATAACAGTTCTGCATCTAATTTAACATTGGACAAACAGTCAACATAAATTTCTTCTATATATATTAACAAAATTATAAAGGGAAAAAGGAAATAAATCTTTATTATTTAATTTGTGGCAATAATATAGTTCATTCATTCAGAAATAATCAGTAAATTAAAAAACAGATGTTATTCGAAATCAGAAGATTGACGCTGTTATTCATAATTTTTGAAACAAGCCCCGACTTTTCTTTCTATTTTTGCAGGAAAACAAGTGGATACACATCTCATTAGGATGTAGGTGGGTGGGAGAGAGGGTCTGGCCCACTGATAAATCTTTAAGGAAACCGGGAATAGAACGCGTTGACTCGCAACACTATCTCATCACTGATACGTGGCTAAAACTGGGATGGGATGGCCTGTATATAGTGGAAATAAAGTTACCGCTTATTAAGTTGTATACAATCATATTTATTGCGAATAATATGAAAGTTTTTCATTTAACCATTTTATTCACTTTATTCCCTATAGACAAAGCCCATTAGGAATGACTGAAAATTAAAAGGCATATCATATGTTTTGATGGCCTTCAATGCACGACGAACCTACTTTTCAGTACTCTAACCTCAACAGACGGACTCTAGAAGTAACAAACACAGGTTAAAAGCCTGAGACTAAACCAAGGGCAACACTAACCAGACTGAAACAAGACAACTAGTGAGCCCAGTCACTAGAAAATATTTCAAATTCGTTAATTCCCAAATATTTCAAACTCCTCATAAATCCCATATAATGCATAGAGTAAAAAAGGGTCCCGTCCAACCCACATCTATAACCTCAGAAATGTACTCCACATCCAATTTGGCTTAAAAAAAAAGTTTATAATTATTATTTTTTTAAGCTGTAGACAAACATATTTTCTAATTACTACATTAATTAAAATTAATGTTACAATATATGAATAAATTTCCTCCGCCCCCTCCCCTCTTACCCAACCCAACCTTTATTACGCGAAGAGTATTTTAATCTTTAATATTAAAGAGCAAATGCATAAATTTGAATATTTTGACAAAATTAATATTATTATTTTATTTTTAATTACGAAGCTGTAGGTAGCGCCCTCACTTAGCCTCCAAGAGTTTTCAACACCAGTGACGAGGTGGAGATGGAAGCGCTGGGATCTCTTGAGAGTCCTGCTCAACTCTTCACAAGTGGGTCGGTTCAGAGCTCCTCAGGCTGAGTTTAAATATTGTAAAAAAAAAAGTATGGCTGTGTTCATATCTTATTTTATTATAATTTTAATTTCCTTTACATTTCTAATTTATCCTTCAACGATTTAATTTATTCAAATACTTTAGTGTTAAAATTGTATAAGTGGTTATATTTATCGTTATTACTTATTACCCTTAAATGTGTCAGATTGTAAAGAGTAAAAAAATATCTCTCTTAAATTACGAACTTTTTTTTTCTCTCATTTCAATTATTTTTTTTTCTCCCATTTCAATTAATTTTTTTTTTTTAAACAGAAAATGCCTAGGAGTGAAAAACAAAGCAAGCTGTAAAGTGAAAACAGACCTATAGAAAAAACAAACGTAATAGTTCAATATTGACACAATGGCTTTGAGCGCATATAAATATCCTGCTTCTTCCCCACACTGAGTTGATGCTGAAAGGACTTTTTCAACATGCTACTTACTCTCTTTAAGGAGGAAAAAGTATAAAAAATATTAATTTCATACATTTTTTAAAAATAATAAAGTTTATTTTCCTTTTTTTTTTATATTTCCATATTTACTTATGTTTTATATATCTAGTATTTTATTTTTTAAAATATTAAGGGAGATTAATATAATTTTCCAAAATGTTAACGTTAATTACGCATTAAACCGATTTTTGTTTTCTAATACAACAATTAAATCCTTAAGATGTTAAAGACGCTAAATAAAATTTTCGAAAAGGCTAAAATGTTAATGACACGTTGGGCAGAGCACGCACACCTTGTGACCCGAGCTGAGGAATGCTAGGAATCCCGGCTGAGGAGCGACAACTAGAAAACAGCCGTGCAATCCAGTTTTTTAAATAGAGCGGGGGAGGGGAGGAATTGCCTTCCGTGAATCATAATACATAACATGAGCGTTATATCGAATATGAGTGACCCTCATGAAGATACGATACTCAGAAGGCTGCAACAAAGAACAATTTAATGTAGTTGATATTTAAAGAAAAATGAAGTGATACTGTTATCAGAGTCTTTCTGGGAATGAGGCTTATGAGGAAGTCTTACGATTCAAACATCATTGCACAATGGATTTCTTATTAGTATCTCATAAAAAATCATGTTTAAATATAGTTTATTCAAAGAAACACTTCATTTGAGCTAGAGGATGCTGCCTAATTGCCTCAGATATTGTTCGCAGAAAAAAATCTGGTATTAGGAATAAATTATTTCAATATCGGTTCACTATACAGAGCTATTTGGCTTATTTCTAGTGGAGAGGAGAGTGATGATTGGTCTTTTCAGGTGAATATAATTGTCGTGGGCTCTTTTAACTCTTACGTATTTTGACGTTTTGGCGTTCTGCTTATTACACTTTTATGAATTTTAAACATCTGTACTGAATTATTCCAATACCATATTTGTGTAATTTTTTTTATTTAGATATTTCCACATTAAGTGTACAATGCAATAACCATGTAAGAAAATGTGTAATTACCTTAGAATAAAAATCCATAGTGAATACATTCTTGAAGTAAAACTTAACAAAGGAAATAAAAATAAAAATAGCCAGAAAAATCAAAAAAATAAGTTCCATTAGGTCAAAACAAGTTTTGAATGGGTGACATAGGCTGATTTGTGTGTGAATCTAAAATTACACTAATAATCTAATATTGTGGGTGATATCAGATAATTAATTTTGAAATAAAATAATAATTTACATTTAAAAGTTTCTGAAATTTTATTTACGTCTTTCTTGCATTGTAATTACTGATAAATAATATGCATTCTTCTGCATAGGACTCCTAATTAAAACATGTGCCTGTACCTGTAATTACCATCGCAAGATATGAGTCTAATATATAAAATTTTAAATTTAAACAGCTGCAAATGACTATTGATATTTGCAAGGAATATTGTCAAATTTCAATAATTCTCAGAGATCATCACAATTCTTTAGAAGAAAGTTGAAAATTCAAAAAATTGCCTTGTGAAATTAGCTCGTTATTTGAGAATAAGGCGATATTCTTTTAAAATATCGATATCACCAAATAATGGGGAAAATAAAATCAAAAAGTGTAAAAAATAGGTGAAGATACAAATTTTAGCTGTTTCACCACAGAAAACTCACTTTTTTTCATAGATTAATTTTTCGGTTAATTTTGTATGGTTTTGAAACTTTTATATTATTAAAAAATCCCCAAGGAATGTTCCTCAGATTCAGTACAGACATATATAAGATATTATATTATATATATATAATTTCTCGAAAATAATAATGAAAATAAATGAAACATTAAAAGAAAAACTGCATCTATTTCTTTTAAATATTTAAATTTATATTACTCAATACTAAAAAATGGTAGTGAAAGCCGTTTTAATTTTGGTGCTCCATCTAAATATAGATTATTCCTCATAAGATCTAATAGTCATCAAGCATTTCCTTTGTGTTAATAATATTTGCGAAAGGAATTGATGAAAACGAGATTTTACAGCTTATCCGAGCACTTCATGAAATTTCTTCGTTCTTAAATTTTCTAAGATAAAAATTATCAATAATAGAAAAAAGAGAAATTTGATTTGAACTAAAAATAACTAGCAGTTCCAATGTTGGGAAGCGCTAGGACACATGTGCTAATCAGAAGAGAGTGTCGGTTCGAATCATGTGGGGGTAGATTGTTATGTAGAGCCGAACCTACGGAATTAATTTTACGGTCACACTTTAGCGAGAACCTACCCTTTCAGACCAACGGCACACAAAGATCGCCAAACAAACCCCTAAAAATACGATAATCACGATTTTATTAAAATTATCCCATTTCTTTTATTTTTATATTTTATATAAAAATAAAAGAAATAGGATCTCTGACTAATAATTTTCTACGACTTATATTTCCCGAGATTTTCCAAGATTTAAAGGACAAAAATTCGAGTTCGCGCAAAAATGGTCCCTATGTCATCAAGGCTGCCAGACATAATTTACTTTTACAATCCGCTGATTCGTACGCCTTTGTAATAATGATTTTTCATTACGTTTGATGAATCGTTACTATTTAAATATTTTCAGTGATTCGAAGTGTAATTTTTCAGATTCAACAAAAGCAGCTCTATAACATCGTATAAACATATAAATGAATATGCTTTATTGGTTATTAAGACTTTATTCGAAGAACCAATGGAGAAAACACTGGTTTTAAGGTTTCAATTCTTAATAAAAAATCAAGGAAAAATATTTAGGGAAAATACAAAAAAAATTAACGATTAAATACATGGACTTGTTTATTCAATTGGATTTTTGAATCAACTATTATCAAAACACTAGTCCACTTAAATATGCAAATTATAATCCATTAGTAATATTTAACATCAATGATGGATTCTAATTTGCATATATAAGCACGAAAAATTATGTGATATTTCCAGAAAGTGGAAACAAAAATGTTATGGTCTGTTCAATCTGAAAACAGAATTAATAATAATTTCCATCACGGATATCTATTCTCTTCTACACCACAATCCCTAATATAATGATTTACACATTTTAGTGTAAAACCGAACTTTTCAGAACCGAAACTCACTTAAAATATTTAAAAAGTAACGATTGATCATACAAAATGAAAAATCATTACTCCAAAAGCATATGAGGCACTGCATGCAACAAGGGTGAATCCGCCGTCACCAATTTTTTTTTGTATTTATTAAATATTATATATAAATGGTATTCTTGTTATGTATGATTATACACAAACGCACGCACGCACACACATACATAAAGATCACGCCTTTCTGATCTCTGTACTCCCTTCCACAGAACCAATTCGAATATTTCTTTCTTACCAGCTCCACTATCCAATGGAATTTCCTCCCTTCTAATATCCGCCATTCTTCTTCTCTCTCCTCTTTCAGATTCCACCTTTTTCAACATCTCACTTCCCAAAAAGAAGCTGTCGAATCATGAAATTTTTATTCAAGATTAACATCTTGATTAGTAGGAAATATTTGTTTCAATTATCAAACAATGTTTCAACTGTGGTGTGAATCATTTAATTATTTATATCCTCCAATCATGAAATCCTGTTTAATTGTGAGTAATTGTTTTTGACGTTGTTTTAATTCTGGATTCTTTCCATACTTTTCTATTTTAATTTTCTTTGTTTTTCCTTTCTTTTGTTTTCTTTTCATTTTTTATTTTTTGTCATTTCAATTATATTTATTTATTTTTTTTAACCAGAAGAAAGCTTTTTTTTTTTGTCTTTACTTTATGTTATAATTGAGATTATTGTAAATATCAATTGACTATTGTTAATGTAGTCTTTGGCCAGACATTGTTTTCTGTTTTCTTTTTTACTTGCATATACTTGTTATTCTTAAGAGACCTGGTCCTATTCTTAAGAGAATAGGTTTATTTTTCTATTCTATTCTATATATCTATGCTATAGAAATTGTAAAAAAAAAATGTGGTGAAATGGCGAATTCGCCCTTGCATGGAGCGTCTCTCGAAAGCCAAAGTAAACTGCGTTAGCTGCAGCCATGATGACAGGGACCATTTTGGTGCGAACATAAAACGTTCAAATTTCAGTCCTTTTTTTTTTCTAAGGGATTAACAAGAAGGGCTCTTATTTTTCTGCAATATCTATATGCTAGTAGAAGAAAAAACCCACCTTATTTGTCCTATTTCAATGAGTATTGTGTTCATGCCTAAATGATTCATAATTCATAATTTTTTTTTTTCTATTTCAAACACAATAGATACATAAATCTTCTAGATTCGCCAAAATCAATCTACGAAAAGATAATAAAAGGGGAGATACAGTAGTGGAGATTATCGAGGATTGTATGACATCAGTGGAGGAGCATTCGAGATCAAAACAGTTCAGAGATAAGCCTTTCTTGGTCATCAGCGAACTTGAACGCTATCTACGCCGCTGTACAGACCAGTGACGTTTGTCATTGTTTATCGGGAAAAAATAAGCCAAGTGAGCAATCTCACAAGAATTACGAAATGAATGAGCATAATATATTTACTTTTATCATAACAATCAAGGTAAAGTTGCAAGCATGATGGAATGTCAAGGCGAGAAAATTCCATGAGTTATCTTTATGAATGTTCAGTCCAATTGTGTAATTCAAAGAACAAGAACTATAAATAAAAATACAGGATTCAGACACAGTATTTAAAACAAAGCTCCATTGATTGAAACGCTTGACTTATGAATTTCATTTATTCCAAGAAGAGTCTGGCTGGTCTGAAGAGATAAAAGCACCAATATAAATTATTAAACAAATACAATAAATATGACCTGCCATCCTATTAAAACGGAATCATTCATATATTATTCAGTAAAATTCAAAAGTAAATATTTATTATAGTTTCAGATATTAATATTTGATATGTATTTTATTTCATATATTCCACTGTTAATTATTTCCCACTTATTTAATTATTTTAATAGAGACTTATTTTATTGAATGGCCATTCGTGCCATGATTGTGTCAATAAATTTACTGATTTGTGAATTGGAATAAACAACAATATCGATCAGAGCTTTTAGTAAAATTGTTTTTTTATAAGAGAATGTTTCGAGCGCAAAAGTGTAAAGCTTATTAACGAATATGCCAAGAGACCTGATCTTGATAATTGAATTATCTGTAAATCAGTGAATTGAAAATGTTAAACATGGCTTTATTGTAAGCGTTTAAAAAAGATAAAAAAAAACATTTTTTTAATTTTTTTTATTTCTATAGACTGGATTAAAATATTTTTAATATAATTCTGATATATCTACTTACGGCAAAAGAAAATAAACAAATACCTGAAACAAAAAACAAAAAATAAGTTAATATAAACAGAACTCATTACCAAAGTATTTTAAACATGCAATATTAATTATATATATTTTTAAAATTATAGCGTAATAATAATCATACAGCTATAAAACGGTTAGTAAGTGTGAATCAGTAACGAAGCCATACCATAAAATTCCAGACAGGAAGCACCATCCCCTTCCGTTCCATGCTAGCGGACTGAATAGAGCAGCACAGTTTTTAAGTATATCATAATTAACTAACAAATGTATAGTTATATTTACATTTACCACTGATTAGTCCTGTCTGGATTTAAAATATGTATTCTCAAATGTAAGTCGAAATTCTATATAATTTAAAAAAATTGTGAGCTGAGGTGGACGTAAACACCACCACTCTTATCGATTCCTGCTCACGTGATGTCGAAAAAAAAATTGGAAATGGTCGAAAAATCGACTATCGATGACGTAAGCACCAAATATTTACGACTCTCAGTCGTCATTCTGGCCTTAACCAGTGCTATAATCCTTAAAAATATATTGTAATTATGAAGGTTTTGCCGCCTTAATAAACTTCTGCTGAATACAATAAAGAATAGACAGAGTGTCCAGTGAAAATTCAAGCTCAACTCAGTGATTTCAAGACTGCGAACTGTAAAATTCAAGAAGCTTCTTGTCGATTTATTGGATTAAAATTTTGAAACAAAATTTGGTACCATAAAACGTTGTATTTAGTCAGATTATGAGAAAATGCACAATTAGGACTTGAGAATGAATTTGAATAATTAGAAAGGTTGTATTTCTGTTTGATAATGAAAACTTGTTACTTAACTTCTGACAGCAAATAAACATCTGACAGTTTCAATAGCAAATAAATAAAATTCGCGTATTGGAGTAAATTTTACCACAATTGTATTCATAAAATTCTTTTAAATAAAGAACAAAATTCTCATAATTACATGAATAAAATGTAGCCATACAACCCCTTATCCTCGTCACTACATCCTCGGTTTCAAGGGCGAGGGGCGAACCGGTGAACATATTATACAATTAGACGAGTGTAAATCGTTTGAAACAGATATTAGGAGCTGAAACATTATTTTACCGTTCCCTGAAATCCTTAGTTCACTTAGGTATAGCGATTCGGTAAGGTGAGACTTAAAATATAATGAGTGTGTGATTAAGAGAGAAGTACAGAAAAAACAAAGTTAGTGGAAGGAGGCTTTTTCTAGCTTTCATAGAATTAGAAATGGCAAGGGGAACAACTACATAAAAATATACATTAATTAATATAATTAATGTACATACTTACCTTCTTTTCAGTATTTTCTACACTAGTACTGATGGAAAAATGAATTATTAGACTAAAAACTAAAAATTCCCGATGATTGTTTTTCAAGCATATTTTCCGATTATTTTCCAACGGAAAGAATTCAAGTTTAATTCCCGATTCAACGCTGCTGGATCCCCTGAATAAAATTAAAAAAAATTATATTGTTATTTGGGGAAAAATCGTTTCATGTGTTTCCTGTAAATATTGCTAAATGGCGCTTACACCTTTCAAAAACGACGTCGATATGGTTTATTACAAGAACAATGAATGCCAAAATTTTACACATTCGTTAGTGTGGAAATGAATAACAAAGATAAGATTGGTTTCAACATAAGGAGGGGAGGAGAGGGTTGACTTTAAATCCGTTTCATAACTATTTCAACAAAACCATAGAAGCGGAGATAAATTTCAGTAAAAATTAAGGACACTATTACGATGTTAAACGTTTTTTGATGTATTGCGTACCTCCATATTAAGTTAGAGGTTTGAACATTTGTATGCTAATTGAGTTGGTGTTATAGAAGAGCCTTTGGGGTGGGATAACTCAACTGTTTTCTTCCACTTTCGCCATCCTGGTATCTTCAATTTTGTATTTTAGTTATTATAAGAGAGCAATTTAAAGTACGACCTTAGTGACAGATCTCTGCTGCTCATGCATTTAATTTTTTTAATTAAAAATTTAATTTAATATTCTCACAATTATTGGGATTTTTCTGATTTTGTTTTCTCTTCAACATCCGTGCCACTGCGTAAAATAATAATAATTAAAAAAATACACATCGTCTTAAATGACTTCAAGGGATATTCATGTCAAATTTGAAGAAAAACGAACTACACGTTTGGTCGTTGTAGCGTAAAAGGGTTTTGATGAGACCACTAAAACGACCACCATCATGAATCGGAGTTATCAAATAAAAATCCCTAAATATACCTCGTTTTTCCACACTTCTAGGAACATTTGTGTCAAATTTTCAGAAAATCGAACAAACACATATGGTCCTAACTGCGAAATGGTTTTTTGATGATACAGAGGCATTAAAACGACCTACATCTTGAATCGGAATTAAAAAATAAGAATCCTTACGTCGTTTTTCCTGTTTTCAAGGAACATTTGTGCTAATTCTGAAGGAAATCGAACTACGCTTTAGGTTGTTAGCGTTTAACAGACAGACAGACAGGCAGACAAACGATTGCAATGAGTACTCTATTATTTTTAACTTAGAGATTGAAAAATAGTACGTGTAACAGTGTAAAATATGTGTTTATATAAAGGTTGTTCATGACTCGATTGACAATATAGTATAAGATTACAACGAATTTACGGCTGTACGGCGAATCTATGCTCTTTGGAAGCAATGTTTATAAGAATACGTATATTAAATATATACCAAGACAAAGACTTCTTGCAAGTAGAGAGCTCAGACAAATCCATGTTCCAAGCTGATCTCGCTCTCAATTCCAACTATTGTGTTCCAGAGTTATCTTCACTGATCTGGTGGTTCTAGCCCCATCACGAAGCGATCACCCACTCGTACAAAAGATCATTTTTAGTAATTGCGTAATCAGGTTATTCCTTTTCCTTCTCTGAGCGAAGCAGAACCTATCCTTAGCTACATTTTCTAACCCCTGACCACGAAGGTAAGACTATAAAATAAACAGTACCCGAGCTACACGGAGCATCAGAACTCGTCTGAGAAAAATTTGGAGCATGGTATGCAAAAAATTGGCCACCCCAGACATAAGGGATGGTCATTTCGTGACGCATTGGATAATTACAAGTGGCGCATTGCAGCTTTGTGCCTGTAGGTGTGTATTTTTATATCGTGAGTTTTCACTATAGAGTCGTGAGTCCTATACTCTTTTCTATGCAAGATGCAACGAAGTAACTTCAAATGCAATAGTGCTTTTACAAAAATTTACTTACAATAATTAAATAATTTAAAAAAGTTCATAATGTCAAGTATACTTATATTGAAAATCTTATTAGATATATGCGAGGGCCCAGGACTCTTTCTAGCAAGCAGAGAGAACAGACAAATCATAGTTCTAAGCTGATCTTGGTCTCAGTGCCAAAAACTCAAGTCCAGAGTTACCTTCACCCAAGGAAGCTCTCTGGCTCCCAAGGAAGCTGTACAACTATCTCTTTCAAGAGATCATTTCTCACTATTGTAGATTTGTGCTTAAATTAATTAATGCAATTGCGTAATTAAGATATTCCTTTTTCTTCCGTAATCGAAGCAGATCTTATCCTTATTTTCCAGCCCGTAACAATCAACGAAGAAGGTATAAAAAATACTTGAGTTATATGGCGCACCTGAACTCGTCTGTAAAAAAAAATTGCCGCATGGTATGAAAAGGTAGGTCAGCCCTGATCTACACAATAAAAAGCTTGCGTACCTGTTATTGAAATAAGAATCAAATAACGAATTAGTGGATGCGACTGAAAGAATGGCAAATAAATCAAAATACAAAAAAAAAAAACTTTAGGTCAACGTTAATAATTTTTGTTACTTATTACTCATTTTGGGGATGAGGGGAAAAATACAAGTTTATAACTTCAATCATTAGGTTATTTTGTATCTTAGAGGGTTAATCACCTTACAAAAACAAGTTATTAGTATATTTATTGTCATTGTCTTTAGTTATGTTTGTGCAGCTACTATTTCCTGAGATATAAATAAATAAATATTATGTTTTGTATTTTTTAAAACCGGCCTTAGGAAAAGTTGAAAACTAATACAACTAATCCTATTAGATTTATTTCATAGCTGATAATATTACGGATTAGAACATCGTATTTGCGTTCACAAAAGTTCAGAATTGATGGAATCGACCGTCCTTTTAAGAACTCAACATTTTATAACCACAGTGTCTTTCAAGAACTGATTATTTTCAGCTCAAACTGCAAAAAAGGTTTACAGAAGCTCCAAAAATTAATTAAATTTTACTGATTTCAATAATATTTAATTAATGCGAAACCGATCCTAAAAATATAGTATTTAATGAGATAAACTAAATATGCATATAAAGAAACTAGGCTCCTGGCTACTCGACTTTTCTTTTAGGTCAAGGACAGATTGGGCGCATTCAGCCTCCCGAAGTGAACTAAATTAATAATTTAATATTGAAGTAAAACTCCTACCTAAAAAAATATTGATCTTTGTTCGTTTTTTCTCCTATAGCAATTTCTTTTAAGCAACATCTACGAATTTACCTAATGAAATTACCTAAAATCCACTCTTAATCTAATGTGTTTCATTCAATAGGAGACCAGAAAGCGATCTCAGTAGAAGTTCTAAAAATTTGGTCTTTTTTTTTTTTTTTTTTTTTTTTTTTTTTTAGGATGCTGATTACGAATTTCAACTTTTCCACCTCGAATTTTTTTCCTGATACATAAAAAATAAAAATAAAATAAAATAAGATTGTTTTAGACTGATTAAAGATTTTGTATTAGGTATCGCTCAGTGTACTTATGTTGATTTCCGGCTGGTTTTATCTGCGTCAAAACTGTGGGTTGGTTACGCTTTGTTGTTATTATCCTTCTTCCTACCATATAATCAGATAAAACATAGAGCATAAAAATGCAATTGAGGTAGTTTATTCTGATACATTTACCCCTTTTATATGTTTGATATTATTTGAAAATATCATTAGTAAAATGAATAAATACCATTTCTTAAATAGAAGTATAAAAAAAAAAAAATTAGAACATCGTTGATTATTCTGAAAAAAGTGGTGAAGTCTAAGAAACATGGTGATATAGACTAACAACTTAAGGAATAACCTTATAGGCGGAGCTTAGGCCGGAAGATTACGCTCAAGGAGAAGGAAGCCTTCTTCCTCTGCATAACTTCAGACAGTTACCTTGTCAGATATACCATCTCGATTTTTAATATTTTGATTTGTTTTACATTCTTTCTATCATATGCACTAATTCCTGATTTAATAGTGACTTCAATAACAAAGGTGGTTGTTAGGCACATGCGATAAATGGACAAAGGTTCTTCCGTAAGTTATTTAACTATGCATTTTTTAAATTTCCGGAAAAAATTGAGGTTACAGAGTAGAAATTCGTAATCAGCACTCAAAAAAAAATTTTTCAAATTTTTAGAACTTCTCCAAACATTTTCAGGTAAAAGTACCATGTGCCTGGACTATTGCCGGACGGAAGTTGTAAGAAGAAATAAATAAACATAATTTGTTGGAGCGCCCAAGAAAACAAAAATCGATGGGACCTTTTAATAACTCTGAAGAAAATTAGGAACTCTTATCCCTTCATAACCCTTTTGTACTTATCAATATCAACCCCGTTTGAGGGAAAGAGTTGAAAACTAACTGTTGAAGAAATGGAGCGTTGAGAGGCAGCTAAACTAAGACGCTATCAGGGAATAATAAACGAAGCTGAGATAAAATGCGGTGCCAGAGATAAGTTAGTAAGGACCGGGTGGAAGGCAGGTGAGGTGGAAGGAGACATCTTATCGTCCACTGATAACAGCGAGATAAGGTGGGCTCCCTCTCGAGAGAGGCAACAGATATTTTACATCGTTCAACTCTTATTACGCCGGCTTGATCGCATTAGCTGCCAGCCGTCTATCGCGGAATGGTAAACCTCGAGGATATATGAGGCACCCATATAGAGGATGGAGAGTTCCTAAAGATGGATATCTGTTAATACGAAAAGATCTAAACGTTATAAAGTCGCAAATCAGATACGAGTGCTGCTATGGTTAGGAGTAACATTAACAACAAATTGCTACGATAATAGAACAAGGTAGTCACGACCAAATATGTAGATGCAGTAAATGAATGGGGTCTCCTATTGAAATATTTGGACTAAACACGACTGATTCGGTTCGAAGCGGTAATTTATAGCTATCCTTACGAAGTTTTATTTGGATATAACTGATAGGTGGAAGCAGAGAATCAAGTATAGTCGAAGGAAATCATAAATTAGATACCATAAGGCGTCATTGAATAAACTAATATTAAATATAAAAAAAAGAAAAGGGTTTTTTAACCAGAATTCTTTTATAATAAATATGATAAATTCAACCACAAATCTTCAGAAGTTTCCGTCAATATTTATAACAAAAAAAAAAAAAAATGTGTACCACAAAACCGTCTGTGAAAGGTCTTGTGTTCGGTACTTAATTAGGACATATTGTTTCATAACCAACGATTATACAAGATGTGGTCAGCATCCACATCAATTTCACATTACAACTAAAGAGAGACTCATATAACAACTAAAAGTGTATAAATCAAAATAAAGAAATTTGGGCAATGTGAATAAAAGCATCAATTTTAGGCTTGAGGACTCTAATGACGCCTCAAACTATTTAATTAAAACTAAGATTTCCATTCTAAAACTGGACTAAATTTTCTACAGTTTGAGACCAGATTGAGTTTTCTACCTTGAATAATTTCGGAGATCAGCCATTCACCAATTATTGCTCGGTAGCTTCTAAATGACCGACCTACGGTAAAATTTCATAGAACAACCTTTAAACTACATTTCATTTGCAGCAAGTTGAATACTTAAACGTTTTTTTAAGACCTCTAACAGATTGCAAAATGCTGAGATTTAAATTTTCACAAGAAAATATCCTATGTGGCATTTTGGTGATTTTTATACTTTAGATTTAATATTATTTAGAGTCTAAATTAATTTGGTCTCAAATTGTAGAAAATTTCGCCTGCTTTTCATTGTTTTTTTTTTTTCAAAACACAGTTTTTTAATATTACATCGTTCTCTAACCTTTCTCTCTCCAACTCATGGCTGTATAACAGCATCTAATTCCCTCTAAATGGTTGTTGGATTATGGGTCAGACTGTCGATTTCAGCTGTATCATGGAAACAGTGTTTACAAGCCGAATATAAACTGTGTAATTTCCTGTAAATTTAGCATGACCGTCAGAGAAGACTATCTTCAGATTTTATACATATAAAAGTCTTTATATGTCTATATTGACAGGTTAATGAAGAAACTGTTAACATTCTCTGGCGATAACTGGAAATATCGGGGTCAGAAATGAGGAGGTGCGGGTTTGGCATCGTCAACGGCGTTGCTAGATATTTAGGCCCAATCATCAGAGTCATTGATGATATTGTGAAAGAAGACCAGCGGTGATAACTGAATGAACGCTGATAGTGGTTGCTCTCTTTAATCTTTTCGAGGTCACAGGAAAAAGATTCTAAACTCTCTAAAAATAAATTGATAGTATTGTTGATTTCAAATATAAATATTTGAATTGGGAAATTGTGAGATTTAAATTATAATCGATAATTATTTTTCGGAGAAGTTTGAGATTCGCTCGGGTTTAAAACAAGGCGATTCCCTTTCACCTATCCTATTTAATTTAGCATTACAGCATGTTATTAGAAAGGTGATGCGTACCGAAAGGGGTTTAGATTTTGGTGTTAAATATCCGTACTTGGGTTTGTGGATGAGCTGGTATTGTTAAGTGAGGACGCGGAAACTATAAAACTAAATACAACAACGTTGATGAAAGCCAGTAATGAGGTTGGTCTCGAAATAAATACGGATAAGACAAAATATATGGTTAGCAACAAAAGCGGCGGCGATTTTGATCATATAGATTTGAACACGTTGAGAAGAGTAGGTATTTGGGGTCTATGATAACTATAAAAAAACGATATCCAAGAGGAAATAAAGGCGTGGTTAAAGTGGGAAATGTTTGTTATTTTTCGGTATCAGCATTACTAAAGTCACGCATTTTGTCCAGAAACTTAAAAGTTAGAATTTACAAAACTATTATCCTTTCAACTGTCCTGTGCGGATGTGAAACGTGGCCGTTAACCTTAAAGGAAGAACAACGTCTTAATGTCTACGGAATTGGAGAATTCTGGAGGTTGCACGATGCGGAATGGTGTAACTGCACCCTATTAATATAATCGAAGCTATATCATCGCGATGGTTGAAACGTGCTTGTAATGTTGTTAGGCTAAGTAAGGAAAGAATTCCTAAAAAATATTAAACGCTGAGGTAAACGTTTAAGGGGTAGACCGAAAAATAGGTGGGAGGATTTTCACTAAGATTGATCTTATGGATTTGGATTTGGACGGTAGTCGGTGGACCGAGGTTTGTAGACAGCGATTGGTGGTATAGACATCGAATCTTCGGGTTCGTTAAGCCTTTCATTATTATTGTATTATTTAGAAATCGAACTAATTTAACAGAAAATATGATAAATTATTTAAATGGTTTGTCTTTAAAATTAAAGCCAAGACCATTAAACCTGTTAGAGGCACTGATTTAGAAATTAAATTAAGTGTTTTATTGATTAAAAAATAAATTAAAAGCCTAACATCTTTTTCTTAAAAGTACTTGACGGAAATCAGAGATTTTAATCTTTTTTTTTACTGACATATAAAGAGAGACACAAATAATACATAAATGGGTATTTCTAATTGGAATAGCTGACACAAACGCATGAGCTTTTTATTGTAATCATATTTTTAATTTGAATGTTTTATCTAAGAACTAATTAATGGTTATTGGTAGTTGTTTAATAATAAGATTTATATATAAAATGTATAACAACGGTAGAATTTCGTGCCGAATACATTTTTTTCATTTAAATGGTTTAATGTTTGTTTAAATTAAACGATAACATATAAAATCTTCAAGAGTTTAAGTTTAATACAAATATGAACTTAAATATCCCTTTTATAGCAAATAGTTTACATTTTAATTGTGTAATCAGTGGCAACAAATCAAAATTCAGAATAACTTCATTCAGTATAACTAGCTCAAGTGTTATTTATAACAAATCCATGACATATTTTTATTTCTTTTAAGGCTTCTGATTAAAAAATAACAATCGGAATACATCGATATGATAATAATTCATATAAGAATCATCAAATAAGAATAATTTACCTGAATCGAAGATATTTAAGGGCTCAATAGATCACACATAAAACCTTTTTTTGTCTTTTTTTTTACAGATTTACTTTTAAAACAAAATAATTCAATATTTGAATTAAAACCATCACTTTAAATTAAAATAAAAAATACGAATATTTTATCATGTGTCATGGTGAAAAGATTTTTGTGTAGTTTGTAATATGATTTTTTTGGACTACAATTAGATTAAAATTTTTAATTTATTTTTTTAGAAATCAAATATTACTTGATGATTACATAATTATTACTAAGGGAGAAAAAAATGTTCAACTATAACCCTTGGAGGGTCTTTAGTTCGGTGCTTGGTTAAGGACGTAATGTTTCTTGATTACCGGCTAGAAAATCTGACCAGGATCGCAGTCAACCGCCATAGTACTAATTACTAGACCATGTTAAAAATTTCGTACCATATAATTAAGTGGTAAAACGAAAACTTCTACATACGCACATTAAATCAGACTCATTCCCTGTGAATTATTTAATAATTTAAAATCAACTTATACAGTTTTTATCATTTTAACGAAAGATCAAGCGATTTTGAAGATTTGCAAAATGACAGATCAATCTTTGGATTAATTTTACGCCATGATATTAATAAAAAAAAAAGAAGAGCGAAATCTCAAATACGCCGTTTAGGGAAATGATAAAATAATAATGTAACTAAAAAAAAAAATATTTAAAAAAAAGATATATTAGTGACTTTGGTTAGAGCGAGTCGTTTGGCAGACGCTTTCCGGGTTCAATTAACTCTAAAATTAGTGAAAGATTAGCCTGACATTAGTGAAAGATTAAATCATCTTTTTATGAATCATCTTCAAGCCTAAAGATTATTACACTTCGAAGGTTGATCGTAAAATTTATGACGGACATAGATCAGTATTTTATGAAAGTAATTTATTTTATTAATAATTTATGACGACAATATAACGCCATATTAAATCTTAATATTTTATTAAATCCATAAATTCTATTTAAATTAGTATAAAATTTTGGGATATTTCGACACACGGTCTTGCGTCCATTGTCAATTTACGTAATGTTATTTATTCCTCTTCAATTTACATAATTTATTTAGTTATTAATATTATTATTTTATTATTCTATATTCTATTTTAAATAAACATAATTTCTATCCATCAATCTGTAACATTCTATCGAAGCAATGAACATATTGAAAGAATCTGAGACATAAAATTTAATTTATAATACCTAAACATTTTAACATGGTAAAGCGAATATTAACGTCTTAAGATTACAGAAATAAATATATAAAAAAAGATAATTAAGGAATGCAATAACAAAAAACCTTACAATGCAAGGAGGAAGAGAAAGAATAAAATATTGTCATTGAGGAAAATGAAGAACCATGCAGGATGAGAGAAAGGTGGGAGGTGTTATACGCCTTGGAAGAGCGAGAATGGCAGAGAGAAGTGAAAGAGAGAGAGGGGAAGAAAAAGAGATGCCCGGATAGGAACCGTGGGTGGGAGCCGAAATGGGAAAAAGAAACCGCTAACCTTTTTACCGACCCCAGGGGCGGTAGATGAATGCCTGTCCCTCACGGAAACTGGCCACTTCCAAGAACAAGCCGCCCTTTTGGAGTTTCAATAAATTACGTTCAAGTCCCGCCTGTCTGTCACCTAATCAATGACATATGGAGACGGCACTAATACTGATAGCATTATCAAGTTCATTAGTAGCCGAGTTAGGAGGATAGGGGGTCCACTATGGTCCAATACACTGAGACCCTTCAATCATTGGTTATTTCATATAACCTATGATTGTCTGAACGAGCCTGCAAGATTAGGAGTAGATATAGAATTTTCGGAAGAAAAAGTTTTTTGTACTATGATAATACATACATTCAGATGAATAGAGAGATAGAGGAGAGTAAATATATAGGCCTTATTATTTAAAATGTTTCTTTGACAACAATGGTGGCTATTTGTGTTAATACAGAAAGAATGATACTAGCATCTTAGAAAAGAATAGAGGAGAACCGTGCCTCCGCATCACCAACACCTCATCACACGAACCGGAAGCCGCTCATCATCAAGGGTTGAGTTAGTTCTAGTCTTGAGCTAGAGGATTCAAAATGATTTTTAACATCCTTAGCTAAACGTTGTTGTGACCTCTATTGGTACAAAACAACGCTATTGGTATAAAATTTCCTTATTGTGGAATGGTTAACTTTGGTAAATAAGGTAACGCGATTATTTACGATTATAAAACGCGATTATTTAAATCACTTTCATAGTATAATTCCTGATATGACGTAATTCAATAATGAGGAGTAATTAATCAATAATTCCTAACAAATAAATTAATAATCCTCAGTAACTTACTTCATTATTGATATATATATATATATATATATATATATATATATATATATATATATATATATATATATATATATATATAATGCCTACCTGAGTTAAAAGACAAGTGTCGATTTTTTTATTAAATTTGAGTTTGAGGTAAATTTTATTATTATGATCATTATTAGGAAGATTCGAAAATAAAGCCTTAAATATCCCAAATACATTACCACTCAACGTTTCGGCAATTCAGGCATACAGTAGTATATATCGTGGTAGCCGCTGTGAAACCTTCACTGTGTCGAACAGATAATTTTACAGGACAAACAAAACAGATTTATAAAAAAAAAACAATGTTATGATTATAAACATTGCAACACGATAGATAATTAATTAATAACAATAGTGACTGTGAGACCACCTTTTTAAAGATTGTCTTGGAAGTGCTGCATTGGTAATTTCTAGCTGTAACTGTTACGAATGCGATGAACACTAACAATAGGAGGATTATTTTTGATCAATTTAAAACATATCAAGATTTTTATCACATAAAATCAAGGAGATAAAATATAGTATCTAATAAAATCCAAATCACATAAATCATTTGTGGTCACATAATCACATAAATGAATGGAGGAGGTTTCACGGTGGCAACTCGATATTAATAACTACTTTGAAGAGACGTTTAGAATTTTTGGCTGCTTATGTGAGATGTGCTATATCAGGTCTACATTTATGTGTTTTTACCTTATAACGTCATGATAATGCCTGAACTGGCGAAACGCAGACAGGTTAGTTATAAACCGATATTTGAAAGAATTAAGGCGTTGATTTGTAATCTTCTTGTTTTTTTCTCTAAATAGGATTATAATATTTATTTATCTGAGTTATTCTATTTTTCGCCACTCGAGAATGTTACAGACTACTAAGGCCAACTTTTTCATACTCAAAATCGCAGGAATAGAATTGATATTATAGTAAAAGCAATTTCAAAACAAGGTTTTCGGTAATTTTTAAGGATACCCAGGAAACCAAGCTTCCACTGTGGTTGAATTCACAAAACCGGGACACTTAAATAAGAAGTATTTACCAGATTAAGTAGAGGAGTTCAACCGTATTCAGGTGAATTCGCGCCGTGAGGTTCTACATTAAAAAAGAAAACATCTACTTCTAGCCAATATGTGGGATCAAGCAATATATCACGAACAACATAATTCAAGGAGCTTTTCTTCAATTAATTGGATTAATTTTTTTTTTAAATCTGGTGCAGTGCGCGCATCACACAACTTTCTCTTGCTGTCCTATAATAATTATCTTTTTAAATATAACTTTAAAGAATTCACATAAACAATACTTGAAATAAACTCGGCAGCATTCACTTCTTCACATCTCCTACATAAGTACAATAAAACAATTTTAGAACGACAATTCTGTACACTACCTATATATTTTAAGTTTGTCAAGTTGAAAATATATTTTTTTAGTTTCACTTTAGTTTCAATGGAAACATTTTGTTTCCATTATATAATATAAATGTAGAAATTATTAAATCAATTTCCGCTTTTGTATTCCTACATTACATTATTACAGAGCGTTTGTTGATAACAGATTGGCGTATTGGTGGGAGGAGATTCGATCGCATCCGTCTCCTTTCGGTTGCGCTCGGTTATCCATCTAGGGTCTTGTATTTTTGCTAATTCCATTCCGAATTAGATCATTTGTATTTTAGAGATTTTAATCACCTTTCATATGATTGCATACACGATTTACCATAAAATACTTGCATTTTATTATACGCAAATAAAATTTTCTTTTCGCTATAACTTTTTTCCCTGCATTTTCTTGTTGATATACTACATACAGAAAAAGTTAAAGGACTTTCAGGAGAAGACATTAGGCAAGTTTTATCAAAATCGTTACAGCCGTTTACGAAAAAATTATAAAATCCATGATATAATTGCTACTTCCGGCTAGTCTGATGCACTATATCTTTGCTATTACTGGTCCGAGTTTGATGATTCTTTTTTGTTTTTTAGATAATTTAATTACCTTTCATACAATTCCATACATTATTTAATATAAAATGCACGTTTTTTTAAGTTATGCGCAAATAAAATATTCATTTCATCATAACTTTTTTCCTTGCATTTTCACGTTGGTATACTACATACATGAAAAGTATGAAGAATAATTTAGGAAAGTTTCATCAAAATTGTTAGAGCCTTTTAGTGCATTTCGAGAAAATTGTTAAAAATTGTCGATTATATATACGTGTAAGTATCTGCTTACTATATACTTCGTATATAAATAAGGGAAAGTAAAAATCAAAACCATTAAATGCCGTACTGTGTCTAATAAAATCTACAATTCCTATCTGAGAATTAATTCGAATAATTATAAAGGTTGTAATGAAATATTAATGCTTAACATCCAACAACGCCAAAAAATCATCGTCAAAAAATAAAATTACTAGAAAATACACTACCGAAATAATTTCAAGTGTAAATAAATAAATTTCACCTCAATTTTATTCATAAACTTATTTTACATAACAAAACAAAATTGTATATATATATATATATAAACACTATATATATATATATATATATATATATATATATATATATATATATATATAGTGTTTTTGTTTTATATATATATAAAACAAAATTATCATAATTATAGAAATCAAATGAATCCTAGCAACCCCTTGTCACTCCAACCTCAGCCTCAAGGGACGAACCGGGGAACTTATAAGACCAGTATAAATCTGTTGGAATTGAAACTCGGAGCTGTTTAGAGGGATGAATCCGAATTGAGTGTCGGAATATTTGATGAGATGACGAAGAGTAATAGTTAAGTCCCGGCATCCCTTCTAGAGTTTCCGAATTGAGCCCCGAATCTTTTTTCATTAAATTATTCTACCATTCTATAACGCCCCTAGTTCACTTAGCGAAAGGTTGAGTAAGCTAGAAAGAACATAGAACGAGTACGTGTTTGAGAGAGAGGGACTGATGGACAGAGATGGAGAAAGGAGGCTTTTTATATCTTTCATGGAAATAGAGATGGTAAGGGGAATAACTACATCAACTCTCTACTCAATACTGAATAGACTTGTTGCCAAGTACTGATGGAAGAATGAAATTATTAGATTGAAAACTAAAAATTCCCGATGAATGTCTGTTTTTTAAGAACAATTCCTAATTTTTTCCCAACGCGAAAAATGCAAGCAGAATTCCCGGCCTTTAAGAAACTCAAGTCTGCTGGACATTCTGTAATAAAAAAATGTTTTGGGAACTGAGACGACTGTCCGAGTGAACCGCCATGAGAGATGAAGATGATGATGATGAACGATTAGAGCTGAGAATAGACTGGACGGCCCTTCTTGGAGGCTGCCATTGTTAGGCCTAGGACGGTCCTGATGAAAGGGGGAGATGCGGCGCCAAGAGCACCTACCTGCCCCGCCCGCCGATAATAGATACCTCTAGCCCCGGCCTCACTCTAGTACTCCGTCCAAAATATATATCAGGTCAGTGCGCTAGTAACGCTATAGCATTACCATTATACTCCAATTCAACAAAAACAAATTATTATATTTTCCCCTCTTGAATTATCGATACCTATCTATCTCATATATAAACAATTGACCATCAGCGAATTTTCTTGATCTAATAAAAAATTCTGGATACAAGAATTTTTTTTTGTTACAGACGAAGATTCGTGTCCAGTAGGACAGCACATTCCCCTTCACACGTTTTTGCGTACTCCAACCAAAAAGAAGAGTAGGTGACAAGTTAAATAACTTTAAAATGAGAAATCGCAGCTCAATAATTATGTCTTTAATTTCATTTTTTAAATAACTTTTCCAATGGTCCTTTTGTTTTACAATTTATCTAGATTTTTCTTCTATATATTGTAAATATTTTAATTTATTATATCTATATGACAGTAATTTTTTTATCTTTCGCATACAAGTAAGTAATATTTTCGTTAGTTTAAAATATAATAATTTTTCTTTGTATCCATTATATCTTTTTTTTCACATTTAATTTCTTAAAGCAGTAACTTACTGGTAGTATGTATGCATTGTTCCTGAGATCAAAGATCAAGACCAATAAGGTTTATAATGTACAATGCACTTATGCCATTTTGTAAATAAAAATATAATTCTATCCAATCATTTCATATTCCAGGATATCCTATTTATTTATATCCAGTATTTTTCGTATATTTATTTGTTTTTTTCTAAAAAATATAATTCCTAAAAATAAGTAAAATGTCAAATTTATGAAAGGATACAAGATGCCTGAATTTCCCCAGGCGTAGAGGGTGACTGTTACGCAATGGCACTTATCAGAAAGCGACTGATAAGGAAGACAATGCCCCTCCCCTAGCGGTAGATGATGATGAGGCAACTATCTCCATGTAACCTCCTCCAACCGGTCACATTACACACCTAACAAATTACACATGATCGACAATATATACGAACTAGTGTAAATGAGCAATTCAACCACAGAGGACATGAAAAACATAACAGGAAATTATATTTACCTGTGATTTTTAAATCAGATACGGTGTACAATCATCTGAATATTTTTATATTATCCTTGGTTTCTGACCCCCTAAATTATTTTTTTAAAATACGAACACACTCTACGGATTGAGCAGCTATGAAAAAATAATACAGTTTAATTAAAAATATCTATAAAATATATGCATATTAAAAGATATAATAATAACAATAAAATGACCAAAGATAACAGAAATGGCAAGGGTCACTTGTTCTTTCTTGTAATTAAATGCCTACGAGCACGGGAACATTATTTCCGGAAATTTCTGCCTTCATCGGTAGACGACAATTACTTATAACAGTTCAATAACGTTTTATAAAATTAACTTTTTTTGGACTCAAAACAGCAGAGAACAAAGCAAGACCTCAACATTTTATTTTACTATTACCATAGCCCCAAGATAAGATATTCAAGAATGCAAAAATTGCAAACAAAAAATTAATAAATTTTTTTTTAACACTGATCAATGCCGCATTATGAAACAATAATTTTTTTGTTCCTATCCTTGACCCTCATATCATCATTGATAGGCATGTTAAGATTTCGTCCAAAGGAAATTTTTCTTACTCTAATTCGCTTGAAAAAAGACCACAATTCATAAAAGTCAGATGATAGTATTCTCATAAAGGCATCTGAAATATTAAAGATATAGAAATATATTTTAAGCCAATATATAATTAATAAAATGATGATGCGTTAAGACATTTTTTCTTAAATTAAAAACAGAACTCCGAATAATCTAACGGTTAGGAGTATAACTATAATCAGAGAAATTATGAGTGAAAAGATGAAGTTGATAAGCAACAACAATGGAAAGAACAACGCCATAATATGAAAACAAATACAGAGATAAATGATAGAAATTAACAGAAAAAAGTAATCAATTAACTACACATTTGATAAAATTAAGTGCATTTAAACTCACTCGGTTTATCATCATGCTCTTGATACGCATTGGGTAGGTATATGAAGGAAATTTAAATTCCAAAATCTGATTTGAACACCACATGACTTCGTTGTACGCTTATTAAACTATAAATCAGTGGTACAAAAAGTGTTCCTGAATCACTATCATGTTACAAGCTTCGGAAGATAGTATATATAGTAGATAGTATTTCAAAAAACGACACTCGGCGTCGCGACGCACAGCGGTTCGAAACGCACTTTTCGGGACAAAGCAGCGCTCTGGTCGTTCTATTTATGATAGAGCAACCATCTCAACGCCATTTATCTCCTAAGTAAATTCACTTGTAATGTTCAGATTACCAAATTTTTAGACAATTTTTATTTGATGAAAATCTAGAATTCTTTTTTGTAAATCTCAATTCATGCATATATCAAAATTTTCTGTATTTCCCTATGTTTTAAAGTGATATGAGATAAGTTAAAGAAAATGTAGGATTTTATATCACGATTAGGTGATTTCTTACGATTTTTCAAAAAATGTCATCAAAATTATAATTTTTTTACATATCTCAATACATACATAACATATTGAAGTGCGAAGTATGCGCAAATTTTAGGTTTGTTTCTAGATTGTACTATGAAAATTTTAAACCTATGCATCAATTTTTACGCTTTTGACGAGGCATAACCCGTATTTCGCTATAGAAATTTTTCAATGTGTATGCCAAAAAAAATTGTCATAGAAAAATAGCTTAGAGCTTAAATTAAGGTATTCAGTTGGAAAACCATAATGAAGTTCTGCCCCCAAGCTAGATATAACTAGACATTTATTTTCGAAGGGCGTTTTTTTTCTTTCTTTGATTTGATATTTGCTGTTACGTAATGTGATAGCTACTGTTAAAGTGATGTCTGATAAGAAGGAATTAATATTTAAAATAAGGACAAATTCTACCTATACCTATTTTTTAATATTTTGTTTTTTAATAATTATGACTAAACACTTCCCTAAATATTTGAGGGTGCAGCTTTTGAAGGGGAGGACCGACAGCACAATGAGCTGTTTTATATATATATATATATATATATATATATATATATATATATATATATATATATATATATATATATATATATATATATATATATATTGAGATATGCAAAAAAATTATAATTTTGATGACATTTTTTGATAAATCGTAAAAAAATCACTAAGTTGTGATATAAAACCCCCATATTTTCTTAAGCTTATCTAATATCAATTGAAAACAAAGAGAAACTATTGAAAATATATATACTGAAAACAGAAAATATTGATATACATAAGAATTATTAGTAAGCAGATTTTTTTTCCTTAAATAACCAAAACGAATTATATATTTTTATCAAATAAAAATTAGCTAAAAATTTGGTTAACTAAACATTTAAAGAGAATTTACTCAGGAGCAAAATGATGTTGAGATGATGGCTCTATCCTAAATAGAACGACCAGGGTTTTTCCCGAAAAAGTGCGCTTTGAACCACTGTGCGACGTCTATTAGCGTCGGTAACTTGTGATGGTGCCCTGAGTCGTAATTCCGGATGGGTTAGTCTCAGAATTTTATTTTCTAAAACTTTTATTTGTCGCTATTATTTCTAAAACTGAAAGAGAGCCATTTAAAAAATCTATTATGAAAATTAAGAAAAGTCTATAAAGACTTACAAGAAAGGATTGCCAATTTAAACCAAAATCTAGTATGCTATTTATATCAACATATAAATCATAAATACCAAATTTGAGTAGTTTTGCACTAGGTTTTAATGTAAAATCTTAAATGGCCTTCAATTTAAGTACCACTTTCGGTGATCATGCAATAACCAAAAAGATGTTACAAACTAGATGTTACAGCAATCTCAAATACAAAATTTCAACGTTTTGCGGCAAACCGTTTTTGAGTTATGCAAGTCAAAATGGTGGATTCAGGGGTGATCAAAATAGATATACCCCTTGAAATCTGAAAACTTTCACGATTACAATACTTTCTTTAATGCGTACAAGAATGTCAAAAATACTCAGAAAAAAAAAACTTACATATTATAAGTTATAAGTTTATAAGTTAACCATTTTTAAAATCAGAAAATTTTTTAATTGTTATAAAGATAAAATGTTTGATAGGTTCCAATACAAATATTTACTTATTAATTTATACCCATAAAACGACGTCAAAATGTTAACAGCCGTTGAAAAGAAAATAAAGAATGCAGAAATAATTAATTAGAACGGATTAATCCGTAACATTTAAATTTACACCTTGGTCTAAATCATGAAAATATTTACATAATTTACAATATAGTAGCGTTAGATCCTAAGGCAGTTTAACTCGTTCCCGCTATTTCATTTTAGGTCCGACTATTCGCCATTTACGGTAGTACTTTCGTTGTCGATGCAAACAATCATTTGAGGACCACTCATTCTCCCAAACTAATGACCTCAACTCAAGATCAGGGCCACAAGGATCACTAAGAACTGAAGATATCAAAAAGCTAATAAATAAATAAGTACATCACATATAAAAAAAATAATTGTAAAATTGAATTTTTCACAAAAATTTCCATTTTCAAATATTAACCGAAAAATCTTAGTTAAATCATTTGACATTGTTTATGTATGATTTCCTTATAACCAGCACAGGTTCAGTCAGGATAATAGAGGAAGGTTCCTTAAGGAAGGTGCCTTTATTCTCTCAAAAAGCAGTGGTGAATTTGTTGGTCAACAAGTCAACGATTAGCCAATTCAGGCATCGTTAGGACGATCAGATAAATGCAGAGTTATTTACTGGTACTAAAACTGGTATTACTAAAATGATATTTTAACATTTTTGTCATCAAAAGATGACAAAACATCATTTTGTCATCTTTTGCTCTAATAAATTAATATAATTTTAACCTTGGGTTTTCAGTATAAACATTGATTTGTGGATATAGGAATGTATTACAGAACAAAAGTAGGTTATCATTAAATTGAGTAATTAAAGAACGGAAATGACTTTTTCAAAGGCCGCTCACACACATGCAAAAGCCAGGTTTCGTATGATTCAATCTTCACAAACGGTTTCGATTGTTTCAAACAAGTACGAAAACAAACAGAAGGCAGAGGATGGGAACGAAGGTTCCTGTTTACCGAAAGAGTTGATGACCTCTAAATAAGGCAGTCCGCGGGCCACCAAAAGTGTAGAAACTCTCCCTCCAGTTCTCTTTAGAAAATGTTTACCCAAACAAGACCAGGGTTGTCTTCCGCAGGTATCAGTACTGTCCTTCCTCTAGAACTGTCTCCTAGTCACTCTACAAATCATTCTAGTCTCTCTATAATCGTAAAGATAAACTGTTTAAAGCTTACTATACTTGATTCATACCATACTTACATTAACATGTATAGCAGCAAGATTTGAGAAGTTCTAACTCATTATTAAATTATGATAAAAACATTTCTTTCCTGAAAACATTTGAACTTTCTGAGAAGGATATAGTGGAGATCGATTGTGGAATTGTGGTGCTTTTGAGGATGACGCATTAACAGTGCCATCCATCAGCGGTTGGCTATATTACCACATAACTTCTGGAGACATAACACCATGCTTTTGGTGACTGATCGTACTATGTCAGAGACATATTAATTGTATTTTAATCATATTGCAGTTAAGCCAAGCGATACAAAATAAAAAATAAAAACAATTTTAATAATTAAATCATTCTTCTATCACATGAATCAATTATCTACAATGAATTGAGTTAATGCATTTATCTATTAAACGAATGGCCTTAGACTTTATAAGAAAAACTTTACGATAGAGCGGATTTGTCTTAAAATTGGTCAAATTTTATGTTACTACTCACTCAGCCTCGATTAACTTAATAGCAGTTACGTGGTTAAGAGAGATGGATCTCCTGGGAAGATTTGTGACCTGGAATCCATATTTTCAATCTACAAGTAGAGGGACAAGCGTGGTTCGTAGTTCTCTAAGCTAGCTGTTGTCCTTATATGTAACATATTGTAATATTTGGCAATTGACAGCTAAATTTTAGAAGTGTATATAACATAAATATTTTATATATAAATTTATAATTTATATTTATGTATACACTTATATTAATAATAAGTGTATATTGCATTAATATTTTATAAGATGTATATTTATATATTTATATATATTATTATTTAGTATTTTATTATTATATAGTATTTATATATATTATTATATAAATATAATAAGTGTTTGCTATTATTATTTTTTTTTTACGTAGCTTCTGCGAATAAAAACACAGCTTTAACACTCAAGGGAAAAGTTTAGTTAAAATCTTTTTAATAGTGGCATAGATAAGTGGCATGTACCTCGAAAGAATGTACATCGTTGAAGGGCTTAGAGAGGAGTTTTGTTCGATCGAAGATGGGAATGATGGCCATTGTTTTGAAAAGTAAGCATTGAAAGAAAATAACAGATTTTTTAATTTAAATATTTATATATATAATTAAATAACATAGATATTTTAATTACAACTAGGTCCGAATTACAAGATGTATATATAAAGTGTTGTACATACATTAGTAATGACAGGTGGTGACTCAAATGCAAATGTGGAATCACTGTCTTTTTGATATGACCCCTTCGCACTATATAGTACGAGATTGTATTTAAAATAAAAGTTCTGTAAAAATGTCATATTAGGCGGCTATACGTAAAAAAATTGAGGAAAACAACCTGTCTCTAACTCTGCTTTAGAGTATTTTTAAATCTCCAACACATCCCTAGAATTTAATCGAAAAGGATCCCTCCAGTGGAACACTGAGCAAGCTCCTGCTCCTGATGGCTCTATAATTGGTAAAGCAAGCAGACGGTGGATGCAGGAGGTCGATGAGGGCATTAGGAGTCACTGGATGGAGACATAAGGCCAGAAATTGAGAGGAATGGATCAGCGTTGTTAAGGAAGCCAAGGCCCAACACTAGTACTACTTAGTAAGTAAGGTATAGAACACAGTAGATATTGAGGTCAGAAGGAAGGTTATTAATTGTTACACAGTATAGAACATTGACTATAAGGCCTCGTACGCACTTGTAACAAACTGCCGTTCCGTTCCTCCGAACCGAATAAATCTAGGATCTGGGCGGCTAAACTTAAATAATGTTCGGAAGAACGGATCAGGCCCGAACGCTCCGCTGGCGGTTTTTCACTGTCTCATCAAAGAAATGCTCGAAACGGGATGAGACTAGTGTGGACGGGATAGAAGGAAGCACCGTTCCGTGCATCCGTTCTTCGAATTCCTTAAATAGCAAAACAAATTAATAACATTTATTGGAAACTCAAAAATAATAATAACATACGATCAAAATATTAATCTCATCAATGAATAAAAAAACTTAGGTTCCTGTAAAATTCTGCAAAACGACTTGTTGAGTAACTTTTGTAATGATTCATTTTAATAAGATTTATTTTTATATATTTTTTTATTTGAAGAAAAATATTAAAGTTTTCAATACATCCATAAAATCTAAAAATGTACAATGATCATCATTCCAGTCTTAAGTAAACATTTTAAAACGACTATTAATAGTTTTATGTTACGAATAACTTTTACAACAAACATTATATGATTTTGATATTCCTCTGCTATTAAAATGGCCGAACAAATTAACTTGAGATTCAGAGCATTAGGCTTAAGAAAAAAAATAAAACTTTATGCTAAAATTAAAGATTTAATATGTTAAACAACTAGAATGCTAATAAAAATATATTTACTGGCATGTAGTCTTCAAGTAACTCTTCTGCTATCACTTCGGCGTCTACATGCAAACGGTTTGAGGGAAATAGTTTGTCTCTAACTCTCCTTTGGAATTTTTAAAAAATCTCTTTTACAGTTTAAGCACTTAGGTCTCGTAAATTGGTAGTTGGTTACTACCAACCTAATAAAATTGGTCATACCGTCGGTCAAGGGGGAATATAGTTAAACATTTCAATATAGAATTGAAATAATTTTAAAGACTGAATGCTATTAGAGGTTTATGAGTACTATATGTTATATTGTATCGTTTACTCTGAAGTAAATACCTAATAAATCCGAGACTAGACACCCCCTTATGGCAGTGGCGTATGCAGAAGGAAGAAGAGGGTTGGAGGATATATCAACGCACCAAAATGTACGAAAAAACATACAGTTTGTATGGCGCTTATCCTTCAAAACGACTACCAATTAGGCGATTATAGACATTGCTTGCCTTCTCCTTATGAAATCCTCCCCTCCCCCGAAAAAAATTCTGCGTACACTCAAGCCTTATGAAATAAGACCGATGATCAGCCGCATGCAATGGCTCCATAATTTATATTTCCTTAACAAGACAGTAGCAAACTAATCCAAGCTTACTAATTATCTCCTAATTTTATAATGGAGATAATAAGGCATGAACTAAAAACTAAAACTATACTAATAAACTAAGAGTTAAGAAACACAACGGCATGCGTTCAAATCTTTAATGGATGCGACTTTTAACATTCAATTGATATAGCTTCTATTAAATGCTACTAATCGCAAAAACAACCTATTGTAAAGGTAACTTGCACCAAATAGAGTAGTATTTTTTTTTGTTCATGTTTACAAAGCACAAGACCTGAGCGGAACATGGAAGATCATTAGATGGAAGCGGACTTTAACGACTGCCCAAGTAAGGGCATATACTATCTTCAAAACAGCTTTACTGATTCGAGACATTATGTAAGAAACAGAGAAAACTGACTCGACTATTTAAAGCTCCATGAGAAAGGATTTCGCGCGTGGGATTTCGTAGAAGCCTTTAAATTTAAAGATAAGCGAGTCTGATTGGTTTCAATACAAACTAATAATAAACTAGCACATGTTCTGCGAATAGAGCTTTTGTTTTACCATGAAAGATTTTTTAAAATTATTTTTACCTACTAAGACATATTTCTTTTTTACATCAGACGGATTATTAATTTACACCTAGATTATAACTACCGATGAGTAGAAGGATATCTGAAAAGGTGTACTATGTAAAATGTTACATTATAGTTCATCATGAATTTTAAAGATTACTAAAAATCGAAATAAATTTTGAAGAGTTAATTAGTTCCTGCAGGATAATTTTTAATTGAGTAAATGAATCGTCAGTAATTCAACTCCGCAGAAGAGAAGGCATTGCTGTAGGAGTTAATAACATTAAATAACATAAAAGTGCATTTATTACTACAGATAATTTTTATCGTTTTTATTTTATTATTCATTTTTGAATGTTTCTATATATAAGTTATATGTATTGTTTTTACACAATTATAAATCTTTTTTTGTCCCTTTTGTTTTAAAAATAGAAAAGTGCGACTTTATTTCCTTTTTTTATATGTTCCAATTAGAATTTATGTACTAAAAAGTTAAAAGATTTATTATCAAAATGCAATTAGCAATTGCTATAGAAACGTTTGATAACTACTTCCACTGTGACTGTTTAGAAAAATTAAGAACTACGTTCTCAAGCTAAATGCTAGACAGAGTGAACCGATTATTTTTGGGAACATAGCCTTTAACCTTCACACACAGTGAGTCACAGCAAACTTTATTCCACCAAATTGTGAAAATCAAAAGTTGCTCCAGCCTACAATTCAATTATAATTATTTCAAACACCATTATCATAATAACTGATTATTTGGCATATTTTATAATTTTTGAAAAAAAAAGTAATTATGTCATGGTTGGAGCTTTTTTCACAATACTTTAGCATTATTATTATAAAATAGGGTAAATAGGTAAAATTATAAATAATGCCTACACACAAAAGAAACGATGTCGTATAATAATACTGTAATTTATAAATTGGGATTTTAGGAGAAAATTTACTTTATCATAAGCTGAATTCAAAACAGGCCCGAAATCATTCAATTAATATCTCGCTAAATACATTAGAAAACTTATTTGTCGACTAAATCACAAGGATGACTAATCACCGAAAGTAATTAACACATATTTTTATTAAAAACCAAAATCAATGTGATACATTACATTTAAAACTTTGTAAATTGAGAGAACTTGAATGTTCTTTTTAAACCCAAAAGATTAACGAACCGAATCGAAACAAATTCTGTGAAACTTTTAGTTTTGTGAAGATTTTCACAGTGAATGTTAAAAAATTGCAGAAAAAAGAATTAAAAATAAATATTTCCTGCTCCCTGTAGTTTTGACAGATCTTGTTTTGTAAGAAAAGAATAAGGTTTGTAGGTAGCTATCCTAAATTCTGTACATGCCCTTGGAAAATAAATTGTCCTTTTCAATTGGTACCGGTCAGAGACAAATTATTTAAGAGATACCGGAAAAATAATAAATTAAACTTCATTAAAACTATTTAAGGGCGTTAGTAATTAACCTTGTAATAATCATAATCATGATATTTATTAAGACCAATGTAAAAATTTAAATCACAGAAGATTTTAAGAGCCACAATTTTAACGTTTGCTTTAGGTTACTGCAGCAACGAGTCAGAGAGGAAGTCGGTCTGATTAATATAAATAGATGTCTTGTCATAGTCTGCAACTGCTAACGGTTTGTCTCAACCTCAGCTTAAAAATAAACATAAAAGTGGAAAATCATTCCGAGAAATCGCTGAATTAAAACGAAAATTATTAATATAAGATTTCAATCTTCTATCGATTATTAATTATATTTGTATATTCCAACAACAATTGTCAGCACTTTACATACAATAAAAAACACGTTCTTGGATTTTTTACAATTTTTATAGTACGTAACTTCTTTTAATGTTGTCCAAAAAAACAAAAAAAAAAAAAAAAAAACACATCAAACAAGCGTTAAACGGAAATCCTAAGAAAAATTATTACTCACTACTTCTGTACCTGTATAGTTTTTGATCATGTAAAAAAATGAAATAATAAATGAATAATCGTTCCAATTTTAGTATATGTATCACCGAAGGGAATAATACTTTAGTCAATTAAAAAAAAGAAGTAGATGCTATTTATCAATGTCCTAGATTAATAATATGAGTAACAAAATATAATTGAACAGTTGATATTAATTAATGAAAATTTAGTTAAATAAACATTAATATTTATTAAGTAACAGTAGTATTAATTATTTAATTACGTTTAAAAATACAAATTTTCCAGAAAGTAATTATATATTTCGATGATGACATATATTTAATATATATATATATATATATAATAAGGACGCAAATTTCAAATGAAGGTTTTAAATATTTTAATAAAATTAAAAAATAAAGATGTTCAGCATAAAACGTCATGATAATATATTTTCAGATCCTGATTTCTAATATAGTAGTCATGAGCAGTCAGATTTTGAATTTTTACATTCAATTATCAGTTGTAAGCCTCTCTCTAACGATACATGTTCAACGGTTCTCACATTGCATCGAGAAAGGCTTTCCGTAACATCGGGAAAAAATTAAGTATTGGTACTTAATTCAGTATAAATATTTAATTAATACTTAATTACGGACTGATAGCCTTTCTCGATGTAAAGTGAGAATGGCTGAACGAGTTTTGGTAGAGAGAGGCTTACAACTGATAATTGAATGTAAAAATTCAAAATGAAACAAGTAAGCGACACGGGCTCTGATAATAAACTGAGAGCTCAGAAGTTTCTTTATTGTAACCAAATATTTGAAACATGAGATAGAGACATTATAGGACGTAAAAGGATTACGATTTCTTTATTTCTCTTTTTTGGTCTAACTAATCCCTGTGATAAAAAACTATAAAAGTGACTATTATTTTCATTCAGAACAATAATATGGTCTAATGAGTTAGCAAAGAGTTCTATACAACATTTATTATGAAAATTATAGTTATTCACTGTGAAACTGAATTTTTAAAGGTGTCCATACTTCCAAGACCGGTATTGTACATCTGAGCCGACCATCTAACATCAATTGTACATTTGAGTCGATCATCTAACATCAATTCTACAAGCATTTCATAATAAATGTCTACATGATAAAACATACATTATAAAAATAAGAATTAATTTCAACATAGAGCTAGACCACCGTGCAAACAAACAATTAATTTAAATAGATAAATGGTACATAATATTACAAACGATCAACGCAACCTTCATTATCAATGAAACCTTATCAAGCTATGAAATCAACACACAGAAAGATCTTTCATTCGATTGAGCATTAACAAGATATATGATTAATTTATAATATCATATAATTAGAAACCAAAAAAAGCTTTGTTAAACGTATCTCTATCAAATTTGTTCATTAATAAGTTTTAATCAATCAAATGACCAAGCAATTGGTAAAAAGAAAAAGAAAAAAAAATTGTATCATCCATAATTGTGAATATTTTGACCATCGTTATCAAAATATTAATATCACAATATAATTAAAAATAAATAAATAAACTTTGTCACTCAACTCAACAATAACGTAATTTCTAGCGATTAGTTTGACGTTGCACATCAGCTGACCCAAATTTTGTTATATATATATATATATATATATATATATATATATATATATATATATATATATATATATATATATATATATATACATCAGCAAACTGTGCAAAAAGTTGAAGCAAGAGGTAAAATTTTGTTTTTCTTTAAACAAACAACAAAGCAAGAAGTCATTAATCAGTGGAAGTTTAGTCATAACATTAGCAATAACAATAAAGTCCACAAAGGATGCTTTAGTCCTGAAATATTATTGTGGGAATAGATGTAAAGGACAATCTCCTTTCCAACAATGATTTTCATCTTCAATGCCAAAAATTATAATATAATAATAAAAATGATAACCAATGCCAAAGGTAATTTCTCAATGTTTACTACGTCTTTAGTGGCTTGTTTATATTTCCATTTCTAAACAGAAGAGAAGGGGAAGGTGCGGTTTCTCAATAACAAAGCACATGTGGAGTAAACAGGTTCAATTTTCATGAATAAATTAATTGTTTAGTTTAAATTTATTAAAATTAATTATGCGCTTTGAAGTGTACTTGAATTATTTGTAAATATATTATACATTATACAATAAGATGTATGTTTGGGGATAGTATAATAATAGCATATATTATTATAATATTGTGGTCACAAACAAAATTTTAAATGAGAGCACAAATAAATAAGAAAATAATTAATGAGATCCATCAAATTAGAAACATCCCCTCGACAAGATGACCGACACCTGTTGGACAGGTCATGGACCGAGATGACTCATGAGGAAAACAACCAAACACCTGGCAATATGTAATGATACGTATATTACGCATTATATATGTATATGTACGAGACTTACTATGTATGTGTGACATATGAGGGCGACGGAGAGAACGTAAGAGAGGCGAGAACGACTAACTGCGCAGAAAGCGAACTAGCCTTGTGGGGCCCCCTCCACCGGGTTCCCCACCTTATCCCTGACCCCCGCCCCGATTTCCCGAGGAAAATCTCTTCATCGAGACATATAACACTTCAGGAGGTCGTCAGCGGCGATTTTGCACTCATCGGGAGTACATGAGGAATAAGTGCGAAGGGGCAGAAGATCATAGAAGACGTAGCAAGGTTCGTGCACAGTGCTGTTGTTGTACTCGTCAATCGGAATTTAGTGATAACAAAATCAGGTCAGTAACTTAAATAATGTCGAAACTGTTGGACTGTTAGCTGAAGTTAGTGGTACTTTTATTTATTTATAAAATATACGAAGCAATCAACCACTACATGGGACTTTATGCATGCACGCAGTATATGTGCGAAATTATAAATTTTAAGCTGACTCAATTAGAGATTGCAAGTGTTAACGAACACACAGGTTGTAAACAAGATTCAAGCAGTTTCGTTTCAAGCTAGTTCGATACTAAATAAATCTGTTGTCATTTTATTTTACTACTGAAATCATTTGTTTGTATACCGATGTATTCTTTACAACTCCTTGAATAGTTCTGCAAGCCATATTAACTAGTTTGTTTCCATCCGTACTGCAATGGAGACACAAAAAATAGCTGTTTTTAAACTATTGCAGTTCTTAATTTATCGCATATTACGTTGGTTAGTTATGATGCATTGTTGATCTAGATAATAATTTTGAAAGTAGATTTTCAATGTATTTTCATCCCTTGATTTTCAATCCACATCTTGAATTAAATACAGTGTCAATTTCAATGAACGTGTATTTCTGTCGTAATGGTTCAACAGTTGTAAAACTAAGTTTTTAACTTATTCAGGCATAAGCCATAGAACTTACTTAGTCGTCATTTAAGTTGAATAAGACCAAACATTAGTGGAAAACTATCTTCCAAGTAAGAAACGCGCAGCTAGGCTTGACTATAATGCACATTGAGTTCTATTCGGCAGTTTTATCATCCGGTGTCCCTAGGCTTTACTACTATAATTTCCCTGAAATAGTGGAGCAGTATTATTTTATTTATTTAATGATTTTTGAAATTTCTCCATTAAAGCTTTGAACAAAAATATGAAATTTATCTTAATCATGTATAATTAATAAGTTGCAAATAATTTAATAACAATTTTATTTTTTGAAAGAAGAATCACAAGTTATTTTATAAATATATAACATTTAATCGTCCATAATGTCCATTTTTTGTGATTTTGACTTTTCAAACCAACATTTTAAGACATCTCATACCAACATTTCTCTTTCGAAAGAAGCAAATATCTAATCTGAGAAAACTTACTACAATGTAGAAGTGAATATAGCAAACCTTTTAACTCCAAGATTTCATTTCATCCCAGGTATGTATAGTACTCCGACAATATGCAATTCAACTAAAATTCGATCACTTAAAATATAAAGACAACTCTAGTTAACTTTCCCACCCCAAGACGCAGTATTTCTATATTCTACAGATGGATTGAAATGATATTTCTCGTCCGTAGAATAAAGGTACACATCAAAAATTGGAATTGATGAGAAATAAGATTAAAAGTTTTGCCTCTACAGTTTTCAATACCTCCTCATTCTAAAAACATTCATAATGTCTTTCTTAATTCTTTCCTATATTATGTCAAGCGGCCCATGATCAATTGATTTTATTTTTAGCCATTGGTGAGGAAATTTTTTGTTATTTTTTCGATAATTTTGAGATGTTATCTTTGGATTGACACCTTTGAGATTTTACCAACCTCATTGGATGATTTCAATATTTTTCTCAATCGTCTCCAACTTAATTCGTACACGAGATGCAAGAAACGTTATCAAAGAAAATGGAAACAACTATAAAAGGAAAAATAAATGAATGCAAACATCTTATTAACTTTTTTTTTTTAAAGCTGTAAAAACAGTAAATAAAGCAAAAAAAAAAAATGTGCAAAATCAAATCAAAAATATGTCAACCAAATCGTTTTGCTTTTTAATAATAATGTATTTTACATAATTATAATATATGAGAAGATAAGTTGTTTTTTAAATCCAGTTTTAAGGGAATTGTACAAAATAATACAATTTGTCATAAAGAACATGTCACTGTTCTTACTGCTATAATTATAAAGATTGTGTTGTTCCTATAATTTATTGAATAATTACTGTAATTATGCTCAATTTTGTGATTGACTTGATTGACTGAAAAAAAAATGTTATTCCTATTATAAAACTTTGAAAAAACTAATAAAATGTTTGCGTTAATTGATTCTTGTTTTTTGTAAAAGTTGTTTTCCTTTTCTTTACTCATTTTATGTACAAATGAAGTTGGAGACGATAGAAAAAAAAATGATGAAATCATTCATGGAAAAAAGGAATAAATCCAAAATTTTCGAAAAAAACAATAACATATTCTCCCTACCTTAGCAAAAAATAAAATCAACTGGCCTTGGGCTGCTTGAACAACGCAGAAAAGAATTAGTGAAGGTATTACGAATGTTCAACGTTTTTTTAATGAGTAGTTATTCAAAAGTGTAGAGTAAAAATTCCCAACAATTCAATTTTTGAGTTGTACCTTTATTCTACAACAGCTGCGATATGATGAAATGACCTTTTTTTTCTTTCTTTATATAAATTCATAAGTATCAAAATGTCTAAAACGATTCATTATAAAGTTACGAATATCTTTTGTATTACAATGATAATTAAAATGGAAACATTCTAGAAACTACTAAGTTTGATAAATGAACAATTTGATAAAATTTAAACAAAATTATCCAAAAATAAAATTCTTATCACGTTACCGGCTCTAGATACGACACAAACTCCATTCAGTCGTTAAATGCGTAGTAGAAGATCCGAGGTCATCACGTCTTTATAAATGAAGAGCAATAGCGAAATGCCTGTTCGTTTTTTTAATTTAGAAAAAAACGCATTTAAAAATTTCAACTATCGAAATTCCCACAATTACAGTTTCGGGTGCCATTTTCTGAGCATTTATGAATAAAACCAAGTTATGATTAAAAAAAAAAAAAAGTGAATTTCTTAATTCCATTTGTTTTTTATGTATTCTGCAGATTTTGTATTTGAATATTTTTTCCAGAATATTTGTTTCATTATTTTTATATTCTTTACTAAAAATGGCTTCACGACTTTTTATTAAAAGTTAGTGAATGGGGGAGGTTGGAGGGGAGGAGAGAAGGATTGTCGACAAAAATTATAGTAAAACAATAACAACAATATTAGAGCATGTTTCTCAGACATAAATACGGTTGAAAAAAATTCGCTTCAAAATCCTTATAAAATATATGACAACAATATTTTTAAAACAACAAAAAATATTGTGAAATTGTTGAAATATTTACAGATGATTGAATGGTTACTAGCAGTGACTACAGAGGAACATTTCAGTTCCTAACAGAGATAGTAATAGTAAAACAATAAAATTGTTTTCGCTTTTGTTGGTTCCTTTCAACATCACGTTCACCTTTCTTCACTGTATTTTATCACCTTTCTTCATTTTTTCCATTTATAAGTACATTCAGGATCATTTTCATCCTTGAAATGACGCATTTTTTCTGTTTATTCAGTGCAGTGTACCCTACTTTTTGGTCCTTTAATGAGCCAAGTAACACGAATTCGCCTGAATGTACATTCATTTTTCTTCTCTTTTCATGATAAATTTATTGCATACGAAAATTTTCGTTTCCTTTTTTTCCTTATTACTTTTATATTTCTTAGATGAGTACTATACTAATAATTATTGTCAAAATTCTAAAATAAAATTTTAATAATTATAAAACTAATATTATTAAGGAAAAATTGAACTGAAGTTTATCTTCAATATCGGCAATTTATCAGCGTCGGCGATTTCATAGGAGTTCATCAAATACCACGTTAATCATACCACATACGTACCATGTACTCTTCTAGAGTAAAATATTAATCATATGAAAAGTAATATCCGCCCTTTGCTATCTTAAGGGAATTATTTTACCGAATTAATACCTGAATTTTCTAACCTTTATTTATAAATTTTATAAACTGATTTTTTTTAAATAACCTGGATTTTAGTATGTCTGGCTACTGTGTGAATTCCTAATGACGAGGGTGGATTTAAATGAGTCACAAACGAGGTTAAGCTATAAGAATTTAATTTGATGAAAATGCAACAGGTACCTTGGTCAGGAGAGGATAAATAATTGAAAGCGTAATGATAATGGATACAGAGAATATGCAAGAATACAGATAGTAACCTTAAACGAATAATAAAATTTGATATTTCGAAGAATCGAGAAATCAAAAGAAGAAATTTTTATAATACAAAGACGTCCATAGATATACTTGCATATTGTCATATTCTTAAACCTGAAAATAGATAATAATCACTAATAGACGACTCACAGCCTGTTAATGCTCAACCCCCCTCTATTTATTTAAGCGATGTAAAAATTGTTACATTTCTTCATTATGACAAGATCCTAATGCTTTCAGGCTGAATACCTCTATGAGAGAAATTACCCTGTAAGCCGAAAATACCGTTGTATATTGCATGGTAGGAAGTTTATGGAGAGGTGGTGCTGACGTCCACACACATCAGCTTCCAGAAGATAAAAGCTCCCGAGATGTCAGACGTTATCCAGGATTGCAACTCTTTCCTGATTCGAGCTAGGTTTCTGGTCTGGCGGATCATTTTTGCCTCTCCTCCTGCAGAAACGTTCCAGATATTCCAGATAGGACATTCTAGGGCATCCTCCTGGTCTACCATCAGAGACGTTGTCCATGCTTTTTTATGGGTCTGTAGTCCTCCATCCTCATGGGCAAACCATTTTAATTGGCGGGATTCCAGAATCTGCTTCATAAATGTGATTTTCAGTTCCTTGGTGATACTGTCTCTTTTTGTTATCTCCGCAATCCTTCCAAGATATCTCATTTCTGCAGTCGTGACTGCTCGGGTCCGTTAATATCCAACCTTCGGCACTGCATAAACAGCAAAGGTAGGATTACCGACTTGAAGATGTCGAGCTATTTACTTTCCTATTTATTTCTCACTTCCCAAGAACTGATAGTTCTGATAGTAGACCAAGTTTGCTTTTTTATCCTATTTGAGATTTCGAGGTCTATTTTCCCAGTCCCGTCCATAGCTGTTCCGAGGTAGGTGAAGTCCGCGACTGCTTCCATCTCTTCTCCATTGCATTACATATGGATTCCCTACTGTGCCCTTCCTACTAGCAGGATCTTGCTCTTACCGGCGCTGATCTACATACCTTCCTTTACGGAGCTCTTCATCCCTTTCAGTCACTGTTTGCTGCAACTTTTCTGCGGAGTTCGCAATGAGAACAGTGTCATCCGAATAGAGAAGACTGTAATCTCCTTCTGCAGGACGTTTCTTCGTCTTAATTCTGAGAGTCTTCTTCCTCATTTTACTGATTTGTATTTTATTATAAAAGATACTAGGGAGGTTCCTTAGGTATATGAATTTGATAAATCTTTATAAGCATATATTGGAAATATTTAAGAAAAATTGATATTAAAAATTAAATTCTAAAGTGGATAAAACATTTCCATAATTTTATTGAATTCAAAAACAACAGTTTTAACAATAATGGACAGATAGTACAGGATGCTATACTAATGTCATTATTTAAAATGAAATTAATTAATCAAACTATTACGCCTTAAAATTATTCTGTAATGTTTTGTAACTGAAATTTTGTCTATTTAAGCGTATAATATACACAGTTATCACAAAATTATGCAAGATTATTGATGTTATAAATAAATTTAAAATTAAACTTTAATCTGTTTACTCACAATTTTATTCAGCCATCACTAATTACGTTTTATAGATAATTTATCGGTTCGTAAGAGATAAAAATCCTACTATCAATAACAGTTAAAAATAAGATAAATATAATAAATGTTTCTGTAATGATATATTTAAATTTGCGAATATTTTTCATGAAATTGTGATATAAACCTAAACAGGACAGTCAGTAGAGGTGGGTTTGTATGATGCAGAATTTGGGGTAGAAGAACCTTTTATTTTTTAATTTGTTTATACGGATGAAAACATGTAAAAAACAAAAATGCTGACACATGTATACAAACAAAAACCTCGTAATTTTAGGTTTGGTCGAAAATCAAGGCCATAAAACGAAGATTTTTCCAAATTCGTCAAATACTGAGACGGAGTATTATATATGAGTCTGTAGCTTGGAAATAAGTGCTGTAAGAGAAAAACTCAGAATAAATTTCTAACTCCTCCTTCTGAGTTTTCCGCCATCTTGAAAAACTGCTTGAAAATGAACTTTTTTTCAGTTATTTCTCAAGTACCTCGCTTTCAGTTCATTTATGATAAAAATGTATCAATACCAGTTTTACAGAACATTAAATTTCCTGCAAGTTATGAATATAATCTATTTTGAATAGGTACAGAGGTACAAAAATATCATAACGAGGAAAAAAGTTAAGATTTGGTTTCGCTTTAATAACTATTTTTTAGTGCAGTTTAGTAAAAAATGGATAATAACCAATCTTGTAGAGGATTAAATTTACAAAAGATTCATACAAAAGATTACTCTCAACAGACGCGCAGACTACTCATTCGACGCAAAATTTAAAGTTCTTCAATTTATTATACAATAACTTTTTCGAATGAATACACCGTTAAGAAATGATAGGCGAAAAAACAAAAAAAGGTATACAATTTCGAGGTTCTTTTGGCTGCCAAAAGTTCTACCGAGATTACTAGTGTTAGCATTATTGTTTTTTACATGTTTGCACCTATATCAACAAGTTAAAACAATAAATGATTCTACCCCAACTTATGAATCATAGACCCCAGTTTTGACCCTCTACTCACTATCCTAAAAAGAGAAAGGAGATAAAAGGACTTATGAAAATCGCGTCCTCGAAACTCAAAGATACCAAAAAAAAATCAGAAAAAAATTTTGATTTTTTAATAAGTCTCTAAGTATACTGTTTCACACGAAACCTGATATTAAATCCAGGAATATGAATAAGACTTTTCGGGTTTCCATTAAAACAAAAAAAAAAATTATAAATTATTATGGTGTTACATAGTATATTTCAACATCAAAATTAAACTTCTCATAATTTAGATTATGGACGGAGTATTTTTATGTTATAAATAAAGCGTTTAAAGGTACAAAACAATTCAAAATTTACTTCCGCAATAGAATTTATTTGTTTTTACACTTCAGTGGCAAATAACTTTTCAAGCCACATAATTTTCATTTATTATATTATACTGAGATGGATGAACATTGTGCCCACCTATGTCTTTTAAATAAGGTCACAAAATAAAAGTATTTTTCGATCTATTTTCATAATACAGAGCAAAAGTCAATAAGTCCAATTAGTAAACTTTGTATGATAAATGATTTCTGCCAGGTGAAAAAACAAAAGATAGGGACTAAATGAATTTTAACCATCAATTACAGCAAAATAAGGCAATGAATGACTTAATGATGTATGCCAGTTGAAAGTTTGCCGAGTGAAGGAATGAACTGTGATTTTTTTTTATAATCATGGACTTCGTGACGTTTGCTTGAATACTAACGACATTTAATATAGATAAATTTTACCTTTGTTGTGTTATCTAAACAATAAAATATTCTTTTTAAAGCCAGCAATGACTCACCTGAAAAAAAAAGGTATAACATATATTAGTATCACAAAAAGTTTTAGAAAAAACAATTTTTTTTTTGCAAAAATTAATACACTCAATCTATGAAAATCTTATTGATTAATTTGAATTAATATGAATCTATCGGGTACATCACAATACCATTTTCAAAATATAGTACACTGCAATAATTAAAACCACCTTGAAAGTAAAATGGTTTGATTAAAAAAAAAATAATAAATTCACAAGTATTGTAAACATTGTTATTTAAGAAATAAATGGAAGATTCAAAATTCAAAGCCAATCCCTAAGAACTGAAAAAAAGACATCAGTAAGAGACAGTACCTGACTCCAAAATATCTACACACATATTGTAGTGTTTTTGAAGTGTTAATATGAGATATACTACATTTTTCCTGCATATTTGTAAATTTTTTTTCGCTCCAGAGAATGTCTGAATTGGTCGGTAGTTAACCGGTATTTTAGAGATTCTCGACTTTGTGTTAAAAATCGAGCATTTATACCCTAACAATTAATTTATGTCTCTTTTGGAGTTTTTGCTCTCCTATATTAATTGTTATTTAAAATATTGAAACTTCATCCGATTGACAGAAAATATTCTAATAAACAAAACTAATGCTAACGTCAAATTAACGAGGAAAACACGTAATGACGCCTTGGAATAGAGTTTCATCACAAGCGTTATATCACGTAATACGAAACGCATTAACAGTGAATTGGCAACAAGTAATAAAACTTCGAAGAGCCAACGGTAATAAATAAAGATTTCCAACGAATGTCAATTCAATCTAAACCCTATAAAAGTTTCAGCCATTCGTATAAAACTATGAGTATTAAACTTGCATAAAAGTGAAAAATTAAAATCGCACATTTCTTCATTTCCAGACTTACGCGTATACGAGTATGTTCTTTCAAAATAAGTCTTATATTGCAAAATTATAATAATTTGTTTTGATTTACTAATATTCCATTTTAACAGACTCTATAAGGTATTTAATTTAACAAAATCATAAGTTAAAAATAATCCAAAGTTTCTAACCAAATATTTTAATCCATTGAGGAAAAATACACTATTTTAGATTATAAGTAATACTATAGGTATAATATATTTTTATATTACTAATTATTTATACTTTAATAATTGTTATCCTTTATTTTTTTAATTAGCATTGAGGAAGGCCTATAACTTAGGTCGAAACTTTGGCACATCATAAAAAAATAATTACAACTTATTAGTCCATTTTTCTTCATTTGTCGCACCATCCGAACCAACTTCTCTTTCAATAAAGCTTCTTTAATAAACGTGAAATTATTGCGTGGAAACGTTATTTTGAAAATAAAATGGGAGGATAATAATAAAAAAAAGTGTGAAAACAATCGGCAACAAAAAAGTCTGAACAACATATTATGGTTCATTATTTCAAAGATAATTTTGCATTGTATTGGTGAAACCGCAATACACAGCTAGTCTTATTATATACATACAAATTATATGATAAATATAATAGTAGTAGAGGAGCTGTTTACAGTCCCCAAAGCTCATATTAGATCGAATGAACAATGGCATTTTTTTGTTCACAAAAATAATCTAAATTAAATAAAGCTTCTTACAAACAATAATAATTAGAATACTCTTTTTTTTTAGTTAATCGTCAGCTTAGATTTATATACATTTAATTTCTAGTATAACGAAAATTCCTAAATTTTGTTATTGGATATATCATTTTCGTTAGTACATCGAAGGTGAATGAGATACGATTATTGTGATGTATAGCCAGGCCAAGGTGAGACAATTCGAAGATACAAAAGGAAAGAGGGATAAATAAATTAAAACAAACCCTATCAGTCAACGGATAGACATTCCAAAGCGGAACAAACAAAGACAGAGAGGGAGGAAGAGAGGCGGGAGTGAGTATCTGTGCGTGTGTGTGAGAAAGAAAGAGAGGGGAAGAGTGGAGGGGAGAGAGGGAGAGAGATAGGGAGAAAGAGGGAGGGAGAGAGACCTTATCCTAAGGGCCAAGAGGCACACAAGGAGCGGCCTCCCGGCTTGTTTACAGTGCACGGTCAGTGAACCCACCATTCCCACACTCCGGCCCAACACCTCTTCTCTGGGGTTTCTTCTGTATTCATATATCCGGCGATAATTTACCTCCGTCCATTTAGGCGGTATTCTCTCGAACATTGGTTCAAGTCCGGCTTTAGCACTCGGCCAAATACAAGAAAGGAACGTAACAACAAATGAACAAAAAAAACAAAACAAAAGAAATACACAGCGGTCGAACACAGGCTATAGAGCGATGGATCGTTTAGTAGTTAATCTTTAAGGACAGTAAAATAAGATCGAAAAAGGCTCTGGTTGGAAAAAAAAAAACAAGTTACAGTTGGACATTGTTTTAATTCATAAATTCTGCTTCTAATAAGAGAGCTTAAAGAGGTACTCTCAAAATATGTAAATCGAAATTTCCGGACTTTTTTAGTTTATTAAAAATTACTCAAACACTATCCACTTTATCGAAAACATGATCATAATATTAAATTTACAGTATCCAATTATGCGTCGAATGATAATCAAAACACTAAAATTAGATTGGAGAATATATCCAAAACCGATGGTCTAATAGTGCCTAATTTTTCTATTTTTTTTTTTTTATGTTTTCCATTTGGTTGATTTAGCGCTTCGGTAGGAGCCTTACGACCGTTACTATCACAAAAATCAATATAATAATAGTTTTAGATCATCTAAATAGCTTTCTAATGACTACCTTATTTTTAAAATTTGGTCGAGTGCATTTAACTAATGCCAGCTTTTTCAAAATAAGGCCCTGCGTTTTAAGTGGAGTATTGCAGGAACTAAGAATACAACAACAAAAATAATTATTAAATCTGAGGATTACATATTTTAATTACAGGTAAATTTAAAGTGTTAAACTGAAAAAAAAAATACATTTTTATTAAACTTAGATACGAACAAAAATTGACTTATAATTAATGATTTATTGCCTGGTTCTATTAATTTAAATAAAGTTTCTGTTTCTTAAGCGTCTAGAGCGCTCAACAAAAACAAACATTAATTTAAAAATCAACATATTTTGTCTAAAGAATATTTGTATTGAAAATAAGTTCAATAAAATATTATTGCCGCGACACATGTTACAGGAGAAGTTTTATTTCATGATATTAAAATATGTCGACTTTATGAAAAAATATTACGGGCATGAGACAACGATAGTTTTTAATGGATTTCCTTAGGAACCTATTAACATGAGCATTAAATCTAGCTGAAATGAAATAGGAGTAAACGAGCATTGGTAATCATTCGACGCAGAATTAAATACTCTACATTTCATAAATTAATTATGTTTTCGATAAAGTAGATGGTGTTTGAGTTTAATAAACTAAAAAAGGTCCAAAAATGTCAATTAGTTTTGATAGGGCCGCTCCTTTTTCCGACCAAAATCCTAATTTTACTGGATTACTTGCACCGAGCGATTTTATTTAAGGTTATTCTTGGATATAAACGGAAAATAATGTTAACATAAAATTGTTTCAGCTGTTTAATTCTGTTGATAAGTAATATTGATGTCCTAACATTTCAATAGGATTATGCCAATCCTTGTACATAAATTTAGATGGATTTTTTCACACTTTGTTATGACACACTCTATATATGATAATAAAAACAAACTTTATGTCCCATTTTGCAAATTGATAGAAATCTAAAAAGAAATTCGAAACACTCTAGGATCAATCGAGGAAAAAAAAGATGAAAATCCTTTACGATTAGCACAAGTCAATCTGGAATAATTTTGAAGTCGGAAAAAATAGTCTCAACAATAACATTAAGCTGGTGTCATAATAACTTTACAAACAATTACTGTGTTTGTTGCATTACGTTTAAATTAGAAATCAACTTAAGGAAATGCAATATGTAAAGGTCTAGATAATTCAGAACTGAATCGTGGATTATGAAACTCATCCACTATTAAATTTATGTTTATATGCAAATATAAAATTTTTAAAAATCCATGATATAAATTTTTGATTCTAAATTAGTGAGTCTGTAAAATAGTCTTCTAAAAAAAAAATTTTACTAAGGCTACTTTGTTAATCAAAATAAATAAACAAAAGATTATTTTTTTTTCATTATATCAACAAACTGTCTAAAGCAGATACACAACATTCACTCAACAAAGGATATCGAAGTAATAAAATTATAATATTAGAGGGCGGAAAATACTGAAAGAGAATAGCGGTAGAACCTGAACATGAACAGGTAGCGAGCGGCCATATAATTTCGTGAGATTCCAGAGCAGCGGCTCCAGCGGCTGGAGGAATGCAGCGGCCGGGAGTGAAAGCCACCGCCCAACTTTGTGAATGAAGTCATGACACAGCTTCCTCTCCCGGCTGTTTACAATCTTCAGCCCTATCTGTCTCGGGTAAATATACTCCAAAGATTACAATGGAGGATATTAGCGCTCGAGGGCCATTAGGATCTTTATAACTCATTAAGACAACTAGCCCAATAGCTGCTACTAATCCAATATACAAGAACAACAAGAAGAGCAATCAACAAGGTTTACGGATACTAGTAGACGATCGAAAATTAAAAAAAAGGATAACTTATTAATCCTCTAGATTGTTAGGAAATATATTTAGCTAAAGATGGGATCTAATCACGGAATGGTTAACTTGTTCAAACCACGACAATAAGCCTACTTACTAGCGAGTCAATCTTAATAAATTAGGTACAATTAATTGATTACTATTTCCCATGAGTCAATATAATCCTTTTTATCTGAGTTAGCGTGGATCAAGGATGAATTTATGCTCCACGGATAATTCTAAAAGGATAATGTGATTTTGGGAAAAAATTCAAAGCGAAATGCTTAATAAAATCCAAATGTTCCCCGTTAGAGCACAAATAAAATAATCCACAAAAATTTTAATGTAACAAATGATATAGATTTGAGCTCGCTTCGACGCACACTGGGGGTCTTGTATGTCTATATCGCGCTCAAAATCTTATTTTTAATTTATTGTTATTTTGACAAACTAACCATATTTAAAGAAGATCAAACTCTATAATGTGAATTCATGATTTAATCCAATGTTTTCGTCTTAAGCCTTAATCAATATTTGAGCCTCAAAGGAAAATTTATAATTTTTCCTGATTGAATTAATCACCTAAATTCAAAATTTTCGAGTTCAAAAACAGGTATGAAGAATCTTGTGTTATTGAATGGGACAATTTTGAATTTATAGCTGATTAATTCAAACAAAAAAATATAACTGTTCCATAGAAGCTTAGATATTGATTGAGACCAATAAGAAAATATTGGATTAAATCATGAATGAACGCAATCAATCTGTCTTTTATTAACAATCTTGGGTTTGATCTTTGGCATGGCATAGTTCCTTTAAATATGATTAATTAGTCAAAATAATAATAAATCAAAAATAATGTTTTGAGCACAATATAGATCACAACACCCCAGTATGTGAAAAACATAAAAAAAGAAAACGGTGCAGTGATCAATGTAAAAAGGTAAGCATTATTATTATTTGGAATTAAATTTATCACAATTTATTTTCTAGATATTTTACTCTTTCTTAATTCTCACTCTCAATCTACCTCATGCACTATTGATAGCTATAATTAGGTCTTTAATTATTAGTATGGAAATGTATATTTAAAAAAAAAAAGGTTTTCAACCAAAATGATTGAATATATTTACGAATCAATCAATTTGGCTTAAATATACTAAATTTTATTTTACATATTTGATAGATTATTGCATATATTTGCATATTTAGCCAAAGGTTTGTTAAATTACATATTTTCTTTTACGCGTTCAAAACGGTGTAGGTTTTTGCTTTTTAATTATTATTAAGTTAAATTGATTATTAAGTTAAATACTTGGATTAGCCCTTTCAATTCGTTTTTTCCACGGGTGGAAAAACTTTTTTTTTTTTCCAAAGTTTTATAATAAAAATGTGCCATATGAAAGAAAATTTCGAATCGACCAGCACGTAAAGACAGGTACCTGAATAAACTATACCTGAAATTTTATATTCATATTTGAGATCGGAAAGTAACAATAGTTTATTGTAGGATTCTGCGAATTTTTCTACAGTTGGAGACCAATATCAGCAGTTCTTGACGAACTTGTTAAAATCGAAACTTTTAATGAAGAACTTGGTTTTGCATCGGTTGCATATTGAATTCCATTATTTAATTTTACAAATCCTCCTTTAAAAAAATTTCGATCAAAATACACAAAATAAATAAACACATACCTAATGAAAAGTTTACATATTATAATATTTTTAGCTGTATATAAATCCAGTATTTAGTTATAATAAAAGGATAGTAAAGAAAAAAATATGTTTGGAGTTATTATTTATTTAATGGTAGATACATAAAAAATTCCCAATACAAAATCATAGTTCAGATCAGTTGTAGAAGTAAAAAAATGATCCATGCATTTCCATAAACTTTTTTTATGTTTGTTGTGTAATAAACGATTGATGAATTGATTATTATTTTAAAATAGTGATCACCATTTTATCGACCAATCAATTTTTCTCCATAAGTTACTTTCAAATACTTCCAGTAATAATGGTGCCTTTAATATCAAATGCAGTACCTATATCTTAAGAAAGTCTCTAATATGAAATTTCTTAGGACGCATTCATTTTTAATATATTTTTTGTATCCATTCTTGTTTTAATCATTATAATGATTATAATCTACGGATAATCGAAACTACAATGTATAGATGTAACTAAAAATAATAGAAAGAACAAATATTATGAAAATATTCCCTATTTTTCTCTTAAAAGGTGAAGGAATCCCGAGGAATGTTTGTTCAAACAGAACACGAGATCGGAAGGCTAAAGAAAAAAATAAATTAAATAGCCGTGTTGCTAAACAACGAACTAAGAACCGTTCGCCAGCAATTCGTAAATTCCACTAATTATTGTTAAAACGTCGGCGAAAACTTTTAAAAAGCAATACTGAATGATGTATGACAAAACTCAAGAGAGAAATGACATCTACATTTCATCTCCTACACTCTTGCCAAATTGCTGCCCAAGAGAACACGGGAACCGTCCCAAATAATCATAGAGAAAGGTTCCACATATCAAAGATGAAACGTTTCTCAGTGGAAAGAAAAATCAATATTAGGGGAAGAGGAGAGTTCTCAAGGAAAACAACTAGAGAAAGGATCGGTAAAAACTCAAATACATCTTTAAATCATAAATAGTAGAACCTGACAAGACTTTAAATTCAGATCTCGCATTATTTCACAGGATATGGGGTATTTTAATTGGTTCTGGTTGGGCCCAGTAGCATTCATCTACGAAAGGAAAATGATAGTCTGGGAGCTAACGCCAAAAAAACGTGTCTGATTTTAAGAAATTGTTTGATCATCGATGCCGAAAATACTCTCATATTAGACAGGAAATACGAAGGTCTGTCACCCAGTTCCAATCAAATTTTATAGGTCAAGGAATTCGTCATTTTCGGTACTTTTTTCAGATTTTCCTCAGCAACTCAAAAGTTAAATTTATTGTGTTTTATGTTTAGTTTTTTTTTTTTTTAATTCGGGACAGATACTGAAATATGGTGCTCTACAAATCTGCAAATTGTCAAAAAACGCTAGAATTAGTGGTTTCATCAGAATTTAGTATTTGTCAGCACACTTTAGCACAAAATACAATATAACCAATATTGTAGAGCATTAAATTTTCTACAAGATTCATATACATTTTTTTGTAATTACTCTCAACAGATGACAAGAAATATTAAAATTAACAATTTTAGAGAAAGAGAAATTGTTATTTCAATATTCATTGTCATAAGCTGTTTCGAGAAAATTTACTTAGGATACTACAAAGAAGCCAAATACTGACTCGAACATGTTACTGGAACGTAACCACAAAATTAAACTAGCACTAAAATTTTTTAAACCGTCATCCTAAGAAACTTATCTTCCGATATTATAATCGGAAACGGCATGGTAACGTGCTAAGCGTTTTGATGTTTTTATTCCAGTTGGATAGTTTTATAAAATCCTTCGCTTGAAACAAAAGCTATTCAAGGACAAGGTGGTCATTCCATTGCTAAAGAAGAAAACATTTCATGCGAAATCGTCAGAAGAGAATTGCTATTTTGCAGGCCTACTAGCAATGAGAGGAAGCTCATTAGAAAACAGGACTGATCTTAATCTGAAGCTGTAAAGTCACAGATATTGCTTTGCCTTCATGCATAATTCATATTTATGCAATGCTGCAGAATCCGTTGCTGGAAAAAATATCAATAACAGACCCCTTTCAGAGATCTTGTTAACAGAATTTATGCCCAAAACAAACTGCCTTATACAAAGGGGAAAACATGACGCTGCGGTGATCTAAGAAATCGTCTTACAATCACCCTACACAAAGCTTTGATAAAAACAAGAACGAGGCGCCTATTGGAGTATTACGTTCCACCAGCTTCACCCTTGACAGCTTTTATACCTCCTTATTTAATAAGTCCATTCCACTTATATATTTTAGAATTTTTTATGTATAATAGCATCGAATTGTATAGATTTATAAGCTTTTATATATACTTCAAACTTTAAATTCAAAGAAGCGTCAGAGATATTCGTACACCAAGCTTAATTTTTAAATAAACTTACATTAAATATTTAAAAAATTCAAAAGTAAAGAAAATGCAACTATTTTACTTGTTTAATATATTTTTTTAGTTATTAATATTTTTTGAACCAACTTCAGGTTTGATGGAATTAAAAATATAAAATTTCAAAGTAATTTTTCTTTTTTAATATGCAACCGGATTTTTTTCTTTTTCTTTTCATTTCATTTTCATTCATTATATTGTTTGAAAACGCTACAAATTATTACCCTATGGTTTATTATTTCCAAACAGTAATATTTCAAAAACATCAGGTCTGCCTATTAACAGAACTTTCCATATTGCTTTGGTTTACAGTTTATATAATTAGATTATCAAAATTAACAAAAACATTATGATGAATGACAATGAAACCGATCAGAAGATATAATTAGTAAGCAAGTACGAAAAGCGAGCAATTTAAAAAAATGTAATTTATTCTGAAATCGTGATAATATCTAATTTACTTACTAAGAAACTAAAATCACTTTGTAGACTCCCTGTGAAGAAGAGATTTTTAGTCATTGTGGCCAAATCTCCATGCCTGCGTTGATCTTAAAGAATATTCATTTATTTCATATTAATAAAGATAGCATAATATTGAGTTATAGTTAGAGACCGCTAATGAATCTAATCGTGGTCTTACACGCGGACGTCCAACCTTTATCGGATATTATTTTCGGTTCACACTATTCATATTTTAAAAATAAATAATTAAAAATAAAAATGCAATTAAGAATATAACATAAAAATGTACGGATGCAACACTAGCGCTTGTCTGAAGCTTCCTTTGATTTGCGCCCAAATACAAATAATTTGGCACAAGCCAATCCAAATAAATGCCTTATCCAGACGCTTGTGTGCCTTCGCTATTATTTGACAAACGTGCTACTATATTTCTCTTAGTATTTAACCTATTTTTCATTAATCGAACTTAGAAGATGGGTGGTTATGGTTAGAAGTGTAGTCAGAAATAAAACATAAATATTATTTGTTTACTGTTTTTGTGTGCCGACATATCCGCAAACGTTGTAGGCCTTCTTCAGAGTTAAGAAAACAAGATACGAGAATAATAATGAAATAAGGAGGGTAGAGATAGAAGAAAAAATATAAGAGAAGACGGTTGGTGGTGCGGTTGGAAAAAAATACACTGTAAAGTAATAGAATATTTAAAAAAAAAATTGAATCTGCATTCTGGCCTACGTTGTAGGCCTACTTCAGGATAAAAAAAAAAACACGATACAAGAATTATAGAAAAGAGAAGAATAAATAAAGTTATTTACTTACAATTCCACTTCATATCCGATTTTATTTTTTTATATACAATTGTATTTCTTCATATTTCATGTATAAATATGTTTGATATCAGATATTATTTCATATGTATACGAGTATGCATATATTTCTATGCATCCTACATATTTTAAATTCCATATTTCTCCATGTAATCCTACTTAATTTATTATTATCTTTTCTAAAGTTGTAGTGTATGTCTTAGCCCCTGACTATGGCCAGCAACTTAAGCTCGAAACGTCGGCAAACATTAAATCAGTATATTATCTTATTGTATGTTTCCTTTTTGACTGCACCCCTAACCATCTTCACCTCGATTTCATCTAAGGTCAACTGTATCTCAATAGTTAAGAATAGATTAAGTGGTCAGATGAGGGAATGTGATTATAATAATTGCTATCTTTATGTATTCTAGTTTATTTCTGTCATATACCCGCAAGTAATTCCACAATATTAAATTGATATTCTCGTATTTTCTTTTTTAGTCTGAAGAAAGGCTTGACATCGGTAAGCATAAACCAAAAAAAAACAAACTTAATTGTGTGCTTTATTTCTGACCGCAGCCCAACTATCCTCTCCTGGATTTATCTATTAAAAAAATAAAACACGGGAACTCGCAAAACTATTAGAATTTCGCCCTAGATGTTCCTACCAACTGGATGGTCAGAACTTTTAACTACTGTTATCTCCGAAACCGTAAGAGAATGGAGGAGAAAAGATAAGAAAGGATAAACCTATAAAACAATAATAGAGGAGCTGAAAGGGGGTAAGAGAGGCGGGCGGTGGTGGAGGGGGTCAGTTGCAATGAATGGAATGCTACCTAACCAGCACCTTTTTTATAACCATATCCAGCCAGCCCTCGGTCCTAGTTACATAACCCTCTTCGGCCAAACCTTCTCAACCAAGGGTCTCTAATAACTCCATCCGTGTCATAGGAAAAGCTAAATTGTCCTTCGCCGAGAGCAAAATCGAAGACGGTGAAACAAAGTGATCCGCACAGACATAAAAATACGTTTTCGTGGGTAAGTTGGACTGAAACAAAAGGCTACCAGGCCTTAACAACGTATGAGGTCTTCACAGAAGAAGGGCGAATACGCCATGCCACCATAATTTCTTTATTAATTTAAAGGCTGGCATAATATTCCTGGTATATGCATATATGATATACATAAATTGTTACATATACATTATATAGATATTTGCGAGATGATGTCAGCCGTCAAATAAAGAAAAAAAATTGTGACAAGGCGGATCTTATATGGAGCGCCTCATATAATCTATGCTTTTTTCACGAAGTACCACGCGGATCCATGGAAACCAGTCTAAATTCCACGATGCCAAAGTCAATATCGCACTGAGTTTGAATCCGTTAGTAAGTAAATTTGCTACACTTTAAAAAAAAAGTTTATTTAGTAATATATATATATATATATATATATATATATATATATATATATATATATATATATATATATATATATATATATAGTAAACATACCAAAACTAAGTTACATAGTAAACTAAATATATATTTAAAGGCTGGCATAATATTCCTGGTATATGCATATATGTTATACATATACATTATATAGATATTTGCTAGATGATATCAGCCGTCAAATAAAGAAAAAAATTGTGACAAGGAGGATTTTATATGGAGCGCCTCATATAATCTATGCTTTTTTCACGAAGTACCGCGCGGATCCATGGACACCAGTCTAAATTCTACGATGCCAAAGTCAATATCGCACTGAGTTTGAATCCGTTAGTAAATTTGCTACACTTTAAAAAAAAACGTTTATTTAGTAATATATATATATATATATATATATATATATATATATATATATATATATATATATATATATATATATATATATATATATATATATATATATATATATATATATATATAGTGCCTCAAAGGACTTCAAAGTGTTTAAAATCATTTTCAGTCTTGAATTTGTTCGTCAATGGAGAATGCTTTTCAAAAAAGCCTAATAGGGCTTCCCCCCAAAAAGGAAAACCCTCAGGGGTTTTATAGCAAATTTAACGCAGAACTAAAACGTTCCTTTGAACCTGGGTCAGTAAATGCAGTCTAAACCAGTTTTCAGACCAAAATTATTTTTAAAAATTCGTTTTTCAACACTTGTTTGTAATTGATGAAGAAACGACCGATTGCTTTAAAAAATGGATCGAAACTAACGTCATAGAGGGTTAGATTTGGACATTGAGGCTAATGTCAGTTCGATAGATCAAACACACGATCATTGGTGAATTGTCGGAGTTGATATCCGCTATTCAACGATGGTGAATCGTTGCTTGTATTACTACGGGTCTGGAATATTCAAAACGTTATTTTCGATAGCAAGGCAGCAACATGAAGCAGTAAATTAATAAAAAAAAATTGTGGTGATTTAAAAATAAAGGCCACGAGTTCTTAAAATATCTTAACTTAAAGATTCAGAAATGACCGAAAAGGTTAAAAAAAAAAAAAAAATCCAGAATATAGTAGTCAAAATCTAGAACAAAAGGCTAAATTTATTTCATCTAAGTTGCAACTTTTTTTGGAAGGGGCCCCGAAATTTTTACAGCTCAGGGCCTCACTTGCCTTAATCCACCCATAAATGTTTCTTATTGAGTTTCGATGTTCCATTTTAACCTGGTAAAAATGGATTGATTTTCAGTCATACCCCTTTAAAAGAAAATTATACAAAGAGTTACGAAATGAAAACGCAACTTAATCATATTTATACTTGAGAAGAGGCCATTGGAATGGAAGGTTCTTAAAAATAGTAAACAACAACGAAGAAACTACATTTTTAAAAATCTTTTTTTTTTTAACTCTCAAGGCCCAGTTCTTGCGCCTATCTCTTAGAACCAACTAGTCCAGAGAATGGATCATATGATTGGGCCGAAACGTCGGCTTTTACAATAACAAATAGTATGTTGACAGCATCTTGACTATTTATTCCATCATAAATATCACAGTCGACCAACTAACATCAATAATAGGAAGAATTACTTTAACAAAACTTGAGCTATAACGATCAAAGAAGAGAGCATTGTCGTCAGAAGCAGAACAGCTCATCTCAGTTCAGTAAGTTTTACATCGCCCTTTGAAATGAAATTTCAGGCAGGCTTCAAAGGCTTTGGAGGGTTCTCTCAAGCAGCCTATCACCCAGACATCCAACCCCACACCTCTATTAGAAATCTCGGACGAATTTCTGAACATATGAGGGTGAGCAAGTCATGCAAAATAATACATCTATTATTCTCGTTTTAAGGAGGAAAAAGTACGACATCCTAAAAAAAGCTCTGATTTACATTCAAATAATCTCATCAAAAATGTTAAGACCTGCAGACACAATTCATGGGCCATCAAAATAAATTAATGGGCCTACAAATCAACTAAAGGAAATGGACAGTTAAACTTTGTCAAACAAATGACAACAGGAAAACCAAGTACCAATAAGATATAGATGTGGTAAGTATTAAAGATGAAGCATAAACTTGAGAAAAATGTTGGCTGTACTCCATTCGCTTCTGTAGCATCTACTCCACCAATGAAAGAGATTTTGGTGGTAAGAATTATTACTGTGTCGGAGAAAAATGGGAACAAATTTTTTATTTATTTTTTTTATTATACGATAGAAAATTTTAATTTGTTGAATCGTCGAAAGGGAGCGAGAGAGCTCAGTGGGTAAGGTGGCGGACTCCTAATTCTCTGATCCTGATTTGAATCCGGCTATTAGCAGACAATTTTGTTTTTTTGTAAAAACAGTAAAATTAAAAATATTACAGCTTTGGTCCACCATAGTATAATTAGTAACCACAGGTTTAATTTTGATAATCTCGAAATATTAGAAACCGAAAAAAATTCAAAAAATAGAAAAACATTGGAAGTAATACACATTGCTAAAACATAAATAAGGTAGTGAATTTCCAAACAGATGCGGTTAACTTAAAAAGCCATTATGCGGACATAATTAATAATCTAGAATCTAAAATTTAACAAAAGGCATATTGATTTAAACATTTAGAATATAATAGTAACAATAATTGGAATAATAGTAAGTGTGAAGAGAATTTGTGGGGAGGCATATGACAACAGAGATTGGTACAAAGTTCCTTACCAATGATATTACCGATTATGTGACAAAGATGGAAAAAGAAAGTTACTCCCCAAATATTTTTTTAATAATGAAACCAGCTAGGATTGAGGAAGTAAAATTATATAGATGTCGGGACATGGGGAGAGAATCATGTAATTTAAAGGTAATAAAATATTATTTAAAATAGTAACTAAATATATTGTTAATTAAGATATTAATAATTGTGTAATTAATAGTTGATGTAATGTAGGAAGCATACATCCTGAAGGATGTCAAAGAAGGATTTCGAAACGTCGTAACCTTGTTATAAAATTTTTTTTTTTTTTTAAATATAAAGTTATAGATCAAAGGGAAGGTGTCATTCACAAATTAATTTATTACAATTTTTTTTTCCTTTTGTATCGGCGGTGAATTGAATCCTGGGGCAAACCCAGCCTCTATAAAGTTAACCTTCATTGGCCTGGAAGATAAACCTGGCAGATAAGCATTGATGCTAACCACATCATTTCCTTGCATAATCGTTGGTCAAGAAATAGTGCGGCCTAAACAAGTACTGAACCTTTAGGGGTCTACAACCTCTACAACCCATGAAGGGTCTTAACCCTTCATGGGTTGTAGAGTTACGCATTTCAGCTTTTATTACAATTCTGATAATAATTATGATGCTATGCTCAGCCCTAAGAAGCATTACTCGTTTAACCCTCAGATTTCGTACACTGATTCACCTGGACGAGCGACTTTTCTCCTTACTTTTTTTTTTTTTACTAATAGGAATTTCTGTAATTTTATTCCTCAGAGCACAGTATATAACCGCCATATTATTATGGCTCTTGTCAGTTACCATAGATAAAGTTGCCGGTCAACATCTTCATGCACTACAGAAACGAAGAAAAACTGCTCTTTTACAAACATGACCAGATATATCTTTATTTATGATATGAAACTGCGGTAGCCCAATTACTGAATGAGGCGGTGACACGCAGAAAAGAACTACTTAGTTAATTATAATACGCTAAGAATAATCTTTCGCCTTCCTCCTATGTGTCATCAACGTCATAAACTGATACAACTAGGCCATGCAAAAGAGCCTAGCACAATGCAAAATATGAGTGCTGATACCACTTGCTTATCTCCACACTCTATATAACCAATTACATAATTGCTAATACTCACAGGAGTGTAAAAAAAATACACTTATGATCTTCCACAGTACATTTGGGGTGCTAAAAATGAATAGATGCCCCAAAAATAAGATATTTGCACAGTAGCAAATAGGATTGTCAAAATCTCAATCTACGATGTAGCTATGGATTTGTATAAATCAATGAAATATCAAAAAAGATGGACTTACTCAAGGAATTTGCACTCAAAAGTATCCAGGTAAGGAAGGTGATAACATTTCTTTACACAAAGATTGTAAGAGAAATTAATGCGTATGCATTTATTTCAAAAACTTAGTAAAGAAGAACCATAAAAACATTCAAACGCTTTAGAAAAACGAAAATATAAGCAACGCTGAAATTCTTAAATGAGTGATAATTACGTTTTCGAGTTAAAGGAGTTTACAACGGGAACGCCTGGAATGTTTTTCAATGCATCACTACAAAGGCATTGTTCGAATCGTCCACACAAAGGACCATGTAAAGCTTCAGGAGTCGTTTCTTCCAGTTACCACGGCTAATGCTCGGCAAATGTGATTGATGTGGCATCACTCATAGCGAACCCGAAATCTGGAAAATGAACAACATAGATGATTTGTTCACTGTGAATATTTTAACAGAGCATTCGAAATTGTTCTAAACGAATTCGAACTTGGGACTCCTGGCTTGGATTCCTAAAAAAAAAACAGCCAATGTTTCAATTCTATTTAAAGTTTTATGATATTCTTATTATTGGAGATTCTTATTATTGAAAGAAAATTTCATTTGAATACTTTTCAGGGCCGGAACTAGGGAGAATGAGAAGCATAGGAGGCACTTGCCTCGTGCGGCAGAATTTAGAGGGCGGCAAATTTCAAGTGGAATTTAACTTTTAGCTTAAGTTAAAAAATATTCGTTTTCGATTATTTTATTTTACCATAATTCAGTCAATAAAATGAGCTTATGTTATGAGATTTTGATACTTATCTCGAAATTTAAAATACTTTTATAAAGCAGTTGACTTTTGTTGGGAGGAGGGTGAAAGAAGGTGCGGCAAAATTAAGTTTGCCCCTCTTGGCAAATATCATAGTTCCGGCCCTGCTTTATCAGACACAATATACTCGTTTTTAATGAATTTCCTTCATTGAGCCAGGATGCAGTTTTGGAAATTTATACCGCTCTTCAGAAAAATTAAGATAATCGTTTTTTTTTTTTTTATCTTCAAACACTAGCCACAGATCTAAACTTTTAAACAGAGAGTTTTAAAGTAGACAAACAGCACCGTTAGGTACGCAATGGTTTTTCCATAAACAAAGTTTCTAGGGATGGCCTACGTGGTTTGCCACACGTAACCGTCTCTAGTCTCATATTGCAGAGCTTCGTCACCACTTCTTGTAAGTTCACAGTCATCAAAAACGGATAGAATTTACACAAAGGCATTTGGATCTAAAAACTGTAAAAAAAAAAAAAAGTTCTTTTAATTGAATTTATCAATTATATATCTGCATTTTGCAATTAATTCACAGAAACCTTTGCAAGATTTAATCAATAAATTTTTACATAATTTGCATCTAAATTTTAAATCAATAATTAATGTCTCGAATCACTAGATCTACATAAAAGGAAGTTACCGTCTATATAGTCATCACTGTATCTAAAAACAATGTCTAAGAAGCTGAAATTTTTAATGGTGGTCCTCCTTATGCTCTAGATGTGCAACAAGGCTGGGTTTGAAAAAAATCATAATCTATTTGGTTAAAAAAAAAAAAAATTATTTCTAAAGCCCCAAAAAATTAGTTTTTCGAATAACTCGAAAGCTATAAATCTTCTGGAAAACTATAGATACTCATTTGAAAGATAATTTAATTCTCTACAAAAAAAAAAAAAAACCAAAATCATCTAAACCGGACCAATATTAGCAAAAATACAAGATATACAAACAATATATAAAAAAGCATATTGGATATAATATACATGTCGACGTCGTTTTTTGAAAAAGGCGTAAGAGCCATTTAAAAAACACATGAAACGATTTTTCCCCAAATAACAACATATTTTTTTAATTTTATTCTTTATTGTGTACAGTAGGAGTTTATTAATCTGAAAAAACTTTTGTATTTTAAAGGATTCTAGTACTAGTTAAGGCCAGAGTGACGAATTATTTGTTTTTTAAATAATTCGAAAACTATAAATTTCGCACACACCACAGACGCTCATTTAAAAGGAAGGTAATTAAATTATCAGTATTATAGAAATACTGATTATTCACTCACTGATTGATCTAGTAATCACAGTATCTCAATGCCTTTATAGCTCAAATTTTTAAGGCTCTCATTATGTTGTAGATAAGCAGTAAGTCGTGATTTGAAAAAAAATCTTACTCTAAATGATAAAAAAAATATATATATTTCTCTTTTCTCTTTTTACAGGCAGAAGGCTTCATCCACGTGAAGGAAAAAATCGGATTTATGTTATAAACGTGTTGCGACGGTACAACGGTTATGGTTAGAAGCTAGAACGTTAGCATTAATTACATCTTACTGTATTACGATACAGCGTATGTATGGTATTTTTGGTTAGTATCCATGCCAACATAGAGACAGAAAGCTTCAAGTTTATAAGATTCATCCAGAGCAAGCTATGAGTGGAAAACTATCGTACGTTCATCTTAAAGATGCCGTGAAAGATGTTTGTGTTTCCATTCAGTTTTACTTGTGTATATTACTCATCCCGTTATATGCACGAGAGAACTCAGGATGCATGTAAAGATCCATCATGACATATGTTCGTCCAGATTTGTTCATCACGTTTACATGTAATCGAATGAGGGACAACAGTCTCATGGCAGATAGGATATAATAGCTTGAGTTTATTTGAAAAATGATGCATGCTTTGACTAAAGGTTGTGTTTTCAGTCCAAGTAGGTATTACATGCTTATTCTGGAGCACAGGAAGCGGTACTTGCCTCTCTCACACACTATATGTAACACAATTATTAAACGCATTATAGTTATCCTTACTGCAAGTATATTAATTGGAACTGCAGAAATGATATTCGCGTGCGTAGCCTGGGGCAACAGCTAGTAATCTTATAAAAATCAAAAATAAACACAACGAAAAATATTGCAGTTCGGCAATAAATCGAAAATAGGGAACAAACTATCAATGGTATATCCTGTACATCTTGCAGAGCAGAGGACGAAGATGCATATGACTGTAAATGTATCATTCTACGTTTAGAAACACCAATAGTGCTAATATAAAAACTGAATAGTAAAAATCTGAAGAAACTATATTACTTTAAATAGTATGATGCCAGAAATTCGATAGCTTTCGTGTTGAAGGCAGCCGTCTAAGATTCATTAATCCTTATATTGATTTATGATTCTAAGATGATTCAATCTAGGGGTAGAAAATGGAAAGGGTAGAGGATGTTTTTAAAATTTAAATGAATCAAATTCCACATAAATATTTTTTTAAAGATTTTCAAAATTTAATACTAGTGTATTTAAGGGTTCTACATCATAACACTAATTTGGGGTGGACTGATCGACTGATTTTGAGGATTGGTCGACAAACATCTTGATGTTTTACCACATTTCAAAGTTACTAAATCATAATATAATAATTATAACAAAGTATTCTTTACCACCAGTATATATATATATATATGTATGTATATATATATATATATATATATATATATATATATATATATATATATATATATATATATATATATATATATATATATATGTATGTATGTATACATATAATATATATATGTATGTATGTATACATATAATATATATATGTACATATGTATATATATATATATATATATATATATATATATATATATATATATATATATATGTTTGTGTGTGTGTGTTGTATTTTTTTTTTTTTTTGTGTGTTGTTTATAGTTTAATGAGGAAAGTGTTGTCCTTTTTAATATAGGTCAGCAAGAACCTGGTCCCGATTTCAATTTTGGACGCCCCTAGGCCCAAAATCTTTGTGTCTCCCCCTCATCATACCATCGAAGGGTATCGGTTCGGCAATTTTTCTTTAAGAAAATAATCTGAATGATGATGATTTAAAGTTTGTCGTATAATTACATCACTTGAACATGAAAATGAAGACCTTTCTTAACTTATGTTAAACATTTTCTGTGCTACCTATTTTAACAAATTTTTTTGCTTAGACAGCGCCCCAAGCAAGAATATTGAATTTTAACTCGATTATTCAAACTTCCACAAAAAAGAAGACAAGGAAAGTTCTTGTGAATTAGTGTTGTAGCAAATAAAAAGTAGTTCAAGCTCTACTTAGTGGTATTATGAGCACTCACCTTGAGTAATAATTATAAAATTATACTATTATTATTAAGTAATTTTGTAAAAAAAAAGCGTTATATTTTATGTAAAATTATAAACTCTTGGTATAACGATGTAGTAGTAGCATTAGTAAGTTTCGTTATTATAAAATCTTAATCTATATATAAATATTATGAATATTGATATTCATTTTTATTTAAGCTTACAGCGGCCTGAGTTAGTATTTTTTTTAAATTTCTATTTACTATTCACCAATTGATTCACAGAAAATTTATAGCAAGAAACAAGTTTCTAATTTGGGCTTAACCCAGAGAGTTCTTTGTTTTTTAAAGATTATTTAACATGTTTAATCCTTTAACAGGCTATTTGGCAGTAAGCAGACATCGATCCTTCCTTTTCCATTACGAAAGAAACAGCAAGCAAAACAGTAACCGACCAACGCCCGCTGGAGGAGCCGTGGAAGAGTAGACGAAACGATGACGGCGGTAAGGTACTAATTGCCCCTACCTGGGCCGCTGGAATCCGGACCAGTGTTGTTTGTAAACAGCTTTCGCCTGGAGGCTTCTGCTGGAACCAGGTCAGATCCAGCACAGCCACCGCTCTCGCTACCAGATCATTCATTAGCTCACTCGCGGCCAACAATCTTCTGCTACTTAGGTAAAAATTAATCTCGTCAGCCACGCAGCCTGGAATATTCTACAGATTATCCTTTTAGAAGCGAATTCACTAATTAATAAATCATAAGATGAAATACCAGGATCGCTTAAAAACAAATAAGTGCAAAACTAAATTTACACTAAAATCGATTATCCTTATGAAAATGATAAACATTTAATGGATGGACGTTTTAGAGCGCTGATAGGTGTAAATAAAAATATATACACAGGGCATTTTTTTTCAAACTAAGACAACCTCTGTCCAAAATTACTTTCCATCTCGAAATATGTTTCAGGTCTCCAATGAAAGCTCAATATGACAAGTTTTCTTTACAACCTGATCCTTTACAATAATTCAATATGGCAGGCCTTTAACAAGATCAAACGATAAAACAAAAAAAGAGTCGAAACTAGGATTTCTGTCAGGAGGGGCAAGCTTAATAAATTTGCCGCCATATCACTCTCTCTCCCAATAAAACTTAACAGTTTTTAAGGTAATAGGTATATTTCTAAATAAACGTCACTAACTCATATTATTGAATTGAATTAAGATCTAAACAATCAAAGTTCATTAAAAATCTGCAGCCCTCCCTCGTCGGAGCAACAGCTCTCTGTGTCCGCCATCCCTTAGTTCCGGTCCAGAGTAAAAGGCTAACTAGCCTGACCGCCAGATATCCCTAAAATTTCCATGCAGTTCGGTGTCCAGGGTTCTTTCTTTTTTTTTTTTTTTTGAATTGGTCATTATGGATGTGGAATAAGATTCAAAAGGAATTTAAGGAAAATTCAAAAGGATGAGCTTCATATGAAACAAATGTAAGTCGCTAAATTCAAATCTGAGGTCACATTTTAAAACGTAAATAAAATAACTAGATTTTATATAAATAAGTATATATATGAATATATATAGTATGTATATTTTTTTAACAGAGAAATCTCTTATACTATAAAATAAATCAACACGTAAAATTTCGTGGTAAACAGAGAAGAAATTTGCATTTTAATTTAAACAATAATTTAAAAAATATGAATTATAAGGTATTATTTGTTTGTTGTTCGGTTAATGAGACAGTTATTATCACTCAAGACTTCATGTGTGAGCAATTTTAGTATTTCGAAATAGTGATATTACGAATTATTTCTTTGTATGAAAAAATTAGATACCGTCGTGAAACTATTGGTAATAGGCTTCAAGCTGGACTTTAAACTTGTATAAGAAACCCTATGATACTGGGAAACTCCTCAAAGTTAACTTCGTTAACAAAGAAAAAAAAATCAACAGCAGCGGAAATATATCCATTCATCAGATATATTAATCATAATAACTTTAAAACTAATATGACAGTATAATTACTGAGTTTTTTGTGCGTTATTTTTCAACGAGATTAAACGATTATCAGTGCCAGAAATGTACAGAAAAAAATTCAATTAGCTTAAATTTTGTTTTTGTTTCTTACCTGTGAAATTATTATAATTAAAAAACAAAGTACTTTTTTAAAACATTTTCTCCAGGATCAACCGTATCGAAATAATTAGTGATTTTCAACATTTTGCAAAACTCTCGCCATCTTGAAACTAGCAGCCATCTTGGATTACGCTCCTTACAAATAAACCTCTTTTTATCCTAATTTTTTGTGAGGATACTTAATAATAGAAAGTAGAGGTACCCTTTTCAGTCACCCAAAATGTTATTCCACTTTTGTCATGTGGGAAAAATTGTTACCTAATATGGTATTCGATAATATTCGATTTTATAAATATTTATGTTATTAAAACATTGAAACTTTTTTTTTTCAAAATATGCAGACGTACTTAGAAGTTTAGACGGCCAAATATCAAAAGCAATGAGGAAAACCTTCCGGATTATATGAACCAAATCCGGAAGGTTTTCCTTATGTTGGAAATTTTAAAATAAAAGTGGGAGGTATGACATTAAAAGAGACAAAAAATGTACCAATGGTAAAATAATACAAAGAACGACGATAAATATATATATATATATATATATATATATATATATATATATATATATATATATATATATATATATACTAAATAAATATTTAGAACATTTTAATTCTTAATTTACACCATTATTAAAAAACAACGCCTGTCGAATAATAATAAGCAATGACCAACAACAAATCAGATGGCAAGTAAATATGAATTACAATAGGGTACTAAGGAATATTTTACATTAACCATAAAATAGTTATTATTATATTTAAATTATTTTCTTATCTGATCTGTTTTTATTAAATACAAGTTTAAGATAAATATGGAATAATAAAAAATGTTTATTATAAATAACATTTCTGCAGAAGCAATTTCAATTTGCAATCCGATCCTTCCTACAAGACTGTTGTAGAAAACATTCATCTCATCGACAACCAAAAAAAATTCTATTATAGGGAAGATCATAAAATATAGAAATTCTTCAGAAAATCAAAATTCCTCATAAAACATAATATTTTCTCTTAATTAAAGAACAACGTTCTGTAAAAACAATCTTAGAAGGTAAATACTATCAGTACATACTAAAAAAAAAATTATTTTTAATTGTATTTTTTAGGGACATCATGAAACTCGTCTGAAAATTCCCTTTTAAATAAAACTTGGGAATGTGGCTTATTTTCTAGTTTTCCAGTTTTAAGGTATGGCGTACTTAATACGGATTAAAATGTCTGTGGTAACATTAACTGTTATAGCATCACAAACACAGACATGTATTTAAATCAAATGAAGACAGAGAATATATTCGATAAAAAATATAAAGTAGGATAACATTTGCACCTCAAGAATGTTGCCGAGCGAATCGTTGTTGCTAACATATAGGAGAGGAAACACGAAAGTGGAGGGGCAGACATAAGAGAACTAAGCAGAAGCAGGTCAGCATGGGGTCCGGATGTGATGCCTTCCATTGGAATTGTTACCAGGAAAATGCCAGGTCAGAACCCAAGGTGAAGTTCCACAAGGGTTCTTCACAAGGTCCAACATTTTCTGCGTTCTTAAAATCCTTCATTCCGAAAGTACAATCCACGATGTGGATTTAGCAGGAAAATGACACGTCGCCCGTATGAAGGTACTTATTAACATGTTAACAGATAATTAAAATTTACATGAATTAGACTAACCTATCTTAATTTCCTCACAAGAATCTAATTAACTCAGAAAATTAGGATTTAATGGAGAAACTGTCATTGGAACCAGGAGAGGAACCATTACCCAACCTTTAGCGCTTAATTATCTTAAATTAATAAAAACTGTTCGTAGAAATAAAAATATATTTATTTATAAGTTTAAATAAGCGGATATAGATATAAATATAATATAGGTATAGCCTTAATGATTATCACTGAGTATCATAATTCTCAAACCAATTTATATCATTTTTAATGATGAAGAAAATATTGATCGTGGGTTAAATCTAGGAGATGAAAGCGTATGAGTCCAGATCAGAAAATAAAATACGGTAAATTTATTATTGTTTTAGTGCATGCTAAATTTTGTATTTCTACTATATTTATTTGCTACTACTCTGTTCTTATACTACTACTATTTTGTTTTTGAAGACATGAAGAAGACTTAAAAATTAGGCCGAACTGTAGGTACATATTGAAATCTTAATAAATTTCTTTTGATCAAATCCGCAACCATATTACGGATCAGGGGTCTACAAACTACTGCCCGAGGGCCAAAACTCTACAATTTATTTTGATTACATGGTAAAAAGTATATTGTAAATAAATCATACTAAATAACAACCAGATACTTTTATTTAACGACCAATTAAAAACCTATGTATACTATGTATTCCTATGAAAGTGAACATTTTACTGTAAATTATGTTAGGAGCAAATTAGCAGAATAAGCTGACTAGGGCCTTGGCCCTTAGGTTTTAGAACAATTGTTTAATCATTTATAGAAAAAATGTACCCCGGTTGTAATTTAATGTATTTTTTTTTTTGGAATAAGTTTGGTTGACCGTGGATAAAATTAATGAAGAAGTTGGTCGGAGGGTGCGGTCAAAGACTAATACACTAATAAGTATGACTTATTTATTTTGAGCTAATGTTTCGGCCTAAGATTTAGGCCATCGTCAGGGCTAAAAGAAAAAACAAAATAATAACATTGAATTTTTTTTTTTTAAATTAACAATTTTTTTTTACTATTTAACGTAATTTTTGTCAAAACATATGCATTTTTAATTTTTAATTTTAATTTAATTATCATTAATTAATTAAAGTTCATTGAGTTTCCTATGGAATTTTAAATATAGTTTGGTCAGTAATATTACAAAAACAGAATATACAGGCGGCGAACGAACACCTCGTGGTTCAGTGGAACTTTAAACAGCAACGCAAATGCGAACGTGGAAACGACTTCGTACAACAGATTTGAAACTGATCGGAAATTAATCTCGTTCTTTTTTTTAAGAAAAATTTGGTCGGGTTTTGCGGTCAATGAATAATTCCACTTCTTATTGACCGCAACCCCGACCAACTTCTTCTTCCAGTTCCTGACGGCTCGTCCCGACGTTATCAACTGCTCTGATGAAGGTCTACAACGTAGACCCAAAATCTGGCTGGCCCACAATAAAAAGTAAGTTCCGCTTATTAGAGTGTTCTTCATCATTGACCGCACATCCCGACCAACTTCTTAAAATTGCATCTACGGTCAACTATATCCACACCAATATAATCTCATTCTTATTATATCGTGTGCGGATTTCCACTGACGTGTATATTCTGTTTTTGTCAACATGCGTGATGATCAGGGGAGGATTCATTGTGCCATTGTTTGGAGGATTATCTTATGGTACTAGTTGGAGACTTAGTCTAAAGCATTAAAGAGAAGTAAAGTACATAACTAACTCGAGAAATAATTTAAGAAACATGACAGTGACCGGAATAAGTATTAATTCAAAACAACAAATTCGTAATTAACGTTTTTTTAGGAGTATATATGTATGTTGTTTTTTCAAGTAAATATTATTTACATCGTAGAGAGCCATAGTCCACACTTAAGAGCATCAGTAAACATTGCTTAGAATCGTACTATAACGCCGTAGACTAATAAGATAATATATATTATCTTATTAGTCTACGGTATATCAAAATAAGCAAAAAAAAAAGGATAGTAAAGTTGTTGAACCAGGGCAATATTGAAAAAAAAATGAGGATTATACATATTATTATTGAAATTACTACAGGCAAGCGATAATCCAACAAAAAATAAAACCCCAGCCTCAACAGAAAGAGTTTTCAGTGTAGATATCAGTCGACAATCACTTGAATTAGTCAACCAACTATAAATCACTAATTTTCTTTACAAAACAGAAGCTCATTCGAAACCCATTTCATATTCAACTTAAATGTAAAATAAAAACGTGGCTTGTGCTGTCGATGAATCATACATCTCCCAAGGAATGTTCCAGAGAAAGTTGCTTCAATAAAAGATGCAATTAGCGGAAGGGTATTATCCAACGAGAGTGAAATTAATGGGCGTAGTACACCCACAGGGCTCCTACGCCGGGGACGCCCACTGCAATTCGGTCGTGAAAACAATTGCAAAAGGGCATCCCTCCCTCGCAGTGCAGGAATTCTTGGAGAAGGAGGTTTATTTTCTTGGATTAGCAGCTCATGTTCTAATAAATCAAATGGTAGCATTGACTCGTCATTAAAGAATGGAATTCCAAATTATACTTGATACGAGGTGTGGTTGAAACCGATCTGGGTGAGAAACAGAAAATTTTCAATCTGCAGGAACAAGGGTATAAAATAGCGAGAGGAAAAATATACAAGGACTAGGACGGTTTCAAGGTTATCATATAAAGGTTATTATCATCCCTGAATCTAATTACTACAACAGAACTTTGCTAATCATTAAATCATTAATTGAATGAGATTTAGCATATCATCCCTAGAAGCAGAGGTTTACTCCTTTTTTTATCAGGATGAATAAAAAATAAAAAAACTTTATAAGAATCTTTCTATATTGCATTTTTCCATAGGCGATCAGATCATAACTTCTCTACAATAAGTTCTTTAAAGAATGAACAAAGGAATGAAGAATGATGAAATCGATTCCAGAGATTACTAAATTTCATAGTGTGGGAAATGAACAATAAATACAATGAGGTATAATAGACTACAATAAATAAATCTCGGTACAGAAGTTCAATAAATTACTTAATGGATACTTGGAACTCATAAGGAATTTTATTAATCTTAAGAATTAATTTAAAAAACTTACTAGTTTTTTGCTTATGTTCTGCCACTTATTATTATTATTTCATGAATTATTTTTCCATATCTCTACTAGATGCGTGTAGGTAGGTCTAGCATAAGCGTATAAATATATATATTTTTTTAATATCACAAACATGTATAATGGCACCGTGGCTATGTATAAATGATTTTTGGTAGTTTTTACCACTTAGGGACTATTTATTAAATTGTAATTATGATTTTTTTCCTTTTACTTATCACTTTTTTTCTTTTATAATTTTTCTTATCTCTCTTTTTAAAAAGAACTCCAAATAGGCATTTCCGAAGAAAACAAATTTAAAGTTTTCAAGGTCTCATTGTATAGTGACAAGAAGATTTGAAAGCTAGATTTTTACTTACTTTTAAAGTATAATTTCTTAAGAAATAGATTTAAAGACATAATTTAAGATTAAAATCCTTCGTGGTTATAATAAATTATTTTTGAGTTAGGATACTTCAATGAAAAATATTCTCTTTAGTTCAAGTTTGAAATTAAAGGTATGATGCTATAGAAGTAAAAAGTGCATCATAAGTAGAATTAATTTTTGCAGATAACTTGAAAATGTCATGTTCTGAGTTAGGGCACACTTCTTGCTAAGGAGCATTATAGCAACTTTTAAGGATACAAAATTAGAACTTGATATTTTGCTTTAAACATCCCCATTGCGAATATTTTCTTTTTAATTTCTCGGCCTTGTTACATCTCTAAGTCCTAGATTTGTGTTAATAAAATTTTAATTTGAAAATATGCTCTTGTCAAATTTTTAAAACTGAGACATTCGAAAAATGCGAATTTTTACATACGTTGGTTAAACGTGATGGCGCAGACATGCAATTCAGCTAATGGCTTTGATCGGAGCAGTAAATAACTGGATGACTAAAAAAAGTTCGGTCAGCTAATAAGATTCACTTGTTGATTCAAAGGGAAGTCAGTAACAATTTATAGCAAAGGAGGGAAGGGGAGAGATTAAAATTCGAAATTTATGCAAAAATATAATTTTGGAATTCCCAACTCCCAATGGTAAAAAAAATAGGCAATATTACAATCAATTAAAAAAATTTAGGGTTCCTAAGGTCGTTATGAAGTATTAAAAAAAAGAAGTTCTGTCGTTCCCTAATTTTAAAGAACATAAGTTGTTCTAAATTAGTGAACCGTTTTCGAAGTAACTTGAAGATTTGGACTCGTGAGGAAATCTAAATTTTTCGAGAAAAATTCTTATTTGACGGAGTTATATGCAGTGCAAATAAAATGTATGTTCTTCAATGATTTATACGTAACTAAAAGTACTTTTGGTATCTAAATGAACTATATACTTTTTTTTTAAATAAGTCATAACTTATTTCTCTGAATAATCAGCTAAAATTATTTCGCATCTTCTGATTTAGCGTGAAAAAAACTTAATCGTTATTACTTACAAATTAATTAACTATGATTCACATAGCTTTCTAAAATTAGAAATTTTTTTTTTTAAATAAAAACACCTGTACCACAACCCATGAAAGGTAAGTACTGTATCTCGAACAAAGATTATGGAAGAAGCTAGTCTTTGCACTTTTTACTTCTATAGCATCATACCTTCCAGAATTACTTTTAACTGCCAAGTTTTTCTCCCAAACCATTGAAGGATCAGGCAGTCACTTTACAGAGGCCCGTTCACTTTCTAGAAGGATGGAAGAGTAACTCTTCTATCCTCCTAGTTGACTTTGCAGAGGCTGCACAGAAGGATCTCCCGACTCCAGAGTCGACCCGCGGCTAATATAACATAATAAATAAATTATCTGCCAAATTCGGACTCGAATCCTGAGCCGAGACTAAGGAATTTAGTCTCGAGAAATAGTTTTTAAAGAAAACACATTTCTCTCTTTCCCTCAAAAAAAAAAAAAAAAAATCAATCGAGAAATTACCATTAAGAGAATATGTTTTGGCAAATATCAAGGAAACTGTTCTTCCTACCAACATAATCATTACAAACTACATCATGGTACATTTACATAGCTACAATTGAAGAGGTAATAGGCATCTATATGCCTAATGGTGCGGCGACACCGAATACGGACTTAGGATAGCTAGCAGGCCCGTGTCGTGTAATTAATAGGAGACCGGACTCAAGTCCAGTTCATATTCGGTGTCGCCGTCTTCTATTAAATACACGATAAGGGTCCGCTACCCGACTTCAGTCAAGTCAAGTCCATATTCGGTAGAGCCGCACTTATATAGTTCTCGAGATAAAGTTAAAAAAAAAATTAAACAAAACAAACTAGAAATCATCATTTTGTGAACGTATTTTGGCAAATATCGTGGAAACATTTTTTCCTACGAAGATAATCATTTTAAACTACTTTATGGTGATAAAAAGCAGTGAAATCTAAAAATTATAAATTAAACTAATAACTTTGAGAAGTATTTTTGTTTAAACTTTATAACGAAAACTAATAAGCATATGGCTCAAATTTTAGCAAATTTATTTTACTTCAAAAAGGTAGGCTTAATATCTTTACCCATGGTTGATAGTGTAGTTTTCAATAAAATTCAGTAAAGAATGAAAAATGAGCGAAAATTTTCAACATTGCAAATCCTTTCAGTTTTTCGGCCACTATTTCGCTATTTATTTTTATTTTTTAAAACCAATTGCAAATTCTTTTATGGCATACAATTTTAAATAATTTAATACCAAACACGCTTTGTTATGACTTTTTAAAAAATTTCAACGGCAAAAAAAAAACCCATTTTGCACAACAAGATTTTTCTCGACTTTCAATATGTCAAAAAGATACCAACTAAGACTTAAAGCATTCAAACCCCGTCTTTGAGGGAATTAGTTCCATCCAAAAACCTATATTTTCTCTACTAAAGGAGGGACGTTTCGCCAAGCCTTTTTATTCAATTTATTTCAGCTGATTACTGATCTTACAAAATTCAGAGTAAAATCATTGCTGGAGTTAGGAAATATTGGAAGTAGAATGAACTTAACACAACCATAGTGTTATGGTAATTTTATATTTTTGAATTAGTATATTCAATGAATTTCACCTTATGCACTTTGATTCCTAAGCAACAGATTTACACAGGAATACTTAGAGAAGAATTATTTAAAAGGTGAGTGCCCTGGCATTGTGGAGCCGAAGGAGGATTGAACAGTGCCGGTCGGGGGGTAAGGCATCCAATCACCTCTACATACCGTCCTCGCTCCCATCTGTCTTAATCCACCACTCCTAGTCTGTTAGTTGGACGGGGGAGTCTGAATGGTGAACAGAATAGAAGTGAAAGAACAATGCTAGAAGTGAAAAGGAATGTAATAAATGAGAAGAGACTAGGAGTGATTAAAATCCAATAAGTAATTTTTTAAAATTAAATACTAAGCAGTAAGGTAATGTGGGATAAGTGCGTAACCGTCTCATTAAATACAAATTTTGAACTGGTAAGAGTTGTCCTTTACGGATCATGAATTCTAAACACTCATGTATCACAAATTTGCCATGAGAGTTCGCTAGAATGAAGCAGAACGAGCTGTAAAGCAATCAGTTTGAACCTCTTGATTGTTGCTGGTAAATGAGGGTAAATATGAAACCCATGCATCAATATTGCTTTTAATGATATATTTTATTTATTATAAGTTTAAATATTTTTATTTCGTTATTATTTTTTTTTCAACAAATATGATGAGTGGTTCCATTTTATCATTGTTATCTATCACTTTTAAATGTGGCATATTGTGTATATTATATATTACATATGTATGTGTATTATATATTACATCAAAAACACTCTAATATACAGCCATACCAATAGTCAAATTTTAAAAAGACCCATCTATATCGATTCAACCTTTGCAGAGGATCATACGGAAGAAACGTATTGGGCCTGGGGATAAGGAAGACTAGGTAGGTAAGGATGAAATTGAAACCATTTGGAAGATATCTACACAACACCCAGACTAATGAGGTCGATAAGTTAGGGCGTTGTTAGTAACACAATTTAGAACTTTAAACATAGTTCTGAGAACTTGAACAAGATAATAAATAATTGGGAGAGCTGAATGTCTTTGATATTGTAAGCCAATTTGGTCAAAGCCTCCATAAGTCTTTGCCGACCTTTTCCTGTTGATGGCGTTGAGGCACAAACGCCCGCTTTGTTGATATTTAACAACGTGGCGCCGATGCAGAATGCGGTCAGTGAAGCACATCCTTCACCCCTACACATCGGTCAGTTTTATCTTCTTGGCGTAAAGGTCCTTCAAAAGTTATTGAAGGAAAAAGTGAATACCTAGGCCTAAGGTCTTCCACAGAATTCAATAAAATCACGGTATTATTATGAAAGTTCATCCGATGTGACTTCTGCTCATGGCCGGATCTAGGATGGTTTCCAGGGAGAGAGAGGGAGGGCACCTGATTTGGCCCTATCCCATTCCATAAAATTAATAGGTATAGGTCTTTTTTTATTACTATTAATTGATAGTTATATTCTACTAACAAATAATTTTCAAAATAGCTTTTCACACAAAATGTTGAGGATTTACTAAAATCAAAAAAGTATGAACAATATATAGTGGAAGAGGTGGTAATATCCATCCCTACCATATCCAACTCTCAAAAGTGAAAAAATGCGGTTTCATATCCGTTATTTTGAAACGCACTAGTTGAGGCACGCATTACACGCAATCCTGAATTCCTGATCCTCAAGGTTGACTAATTGTTTCATTTGGGGGTTAGGTTTTCAAGACTTTGTCACAATACGTTCCTCGCCAAGTGCATTTCAAAGTGATCAATATGAAAATCTAATTTTTTCACATTCGATTGTTGGACTTCGGGGACGATGTAGAATTTCATTTAGTTTTTGGCTTACTACTGCTAGAAATTTCAATGGTAATCAGTATCTTTATAATCAGTCAGACACTACCAATTTTCAATTTGCGCTCCTCCAAATGAGCAAAATTCAATTTTATCAAAAAAACGGAAATTGGTGCATCTGATAACTGGAGACTTCTCCTTTTGGGACGTCCACACTATGAAACAATGCAAAACATTGTCTAAACAATTGTTTCGTGTCTTCCATTGATACGAAATGGATTACTAAATTCGACACTATTTTCATATTCCTAAAAATACAGATAGGTATTCAAAACTTTATAGTACCAAAGCTTTATTTTTCTAAATTATGTTCCTAGCATCGGTTTCAAGAAAATTAATAATGATTAAATTTCATCTATAAAGTCGTACACTATTATTTTGTGAAGCGAGCATTTGTATAAAATATTAAAAACTTATACAGAACCTACTATTTCATTTCAATATTAAATATATTTGGATAAGAAATGAGTATGTTTTTCTGTTGAACTTACCAATCACAAGATTGGAAACTATATAATTAATTAAGATACGCACAGAATATAATGCATATATGCATAATAATATTATTTATATCTACATATAATGGGTTGTTTATTGGAGGAATCAAAGACAGTTTGAATGAATTTATGACAGTAATTATTTTTAAAAAATTTAATTTTTCTTGTTTATTGGGCTAATTATTATTAAAGCCGCAGCACTTGACTGATAAGTTAAGAAATTTTTTTAAATAAATGCGCATTTTGTACTTATAAATAGTCCGGAATCGACGGGTTGTTTTGCCACCCAAAATAACGGGCAACCGTTGCACAAGACAGAATAACCTCAGGTTGATTGAGTTTTGAACTTATTCTCAACATAATTAGGGATTGATCCTTCTATACCATACCAACTGATTATGCTCTACATTTTCTGAAAATTTGTAATTATAAATTGAAAATAAAATTTAACTTCACAAATTATAAATTTTAATCTAGAACATAATACAAATCTAACATAAAGTGTATGTCAAACAGGGGACGGACTGTCTGTATTTTTTTAAATGTACCTAATCACCTAGAATCAACTCAAGATATTAGTGAAATTACAATTATGTTTTCTTCAATTGAAACTTTTAGTAAACTGGGTAAACAAATAAGTCATATGCTGTAATGAACTAAGGATCTAACTGAGAATTACATTCTAAAAAAAAGGATCAAACTATCAAGTAATTCCCCAAAATAGTATGTGTAAAATACATATATTATTTTATATTACTTTTTGTTTTTAATATAATAAAACTAAGGAAATCGACACAAAATAATTATTGTACGAAATAATTTAAATCCTTGATTTTACATTTTCTCCCTAAACTACTAAAAAATTCCACGTATTAACAACACTAAAATATATCGTCGCTGACGCGTGTTAAACTGGTAAACATCTTGTGTGACCAAACATCAGATATATGATTTGGATGTTTATAGAAACAATATTATGTCTCTTATATGCTGGTGAAAAGTCGTGAGTAAAAGATCGTAACATTTTTTAATTGATTAAAAAGAATCTTCCAATAGTTGTAGATTTTTACTGTATTCGCAACAATAACCGCTAGAAATCACGCAAGCGATACTATCAAGGGTCAAGACAGTTATTATATTTGATTGATTTCACAGTTATTTACATACCATGTTGGAATGTTTATAATTAGTTTATAAAATTATATTTTATAACAATGTTTATAAAACAGTTTTTCGTCTGTTCTGTAAAATCATGTGTTTGATACATAGGAGGTTTCACGACGGCAACGAAGATATATATAACCGATTATAATTCGCAATTTTTTTAAATTATCAGTATTATTGTTATTTTTTGTGAGCTTCATTTTCATGGTTACGTCCATGGTTACGTACGCTTAAAATTTTTTCGAGGGAATTTAAATTTTTAAATTTTAAGGCAATATCTATGATCGCCAAACTGGGCTTATGTTGTAAGAATAGTTAAGCATGGAAATTGGATCAAAAATTATTAAATCAATTTGTTGATTTATTTTTGGCACCGTAATAAGTACGTAATAAAGCGATTTTACATCGAATAATACATTTTTCTCCTGAGAAATGACCAATATACAGTTTCCCACATGACGTTAAACACCTTTATTTATTTATTTAATTATATTTTTTTGGATGCCGAATACAATAACATAAGCTAATTCTGGTTTACAAAAGAAAGGTTCTTCTTATAGTATGTAAAATATCAATGTAAATTTATATATTGTTGAAAAGTTTTTGCAAATAGCATATATATGAGTTCTTCAAAAATATTATTGGAATCACCTGCCATGACTATCGAATATTCGCCCGACTAGAATTCAGAGTGCTACCATATACCGGTAAAACGTGTAAATAGTGTAATAGTGTAAATCATCAAATCTGGTACAATAAACTAGAAGAAGAGAGGGCCGAAATGATCGGAAATAAAATAAAAAAAATAACCGCAGACAGAGAGGGTATATGATCGGAATGCGTGAGTAACATGTATTACAAATGCCGGGGGTAGCCAGGGTCGATTGAACCAATGAGGCGGCGGGACGGAGCTGACGTCAGCGGCAGCCCATTCAACCCCTCCTAGCCTTTCCCTTTCGCCGGCTGCTCGATACCCAACTGTCGTATCCAGTTCGCCTTATCTAGTTGTACCTTGCAGCAACCCTTCGTCTAACGAAATAACCCTTATCTACCAAATTGTACAAAAATAAAACCTTGGAACAGCGGATAGGATCGTTATTAATTAAATATAATTTGAGGTGCTCATGATATGAAGCATTGGAAGAAGTCCGGCACAACTCTAAAATATATGATTTTCCAATTTTTTCGTAACCATAATCAATGAGATGAATATTTTTTTTATGACGAAGAGCTTCATAAAAAATATTCATCGCGTGGTCGCTGGAGAGCAGTTGTTCTTTTTTAAAAAGAACTATCACAAGCTAAAAAAATTAGATCAGAAAAAATATGTTTGGAATAAAAAAATTCCTTACACGTTACCTCCAAGCATTTATCCCAAGTGGGTTCAAGAAACTAGCTATACAATTCTAAAGAAACCCGTAATTATCAATTGAAATTTGATGACGAAAATTTAGCACCGTTCTCCCTCTAAGGTAGCAACATATATTTAATCACGTCAGAAAATTAAGAAAAAAAAACTTCAGCCAGTCATTCCTAAATACATATATAACAATAACAAAAAATATAGCATTAAACCAATAATAGGATAAAGTAATAATAGGATATCAATCAAAACAATAAATTAAAAAAATAAATAAAATATTACAGATTGCAGGAAATTTTTATTTTGTTTAATTAAAGAATTCAAAACATCAATAATTTTTCAAATAAGTACAAAAACTAGGTATATTCCTGCTTTTACGCCAACCAACAATGAGTTTTTTTTTTTCATTACCAATTATTTCTCTATGAATATTTATCTAATTAAATAAAACATCAAAACTAGGAGAATTTAATTTTGAATTTTATACCTAATTTTAGTAAAAACTTAATTATTCGCTAGAAAACACTTATGCAATATATATATATATATATATATATATATATATATATATATATATATATATATATATATATATATATATATATATATATGTTTGTCTGTGTCTGTGCGTGTACAATAAAATCCTTATAATTATTATTTAAAAAAATAGTTTAAACAAATATATAAACATTAATTAATGCTTTTCAATTTTGGAATATATATATATATATATGTTTGTCTGTGTCTTTGCGTGTACAATAAAATCCTTATAATTATTATTTAAAAAAATAGTTTAAACAAATATATAAACATTAATTAATGATTTTGTAATGCTTTTCAATTTTGGAATTAGATTCAATTCAATTGGTTTACTTTATGATATGATGTAATATTAATTGGGCGATAATAACACTTATTTTTGCTAATATATTTTAAATTAATGATAATACTAAATTATGTGTAGATTGAAGAATTAAGAATACTGAATATTCGTTTTCAAGGGCAGAAACATATTTGAAAAATCTTACAATTATACGATAACTAAAATAATTTTAGCTAACCCAATTATTATTATTTTTTTTTTACTCCTTAAAGATTGTCTAATAGGCACATAACGCTGCAGCATTTAAATTCTGTCGATGCCAATCACTGATTTAATTAGTATGAAATTCACGTTTTCTAATCCTAATATAGCTTCTCTGTTGTAGACAGTCCAAAAATACATATCGTTGATGGACTAAATATGGTGGTTTAAAGAAATATATTTTATATTTTCATAAAAACGCTTCCAGAGTTAAAACACATAGTATACATATTAATATTGCGTTTTATTTCGGGCCGTAACACCACACCTTCATAATATTTGTTTATACTTATACTTTAGATATTTAATAAATAATACATTGCGATATTAAACATATGAAATAAACTACATTTTACATTTAACAGGGGTGTCTGAATCATAACCCGCAAAACCTGCACAACGGCCCATTCTAGACGAGGGGTGTCCAGCCCCTCCAACGGCCAAATATATAACTTGCGGACATTGAGTTTCAAAAATACAACCTATGCTTCCTAAAATAACTCCCATAAACCAACCGTTTGTGTTGAAATTCAACGTAAACCTTCGAAACCCTTAAAACGGATTAGATTATGGAGGAGTTTATTTTTAAACATCTAAATTTACCATAAATATACAACTTTATACTATATTTGCACTATTTCTAATCTATTACTAAGTTTAAACTTTAGATCGAGAAGAACATAACATTATTTAGTTCGTAAATAAATTCGTATTATATTAACAATTTTGTGATTTACACCGTACTAATAAAAAGAAGATCTCGACGATTACAATTTTTAAAGTTAATAGAATATTTTCACTTAAAATCAAACAATAATAAAAGGCCTGTCGAACCCCAACGTTCGATGCTGCTATCATCAATAGTTGTTTACAAACCCCCATTCACCGACTACCACTCAAACCCAAATCCGTAAGACCTACGTTTCATAACTCAGAACCACCTACATTTCAGCCGCCTCAGCGATTATTAACTTTTAGAGAATTCGTTCGTTACTGATCCTAACAACTTTACAAGCCCATTTCAATCGTCGTGATATCACTCCAATTATATTAACAGGGTGCATGCTCCGCAATTCCGCGTTGTGAAACTTCCTAGATTCCCCTGTGGATTCATCTTTTTTTTCGGACCAAATATTTTACGCAATACTTTATCCTCGAAGGCCTTGTTCTTCCATCAAAGATACCGGCCACGATTCACACCCATACAGAACAGAACAGTAGGAAGGATTATAGTGTTGTATATTCAACTTTTAAGTTTGAGGTTAAAAGGCTTGAGGAGCTAAGTAATATTGAGACCGAAAAATAGCATGCATTTCCCGCCTTTATTTCCTCTTTGATTTCGTTTTTTCTAGTTATCATAGACCCCAAATACTTAAATATCTCAATGTGTTCATCAAACACATTCCCTTTATAACCATATATACGGATAACCATATATTTCGTCCTATCCGTATTTAAATCGAGCCCTACTTCTTTACTGGCAAAATTAAACGATATAGACAATAAAAGAATTTGACTATTAAATAAATAATTATCAGGGATTCTTAAAAAACCAGAAATATTAAATTGGCATTACAACAAATATTAAACTTTTACATCTAATAGCAGCCATGCTACTTGAAAACCACGTTTACCATATTACCACACAAACTTTCTTGGCAGAGAATACATCAGAAGCGGTGTAGAAACTCTTATTGATTGCGCAATGGTGAAAACCTTTATCTTGTAATTTTAGTCACAATCTACATTTCGAAAATATATCAATAAAAGAAGTAGAACTCCGTCACTAAAGTCGTATTTTCACGTTAAAAAAAATAAAAAAATGGGGAAGTAAGAAAAAAATTGAGACCCACAAAAGACAATTCCCTAACATAGCGAAATTTACACGTACTTTTATTATATGGTTCTACCATTTCGCTGACATTCGATACAGAAAGTCCTTCATTCCGAATTTCAGCTCATTTAAACCAAAGGGGGCCGCTGGAAGTGCTCAAATGTAGCGGGAAAAAAATATAAATAAATGTATATCAGACATCTCCAAATCTTACATAATCGTGCTCTAGGGGTTATGAAACGGATAGAAAACGCAGTCCCGCCGCTCACCGCCGACCTTCGAGGGGTTTTAAAGGTGCGCAAATGTTTTAAAAAATCGGAAAACCCAGGGGGACCCCACTCAGCCCTATAAACTAATATGGTGGAGCTGTAGCGATGTGCAAAACTTAAAAAACGCCGAAATTTCAGGCAAACACACCAAATTTTTGACTGGAATATACCCATTCTTTAATGGTATCGTTTTGCCTTGAAGAAAGCTCTACATACCGAATTTAAGCTCATTTGATTCAAAAGGGGTCGCTGGAGGTGCTTAAATGTAGCGGGAAAAATATATACATAAATATATATCAGACATCTCAAATCTATTGCAGTGGGTCGAAGGTCGGACTGCGTTTTCTATCCGTTTCATTATATTGCTCACTATATATATATATATATATATATATATATATATATATATATATATATATATATATATATATATATATATATCAGACATCTCCAAATCTTCCATAATCGTGCTCTAGAGGTTATGAAACGGATAGAAAACGCAGTCCCGCCGCTCACCGCCGACCGACCCACTGCAATAGTCTATTTTTTTCGGGAAAAATACGACTAAAAAGAGAAAGTTCACAAGTACCTGGAAATTGCGCGTAGTGCCTGGATATTGTACGATATACAGATAATGTGCTATATTTAACGTAATTATTAGAGTGGGAATTTTTCCCACATATTAACAAACATTTGCTGTACTGTGAATGTGATAATTGCAAACGAAATGAGTGCGTCATAACCAACTAATTTGATGAAGAATATGGTTTATGGGGGAAACTAAATACAGATAAACCAGGCCAGTCAGAAAATTAATAATAGTCCGAGACTAGGCCTACTCCGAAATATAAGTAGAGTTCGGAATAAATTGGTGGTTGGTATATTAGTACATAAAACTAAAAAAAAAAAACCATTTTACTCAGCAGGCTAAACAGGAGCGAACAGAAAATATTTTTTTTAGTCTTAGAATAAATAAGTCCAGGAGTAGGATAGATTATGTTAGCCCTCGATTCAGCAGCCGCACTTTACTTGCCGTTAACCAAAAATTCCACAAAACTTCATGGAACTGTTATATATGCTATAAAATTATCATGAAGCTGAGATAATATTTTAATTCACGAGTAGATGGCGAATATATATATATATATATATATATTTATATTTTGGTTGCAAACAAATAAGCTGTTCGATTCACATTAGCTAATACTAAAAAACCTTTATCAAAGATATAATAAAACGTTCAAAAGATGAAACTGTACTAAATTGAAAATAAAATGAGTTTGGGTAATTTATCATTAAAGAACTTTAAAAACATAAACAATGTATGTAGGTATATTTTTGTATCGAAAATCAAGAACAGTTTTTTCTTTGTTTCCTAAACGTAATAAAAAAAAAATAAAAAAACGAGAGAGACCAAACAATAATAAAATAAAATAAATAATAAACCTAAAAAGGAGAATTATAAAGTATTGTTTCATTTATAATTCAATAGAAAAAAACTTTTTTATAGTAACAATTAATAATAATAAACTTCATACAGGGTCATCTTAATTGCGTTTTTTAACACTTTCATATTAAAAGCTCTTTTACTGCTGGAAAACTCTGTCTCTGGTAGTTAAAAATTACAGAATAGAGGAGAAAATATGCAAGGTGTAGATAAATTAACGAAACCTTTTTGTGCTAATTTAATTTAATCACATGTCTAATGAAAAAATAAAACGGTTTTTATGCATTTTGTTTCCGGAGGAATGCCCAATTGTGTTTTCTATAAATAATGCAGTCGACTCGGCAGCGTAGCATACCCAAGAAAAGAACAAACATTACCGATTCAGTCAATAACTAAATCAATATAACAGAGTAATAATCTAAACCAATAAAAATTCGAAGGAATGAATTACAACTGTTCGCCATAAATACACAACAAGTTGCGACCATACTGAAGTACAAAGAAATTATCATTTGGGTAACAAAACAATTATGCACATATAAAGCAGGAAGGAAGAAATGGAGGGCAACAAACGAAGGAAGAAATCAGGAGGACTACACTTTGACTTCTTTAGCATAAATGTCATGTAATCACCAAGCATTAAATCGGCGAGAAGTTAGTAAAAAGATAGCAAAGAAAAGAGCTGAGACATTCGCATATACGACATAAAAAAGCATTCAAGCAGACATGCCAAGTTATTTCGGCGACGAAGCAATCTTATGCACAAAGTCTGTAGCAGCAAAGAAAATTTGTCTAACTTTAAGTTTTAAACATTTAATTCGTAAAATAAATTAATGAAGCAAATATAATAGCATTTCTTTAAAACGATAATGTAAATAACATTTTCCATTGTCGGGATGGATAAATAGAAATATTTATTTACAAACAAACAATGCACGTTTTGAATATTTCGTACGTATTGAATATATAACAAAATAGATATACATCTATTATAATTGAAATATATTTATCAATGGAAAACAAAGCTAATCACAAGTTGCCATAGACCAATAGGAATCCAAAGCTAATCCCAAGGGTACATGCATAGAATAAATAACGCATAGAGCAAAAAGCATTTAAAAATACAACATTAAACTACGTTGAATATACAACGTAATATACAATATACAATATAAAATACATTAGGGGGAAAACTATAACATTATCTAAAATCTTCCCTGATGGTTGCAGAGACAGACTGACCTCTTGACATTAAATTTGGAAGGGATTCAGTGACCCATTTTCGGATCTATTTCTGAATTTCAGCCCATCATTATTATTAAAATAAAGTAAAGCACAGACTAAAAATGACTCAGGGCCAATACATCAACATCTCTTAAATATATTTACGTTATATATGAATTATTACGGTATTAGCTATTAACATTATTAAAACTTATGTTAGGGATGGTAACCTATTAAAGAAATAAAAAAAAAGGCTTGATGAAAATGGAATGAACATTATCTTTAACTGGTAGTAGCAGTTATGAACAAAAGATCCGCGGCAATAAAAAAAACATGTTTATTCTTTTTTCACACTGGTACTTAAAGACCGCCAGGGCTGTATTAACACGCTCGATCTCATTTGTAATTCTTTATTTTAAAAATAAAACTCTTCGTATTTCCTGTAAATTGTAATAACTATTAAATAAAATATTTAAGTATTAGCTGAATATAATAAACTTACTAATATCTCGATCGACAACTGCTGTGAGAGAACTAATATAATAACATATTATTCCTTATTCTATATCCTCTATTTCACTCAAAATTCAGACAGTAAAATCATTTTCTTCGGTCTATTTAAGGCCTCTGAAAAGAAAATATCAAAAACGATTTCCATAAAATTTATTTTACGAATTTAAACTAGGGCGTTGTGCTAAGCAAACTGCTCGTGATATCAATGCGTGGGGCAGAGGGTAGTTAACGAGTGCACAGTGCAGTGTTGGTTTCCTGACGCATTAAAAAAAAATTATGATTACAATATGGTGGTCTACTGTCGGTAAAATAGCTACGGAAATAGGGTGTTAGCACTACAGCTTTCTGAATCGTACCTGGACTATCACTGTCGAGACTATCACTGTCGAAAAATACTATCAAGAAATTGATGCCATGCATCAGAAGCTGCAATGTTTTTGACCAGCATTGATTAATCGGAAGGGATCGATTTCTCTCTGCGATAATGTCTGGCCACACCTTGCACAGCCAACGCGTGTGACGACTGCACGAGTTGGTCTACGTAATCCTTCTATACTCACCCTATTCGCCTGACCTTCTTCTCTACTGACTTCTGAAAATTTATACGAGAGAAAAACTTTCGAAACCAGTTTGATATTGAAAACGATTTTTGGACGAGAGTCCATTTTTTCCAGGGATCTAAATTTCTTTCCTCCTAGGATAAGTAAGCTTGTTGTAAGCTGGCGTGTATAGATTATAATGGAAATTATTTCGACTAAATATATTTTGTTGAAGTAAAGATATGGAATATTTGCAATAAATACAACCTGCATTATTTTGGCATCAACCCAATAGGTTTAAAACGATAGTATTTTCCGTGAATAACATATTTTAACAATACATTTGAACAGTGGGCATCAACTGGGCATCTTAAATCCACAACAATATAAAATAAAATAAACAATAATTCTGAAAATATATTATCTTATAAAAATCATAATTAATTTTCTTATAAATTCAAAAGTTCAGAATATTAATAGAAACGACTTAAAAAATGTTTTTTTTTTTTCAATCAAAGAATTGCTATCTGTATGACACTGTTTGAAAGAAAATGTTAAAATTTTAGTGGCCGAGGATGTGCAGTGTAAAGATGCACACAGAAAGAAATTAGCGCAGACAGGAGACTAAGGGTAAGCAATGAGGTGTGAACACCCCCGGCGGAGGGTCATCGCCCCGCCGCTCAGCTACTATCTTTAGGTCTCGGCGACCCCCCTCGTTCTGTCAAAAATAGATATCTCCTTCTCTTATTCCAACCATACACAACCGTCTCACCGTCTCATCTCCTTGTCTATTCCTATATATATATGTATATATATATATATATATATATATATATATATATATATATATATATAGAGAGAGAGAGAGAGAGAGAGAGAGAGAAAGAGAGAGAGCGACAATGAGGAGGGAGACAGTAAGAGGGTGTTAGCATTCAAGCGGATTTGGGATTTGAATGGGTTCCCATACGGTGGTATGGGTACAACTCGTGGTACCCAAAGACGTTCCAAGTGGTACGCAAACAAACAAATTAGTCGCGAATAAAATAAACTTTTTAACACATTCAATGAAGGATAGCAATTTGTTTAAAATTATTATTGAATGTATCAATTATAAAAATAACACACGATCTACAAATAATAAAAATAATTCAGGATGGTTACCGCAGTAAAGGCGAAAGCACTCTATGTTGAAGAGGAATTAAGTTGAGTTCCATAAAACCTCTTCTTAATAAACGACAACATGCTTCCAACTCAAAAACATTGAATATTTTAATCACAATACCCAAATTTCTTCTTTTTTTAGTTTGAAGAATTTTTGCTGTCATGTGAAATTAGTGAATTTTTTATTTTGGATTTTCATAAGCAAATTTACTGTAATTCATAATGTTTTGTTTGTCAAATTAACTTTTATAAATCCGTTTGTATTTTTTTATGATGACAATTTTTAATACTGACATAATCAGCTCAGGGAGTGGCGGCACGCCCAGTTATCTGAAAAATGGAAATGGTACGCAGTGACATTAAGTCAGGGAACCCCTGCACTATCGGATTCAAGGGGGAGAGGGGTTTTCGGGCTGAAGCCATCCTCATCCTCAGAAAAACACCACCTTGCTTAAAATTATAACAATTTTTACTTACCCTTACCTATATACGAATATTTAGTAATGGGAAGTATTGCGATCGTGAAAATTTTCGATTTCGAGTTTTCGACGGAAATACACGTTTTAAGGTCCCCTGAGTCCAAATTATCAAGTCTCGCAAAATGGTCTGTGTGTGTGTGTCTGTGTGTATGTGAACAGTCTAGTTCAAAAACGAAAAGTTGTACGATACAGAAATTATGTATTTAAGGTTGGCACATACATGTGATGTTACAGCAACATTTTCGTCAAAATCGACTAACCGGAAGTGCCACTTTATATAATCTATTTTACACTTTTTTACAATTTTATCAAAAATGGCTCCAACGATTTTGATGAAACTTGCCTAAATTATTCTTCATGAAGACCTTTAACTTTTCATTTATGTAGTAAATCACCGAGGAATCGCAAGGAAAAAAGTTAGGATGAAAAGAATATTTTATTTACGCATAGCTTAAAAAGTATACATTTTACGGAAAAATAGGTATATAATTGTATGGAAGGTAATTAAATTATCTAAAAAACAATAAAAGAATAATCAAAATCGGACCAGTATTAGCAAAGATACAGCGCATCGGACTAACCGGAATTAGCTATTATATCATGGATTTTACACTTTTTTTACATTTTTCTCGAAAACGGCTCTAACGATTTTGATGAAACTTGCCTAAATTGTTCTCCATAAAGTTCTTTAACTTTTCATTTATGTAGTAAATCACAGAGGAAATGTAGGGAAAAAAGTTATGATAAAAAGAATATTTTATTTACACATAACTTCAAAGGCGTGCAATTTATGGTAAATTATCTATTTACTTGTAAGAAAGGTATTTAAATCATCTAAAAAACAATAGAAGAATCATCAAAATCGGACCAGTATTAGCAAAGATACAGCGCATCGCACTAACCGGAATTAACTATATATGGATTTTACATTTTTCTCGAAAACAGCTCTAACGATTTATATGAAACTTGCCTTAATTATTCTTCATAAAGGCCTTTAACTTTTCATTTATGTAGTATATCAACGAAAAAGTGCAGCGAAAAAAGTTATAAAGAAAGGAATATTTTATTTGCGCTTAACTTAAAAAGCATGCAATTAATAGTAAATTTTATAAGGAATTGTATGAAAGGTTATTAAAGTATCTAAAAAAAAATCATCAAAATCGGATCAGTATTAGCAAAGATACAGTGCATTATATGAGGAGCATAAAACAGATGGATAACCGAGCGCATCCGAAAGGAGATATATGCGACCGAACCTCCTCCCACCAATCTCCGCCAATCTGTTGTAAGCAATACGCTCTGTAACAAAGTAATTTAAGAATACAAAAGAGGAAATTAACTTAATAATTTCTACTTTCACATTATTTAATGGAAAGAAAATGTTTCCATAGAAACTAAACCAGCAACTTTTAACATATATATTTCCAACTTGACAAAGTTAAGATATAGAGGTAGTGTACAGAAGTGTTGCACTATAATTGTTTAAAAAACTGTTTTATTGTACTTAAGTGGCAGAAGAAGTGAACGCTGCTGAATTTATTAGAAGCAGTGTTTATGTGAACTCTTTAAAATTATATTAAAAAGATTAAAAAAATTATTATAGGACGGTAAGAGGAAGCTGTGTGATGCGCGCACTGCACCAGATTTTTAATAGTAGAAAGAATAAAGAAAAACTATTGAGGGAGTGAAGTCTATCTGAATGATGGATTAAAAACTGCTTCAGCTACTAAAAGTAAGCATATGTGAAAAAATGTATAAACATTTTCTCAACAAAACATTATTGTTCCTGTAATTACAGTTATTATAAAAGGAAATACTTCAAAACTGATTTTCTAATGATTCAATCTTACTTCTTCAAATGATGTAAAAACGTAGTTTTGATAAGTGATCTTGAAATTTTATTTCAAATTCACAACCAACGTAAGATGGTTGTACAATTTAAAAATCCGTGAGCAGTAAGTAGAACTCCGTCACTAAAGTCATATTTTAACTTTAAAAAATATATTATAAAAACGGGGGAAAAATTTCGATAAGAAAAAATTCGAGACCCACAAAAGACAGTTCCCTAACAAACCGAAATTTACCCTTACTTTTATTATAAGGTTCTGCATCTCCCCTAACCTTCGATACAAAAAAAAAATATATATATATATATATCTGTAAAACATATATCAGAAAATACGACTAAAAAGCCATTGAAACAGTTGAAATAGCAATATTTTTGCTAATATTCGTCCGATTTCTATGAAACTTCTTTTGTTTTATAGGTAGTTTAATTTCCTTTCGAATGCAACAGGTTTTGAGCTCAATTTGGAGGGTTCTAAAGGTACGCAAATGTTTTAAAAAATCGGAAAAAAACAGGGGGAGGGGATGTGAGAATCAAATCGAAACCCCCAAAGGATACTTCCCCAACACCAACTCAATTCACCTACAAATTTTCAGCCCTATAAACTAACATGGTGGAGCTGTAGCGATGCGCAAAACTTAAAAAACCGCCGAAATTTCAGGTAAACATACCGAAATTTTGACTGGAATTTACCCATTCTTTTTGGTATCATTCTGCCTAGAAGGGGGCCCGCTGGAGGTGCTCAAATGTAGCGGGGAGGGGGGGGGGAGAGGAAATATATATATATATATATATATATATATATATATATATATATATATATATATATATAGCAGCAATATAGTGATATATATATGTATATCAGACATCTCCAAATCTTCCATAATCGTGCTCTAGGGGTAATGAAACGGATAGAAAACGCAGTCTCACCGCTCACCGCCGACCTTCGACCCACTGCAATAGTCTATTTTTTTCGGGGAAAATACGACTAATAAAAATTAATGCCAAGTCGTTTCTAAGTACAGTTAGTGATGTCAAAAAAACAAACAAAAAAGCAAAGTGAAACATGGATATTACCTAGCAATACATCGTCATAAGGATATCGATGTTTTTCTTTAATACCTAAATTAATTTAGGAACTTTTTAGAGTGGAAAAAATTGCGTTTGCAACCTTTATCATCGAACCATACATCTCTGCATTAAATTTTAATATAATTTTTGATGTAAGTTTATTATGACCTTCAAGTGAAGACTCCTTTCGACTCACCAATTTCAACCAAAATCTGGTATATTATTTATAATGATATAAAATCTTATTTACCAAATTCGGGATGCTTTATATAATATTTTAATATAATTTTAGATGAAAGTTTATTATGACCTTCAAGTACAGTACCGCTTCCGGTTTGCTAATTTTAACTAAAATCTGGTATAAATGAACATATAAATCATAAATATCAAGTTTGAAAAGTTGTGTATTATATGTTAACATATTTTTTTATGAAAATCTATTATGACCCTCAAGTAAAATACTACTTCCTGTGATGACGCAGTGGCCAGAAAGGGAGGTGCACAGCTAGATTTTACAATAATCCCAAATACAAAATTTCAACTTTCTAATGCTAACTGTTCAAGCCGTGTACTATAGTTGGTTTTTGTTCCGTTACCTTCTAATATTTTAATTTCAGAATAGAAAGTTATTTTTTTTATGTTTGTTTTGAAACGAGAAAAAGTAAGTTTATATTGTATTTGTTTCATCGATACAGATATCATTTAGAAACTATCAAGAGATAACTGTGTAGCTATTACCATTTTGTCACACATCGAGCGTCATTTTTTTTATTGGAGATTGTCATAGTGCCCGACTATCGACGCTACCTGGTGCCAGCTATACTTCTCGTCATTGGAAGTTGGAAATAAAGCCTTCGTCTCAAATACACCAGTCATACGACTATCGAGGTAACAAAGACCTTTTTTCGTCGCCATTCATACATTGATGGTACCAAACCTAATTAACCTGAAGAGATCCGTGAATCTAACAAACTATTAAGTGAAATAGGTTATTATTATAGTTAGGTTATTATTATTATTATAGGTTATTAGGTTTCTTTTAGTGGCCAATATTTCTCACTGAACAAAAAACGATTTAATGGAAAATTAATTTTGTTTATAGTTTGTTATAGAGATATATCTGTTTAATTTTATTACTTACGTATTAATATTTATAATATCAAAACAATTTATTTTTCAAAACTAGTTAGTTTCAAATTACTTTTTTCTCTTTTTTTTGTATTAGTAATAGGATTTTCAAGGATAAATAGTTTAATTTATGTATAGCTGTAAGACACCTTTTGTTTATATTAATGAATTTATAGTTTTTTTTATACTGTTCTGTAATTTCTCTCGTTTCAAAATTAAAATTAATTTATTTTACTGTTTTTCAACTATTTTATTTTTCCAACATTTTTCATTTGTTTTTTTTGTGCTCAAAGACCGGCGTTAGTAGAAACGGGGTCGAGACATATGTTTGTTTTATAACATTGCTCTCCCCAACACTAACCGTTTTTGAGTTATGAGATTATTCATATCTAAATTTATAGTTAGGCGATATACCAACGTATATGTAGAGGTTACGACGAAACAAGTCAAAATGGATTGATTCAGAGATGGCCAAAACGGATATTTCCGTTGAAATCTGAAAACCGAAAATTTACGCGATTGCAACACTTCCTTTACTGCGTACAAGGAAGTAATGAAAACTTCGAAATTTAATCCTGAATTGCTAAGTTGAATAGACTAATTGAATTAATAAAAACGCTAATCCAAAAGCCAATTTTCAGTAAACTTAAAGAGAAAAAAAAGGAATTTGTAGTACTATTAGGCACCCTTACACAAAATCGTACAATTAATACTTGGTTCTTAGACTCAGCGATTCAAGAGGATTTTAATGATAATGAACTTATTTATTATAAATCCATGTTGCAGAATCGCATAAAAGACACATCTTAGAGATAACTATACTAATTTATACCAACTACGTTCAACATTCCAAACAAAGTCGGCTTGTCACTAATAGAGAGTCAATTTAAACAATCACTTCAATTGCCTACCCTTGCTTAGAACCAACACTTTAAGAACAGTCAATCATCAACAAATTGAATACAATCTTTGTCAGAATAAAGAAATAATCGCACAGATTTTAGGTCAGCGGTATTTTTTATAAACATCCAAAGAATTCATATATGAATAAACATTTCTCATGAAAAATTTCGACCTACTGAATCGAAAAATTCCCAAGTATCGAATTCCAACGTTTCATCAACAATAATTTCGCATAAAAAGTAATACGTTAATTGATGTGTATGTTGCATCTGTTCAAAGCAGCTCAACTGACATAGCCTGTTTTGAAATATCCGAACTGGAATTTCAAATAAAATAATTTGGACAGTATGGAAAAAAAATAATAATTGGAAATGGTCTAAAATCGACTATCGATGACGTAAGCATCAAATACTAATGGCTCTCAGTCGTTACTCTGGCCTTAACCAGTGCTAGAATCCTTAAAAATATATTATGTTTATAAAGGTTTTGTCACGTTACATAATGTCATAATGCATACAATAAAGGAAAAGAAAAAAGATGTTGTTTGGGGAAAAATCATTTCATGTGTTTCCTGTAAAGTTTGATAAATGGCGCTTATGCCTTTTTAAAAAAACGACTTCATATAGAAATAATAGGTATCGGATAGCCGTCAATAAGGTATAGAAGAATAAGTGAGCATACTTAACACCAAGCAAGTGTTATTTGTTCAGGCTCACAATCTGCTCTAAAAGCAATTAAAAATACCTTCAACTCTAAATCCCTTGCTAAATGACACTCTGAATAATTTTAAAACTTTAAAGCTATGTGCTCTCATAGCACCTCATATATATTTCATAGCTCCTCCTGCTTTTGGAAATATCCGATTATAATTGGAAATCTCCTGATCGATGCCATACCCGGTCGAGTAATTCTAGGAGTTCCAGCGGTTCTGTATTACCTATAGAAATTATGGGAGTAAAAGGAAAGATATGACAGCGATGACAACAAATTTGGCACCATAAAGAGCTAACAAGAGTGGTGGAACACTGTTCAGCCTAGCAGAACGAAAATTTAACTCCAGAAGATAGGAAAGATGAAACCTGGCTCGCCTAGGTACAGACGGACAAGCAGTCACGGGGATTCATTCATTCGCCGTTGAACCATTTCATATACATTGCTACGCCTAAATATTAAAAAAAACTTCCGACCTAGATAGATAGAGGGAGTTTTGAAAACAAATGAAACGACAACTGAAAAGTATTTTTCAATACACTGTAAAATTTAATAATGTCCACAGCCAGGAAAACAACCATGTCTGAAGTTTAAGTAGTCGCAGACATATTTTTTTTTTTTAAATGGTGGACATATATGAACGAGAATAAAATTCAGAAGCTTTTTACTTATTTCATTATGTGCTACTTGCACGATTTCTGACTCGATTTTGAATAAATGATGCCAAAATCCACGAAGACCAAGAAATCCATTCTTACACAAGTGGCTGGCTATAAGAGATGATGTACTCGTCAATATGGGTGTATATTATAATATTAAAATCAAAATTACAGCGCGCTGTTCATTTTAATTAAAATATGGTAGACATTTTCAAAAGCAATTATTGAGCCCTAATGAACCACGACGTTTCAAGTAACCAAGTCTGTTTAGGCAAGGAAACCGTTTTTCTCGACAGGATAAAGGCAGGACCAAATTTACAAAGAACGCCAGCTGCAGCGGATATCTGATAGAATGTTGACAGAAACGCATTAGGGTTTCTTTATCTTCAACAAATCCCTGTAAAAACTCCAGACGACATCTAAAGATTGAGCTGAGTTGTAGGGGCATCAGCTGCCTCAACTGCATGATACGCTGCTTGCACAGGAGCTACTGACGGGACCTTACAAAAAGCGGATGGGATGATATAATAGGAAGCTGGCCAAGACGACGCATCTGCTCCAGAAGAGTAACTAACGCCCCTTAAGATAAACGTCGGGCCGGGGAGAGCAGATGCCGGGCAGCACCTATGCAGGTGTCGCCTCCAGGTGCCCGCTTCGTTCTCAGCACGTGCTCCTACAGCTTCCCTTCTTAACTGTCTCCAGCCTCTCTTATAAATAGATGCCATCCATCTTATTATAGCTGTATCACCTTTTACATGGGGCCGTGGTAGAGCATACAATGCTACAGCTGATAAGTGAGGAATCATTTTTAGTAGCTAAATATAGAAAAGGAAATCAAGAAGAGCAAACGTATGGAACAAACTTCGCAAAAACATTATCATGTGACCCATCAGAGGGAGGGGGAGAGGAGAGGGAGGGAGCAGTGTGGGTAAGAGAAGCCAATTAAAATCTATACTGTCTACTAGCAAACTATTGGAAGTAAACAAATTAAAAACAAAAATCTAACAAGCATTAAAGGCACAGACAGAAGTAATTAGGCCAATGTGTAAACAGCACAACATAACGAAACTGAATACAGCTACTGACGGACTGCAGAGAGTAGGTGAATAGACGACATCAAGAGAGGAATTGGTAACTTTAACGTTTCTCATTTAGCTAAATAATTGGGAAAGATAGGAAAATTGACTTATAAGAAGCTTTTGCCAAAAAACTCTGTTTAAAAAACATTTTGATCAACAAAATCACTTTGATGAAATTCTTGGATTAGTTAACGCATTGGATCAACATCTTAACTGTTCACGAAAGTAGTTACCGCAGCACCGTGAAAGAAATTAAATTAGAAACTAAAGTATTAAATTAAATAAATAATTCAAACCAATTAAAAAAAATATTGGTTTTTTAATTATCGCAGAATTTAATGTTTCTATTTTATTTATTTCGATGGTTTATTATTTAATTTATTAAAAATAAATAATTATACAAATAAAAATGGCATCGGTGACGTGTGCCGTAATTTAAGTGTGCCGACAGGCAAAAAGTTTGAGAAACACTGGATTAGATTCAAATGATATTTTTTAATCAAATATCAGTTTTGGTATCCTGATTACATAAACATTTAGTATGGGGGAGATAGTTGACAATTACACAATAGATCATCAATTGGACGTGAAGCAAAAGGCTAGCTCGGCGCGCATCCCCTGTCGACCCTTTCAAACCCAATGCGGGTACTTTTATTAAAGCAATTTACTTTACAAAGGCGAGGCGTAATCTGAACTTAACAGCAGTAACCGATCCAGGGGACCATAAATATCGGTTAACTATCCCTTTTAATCATCAGTAACTATCATCTAATAAATTGTGTTAATAATAACAGAATATTTATTCTTAGAGGAGAGGGGCACCTGAATAGAATAATAAATAATATAATTAACAATTATCAATAATAATAAAATTAATCTTATTCTTAAGTCTCAGGTTCGATTCTGGCAGCTGGCAGACAATTTATTATACAGATGTAGATCGAATCTGTGATTGATAGAGGAGATAAATTTGGCGCGATTAAGCCAGGCTGTTGACCACACCGACTTTTCAGTTCCTCTTTTCCACGCTTCAAATCACACCAAACACAATATAATCCTCAACCAAAATTGTAGTTTGACAACATGAAAAACATCACGATGAAAAAAAAAATGCTACTAATCTTATGTTACAACCCGACTAATTATACTTTTAAAATTCAACATGAATAAAAGACAAAATAATGAGTCTACGATTTATTAAATCGATGAACTAAGACCAGTTGCATATTAAATAATAAATTAATCATAGAAGGGATACATGTATCAGGCTCGACATTACATGAAGTTAATGAACATAAACAGCATCCACTACAGCTTAATATTAATTACATAAAAATTCCATCGAATGGCTGACTAAATCATAAAAACTATCATAATAAACCAGTGTTTACAGTTTACATGATTTGCGATATCATTTTATTAAGAAAATCACTTTGATACCCTCTGCGGAAGTCAGCACATATACGATTCTGTTTCAAATACATAGATCGTTGGCATCATAATAATACTCACAGACATTAAATTACAACCTCGTACATAACAATTGTCTAATACAGAATATGTGGATGGATAGTTATATTCTGACAGATAAGCCACTCTTCGATCAAAGTGGGACCATTAGTTAATACCCTGAGGTATTTTTATTTAATACGAGAGGATTACAATATTTAACGCACTAGCTAGATTTAAGAGATTTATAACTTGCAAGGTAAGCCGTACTTCATGTCAGAGTTGAAGTGTTCTAACACGTTGGGCCATTTTACAATCTGAATATTGAATAACAAGATATATCAGAACAAAGTCTTTAAAAATTACTTAAAATTAGAATATCGCATAGCTATTAAGTTGCTTCTCAAAAGTTTCTGAATCCTTTTTTTTCAAGCCGATGCTTGGCTAAAAGTCCCTAGTGACAACAAAGAGAAATGTTACGCAGCTGCTTTCGAGGTAATTACCGACTGGGAATTCCCTTGTGACCTAAGCAGAGAAGATTGGCCAAAAAGAAAACGAGTTCATTATAACGCAAATATCGCCTGGCAGTCGAACTAATAAGCGATTGATCCGAATTTTATTTACTTTGGGTAAAATTGGAAAAACTAATATATAACGGCAATGATAAAGTATTTTCATGATGACGATCATAGAAAAATAAATATCACCTTATTTGGTTCATCGAAAACGTATAAGAGTGAAGACCTTTTTGTTAATGGTAAAAACATTTGTCCTTAACCACTAGTTAAGTAAAAAAAAAAAAAAAATTAATATTTATTTAATTTTTTCATATATTTTTTTTTAACTGAAATTTCTTAAATTGCCTGTGCATTTCGGTCAAAAAGTTCTCTACATAGTAAATAACTAAAACATGTATCATATTTTAAGGAAAATTTTAATATTTTTTTTTCTAAAATTCTTGTTTTCAAAACTCACGACGGTTTTTAGACTTACATAGAATTTATTAAATTAAAAAAAAATAATGAATTAAAAGACAAAACCTTTAACATTGAATATAAAAGTAAGATTCCTCTAAATATTATTCAATTACTTTAATTGCAAAATTAAAGTTGACTTTATCAAGTTACTGCAATACGATGGATGATCCATCAAATTATGATACTTTGAATGTACCTACAAGGCTCGAATGTCCGACAACTTTTCAGAGGCCTGGCAGCCACGGGGGCCAGACGCTTAAGCCGGGGCCAGCGAGAGGGCTTATCACATATATATATATATTTCAAGTATTTCTTTATTTAATTGATTATTATAAGTAATAATTTATTGATAACATCGATAGTTACAACTTTTGAAATAATCAAAAACGATAGATACTCAACTGTGGTACCTGCTGCTGTCTGCTTTATTTATGATTTATTTTATGTCTCTGAACTCACACCGCTACTACTTCAAAAGTTTTACTTGAACAAAAAGGGAGAAGGTTCAATAAATTAAAAGAATGAGAGGTTCTTAGAAATGGGAGACATTTTTTAAAAATAATTTTTTGAACTTAGCGGATCCAAATAAGTATATAACACTGTTCAAGAATGAAATTGTTTCGGCCAGAAAAATAGCAAATTCTTATGTATTTTCACCTACTGAGTTCAAAAATCGCCATAAAAATGATCGTTTAGCTCTTGCTTTTGAGATACAGTCACATGTCATTTTTATATTTTAAATTTTCACTTTTTTGGAAATTTCGTTTTTGAAAGTTGGTAGCACTGTTCAACAAAATGTTCTACAGCTATTTGGAGGTTATAAACTTTATTACTGTTGTTCTGACCTTGTGTTTTATCAGAATTTATTGTTTTGGAGTGATTTTAAAGTGTAAATTTGACTAAACCAAAATTCCATTGTTATATTTGTGGTGAAATAACATTTTCGTCGCAGAAACGCAATCTGACGCCCGCTGTTAAGACTGCCTATCAGCATTATTTTGGTATAAAGGTGGGTGACCAAGACAAGTCATGGGCTCCACACATATCTTGTTCAGTTACTTTAAGAGAATGGCTGAAAAACCCAAAAAAAGATCTATGCCTTCTGCCTTTTGCTGTGCCTATGGTTTGGCGGGAGCCTACAAATGATATAAATGACTGCTATTTCTGCTTGACGCCACCTGTAAAGTCTGGATTGCCAATGAAGAAAAGACGAACAGTTCGAACCCGAATATTCCTTCTCCTATTCTATCTATTCCACATTCAGATACTTTACCAATACGTACTTCACCCCTCAATTAACTTGCATATCTCACGACCCTGATTTTGAAATAACAGATGATAAACCGCACAGACTGAGTAAGAGGAATTAAGTGATCTCATTCGAGACCTTGATTTGTCAAAGAAGGCAGAACTTCTTGAGAAATGTGGTAAAAGATCCTGCGTTTGACTGAGCTTTGGTAGGGAATGAAAAGGAAGCTTGGAATGTCTTCAAGGGAGTTATTCGTGACTTTTTGGGGAGCAAGAGATGATAACCATGTTCAGTTGCTGACAATACTTCCACGAAAATACCGTCAACTTGGACCAACATGTCACTTAAAATCCATTTTGTCCACTCCCATCTAGACTATTTCCCTTCTAGTTGTGGAGCTGTCAGTGATAAACACGGAGAACGATTCCATCAAGATATTTCTCTAATGGAACAAAGATATCAGGGTCGTTGGAATGAAGCAATGCTTGCGGATTACTGTTGGTCTGTGTATAGGGCTGCTCCGGAACTCAAGAGACATGCCAAAAGACAACGAAGTCATGAAACCATCTCATAATGCTCTTCAGATCCAACCTGCCATGTATTTTATACAATGTAACCTTCATTTAAAAATTTCAAATGATCTTTTAAGGTAGTTAGCAGATGATATGAAATTCGTAATTTTGCCTAAATTGGTTGATATTAAATATTTCGATATAACAGAAACTAGAGCCAATTAATTTTTTTCATTGTCATATTCGTTTTTCTCAACCCAAAAATTAGTAATATTGTATTCATGAATTGAAGGAAAGATTCAAAAAATATTTTTTTGTTGTCCAATGTAATGTGAGATCTCAACAACTTTTTTTTGTACCAATTAACATTCTTTTGTCTTCTATGAAAAAAACACAATAATGAATCATAATCATAATTAATAGAAAACAATTTATCCTAGATTTATAGAAAAAGATATACGATCTATTGTCGTTCTAAAACATCCTATACACTCGTAAAAGAAAATTTTTAAAAGTAAAAAATTAATAATGCAATCAAGTAATTTATACAACAGTTATCCAGGATTAATGTTGTCATGAGACATTATTATTTTTTTTTTGATAAATAGCAAATAGTGTTATAGTTTAGTGCGATAAAATTCTACGATAGTTTAAAAAAAAGAAAAGAAAAACAGTGTAACTAGGTTATACGTCATTTCACACACTACCAAGCAGAATAATTAATTGGCTGACAGCATAAAACAAATAAATACGTAAAATGATTGAGAACAGAAGCGATGGACTGTTATAAAAGTGAGGCAGGTGGGAGGACAGCTGTTCACAATGTTACAAGCAGGTGGTACAACCAGAATCTGTACCATGGCTGATACAAAACGGCAGCTTTAAATCTTTACATTCCAAATTCAAAACAGATGACAATTTGAAATTGGCTGATATTATGAACTGTATGAAAGCGTCACAAAATGCGGATAAAAAATATTGATGCAAAGACATTTCGTGCTCTAGGGGTTATGAAACGGATAGAAAACGCAGTCTCGCCCCTCTCCGCCGACCTTCGACCCAGTACAGCAGTCTATTTTATTCGGAGAAAATACGACTGATTAGACGAATGTATTTAAAAATAATTATAAACCATTGAAATATTGAGAAGAAAAAAATCATTGTTTTTAAAATGCTCTGCATCAAAACTACGATTACATTGTAAAATATATCAAAGAATACTTATATTATTATTCCTATATAAACTCACAATGTTTTATTCGTTATTTTAGAGCTATTGGTTTAACAACTTTTTATTTTCGATAAGGAATAATCTGTTATTTAATACTCAGGACAGATTCAGAAATTTTCGATGGAGATATCAATAGATATCAGATTCAGTACCCTCAGAAAATATTTGATTTAATACACAGTAAAGCACTTAATTAAGAAATAAAAATGGATTCGTTATGTTCAGTTATTATCCATAAGTAACGAATAATCAATGTATCGAGTAATCTGTAAAAATACACAAATGATGAATCTTAACTTAATGTAGTTTAAAAATCACTAGAATTTTTTTGTAAAATATATAGATAAAATTAGGATATATATATATATATATATATATATATATATATATATATATATATATATATGATATACATTGTTATATATATGGGGCTATGAGAGCAAAAGTGCCCTAACCCACTATCATCTTTAATGGAGTTGGTTGTGTTTTCTTATTACATCAATTATAAATAATTTTTATAATTATTACTAGGACCGATTACTCCCAGGGTCCATAGGACAAAACGGTTGGAAACGTATCGACTTATTTAGAATGGTGAATTACCCAAAAAAAATTGATCAAATCGGCGTTGAACACACCGTGCACTCTCCTTGTAAGTGCTAAGTAATGTGGCCACTATTCATATTTTTCATTTTGACTAAAAACAAAATTATTTGGATAGCGCAAGTGTTTCTACCGGAATTTTCGAAAATTGGGTCAACAAAGACATCAAAGATCAATAGAGTGTACAGTACTGATTAAAAAAAAAATCAATATTGGAGTTTTCAAGATGGTTCGATCACTTTTGCTCTCAGACCCTCATATAATATACACTGTTATACATCATCGTCATTATTTGAAAAATGTATAAGCGCCATTTTAATAAACTTTACAGGAAACACATGAAACGCGTTTTCCACAAATTACAATATAATTTTTTAAAATTTTATTCTTTATTGTTTACAGTAGGAGTTGATAAAGGTGGCAATGGACGAGTTGCTCAAGGTGGCAATATTTTTAAAGCTTCTAGCACTAGTGAAGCCCAGAATGACAACTGAGAGTTGTCCTTATTTGGTGCTTACGTCATCAGTATTCGATTTTAGACCTTTTTACCTCGATATTTCGTGAGTGGGAAACGATAGAGGTGGTATTTACGTCCCATTAGAAATCGAAACCTAAATTTCGTATTTTTGGCGCTCAACCTTCAAAAAACGATACATATATACGCACGCACGCACACACACACAATAATAAAAAATAAACACGCGCACGTACGGTATATTGTATTAGCCGTCAAATAAAGCAAAATAATTTTTGTGGCATGGCGGATTCGCTTTTGTATGGAGCGTCTCATATGTCGTTCCTCACTAAAAAAATGTACAATGCTTTTTACAGTTTAATAGTGAACCTCGTGTATTACTTTTTTCAATTGAATTACAATTTGAATTAAACTGATACCCGACTATCAATTTTCAACAGTTGGGCTATTGAACGCAACCATTATGAAACTATTGAGATTGTAAGACGTCGGAGGCAGACGAGCCGTCTGGACGGTACAGAAATAGCGAGGAGTATATATAGAGCACCCCCAGCGGAGTCCATTCACTCCCGGCTCAAACAGTTTATTTTCCTTATTTTTATTTTGCCCATGTGTCAGGTCCCCGTTGGATAGTTCCTCTTGTTTGTTTGTTAGGTCTATTGCACGCTTCCTAGTTGGTTGCACTCTAGATAAGGAGGCCTTTATAGCCAGTATGCCTTTATTGTTTCCAGCTTCGGAAGTTATTTTCAAATCCGTTATTGTTTCTATCTAAAAATAGAATCCAAATTCAATCCTTCCATTGAATAAAATAAACCACATTTATTCAATAAAAACAGAATTGAAAAACGAAAAAAAAAAATAGTGAATACCGAAAGTGAAATATAAAGATTATTCATTCAAATTGCACATCAAACAATTCTTTTAGAACAAATAATAAATAAATAACAATAAATAAGTTTTAGATCATTGAGAGTGGTAATAGTAGGAACAAAAAATAACTGGCACAAAAATAATAATACATAAAATAAATTAAAAAAAAAAGCAATAGACTTTTGGAGATCGGAAAATGTAATGTAACGTAAACAAGTAAATCTGCAACGTAGAAGAGAGAAATGATCTTTCATGAGCCAAATGATAAATAGAAATTTTCATGTTTGTACTTGTATGAAATATTTTAAAATTAAAACCGTAACTTTTTAAGAAACTGGTAAGGAAAGAAAAAACGGATGGGTAAGAATCAGCTATTACGACAAATTTGATTTTGCTTTTTTATCATTAATATGTTTTTATTTTCATAAGTAACTATTTATATATATATTTTTTTATTATTCATGAGCTAATTTAATGTTTTGTGAATTTTTATTGATTTCTTATTAATGCGCTCCAATATTTTAATTAGAATTCTGGTATTTTAATTATTAAACTAGTTTCAGTCTGTATGTATGTATATATATATATATATATATATATATATATATATATATATATATATATATATATATATATATATATATATATATATATATATATATATATATATCATGTATATATAAGGCATCTTAATTCCATTTATAAAAAGGATTACAAATTATTACAGAGAGTAAAAGAGAGAAAATATATATAAACAAAAAAAATGAAATAAAAAAAAACTGACATTGAAATGAAAAAAAACAAAGTATACCTACTTATTTCCACAGAGATGATGTATCGAAATTGTCCCATTTATTTGTTTATTGTATTTTACTATTGCCTGCTTAATAAGATGGATACAGTAAGCTGTGCTTATAATAACCCATAACATTTAGGCAGGACAAACTGGATAAATAAAGTGTTTCTATATAATTAAAAAAACCTAACAACTAATTATGTAACAACAACTTTAATCAAGATTTTTAAGACATTTCTTAATTCAAGCTATTTCTTAATTCAAATAGTAGCTTTCCAGAAAACATAAGATTGCGAGGACGCCATTCCAGACGCCGCAAACCTTGAGGAATAAATCATCAGGAGTCCGGGGAATCGAACCCACCTTCCAGATGGGGCAGAAATCGCAGACGCAAAACGATCCCTCCTTCAGCTAAAGTAAAGAATTAGGTATATAATTTGAGATAAAAAGAAAAACAAATTATTAAACAGTTAACTAAACCAAATAAATCCTATAAATAATAAAATACTAAGTATGATACCAGGTGTTTTACATTATGGCAGTTTAAAAGGTGGTATCGAAAACCTATAATTCATGCATGAGTACATGACAAGTGACTAACCTTTACAAAAATGACTTTACCAATAACAGAAGCAGGGGTATGAACTATCACGCAATACTGACACTAAGGTACTTCCAGGTACTACGTTCACCGTCGCTTGGATCAATAAACGATCATCAATAAATGGTTAAAATCGAACGTATATTTTTATGTCGGATTAAAACTATGACAGAGAGATATTCTACTATAATATACTATTTATACAGTCTAATTATTGCTGTCTACAAGGACAACAAGGGGGATATCAATCTGTGATACAAATACCTATTGGTAACACTCCAATGACAATTGTATAACGTCGTGGACTCATTTTCTTTTCGGAGGATGTGGAGAATCATCAATGATCGTTATTGATACCCTTAAGGTTCAACCCTAAAGTCCCTGTACCGCCACCATCCTCACGTTCATTCATATGTCAGATAATGTTCAAGCACCTAGTTAATAATATTATTTTATTTTTTTCTTAGCAAAAGTTAAGAAATGTTCAGAAACCAGGAATCGAAGAACAATTTATAGCTGTTTAAGTTTTGTAAGAGGATCGCAATTGAATACTTGATACTTGAATCAAGAGTATGTACATCCAACATAGCGACCGTTTTTTCAGAAATAAGGAGGAAATTAATCAAAGCTCAATATCATAGATTTACGAAGAAATTCAGCCTGCGTATGCGGTATAAATACAAAATATGCGGTTTTCGCTATCATTTAGAGAATTTCTTCAGAACAGTTTATATGCATTATTTTTTTCGAAAGGCTCCCCTTGAGGGGAGAAATGGGGAAAACCTATTTTAAAAAATAGGTGATTTTGTAATCGTCATGATAGCTTCAAACATATGAAACCAAGTTCACTACGAAAACTTTTTAACAAGAGTTAAATTATTGTATGAAAGCATCTTTTGCTAATAAAGTCGGAGATTAAGGAAACAGTGTTGCCGTTTTGATAAATTTATTATCATTTTGATCCTGTCCCTAAAAAACGTCTTAAAGGAAATGAGACGAACCCTAAGTCGATTACCAAGAAAAATTTTCACCCCTTTGGCCTTGGAATATTTACAGTCAAAATTTTTGTTGGTAACCAGTTGGTACGTTGAAAGTTCTGGTAGCCTCCACTAGGTGCTCTAATAATTGAAGCATAAAAATCTAAAAGAGCCTAAGTAACATGACTTAATTAAAAAAAAAATTCTGATAACCTATGGTTGTATTAGTAATAAAATCACAATTATAATAGTACTAACTTTACAATAAAAAAAAAAACATTTAGTAAAAAAATATTTATTCTTCCGTTCCTTTCATTCCACATAGCCACGGCAAAGCAAGGAGGATATTGAATGTATTTCCTCGGTGAATCTATGATTTACTTTCCTATTCATATCATATGGCAATAAGTATGATGAAATGTGCAATATATAAATAATAAGTTAAAAATAAAATAAAAATCAAAGTTGAACCTAATCTATTCTTTTCTTTAACAGTTGCTAGTAAAAGTTTTGTCTTCTGTTACATTATCTTTTAAAAGTTAAACATAAAAAAACATGAAATTTGGGAGGATATTTAACTCTCAATTCTTTTCACGGGCAACGCCGTGCGGGTACAGGCAAATAGTAATAGGTATTATATAATAATACTTCTAAAAATATGTTTCTACAAAGCTAGAATCCAACTCTATTCATAGTCAGCTATACCTATAAGTGTATAAAAAAGGAAATTTAAATGTTCATCACAAGCTCGTAAAATTACTATTAATAGAGAGTTGTATGATGAAGCCAGATCATGGATAATAGTTTTTGTATTGTTTTTAATTTTAAGGTTTGCAGGAAAAAAAAGTAATTTTCTGAGTCTGAAAATGCAAAATAACGAAGAAAATTAAAGTTCGAAAAAGGATTGGATACAATTAAGAGAACTTAACTGGACCAATATTAGTAAGCACGTACGTCTACACAGACTACGGAATAGTTTTGTCAATTAGTAATATGTTATCTATTGAGTGGTGAAAAGTTCTACTAAGTTGCTAATATAGTAGGCCGAAAAGTCGTTTGAGCATTAGTCGTTATAAACTTCCTCATAGTCTAAGATAACTAATAAAGTAAGGTAACTATCCCTACTTGGCGTCAACACTAACAAGATAGAACCATCCTGCTGAGATCACCTATTGGATCATTCATAACAGTATTACTAATAGTAATCTTATGTAATAATTATTTTAATAAAAAAAAATTAATTTATTCATTACCCGCTCTAAATCCACGAGTAATTACTTTTAAATATCATACTTATATTATATCGTATTATATATTATCATAGTATTTTTTATAAGTTCGGAGCAGGGTTTCGACGACTTGACTACGTGTGCAACTGATTTATAAGAAATAAATCTGCGTTAAATTATAAAATAAATAAATAAAATCAAGGCGGGGATCTGGGATTCATACTTATATTGCTTCGGAAGTAAATTTAGTTATTTAAAAATATATATTGATCTGAATTACATTTTGAATTAGGTTACATTTACATTTAAGTTTGAACCCAACCTATCTTACCTTTAAACCTCATATGAATCAAATGAGCTATATCATGTTGCAATAAAGTTAATGTTACTATACTGCAATTTAAGATTGGAATACACCAATCGTTTTAAAAATTAAAATAAACAAACTTATATCAAATTTTTAAATAAAAATTATCTAAAGTAAGTAAATAACAATATATGGGTATTTATGTGTAAAATAAATACCTTTTGAGCCTCCTCTGAGCCATTCTCCAAGTATCTCCGCGGAGAATTCCTTCATCACTATCACCTTCATCGTCTCTTCCACTCCAATCACTGTCACCTGTAACAAAACATTAAAATTTATCACCCATAATAACATATTATTAAAAAAAAATGTTTTCATTAAACACACCCAATCAATTGGTTTCAAGTTAATCTAAACAAAGTATAAGGTTGGAATGTGTGTTGATGTTTCGTTATTTAGCTAAATTGAAAATTGAGATCATAATTAGTTTTGGCAACATTCTTTTCTTTTTTTTTCCTCATCAAATAGAAAAATAAGAAAAAATATATTAAAGAAAATAAAAACTCAAATTGAACAAAATTATTGTTATAATATCATAGAAGGTTTAAAAAAACAAAGTTGACATCCGCATGATGGTAAAGAAGGATCAATCAATCTAATTAGAGATTGATAAATTATTTGCCACTTCTATAATTTGTTTTTATTGAAAACTAGTTTCGAATGTTATACATTCATCAAAATACCAAACTGTATTAAGTATATGAATATATATTTATTTACTTTATTTTTTCCTGTACTGTTGATCTATATATGTGTGTGTTCAAATTTTGATGTTTGATTAATTTCATAAATTTTCCAATAATCTAGAGTTTGCATACTGGAATAAGAAAGGGTTGATTGTTAACTGGAAGAGAGAATTATGGAGAGGTGAGAAAGTAGTTGGATGGATAAAAATAAATAAAAGATAGAAAAAAAATGTAGTGTAATCGAATAAAAATGAAAACACTATGAATTATGCGGATGAATGATTAAGTGATAAAAAGGCAAGGGAAGGAAAAAAAAATGTAAAATGTGTGTGTGTGTGTATATATATATATATATATATATATATATATATATATATTTTATCCGACTAAGGATTGAGCAGTACGCTGTGTATTTTAGCAACCCAATGTATTTCGGCAGCACTGATTTTCAATAAATCATTTCTCTCTTTGAATTGCTTATTTTTGAATTTTTGTGAGTTTTTAGAACTGAAGATGAATGTATAATATTCGAAACTAGTGTCAATAAAAACAAAATTATAGAAGTGGCAAATATTTTATCAATCCCTAATAAAAAAAAAAAAAAAGTTTTAAATCTCTCAAATAGCAGTAATTAACTAAACAGCCAACGTTTCGCAAATTCAGGCATGGTCAGGACAGAAAAAGAGAAGACCGCATAAATGCTGATCAAAAACAGCACATCTCACATCAACAGTCTAAAAAAATATTCAGCAAACTCTTCAGTAGGTATGTGTTAAAATGTCTTAAGAGTGGTGAGCTTTTTCTACAGCGAGAGTCTTTGTCTTAGATCTCCATATACGTCGCTTTTGAGCAGAAGTAGCTCAACTCCGAAAATTAAATTTAACAGGAGTGGATTTTTTACTTTTTGTTATATCGTTTCACAATATGAAAGTAAAAACAAACTGACTTTCTACTTTAGCCCTAAACTTGGCATAATATTTTTGTGATTTATATTTTTAAATATTAAATGAATATAAATCCCTAAACCTGACAAAAAATTTGAATAATAAACTGTATCATAAGAATAATTTAATAAAAGGACTGCCATGTGTGGACACATAGCAAAGTTTAGGGTTAAATATATAGATAGAGGCTTCTGCACCAAATCCGCAGGAACTACCATAAGTGACAAAAAAACAGAAAAAGCCAAATTTGAAGATAGGATATTTCTTTTGGTGTGGGCATAGTTGACAGTAGATGCAATTAGAAGAAATTAGTCGGTGGGTTGAGGTCAATGAAGAAAAAACACAATAATAAGTGGAACTTATTTTTAATTATGTGCCGACGTTTCAGCCTACGTTGTAGGCCTTCATCAGGACAGTTTGCTGTATCCAAATGGACAGCTAGTGACAAACTCGGATATTTTTGCTCTGAAGTGTCGATCTGCGATCTTGTCTTTTTTTATCGTGATGCCTGAATTAACCGCTTAGTTATTTACTGGCATTTGGGAGATTTGAAGCTTCTTTTTTTTTTTTCAATAATTTCCTAATAAAAATTAATTCTGTAGATAAACGAATCGTGACCGAACTCAACACTAATGTTTCCTTAGAAATGCTTCCTTGTTGAAAACGTGAATCACAAATAAGCTAAAAAAAAAATATAATGGATGAAACTTTCGGTTTGGTATAAATATTAAAATATCGTCGAAATAAAAATAAATGAATAAATATTAGCCTAAAAATATCTCTTAAGCCGTTTATCAATGATAAGCAGATTAAAAAAGATCACAGTTCACATCATTAAAAACGGTATGCAAACATTAATTTTAACTGTTTCCTTTTTATGGTAGGATATAAAAAAAAAGAAAAAAACGAACACATCTCTAAAGGAAATCAATGAACGAGGAAAGATAAGGGAACAAAAGGTACTAATAAAAAAAAAAAATTATTTCTTTGTTCATTAATTTATTAATATAATCCTTTTTTTTTTTATCATTACAGAGGTGTAAGGATAACTTCCATTATCAGATTACTAAATGTAAGACAACAGAGACGAGCTTTTTTTTTTTTATATTGAAGATTAATTGAAATTTAAAAAAATCATAATAACTAGTTAATTGTTAACTGTTTTTTTTCAGTATTCGAAGTATTTCCTTCAGCGCGCCAAAGGGGAGAAGAACATGTACAGGAATTGTAGCAATAATTAGGCAAAAAAATAACCCCCATTCTTCCCGGTTTTTCAACTCAAAACGGTTAATTCGGGATCAGTTATGCAAATTATGAACAAGAGAGAAATGATTTATTAAAAATCAGTGCTGCCCAATTACATTGGGTTGCTATAATACACAGCATACTTATCAATCCATAGTGGATAAAATATCTAAATATACACAATTTTACATTTATTTCTTCTTTTTTTTTTCTTCCATTCATACACATATTTCATAGACTTTTCGTCTGTATTTGATTACACACCATTTTATTTTTATTTTTCTATCCCTTATTTATTTTCATCTATCCAACTACCTTCTCACCTCTCCATAATTCTCCCTTCCAGTTCACAATCAACCCCTTCTTAATCCAGTATATAAACTCTAGACAATTTGAAAATTTATGAAACTAATCAACCGAACGCACACACATATAGATCAACAGTACAGGAGAATAAATAAATAAATAAATATATATACATATACAGACATACAGACAATCCCAAATGATAAATAGACCCATCTACCTACCATGCAGGTGATGGTGGATAATCCCCAGGGAGTCCAGAATAATGTTTTCGGCCAACACCGCAATATCCCCAGCATTAGCACCTAGGTCTTCCAAAAAGCTCTCCGTTCTATTCGGTATTGTTCCACGAGACCCAAACCAGAGGCCTCTCACGGTGAACTCTCTCTCTCCGAAGGTCTCGCGGAATTTTTCTTTTAGGAAAGGGATACATTTATCATATATGTCTTTTTTTTCCCTTTCCACTCCACCTGCCTGATCAGGATCATTTCCCTCAAATCTTACGGTCGGATCCAGGACCAATGCTGTCTTTCCGGTCCTAGGGAATGCGACAATATCAGCATACCTCGCGGATCCGTCCGTATCAATACAATAGACCTCGTCAAAGCAGGCGAAGTCCTTTTCTCTGAGGAGCCTTATTAACTCATGCTTGACCCTATGGTGCCGGCGTGTTATGAGGAGGGAGTTGTTGGGGCATTTTCCCAGCACATGGGCTGGTGTTTCAGACTCTCTGCCGCATTTGCGACAGAGGAACCCAACTTCTCTCTGCTGTCCGCTGGCTCCTGGTACTCCACGCAGGGGTGCGTAATTAATATTAAGTTTCAAGGCGTTGGACCATTCCGACCCCGAAAGAACCTGCTTCTCGCAGATGTATCTGTTGGCTTTCGGAGTCTCTTTGAAATGGCGAACGCCAACGCCCTGCCACCTGCAATTTGCCCATTCTTCAAACATATTTTCCCGCAGCGACTGTCGTAGAGCTCTCACACTACGGTAGCCCTGATCAACATTCAGTTTTTCTGCACATTCAGCTATTTCCGTTTCGTAATTAAATGTTGACTGGAACAGGGCATCCGGCACATTAGACAGTCGCTGGGCAATGGACCAATGCTGTAAAGGAGCCTCCCATTGACAGCGGATCAATCCTAATCCTCTATACCTCCTCGGTGCGTATAACATCGCCGTTGAGGTGTTAGCGGGGAGTCCGATGATGGCCTTAATGCTCCTGCGGATATTTATATCTATTCCCTCCAATACCGCAGGGCGTATCTTTGTAAGGGGCGCAGTCTGGAGAGGATATGTAAGTGCCGGGAACAGATATTGGTTGACAACGTTGACTTTCTGCTCCGGTTTGAGCAAGCAAGAGCTCACTAATTTATCGAGGTTGCTATTTAATTTTGTCACCGCGTCCTCGTTAAATGTCAGTTCTCCCGAGAATGTACATCCTAAATACTTGATGGTATCATCTGCTTGCGCAGTTTGGATGACATCCCCGCTCTCAAGGCATAGCGTCGTCGATTGAAGCTCTCCTTTGTTCATCACTATTCCCACACTTTTTTGTGGGTTTATAGCCAGACCAATCTCCGCTAGTATCCTTTGCGTGCTGTTAATAATTCTCTCCGCAGCACCCTTGTCGCGCGCCGTGACAGCCTGGTCGTCCGCGAACCCTGTGAGGACCACACCTTCTTGGTCGCTTCTAAGGTTATAACCAAACCGCTTAGAGAATTCTTGTTCACACAGGTCGCGGTATATGTGATCTATGGCCAGGTTGAATAGCGAAGGCGACAAGGGTCCGCCTTGGGGTACTCCTCGCAGCACACTGATCTGACTAGTCGAGTGGGCTCCGACACTGATTTTAATTATAATAATAGATTACGGGAAAAAATCGATACCTCTTTTACTAGACTGATATACCGATGGTCAACTTCACAGATGTAAGTACAATTTGGTCGTTATGCAGTTGGAAAAAATCAAATCTACAATACCTATCTATGTGCAACTAGTGTTATAATGACATCAAAATATCATAATATATATATAAAAAAAAAAAACCAAGGCGAATTAATGAATATGAAATTACTGGATGCTAAAAAAATCATAAATTTGCATGGGTGAAGGATGATCGTCGAAATATACATATATATACACAATAAGAAATTAATCGAAATTTTATATGATGTATCAACAATTTTTTTTTCAAGAATTTTCATTTCGCAAAAAACCATATCATATATTGGTTTTTTGTTAACGAAATTGAAACTCATGAAAAAAATCATCAAAATATCGGTCGGATCCTTAATTCATGTTAGGATTCATATATGAACTGAATGAAAATTAATTGGAATATATATTTTAGAAAAAATATGAAAATTTCTAAGCGTAAAAAATAAACGTATTATAAAATAAACTAATAATTTTATTCCAGTTCAAATATGAAGGTAAGATTCAAATCATTTGGCATTGCTAATACTCTGAATTTATAATGATATTTTATCTCGCTCGATGAGCCCCACCCAATGTTGTAAATTCTAAACAATAAAAATAGTAAAGATCGGGATAATTGTTGCCGTTATTATTTTTTAAAATTTCAACAACGGAAAGTTTAAATATTACAAAAAATAAATGTTGTAATGATGTAGATTTGAACTCTTGTAACGCTAGATAATTATATAAAGGAAAATAGAAACATTTATGAGAAAAAAACGCACGAAAAGATGGGAATGTAAAAGACAAGGATCAATGAATACTTCAGAAAAAAAATCTGGGATGGATGATGACCCCCATAATACTGATAATTATTATCATATTTTTTTTTTAACTTTCAGCAACAAGTAGTTTCAAAATTGTTTAAGCGATGCAGGTATGATAGCGTAAACACAAACAAATTAAATAAAGGAAAATCGGGATTAGTTCAGAAAAAAAAATAAAATAAAGAATTGTCCGACCGACAGCAGAACCGGTGAAAAGATACGAATGAAAAGACACAGGATCTGTGAATACTTGAGAACAAAATCAAGGATGGATGAGGGTTGAAAAACAAACCACTTGTTGAGCGCCCCTAATTCTGAGAACCGGGGAGCGAAACAACCCTCCGCTCCTTGTTCCAGGAACCGTTCTCTACCCCCAGCAGCCATCTTTGATCCTAATGATTTACACATTTTTTGGTCTTCCTGCTCTTTAGTAATAATACAACATGAAAAAAAAAATTAACAGTTATCAATACACTGCAAGTGATTTCAACTGAGCAAACGGAACGCAAATGATGATTTTCGAGCATATTAATGAAAATATCGTTAAAATACTGTCTGGAAGAATTTCTTCAAAAAAGTACATCGTTTAAAAATGAATATAATACAGACGTCATTCAGTAAAAGGGATGTATTTAAACCTTGTAAGAAAATAAATGGAAGTTGAAATTATTTAAAATTTACTAATAAAAAAATATAGCGATAAGAAATAAATAAATAATCAAATAATCTCCTGACATTTATTTTTTTAGTTTATGCTCTGATTAATTTATGTAAACAAATAATGTTCATAGTAAAAAATTTAATATGTTTAGACTTACTTTCTTTTCTTATAACTTTTAAATTATATATTAAATTAAATTTTGATATATTAAAAACCATATCAAAAATTTTCGTCAAATACAGTTCAGTGTTTTTAAAAAACAACAAATAGTGGTTTGAGACAATTTTAATGAAAGATTGAAATTGCTCAAAAAAATTAGCATTATCTTCATTTTTAAAATATAACAAGCATACGGGGAAGCAGTACAATTAAAAGATTTTTAAATGTTAAATCCAAGTTAAATTTGTACCTTAATAATAATAATAATAATAGACATGATAATTACTAGAAAAAAATTATTTTTTTATTTGGGATTTCACCTGAACAAGGGACTGACCCCATCCAGTAGCGAATAAGAATCTACATCCAGTGGCATAGCTATGCCAACTGACGCCAGGGGCAAACCTCAAGATTTCCGCCCCTAAGGTCGGAACTAGGGGGGCAAAGGGGACACTTGCCCTTGGCGGCAGAATTTGGAGGGCGATCAATTTTTAGTAAAAGGATATTATTGCATTGTTTACGCTTTTAATAGTTTTGACCTCAATTTAGTCAAACCATGAGTCAATGTTATGGGATGATATTTATTTCGAAATATATTACCTAAAGTGGCGTTATGAAACTGTTGACTTTTATTGGAGGATGGGTCGAAAGAAGAAGTGGAAAAATGAAGTCTTGGTCTCCCCTCCCATTGGCAAAAATACTAGTACCGGTTTTGCCGCCCTCTGCTAGAATTCTAGATTACCTCCTTCTACAGAAATACCATACCAATAAAGTCTCGATACCGGCACACATTCAAGCACTTGAATAAAATATTCTTAAGTAAGCACCGAAAGAAATATTGAATTAGTGGTATCGATAGGAAAACTACATGGTATCGAAAATTTACTTGTATCGATCGGTATCGTGCATTCGTATCTGCTTATTATATACATTATTCATGATTACTTATTTAAACGTATTTTTCGATTTAAATCTAATAAAATAAATTTTGTTTTCGAAGCTTACAAAAGAAGGGAAACAGACATATTATTAAAAATTATTTTTAGGCATTTTGGCGCCCTCCAATAAGCGGCGCCCGGGCCATCCGACCCTTTACCTTACCCTACCAAGCTACGCCTCTGAGTGCATCAGACCGAAAAGAACTGAACAAACTATTTAGATCAATATTCCTGTTACAATACAGACACTTCAAATTATCCTAAACAAACAGACTTATAATCTAGAAAGTACTAATAAGACTTTTACTACTAAAACGGAATAGAGCTACGGGGCACTTCCAAAGCCTCACCCTATCAGGGAATTCAAACCTTTGAAGGAAAGTATTGCGAAAAATAGACAAGTGACTTGCTACACAAGAACTTGTACATCCTAACAGTTGTAGATAATCTTTTTTTTTTTTTGTTTATTAGGGGTTTAACGTCCAAAAAAATTTCAACATGGGTTCACGATAGGTAGATCGAAGTGTTCATGTTGTAAGTCTGACTTACCTATCGCGAACCCTTATATCGAGGCAGTGACCAACAAACTTACTTATTTATCCGGACGAGCTGAAATTTTCTTATTACAAACATACTTCGCAGATGGCAAATTACTATGTTATCAAAATATATTTTTTGTTATTAGAAATATAATAATAATAATATTTCAGAGAGGAGTCAACCTAAAACCAATAAACAATACTTTTAACCCATATACAAGAAAAAAAAGAGAATAAACTGTAAAGCCGCAAAAGATTGGATTTGATTACTGTAAAAAAATATCATGATAAATTGGATTGGACTATTTACTATATTTCGCCTGAGATGATTATTCAGAACCCTTTACGTTCATAACTTCTACATCTTAATTTAATCTACATCTTAATTTTCGTCGAAAATGATACAGTAGTTTAGAACAAGAGGTCTTTAGAAATGGGCAAACATAAAAGAATATTTTTGTAAACTCTTTGGATACAGATGACCAGTAAAACCTCCTGTGTTTTTCATTGTGTAGTTCAGTTAAATCTTGAAAACGTTTAATTTTCAGCTGATCCCCATACGTTTAATTTTAGACAGTTGAGAAAGATCTTGATGGGGCCAAATTATTGTCATACCAGCAGTTTTAGTAGTGTGTCATAAAATCTCAAGATAGGAAGTAATTAAAGAAAATTAAGACCTACCGCGAATCCAATTATTGATAAACTTTCTCATTTACTTTTCTTTACGAAAACAGCGATATAAAGGCCGGAAAGACCACCATCGGAGAAATGTACTTCGCAAGAAGTGAGCTGCACGTGGCTTCTGGGAAATCAACAACTGCCGTGACTCACTGGACAAGATGATTACAGGAAGCCGGAGTCATGTTACAGCTTTCCAACGATCTTATCTACATATAAAATTCGTTAGCCCCGATTACATTGAAAACGATTTGTATTGAAAGCTAATTGCCCAGTAAAAAACCAACAGAAACATTAAAATAGTTTTCAAAACGAAGGGCATTCAAGACCGGATGAGCAAAAGACATGGCCTAGCAGGTGTGAATTTCTACGCTACGGTTCATTTTGTTCTACGTGACGTGAGAGAACACCAAAATATTAATATGTAGTACAAAATTTCATTATTTTTACCCAGAAACTAAAGCTCGGAAATCATAATGATTTTACAATACTTTTCCTATTCTTTTAAACAAACGAAAATATCAATACAATAAAGATGAAAAAAAAAATTAATAATTGTAACATATAACATTCATAACCATTAAAAAAGTTCAAAATAGAAACGAAATAGTTCCTGTGCTTTCTTAATCGTCCGAAGTTAATTTAACTCTCCCATCATCTCATAAATAAAATAATACTGGTAAATAGATTGTTGTCTATTAGTTTTTTTGTCCGCTTTTCACAAGAAAACTGCAGAATTGATTTCGACTACAGAACTGAGTATTGGAATAACATCCTTTCCAATAGAATATTTAAAACAAAAAATATTGTAGACAATATTTTAGATTTAAAGCGCTTTTTACTTCCTTGTACGCAGCAAATGAAGTATTGTACTCGCGTAAATTTTGACTAATTACCTGAATCCATTTAGACTAATTTCGACATGACTTATGTGCCTACGTTCGTTCGTGCGTATGTATCTCACATAACTCAAAAACGGTTAGCCGCAGAAAGTTAAAATTTTGTATTTAGGATTATTGTAAAATCTAGTTCTGAAGCCCCCTTTGTGGTCACTAAATAATTACCGGAAGTGGTGCTTTACTTTAATGTCATTATTGATTTTCATCAATAAAAGAAATCTCTGGGGAACTTGTTACCAACAAAAAGAAACGACATAATAACGCAATGAGACCTCCAGAAACAAGAGCTTATGTGTGCATGTTTGTCAATAGATGGACGTCGCGACGCCGAGTGTTGTTTTTGAGATCTTCGGAAACTAGTAACCAAATTCAGAGTCACTTTTTCAGCCACCGATTTATAGTTTAATAGGCGTACAAGGAAGTCATGAGGTGTCCACATCAGATATTTATTTATTTTTTTCTCCGAATAAAAATATGTAAGAGTTTAGGTAGCAATATATTTAATATTTTATTAATAGTGTTTAGGATAATAAGCAGAATACTTCGTGATCGAATTGATGGCATTCCTGGTGATGTACAGGTAAACAACTTAAGGGAGAACCTTGTGGGCGGAGCTTAGACCGGGAGGTGACGCTCAAGAAGGGAAAAACTTTTACACACAACTTCTGACAGCTAATTTGTCAAGTATAACATCTTGGATTTTTTGAAAACATTTGATTTTTTTTTACCTTTCTTGAATAGCTTGCACAAATTCGTAAGTCAATTGTTAATTCAATAAAAAAAATAAAACCTGTGAAAAGTCTTGGTTTCAGTACTTGGTATACCGGACTGTTTCTATGCCAACGGTTGTGCAGCGAGGTGGTTTGGCCGATATCACGTTCAACCTCCAGGCTTTTCCCCAATTAAGGGTACTCACTTTATAGAGGCTGAGTGAGTCCCCGGAGGGTCTCTCGATCCCACAGGGCCGATCCACGGCTGAAAACAAAAGAAATAATAATCTGCCACAACCGGTCTCGAACCCGATACCAGTAGTGCGTTGAGCTACCCCGATCCCCGTTAATTCAATAACAAAACGTTAATGTGAAGCGTATGGGCACTAAAAGGTTCTTCCTTAACTTACTAATCGTATAAAGATAATGATCGATTGCTGGAATAATTTCTTAAAATAGTTTTCTAACATATGACCGTTAAAGTAATAATCAATAAAAGAAAACGAGATACGAATAAGTCGTTGAAATAACACATGGAAGACGATTTCATTTCTTATTCAAATATCTTTATTTAAGCGAGTTTCCCATTTTTTGAGCTAGAAAACCCAAAAGCAAGCACCAAATCAGAATGAATAGCAAAAATATATGCCTTTGTTTCTCAGTGATAAATATTATTTTCACCTAATTAAATTGTTCGCATACTTCTGATCACAAACGCTCTTTTGGCGCCATCACAAAATGCCAAGTCATATATTTATCACTCAGGTCCCCCACCCGTCGCCTCCAGGGGACGCTTCCATATCCCTGGCTCCGAGAAGGATTTACTCAGCAGGCAGGAGTTTGTGACGCTGAAATATAACTGATGTTTCGGCCAACAACACGAGCTAAGTAAATAAGGTATGGACGAAAACAATTTCGAATATAAATAAACCGGATGGAATATTATAACACAAAGAGTCATGGATTCATACTTCTAAAGGTACGATATTGGCCGATTTATGCAGTAATTCAATGCATGTTAAAATTATAATATACGTACGAAGTTTGATCAACAGCAAATGCAATATAAAAAACCTTAACACAAAATTTAACAAGAAAACGCCCCAACATAATTAATTTCTGCTCAATATTAAATCAATTTATTAAAAGAAATAATCCAGGTTTATTTATGTATACCTACAATCTAACGGGATTGGACCAAGTCCAACCCAGAAGCTATATGTGTACACAGCGCCTGCAACCAGGTTAATCGAACTGAAGAGCGTCATCAATAGCGAAGAAAGCGCCACAATCCTGTAATAGCTCTAACCCCACAGTTCTGTTGGGAAACTAGGCCAAGCATCAGCAGTCCTAAGGCACTCATAGATAATTGTAATAGCATACCTTGAGACGCGATACGGATGGGTATTCTCGATTTTCCCATTCGACGAGGACGGTCACTACTTATCAGGTACTTACTGAAACGGTGCAGGATGGATCTAGGGGCTAGGCCCCCTGGCCTCTGGCCAAAGGGAGGCTCCCCACCTCTGGGCTAAAGATAGACCCCGTAGTCTGCTCTGGTCAGCTAGCCGGCTATGTGGACGATTATCACTGATAATACCTTACAATAGCAAATTACAAATATATTCGATATCATGCCAAAGAAAGATAATACCATTCATTTATTTTTCAAGAAAAATACACTCTTTTTAATTTGTACTGTCTTCTTGCATTCATTGACAACGTTTCGGATGATCATTTTTTATACATACATTTTTTATCTAACACTTTGATTATCTTAGACTATCTAAGTATTGTTTTAATATATTACAAGTCTATTTATTACCTTTTCTTGAAAAAAATAAATGATTATTATAAAATTGATTGTTTAGCCCGACAAGAAGAATGCTTATAATTTATTTATCCTCTACAGATCAATTCAATCCTCTATAGGTTCCTTATGCATTTCCAACCTATTTTTATGTCGCCTAAGTCCACGAGTTACCACAATATTTCATATTCTATCAATCAATAATTTTTGTCAAAACTTTGTCAACAAGGCGGATTTGTTCAACCGGCAGAATTCCATTAATTTCAATTATATGTAATGATTTCAGGTATCTCTTTTGTCCAGTTTTACAGGAAAAGGCACTAAATGGGTGTTTTTATTTTTTTCCATTTGTCAATTATTTACTAAGTACTCTTGGGTTGTATAGAGCTAAACTCTTAGACGTAGGTAGCATCATACTTAGCTCACAGTTCACCCTCTAAAAGTAATCGCTTTTTTTTCATAAAAGTTTTATACCATTGTAGAGTTATTGCAGCATGTCGCTTACACTGTATCACTTCTAGTGTATACTTGAAGAGGATCTTCCAAACTGAATCATCATTGCATGCATATTTTCATCCAGTTCTATTTTCTCTGCATTGTGAAGGTTCGTTGATATTTGTCACTTTCGATGTTCATCTCGGAAGATCCATCTAAAGTTATAAGTGTAGAGGATTGGCTTACATTTTTGTTTCATCCAAATTTTTGTTTCATCAAGGATGAAGATAAGAGAAGCTGATATTTATATATTTACTATGGTATACGTTTTTGAAATTTTTCGGGAAAAAATACTGTTGTCAAGTCGGAAGGAACTGTATGTAATCTGGGATACATACTACACTTTCCGCTTTCCGCTCCTTTATTTCCAGTTCAATAGTCTAGCAAGTTCTGAAAGATTTCTTTGTTGCAGTTAACTTTCTCACTTCATATATGGAATTCACGATCCGAACGGACCATTAGAGGTGATGAAAAAAATTGTCGCGCTACACGCTCCTTGTCCTTACCTTTCTTGGAAAAAAATACTCTCTTACTTTTCAATTAGTGGAGTATTCAGGAGAATATGGGAGATCCCATCGAACCTTAAAGCGGATGTGATCTACGGAACAATTCTATAATGATGAATAATTTGATTCAAATGTACGTAGTGGACCAAGCAACGGGCTTTAAACAGTACAAACCCCACAACAATAGGAATAAATGACCTCGTCTTCTACTCAAACTCAAATCCTAGATAAAATAGGGATCCTAGAAAAGGGAGGGTATACAAGATGCTGTTATTTCTACAAACAGAAAAAAAAACTTAAATGGTAATTTAAATTAATATTTAAACATTTGAACAAATTCATTCGCAGATGAGTTTTTATTTATTACCTTTTTTTTTATTAAAATATTATTTTGCTGTCTGGGAATAGTGTCTTTTTCGACTGTGGATGAGAGATGCACTACATTTTGTTCTTTACATATATGTTCAAGACTCGATTGACATCCCCATAAAATTCTCAATTTTAGGTATTTAGGAGTCAAACTAGGTGGAACACAACTGTGTCACCAGAAGTTCTTTTGAGCTCATATTCAACTCCCTAACATTCTGCATTAACTCTCCAGTCACATAACTTTGGAATTTTCACTAGAATGGGGTATATTTTATGACAAATTCTTATAACAAATCAAATTATAAAGCAATGCTATTTAGTAAAAATATCGATCCGACGCTTCGGAAAGGCGCTAATCACAAAAAACCCAACAAATCAGATTGTTTAGACAAATTTTCATTTTCCTCGAAAAGAAAGCCTTTTTTTTTAGAAAATACCTTCATAATAAAATTTGTAATTAATTAAATTAGCTATAAAATTAACTCATGTAGATTCCTACGTAAAGTATTAACCTCAGTTAATTGATTGATTGATTGATTATCTCAATAATCAAGAATTGAGACAAAATGAAAATTTGTCTTAAAAAATTAGTCTTACACGAAACATCAAATCGAAATTTTCATTTTCCATAAAAAACCGTCACAAAATATACCCCAATCCATTATAAATTTGAGATTTATGTGCGCTGTAGAGGTACTGGGGAAAATTAGTGAGTTGAATACGAGCTTTCAGGAAACTTCCACCAAGTTTCACCCCCTTAATTCTAAAAATTGAGATATTTAAGAAATGGGGTATCAATCGTGTCTTGAACACCCTATTCTGTTTTTGTTTCTTTTCTCCCTCCTTCTATCCTGATGATGTCTGAATTGGCGAAATTTCGAAAGGGTAGTTGTATTCTGTTATTTTTGATCCTTCAGGCTTAGGAATAAAATAGATTTTGTCCTAACAGTTATTGTATGTCTCTTTTTGGTTTATTATTTTCAATAATAGACCTTTGGAATCGACCAAAGAAAATTTTTTTGTAACCCCCCCTCAAAATTTGAGGTTTTACGTTTCAAGATACGTAGAATCCAAATATCGAATAAAAAAAAATCCGTCCGTCCGCCGTCCGCCGTACACCGTCCGCGGCTTTTCTCCGAGACTACTGGACCGATTTTCTTAAGATTCGGTACCAAAGTCACAGGTCACCCCGGGATGATCCTCGGAACTCGACATTATAATCCGTCTGTTTGTTTCAAAATGGCGGCCGATTAGAGATCTCATAAGTCCATAACTCGGCCATTTATAAAGATAGAGAGAAAATGTAAGGTGTTTTGGAATCAGCATAACGAGAAAACAAAAAAAAAAAAAAAATTTAAAAACAAAAAATCTATAATAATTGCCGATTAAAGATCTTATATGCCCATAACTTGGCCATTTATAAACATAGAGGAGAAATGTAAGGTGTTTTGGAATCAGCATAACAAGGCATTAAAATAAAAAAAAACGAAAAATAAAAAAAATCTCTATCTGTAAATGCTTTTGGTTTATTATTTTCAATAATAGACCTTTGGAATCGACCAAAGAAAATTTTTTTGTAACCCCCCTCAAAATTTGAGGTTTTACGTTTCAAGATACGTAGAATCCAAATCTCGAATAAAAAAAAAATCCGTCCGCAAAAAATTTTTTATTGTATGGTGCTTTTATTGTATTTAAACGAAAGCTAACGAAAATCCCTACAATACGAACTAGAAATCACCTAAATCGGACCATTATTAGCTGAGATATAGCTTTATGAAGTTCGTTTTTATTTTTTCCTAGTGAAGTGCACATCAAATATTTTCTCTGTATCATTTTACATTACAGCCTACTTGCATAGACGCAGTTTTTTTAATTAACACAGTTCGGCACTCTCACGGCGAACATCTTGTGACAAGCTTCAAATTTCTTTTCCTTTGGTACCTACTGCTTCATATTTTTTACTTTGACAGAATAGATATTTTTGTGGAATAAATAAGTGGAAATAATAAACCATTGTGTAATAATTTGCAGCGTTTTGATCATTCGTTCTGCCATATTACTAAACAAAGTTAATATTATTATTGTAAACCGTTTCTGTTTAATGCTACTACACCTGTGATATTTACATCATCAGGCTCTCCTTAACTTAATTTTTTGTTTATGTTCCGAGTCCATTATAGACTCATAGTCTCGTGAGAACAACTGACTGGCTACTGTATAATAAAAAAAAGTGGACCGTAACACAAGAGTGATAACTTCGAGTAATGTAAGGACTTGAGAAATAACATTGTATATACTGTTCATTTATACATATAAAAGAGATTCTTTAATAAACGGAGGATAAGAAAAAAACAAAAACAAGAGGGAAACTGAAGTTGCTCAGAATTAAATGTGTAAAACCACCTCTTTGTTATTATTATTAACTATGGCCATGACTTTGATATACAATAAACGAACAGAGACTCTAGTCAACAATATTTTAGAAGCCACTTTCCATCGTCAGAACATGGTATAAAACGAAAATGAACCATCCTCCTCATTTTAACTAATTATAGCAACGATACATAAACGCGATTCAAATCGCCCAGTGAAGAAATATTCGTAAAATGGACGGCCTTAACCTTAAATCGCGAGAGTGAAGAGGCGAAGGAAAGGGAAAGGGAGATCAATGGACGGGCGTGGCCCCCAAGGCCTATCTATTGATCCACTATTACGTTCCTCCGCTCATTCACAGGATTAGCCTATGAGCGAGCGGTCCATCCTCTTCTTCGGGCTGGTGCGGTGGCTTGGTAGTGCAAGGGTATAGCAGGAGTGAACATCGGTGAACAGTGTTCCAGGAGGTTCTGCGTCCGAGTGGATTATGATTTCTATAATTGTTTCCAGAGAAAGGAGGTTGGTTATAAGAAACATGTAGTATAACATAGTGTAGGACACGACAGAAAATAAAAACGGCGTAGTTTAAAAATATATAAATTCCTTCACTCTGGATAAAGTGGTGAATGCAATAATACTTCACAGCCTAAGGATACCGACATTAAAAAGAACCGTAAGTACTTCGAAGAATATCAATTTTCATAACATATGTATTAATTTCTAAACTATCTAATAAGGCAGTAAACTAAACAGCACGTAATGGGTGGCAAAATCTTTCAGTCAAGCTTATTCCAAAGCACGCCTCAACTTATACTACTTAAATTTTCGATGAAACTTAAGGGATAAGTAACTAATAGTTTCGAGAGAAAAAGTCTTCAGATAGTTAAAGAACAAATCATGTACTAAAATAAAATTGAATTAATTAAAATGTCTCTTAAACCACTTTTAATAGTTTTATTTATTCTTTACTCTGATAGACTATAACTTTTTTTTTTAAGAATAAGTTTTGACTCCTGAATTCTAACAAAATATAAAATCATAAGTTCCCTCTTAGGGACTAAATTAGATGTTTATAAATTCAAAATGGTGTAATCTAATGTTTTTGTTTTATCATATTGAATATTTATTATCATATATCCATTTTTCGACAGCCACCCGGGCCTTATCCTTCGTTTTTATTTTATTATTGTTGCTCTATTTCATTGTCATAAAAAAAAAAAAATCTGATGTGGGCAACACATGACTTCCTTGTACGCCTATTAAACTATAAATCGGTGGCTCAAAAAGTGATCCTGAATTTGGTTACTAGTTTCCGAAGATTGCAGTAAAAACGACACTCGGCGTCCCGTCATCCATCTATTGACACACACACATACACACACACACACAAACACACACTCTTGTCACTGGAGGTCTCATTCCGTTATATGTCGTTTTCCTTCAGTGGGTAACTAGTTTCCAAGATATTTCTTCATGTTCCATGACAACAATAAAACTGTCAATATCATTGGATAAAGCATTAGAAATGGACAGTTTCGACATTTTAAGCGGGAAAACACTTAACTAATATCTTATTCTCATGATGAAGACTTGTTGATCTCACAAATAGGGAGGAAAACTAGTATTTTAGACTCAATTTTAAAACTTAAAACAAGTAATAAAAATGTTAAATTGGATTGGAAACCAAATTGCGTTTGTAACCAATTTTTGATGTAAGCTTATTATGACCTTCAAGTAAAGTACCCTTTTCCGCTCACGAATATTAACCAAAATCTAGTAAATACATTTATATCGATATAAAAGTCCTATTTAGCAAATTTGAGATGTTTTACATTATATTTTAATATATTTTTTGACGAAAGTCTAATATGATCTTTAAGTAAAGTACCACTTCCGGTTTTCCAATTTAGACCAAAATCTAGTATGTTATTTAAATCAATATATAAAGTATAAATACTAAATTGGAGAAGTTTTGCATAATATTTTAATATCTTTTTGATGGAAATCAATTATGACCTTCAAGTAAAGTACTACTTCCTGTGATCAAGCAGTGACCAAAAAGGGAGGTTCACAACAATCCTAAATACAAAATTTCAACTTTCTACGGCTAACCGTTTTATAGTTATGCGAAATACGAACGTACGTACAGACGCCACGACGAAACTAGTCAAAATGGATTCAGAGATGGTCAAAATGGATATTTCCGTTGAAATCTGAAAACTGAAAATTTTCGCGAATACAATACTTCCTTTACTTCGTACAAGGAAGTAAAAATAGTTTCATACTTCTAAATACCTATATGCTTATTTGTCATTACTTATTTTATTATTTATTTTATATATATATATATATATATATATATATATATATATATATATATATATATATATATATATATATATATATATATATATATATATATATATATATATATATATATATATATATATATATATATATATATATATATATATATATATATATATATATATATATATATATATATATGGTTTTATTCTATATTTTTTCTTTTATTTACTATGATTTATTTTATTTTTATTTTTTTGTACCAATATGCACAATAATCATTACCAATTGCGCAAGATCGTGGCAGATGGTAGTATGTATTTGTCAATAAATAACTTCTTTCTTAAACAAACAATGAAATGCGATACCATCCATAGAATAGTAGAAATCATATTTTTTGGTTAATATTTTTAAGGTCACGAAATGTAGCCCAACTCAACTTTAAAACTACATAACTCGATTCAATGGAAGTCAAAAATCAATTTGTAGTTACCTACATAATTATGCCAATTCAGTATGTTATTGTATATGATTTTTTTTTTCATTTTAGACTTAATGGATTCTATGTTTTATTCAAAAGAAATGACCTACACTGCACCAAATAATTCGTATTTTTCTTCTTTGGATTTCAGTTATCTTGGTTTTGAAAATCATAGCAAAACATTACTTTCTGTTAATTAAACAATGTTAGCAAGTTATTAACTTTGTTTAGTAAAAAATAATAATTTTTTTACTTTTATTACCTATCGTTAAATAGTAGAACAGTCTTTTGGTCATATATTTCTCATTAGTGAAGTGAAAATGAACTTTCTATGCATAACTGAAAAGGAAAGGAATCCCTAAGATATAGTAAAGAATCTATACCAAACACCCTTGAAATTAAGGTATTACTTTAAAACTTTGTAGGAAAACACCTTTGGAAAAGATGTTAAAATTGCAAATTTTTAAAATTGCTAATAATAATAAAAAAAAGAAGTACTTCTTGAGCAATATCAATGATATTTTCAAAGTTTAACACAGTGCCAAAAAGGCAATGAATAAAAAAAAAAAAAAAATCAAATTAAAATGTATGGTCTTTGGGACCAAGTGTATATTAGCAGATTTTTTTTTTATTATGACTAAAATTTATAAATAACACAAAATAAATGTTAAAAACATTATATACGAATAGTTAAGAATCACTTATAAAGAATAAAAGTACTGGATAAGCCAGTCTTAAGTCGCCATGGGACTGACGGAGGGTGGTCTGAGAGAGAACATTAAAAAGTAAGAGATGACCTTTAGCAGAATCCTATTGAAGTCAGGGTGCGCCAATTTATACAGCAGGATATAAAGGCAGGTTAAGCATTGATAAAGTAGCCTATAACAATAATTTAAGACTTTCCTTAACTCCTTGGATAAATGCGCGATTATCAATACACGAAGACGATTTTTTTTTTTTTTTTTTTAAATTGAAATATAACAAAAAACGAAGAATTTCAAATACTTGGAACAATTTAAAATTGTTTGTTTTTACTTCCTTGTACGAAGTAAAGGAAGTATTGTAATCGCGAAAATTTTCGGTTTTCAGATTTCAACGGAAATATCCATTTTGACCATCCCTGAATCCATTTTGACTAGTTTCGTCGTGGTTTCTGTACGTTCGTTCGTATTTCGCATAACTCAAAAACGGTTAGCCGTAGAAAGTTGAAATTTTGTATTTAGGATTGTTGTAAAATCTAGTTGTGAACCTCCCTTTTTGGTCACTGCTTAATCACCAGAAGTGGTACATTACTTGAAGGTCATAATTGATTTCCATCAAAAAGATATTAAAATATTATGCAAAACTTCTCCAATTTAGTATTTATACTTTATATATTGATTTAAATAACATACTAGAATTTGGTCTAAATTGGAAAACCGGAAGAGGTACTTTATTTAAAGATCATATTAGACTTTCAATAGACAATTTTTGTAACCTCCTCCCTCCCTCAAAATTTGAGGATGTTTTACGTTTCAAGATACGTAGAATCCAAATACCGAATAAAAAAAAAAAATCCGTCCGCAAAATTTTGTTTTTGTTTTTACTTCCTTGTACGAAGTAAAGGAAGTATTGTAATCCTTAAAGTAAATTATGTTTACTTAATTTGTTATATTTTACAAGGTATGCATTATCTATTTTAATTCCTATCAGCTTTAAAAAAAAAGCTGTTATATCTTTTTGAGCAAAAATATTTAACTAAAATACAAAAAAAAAATCTTTAATTAAAAAAAAATTACTATAAAGATAACTTCAGATGCTCCATACAAGAAGAGCGAATCCGCCATATCACAAATTTTTTTTTCTTTCTTGAAGGCTGATATATATTTGATATGAGAAGATCTAACATCTAACAATGTATTTATATCAAATATGTATACCAAGAATACAGTATTAGACCAACCTTTAAATTAAAAAAGAATTATGGTGACATAGCGAATTCGCCCTTCTTGTATAGACTCATATTGTCAGTGCAATTCCAAAATGGCATACTTGCAAATTTTGCTTTTTTAGGGTTATGTTACATATTAACGTGAGGTTTTCTATTCCCTTCGCAATTCCTAAAATACCTATCTGAATAAGTGACGTCACTAATTAAGAATAAAAAATACGACCAATTTAATTAATAAATTAGCTACCTTACTTCTGCAACCATAATTCAAACCCAATGTTCTCAGTTCCAAGTTTTTAGATACGCCACTATGGTATTGCATCGACGATATTTGCAAAAATACGACATCCAAATTAAAAAACATCGTTTATGCTTACTTATATGGAGTTATGAGGTTTTATAATTAGATTTGTGATATATTTAAAGAATTTTACAAGGTGTATCACACCACGAGAAATTATACAAGTTGTTAGTTCAGATGTTTATACGAAAAGTTATAAGATATCTGTAAGTTTTTTAAAAATTAAAATTGAACCTTTCCTATATTTCCTTGTTTGAACAATAAGTAAATTTTAAGCCTTTATATCGAAAGTTCTTAAATTATTTTTATCATTTTTTTTTTTTTGTAGTAGTTTGCTGTATTTCAAAATTATTTGTTGTAATTCGCAGAAAAGGACGTGTCGTATTTACCTTTAACGAAATAAAGATTTGTTCATGTTATTTCTTGTTATGTACCTTTATTCCTTTATTTATAATTATTATGGTCTGTGATAATGAAAAATATTACACCGGCTTGAAGAGTGAATAGGATTTTATGACAATTCACATGTTTAGCTATAACTTCTAAATAAACCAACCGAAAGGTTAACCAAACGTTTGAAAAATTAAACTGAAACGAATAAAAAGGTATATAAAATTTATCCTCGGATCAACATTTCATACTGAAAAACCCATTTCAAAATTAAAAAACAAGGTTGTAGTTTTTGCTCCCAAAAACGTATTTCTTCTGATCACAGAAAATGTACTATTTATTATAAATGCCTTACATTATGGCGCAAATTCATGCGAAGTTTCGTCCTCCAGCACTGTACATGTCAAGGAGGAGAAATTTGTAAAACTATTTTTAAAAAAACTGAAAGGACAAATTTTTAGCGAAATACTTTTGTTTTTCGTTTTTTATAAAGATTAGGAATAAACTGTTGTAAGGGATGGAAAATCAAATCTGATCTAGGTTTATGAGAAAACTACAGTTTTCCCGCCAAATATCTCAATATTCAGGTTGTAAACATTTTTAAATGTTCTTAGTATTCTTACCAAGCTTAATAGGTGAATATTTTAGTACTAAACTCATTTTTTTACCTTCATTAGAACCCAAGATATAAAATAAAATGTGTTTTGTGCATGGAAACTTCTCGATTTTTTATTCGGGGCCCCTGGGGCGCGTTGGTCCTTAATTTTCTACACAGTCCAATATTTTAAGGCCTAGATTTACCTAAAAAAAGTAACGTCAAAATCTAGGAGACATTTCTGGGATCCTCTCCATGTCAGAAGACCACGGAAACTCCAAATTATGCGAAATCACGAGATCTGTTTAGTGATTGATTAGCATATGCCCCCTACTCCACCCCAATGAGGAAAAGTGGAGTATTTTCTCTTAACTGAGCAAGAATACTCTTTTCCTGATTGCTTTTTAGCCATGACCTGCAAAGTATAAGAAATAAAGTAACTTAATCGAATACATATTGTATTTACCTCGATTCTCTGTGATTAGTGATACGATAAATAATTACTATTCGTTTATATAAGAAAAAAAAGGTTGAATTTCGTATGAACAAATAGTTCAAAAATAAACCATATGAAACCTTGTTCCAAAAACAAGGTAAAGTCCACACTCACAATTTTTTCCAGAGATAAAATTGAAATTAAATAGCAGTTATGTCCAACATTAGGCTTTGAATAAATCAGCAAACTTATTCGATTTAAACTTTTAAAGGAGAAAGATAGGATGCATTCATTAATATTAATAGTTAAATCCAAACCCTATACTGATAAGAGCTGCCCTTTACGGAGCATGAAGCCTTAACACAAATGTATCAGAAATCAGCCACAAAAGTTCGCTAAGATGAAGAATATTTAAAGAAGAGTTAAAAAGATATTAGTTCCAACCTGTTGATAAGTTGTTCTTTATATTTTGCAGTCCAGCTGTACCGGTGTTTATCTACCAGTAGGCATTTTTTTTCCCATGAGCGGAACCTATTCAAAATACTATGTAATTTACATTTCTCCAGACAGTTTATTATTTTTTAATCGCTTTTCCATAGTCACTCAGCAAAAAGTAATAATAGGGGTTAATGCAGACCTCTGTTGTGTGACAAGTCTGCGTGTTGTACACTTACCCTCACTGTTTTGTTTTGTCGAGACAACTATGGACTAGCAAACTAAAACAATTATTTTATTCAATACATTTATTCAATTATATTCTTCATCGCACTTTCATAACTCAATGGAGATTGTAAAATGTGAATCTCAGAAAACTTTAAATTATGTCGATGATTACACCAGTAAATTAATGCTCCGGAAAACGAACTATTTTGCACCCCAAAACTGCTATTGCTTGAATAATGAGTCTTCCAGATACCTTGTACGCACTTATTCCTTAAGGCAGGGGTAAGTGCGTACTAAGTAATATTAAATTAATTTATCGATGTCATCAAAATGGACGTGATTGAAACGTAGATCTGAATGTTATATTTAAACAAAAACGTCTAAGGATCATTTTTTTTTTTAAAGAAGGAGAAAAATCTAGCTAGCTTAAAAAATAAAAATTTTACAATCCTGTATAGCAAACTTAGCAAAATTTAGTGCGCATTTGTCCCACATCACCCTACCTCGTTTTTGCACCAACGGATAACAGAGTTTCCATTGACCGATAATGATAATGCATTTCCCAATTAATTTACTACACAGGACTGATGTTACATTTCTTAGACCAATCGAAACAGCTATATAAACTAATAACATTATTATGAAATATATATATATATATATATATATATATGAAATGAACATCAAAGAAGTTAAGCCATTCAATATGAGAATTAATAGAGTAATATAATTACCATGACTAAATATTAAAATGTTAAACGTCGACTAAGCTTTGACAAGAGAAGAATAAGAATCGTTGAGACCAGACTTAGGGTACGTACACCTGTTGAACAGGTGTGCTTTTGTCGTTTTCTCCGAAACCAATCATCAACTTAATCACCCCATATACATAAATTTATTGCATATCTAATTCTTGAATCTAATCATAAACGTTACTTGATCATACTGAATTTTTTTTTAGCGATTTACATTATCAAATTCTGAATGGTATACATATTTGGTCATTTCATTGCATTTCTATACAAAATGTAAACGACATGTTGGACTTGGGATTCATCTAGACTAGCATTCAAATATTACCTGATGACTGATTTTTTTGCGTTATCTTATAATGACTATCTTAAGTAGCACGTTTAACATTTACTTTACAATAACTGTCTCAGGACTTGTAACGAGATTCGTTATTTTTTCATTGGAAAATGCAGTTTAAATATGCTCCTTGTTATTTCTGTGAGCAGCGTATTTAAATTTTATTAAGACCCGATCCAGTTCCCGATGATGTTCGAATAGAATAGAATATTGTTTTTTAAACTTCAAGGCAACTTAATCTAATTAACCCGAATTGCATGATAATAATATTCAAGCACTACGAAACATTACATACAACAGATGTCTAAGAAGTAATGACTATTCACGCACAGCTTTGGATTTTTTTTTATAAACACATTTTCTGAAACATCTGAAGATCGCCGAAGAATATGATCGCAAGTTAGACAAATTATTCCAATGGACTCCGAAGGTAAGGTCTGCTAATTTGATCAATATTGTTCAGGATCCCCTGCATCCAAATTGTAAACCTTCCAAAGAAATTTTAATAAAACATATGCTGGAACTTATGTCGTACATTTCTCCGAATTACCACTCATTTTATAAAAGTTTGTTTTCAATAAACCAAAGAACACCTGGATCCACCTCAAAAACAAATCAAATCAACTCCTGCAGAGAATGGCAGCGGCAGTGATGAACAAACAGATTGAATTCGTCAGGAAGTTCAGTGATCAATTAAATCATAGTTTTTGTGTTAAATCAAAGTTATTTTTTGAACTACTGAACTTCAGTTTTTCTACATCCTCAAAAAAGTGTGTTAATACATTATTTTTAAATAAAAAAAATTGTTATAATCTTTAGAATGACCTGTATTTTTCTGTTACACTTTTAAAACATCTAATTATCTCGTTCTTACTGTTTACTGACGAACTGATTGGCTTCTAAACCCTTCATACATCCATAAAGTTGACTGCCAATCACTTCTACAAACAAAAAAACTTTTAACATTTCAAGTAGGAATAGAGAATATTGAGGAAGAGGTTGGTCCCCCTCTTCCAGTAATTTGATAGATCAAAAAGTTGGGAAATTTGAGATTTGAGAACCTCCTTCAAACTTCGAAAAGTGGTAAAACATTTTACTCAAGGAGTTACTAAAATATAAAACCAATATCAACACCTTTTGAATTAAGAAATTAGGATTGTATCGATACAATGTTGCATTTGAATAGGAAGAAAAAATTGTTGCTGTCAAGTGTCAACATCCCTAACAGTTAAGTGAAAAGTTCAAATTCAAAAGAGTTGGAGAAAATTACAATATTTCGTAATATAGTAGGAAAAATTGAAATATTTAATACAGTTGGGATAGATATCCAGTCTCCCTCCCCCCTTCTCAAATTATTGGGAAATTTTAGATTTTGTCTATCTTACGCCCAAAAAACTGTTATAGCAACTTTTACTTACGTACCTCATTGAACCCACAAAGATTTCAAAACCGTCTTATAAGCACATATTACATATCTCACTAGACTTTTTTTTTTACAATTTTACCTTATAGTCCTTGTGCTGAACAACCTCAAGTGTCTATTGTTCGAGGATAGTAAGTCAAGTATGGTACAGGAAGTCAAGTGTGGTACAGGAAGAAAAGGCAACAACTCAATTACACCTAAGTGCTTCTATATTCGTGGAGATAAAAAAAATTAATAACAAAAACAAGATTTATAGATTTTAATAATACCAACAAAGAATTTATTTTATTACTTTTTTTTTTCAATTTAATATTATTACCATTTTTATGCATAAGATTATTTATGTTTTATACACAAAAGGTTATAACACCTTTTAACTGGGTATTGTGAACTTATTTTCCTCATCTAAATCTTTGATATTTGATGTCCAAGTACTAGCAAATTTGCTTTACCTAATTGATGGGAATAAAATGTGTAAGCTTTTAATTACGAAAATACGCCAGGAGGAAGCAAAGGGACCCTCTACATTTTAGAGGTATTTTCCTCATACAATTTAATTGAGCAGGGATTCTGAGACTTTATTTCCACTATTCAGATAATTGCGCGTACCACTAACTGATTGATTGTTATGATGTTTTAAGCCACAAAACATCTAGGTCATTAACGCCCGATCCATGTAATAACAGCTACAATTCATTTAAAAAAATGTTATAATAAAAATAAAAATTAACAATAAAAATAAAATAAATAAATGAATAAAAACAGAAATAAAACAAAACAAAATTGAAAAGCCACTACCTGATCATATTATCTTAATATTAAAGATTTATCTTTATAAAACATACACATTGATTTATAAAATTTTATTTAACACACTAAACAATATATATTACAGTAGATTTTCTTAAATGTTAGTTTTGATGGATCCCAACTTGATTCTTAATTCTTTCAATACCGAGTGCTTTCGCCTTAGCTACTATCCTGAATTATTAATTGGAGTTGATAGTCATGTTTATTCATATTATTGCTTCATTCAATAATTTTTTTTTTATTCCACATTGAAGTTGTTAAAAAGATTATTTTATTCCTTACTTTTGTTTGCTTGTTCGCGTGTGTAAACCTCTATATTAGAGCATACAAAGATAACATCAACATTGAAATGAGATATTTTTTCTAAATATCTCCAAACTTAGTCGCGTACGTATTTTTCTTAGTCTCCTGTTTTGTTTTTTTAATTAATTACGAAATTTTTATAGATGAGGAAGAAATTTAATAATTTTTGTATTTTTGCTTTACAACTACACTAATAAAAAAAATTTGAACAAGTTGTTGAGGAGTCTGTTCATACGAAGTGGTCTAAAATAAATTAATTTGGTTGCCTGATCATTTTTAATTTTTTTAATACTTTGTCGATTGATTTTTCCATCTGGAGATAAAAACAGTTGAGGAATTTTTTTTTAGGCCGTTTAAAAGTGGCAGCTATTCGGTTCGATTGGCCAATTTCAGTAAACCTGTATGACTTAGAAAGATCAAATAAACACCATTTTAAAGGTAAACTTTTTCTTAGTACATTTAATGTATTCCTACTCGTAATATTTCAAAAATTGACCTGAAGTTTAACGCTCAGATTTAAACAATTTCTGTTTTGAAATCATTTTTTCTATGAGAAAGAGTGCTACAAACAACTTACCTCTTTGTTTGGTGGATAGGTCTCTAACAGTAGGTCAACCACAATAAATATCAATCCTACTAAATGTATTCCTGTTTTTTTATGATTTTGTAGATTTGTAATTTTTAAATTTTTTCAAAATTTAAGCTTTAATATCTGCGATGGGACTGGAGTTAAAAACATAACAGTTTCGAAAGTAATAGTGTTTTAGAAGAGGTTTATAGTATAAAAAACTTGTTTCATTTGCTTGGTTAAAGTTCGATAACTGTAAGAAAAAGAAGGAAAACACGGTATTCAAACGTCACATCTGAGCAGTGGAAGTAAGTTTAAACTGGACCGTGGAATTTATTCACTTATTAATAGTCTTAAAACATAGGGCACCCAAACTTTGACATTTACTGATTTTTCAAATAAAATTTGAGGTCCAGAAGGTAGGTTATATAAACAGAAAAATATTGCAGTGCTATAACAATTCAAATAAGAATAATACATATAATTTTATCTAATTACTTATGCTGTATCTGAAGTGATACAAAAATGAATACATATCTTATAATTTTGTCAGAATAATTTTTTGCATGAAAAATAATAACCTTTTTCAAACAGTTATCGAACTTTAACCAAGCAAATAAACAATTAAAGCTTTATGTAGAATAAACCTCTTCTAAAACACTGAAACAGAATTTGAGGTTTTAAACTCCAGTTTCATCGCAGATATTAGAACTTCAATTTTGAAAAAAATATAAAATTACAAATTTTAAAAATTCATGAAAAACAAAGGATACATTTTATAGGATTGAGATTTATTCTGGTTTACCTAAAATTAGGGAACTACTAACCACACAAAGAGGTAAGCACTCCTCATAGAAAAAAATATTTGAAAACGGAAATCGTTTAAATTTGAGCATTAAGTTTCAGGTCAATTTTTGAAATATTAGTTATAAATTAAATGAACTAAGAATAAGTTTTTAGCTTAAAGAATTACCTATGAAATGGTGTTTGTTTGAACTTTTTTAAGTCAAAGATTTTGATCTATCTAAGAAAATCGCCAATGCTTGTATTTACTAAAATTGGCCAGTCGAACCGAAGAAAAATGGATGCCACTTTTAAACGGCCTAAGAAAAAAGAAATTCTCCAACTGTTTTTATCTCTAGAAACATGGAAGAATCAACAGTCAAAATATTAAAAAAAATTAAAAATGGTCCAGCAACCACAATTGGACCGCTTCATCTGGATCGACCCTGGGGCATTGGATTTAGGATTACAATCTGAAACTTACAAATTATATTAATGACGTTTGAAAAGTTTGCCATTTTCATACAATATTTGGAACAGTACCACACAGCACAGTAAACTAAAGATAATAATCAGTGTTTAAGATAGATTTATTTAAAAATTTTCCGGATAACTGTACACTGAAGCATTAATAAGGAATGTACTGACCGACCTATGGCCAGAAATCCTAAAGAAAGAAATTGTACAAGAAACAGTGTTAAAAAAAAACATAAGGTTTTTGCCCTTTGGTCGTACTTCTAGGAATCAAGTGCGAGGCCTTATTAGGCTTTGTCGATCCGGTCTGGGAGCAAGTCTAGTGTGCATCTCCTAGCAAGTTGGGATCTGAATTTCAACTAAAATTAACACTACATTTGGCAAAATGGCCTTTAGAATTATAATTAGAGTCGTACAAGTAATTCAAGTACTAAGTTACTACACATGAAACTTGACAGGTTATCAGGAATTTATGAAAATACAGCTATATTAGTATTAAATATCTTCAACTGTGAAAATTCACTCTTCCTCCTAAGGGGAATCATTAATAATGAATTTAATTTTATCAAGCCATGTTAGAGAAACAAAAAATAAAACGAACTGAGTCGTTTAACCTGCACATATTCCTGAAGAAGGCCCAAAAATTAGGGTGAAACGTTAATTAACTATTTTCACAATTGTTCATTCCGTACCGAAAATTGATGAAGAGAGGATGAACTAGCTTTATCCAATCCAATCCAACCCCCAGTAGAAATCGATGGCAGTTAGGTGAAAGGGGGTTGAAATATTATAATCATTTCTTCGTTCAGTCAATTATTCACTCATTATAAAATTTTCGAACGAATCTAAAAATAAAAATTGTTGGCCTAAAAATTTTGCCAAGGGTTAGCTACCCTTCAAAATAATTTAAAGATTTAAATAATCACTCATAAATCAGGAAACCTTTGAATTATTCGAACCAAATTTAAGTCATCGGTAAAGATTTTAAACTATGAAATTTGCTTTAACAGTGATGTTCCTATGTGTTTTAGAACCAACGTTATCCGCAAAAAACTTCAATTTTATTTGTTTATGGTAATCACCTTTTTTCACCCATACCATTTAAGATATTGCAATAGTTTTTTATATGTATGGAAAGAAGAAACTCTCCTCTTTTTAATAAGTCCAAGAACGTCGATATCGGGTAAACTGAAGAGGAGATACATAGCTTCAAACTCAAACTTAATGTTGTGGCTTTAAAAATGTTGAGCACACTCGGGTCTGAAAAAAAAAATGTTTTTTGTTTTCGATGATTTTTTTTCAAGATTTCGTAATTTTTGGCATGAAAAAATTTATGAGACTTATTTAATGTTTATATTTTTCGTTTAATACACTCTTAAAACAAACGTTGAGCTGAAAAAATCATATCGATATCATTCTCCAAACACGAGATATAAAATAAAGAATTTTCAGGATTGTCACTTTCCTTGTCAGTTCTGAACCAGCTATTGAGTTTATATAAATGGAAGGAGAAGGCATTAGAAATGTATCACTTTACACTCTTATCCATGGCAATAATTCAGTTTTTTCCAAAAAATATCACCTATCACCATTATCTCCTAGACCCTTCAATCTCTGACAAACTCTTATAAAAGTCAATTAATATAAATTATAAATAATATATAATTATAAATTTGTAAATATAAAAAATAATGAATAAGTTTGAAAAATATAATTTAGTGTAGTTATAAGAAAGACCTAGTAATAAGAAAACTTTCTCGAAATAAAGTTCGTTTAAATTAATAAATTAATAAACTTTAGGCTACTGGCATTGCTGAAAATTACAAATATATAATTGGAATTGTTATGAATACTAAGGCTTCATATTTCCTATTAGTTCATGATGTTTCGGGGTTCACAAGCCATCAATAGAAACCAATTATGGTTCACAGTCAGTTATCAATATTTCTTAATCGATAAAACAGGTTAAATTTTTATATAATATGTTGTAGCTTTATAATATTGTTTTTACTATTTTTATTGCACATCTTGCAATTGATCACAATTGAAATATTAATTTCAACATACACACACATAAAAACATTAATAAGAATGAATAAATCATGGTTAAAATAACATTTTTAAAAACCGACTTTAATTAAATTAAATACTATTTTATCAACAACCCTTATCATCTCGGAAAGAGGAAAGGGGAAAAAGGAAGTCAAGTTAAGAGTTATTACCACCCTAACTCAAAGGTAAAAATATGGTCTTTTAAATGAAGTTATCTTAATTTAATTTAACACAAAAACTTACGCAAGACATGTATTTTACAAATTAATAACTATCAATTTTTAATTCTTAAAAAAACTAAGGCAGAGTGTGGTAATTTTTTTTTTTTAAGATTTCACACAATTTAAGCGTTGTAGGTCCAATTGAGATATTCTTCTTTTTTTAAAATAACGAATGGTTTTCGTCATCTTCTATTTTTAAGGAGCTAAATAAAAATTTTATTGTAAGAGATAATCTCAGAAACACGAAAATAAGAGAAGGGGTCCATCGATTATATAGAAAATATTGACATGATAAACCCATAAGACGGAGCAGATGAAAAACAAGCCACAAGAATTCGGGATCAATGAATTAGGAGCCCAACATCAGCCGATAGTTTACGTCAGAGAGACAAAAACAGTACAGAGTCCATCCAAGCTGGTATCAGAAGGAGATTACGTTCTCTCCATTCATGTTTACGGAGGTTGCTAACTTACGTTAGCAACGATAATGCAATAAAAAATCTAGATAACCGGCGAGGATTTCGAAGAAATTAATGAACATTAACGTAACTCATAGCAAGAAAATTATTTAGAAAATACGTTATTATTACATTATGATTAATAATTATAAAATGGATGCTAGCTGATAACATGAATTCAGGACTGGTACGGAGGTAGGAAGTCAACAGCAAGTTAAAAAACAAAAATAAAAGCTTGTACAAAACTTCAAATTTGAAAGTTATTAAATTTCAGGTCAGGATTTAAACAAACGTGCTTGCTAAATTAATTGTTAACTCCAGTAATTATTTATTTTGATCTGTATTTTTAATTAAAAAAAGTATTGAAATTTTCAAAAACACTAATAAATTTAGCTAAATATGTAATGGCAAAACAAAAATGTAATACAAGAAGTTTACATATTAAAAATTTTCATATCTAAATATTCATTCAGAAATCTTCAAAACTGAAACTGGGACAGAAAAGATACGAACATAAACCTACTTAACGCAAGATTTCTATAAACCTTCGTCGAATCGACGAAGTCGACCAAATAACTCTTGACATAACCATATGCGGAAACGTCAGAAGGCTCAACTGTTACTAGTGCTTCCCCGGACTCAGTATCTCTTGAACCACAAAGAAGAGAGCATCATTGAGATCTTCAGTTAATAACCAGGTATGCATAAAAAAATACATCGTACAAACATACCTCGTCGATTCGACAAAGGTTTAGCAATACTTAAAAATTTGTTCGTCATTCGTCAACTAAGTTTTAATAACAATTCATGTATAAAAAGGTTTAGCGATCCAAGTAGATTATTAATAATCAAATTATAATATCTATAGTTTATTAATTAATATTAATAATTGATTAGGGGGGCAAAATCCGGCCTGTACCTCCTCGTGGTGCCCCCTGGGTCACGCTAACACAGGCGGTGGGGCAGGTAGGACTCCTCGCTGGGTAAAGGCAACCTGTCTAGGGGAAGGACACCCCGAAATCAAATCTCTGGTCCTCCAGGTTGGGGGTTAAGGATTTGGGCCAGCACCTCATCTCCTTGGAAAAAAATTAAAATCGCTTACAGACTCAATAACGTAAAAAAGCCGGATGGATCCAATGGAAAAAGACTAAAGCTTAGGAAACGGATTAAACAAATTGGAACATGGAATGTTCAAGGACTCAGGACGAAAGAGACCGAAGTGCAGGAAAATATGGAAAAGTATAATATAGAGGTAGCTGTATTGACAGAAACAAAGAAAAAGAGAAAAGGAGAAGAGACCTTGGGAAACTTTAGCCATTATTACAGCGGTGTAGACAAGGATAGGACAGCCGGTGCTGGGGTATCTATTTTATTAAATAACAGGCTTAAGAACAGGGTAGTAAATTATGAATGTGTGGATGAAAGAATAATCATGCTAGAAATTAACTTATTCGGGGAGGAAGTAGTCATTGTGGGAGTTTATGCTCCTACAGAATGTGCGAGCATCAGTGAGAGAGACATATTCTTCGATAAGCTTAACCATATCATGGAATCTATTCCCCCAAGAAAGACAAAAATATGTATGGGTGACCTTAATAGCAGAACAGGAAGAATACCAAGTAGTATGGTGGTTGGAAAACATGGGGAAGATACGGTAAATGAAAATGGAAAACGTCTGATAGATCTGTGTGAAGAACAAAGGCTAACGATACTGAATGGTTTCTTTCAACATAAAGATACCCATAAATATACATGGCAACAGCACACAAGAAATCTCAAATCAATAATTGATTACATCATCATGAGAAGAAACGGCTGGGTGATCCCGCTGGACGTTCGTGTAATGAGAGGAGCAGAATGCGGATCGGACCATTTCTTGGTTAGGGCAAAACTCTTGTTTAAATTCACTTCGACACCAGGAATAAAAAACCTCATAAATAGAGATAAGGAGGAAAAAGTCGATTATAATATTGAAGGTCTTCTTCAGGAATCGATAAGGGGTCTTTACAAGAAGAGACTGCAAGAAAAAATAAGAGATAAGTCCATAAAAGAAGATATGACCTATGAAGTGTTAAAAAAGATTTGCCACGAAGCGGCCCGGGAAGCATTAGGAGATAGAAAGAAAAAGAAATTAACAAATAAGTATTGGTGGAACGATGAGGTTGCTAAAGTTGTAGAAGAGAAGAAGGGGACATATAAGAAATGGCTATCAGCAAATGACTCTATTTCACTGAATGAATATAGGAAAGCAAAAACAGCCGTTAAAAAGAAAAAGAGAGAGGCTATAGAGATGTTCTGGGATCAAAACTGTGAGATGATCGACCGCTGCATCCAAGGACAAAAAGTGAAAGAGGCATGGAAAAGGCTAAAAACGATAAAGACCCAAGCTCGGTACAAGAATAACTCTCGACTGATAGAAATGAAGGAATGGAAAAAATATTTTTCTGATTTACTGCAGGAAGATAGGTCAGAATACATGGTAGAGAACCAGGAAAACGACCGGACTAACTACGATATTAATGATGTATCCTTGGAAGAAGTGGAGAGAACCTTAAGGAAGATGAAAAATGGAAAATCACCCGGTCCGGGGGATCTACCGATAGAGCTTATTAAAACAGGACCAGTTGAACTCAAAGAGATACTAGCAAAGACTTTCACAAACTGCTTAAAGACAGGTAAGATACCAAAGGATTGGTTAATGGGAGACATCATCCCTATCCACAAAAAAGGAAAAAAGAACATATGTAGAAACTATAGAGGAATCACTGTGCTAAGCAGTGTTGGGAGACTTTATAGTCGAATCCTGAAGGAAAGGCTAGAGGAGGAGGTTTCTGATCAGATGGTGGAAGAACAGGCAGGTTTCAGAAGTGGAAGATCGTGTAGTGACCACATTTTTACCCTGACTCAAGTCATGCAAAAAAGGATGGCATACGACCTCGAAACCCATCTGACGTTTGTTGACATACAGAAAGCCTATGACAGTGTTCCTCTAAAGAAATTGTGGGAAACCTTGGATCTGATGAAGATAAGTAGAGGCCTTAAAAAAGCCATAAAAAGTTTGTATATTGGAGCGGAATCAAGGGTAAAGATAGGAGGAAAAGTCTCAGAGTCTTTCAGAATTACGAAAGGATTAAAACAGGGATGCAGCATGTCCCCAACACTTTTCAATATATATATTCAACAGGCACTAAAATCATGGAAACAAAGATGCCGAGGGATGGGAATTGAGGTCGGAAATAATATATTGTTTACCCTACAGTTTGCAGACGATCAGGTTGTCATAGCAACAGATGAATATGATATGGAATTTATGATGAGAAGACTCCTTGAGGAGTACACCGAGTGGGGCCTGGAGATAAATACTGAAAAAACGGAATACATGGCATGCAACTCCCCTATCTCATCTCTCTGCAGAGAAGGATGGATGATCCCTCAAAGTACTGCTTTCAAGTATCTTGGAGTGACGATGGACAGTTTGGGCACAGTTCAAAAGGATATTCAAAACAAAATTACTCATGGTAAAAAAATAATAGGTCTCTTAAACGGTATATTATGGAGTAAAAAGGTCTCTCTCGAAACCAAAAAGAAGATATACCACTCCTTCTTGGTTGGCACAATGTTATATGGGTCAGAATCACGGACAGTGACAAAGCAGTATGCGAATAAATTACTGGCCCTAGAAATGGATTTCTGGAGAAGAAGTTGTGCCATATCCAGATTGCAGAAGGTCTCCAATGAGATTATAAGAAATAAGGTGGGGGCTAAACTCAGCATTCTCAATGACATCAGTGAAAGAAAACTGCTGTGGTTTGGACACGTCATGAGAATGGACGAGAAACGATGGCCCCTTCGAGCACTTAAATATTGCCCTGAGAAAAGAAGAAGACGTGGAAGACCTCGGAAGCAGTGAATGGAAGGGGTCAGAGAAGAAATGGCTGCTAGAGGTCTGACAGAGGAAGACTGTTTTGACAGAAGATATTGGAGGGAAGGCGTATTGGAGACCGGGATGTGAGAAATCGCAAAACCCGATAAAAAAAAAAAAAAAAAAAAAAAAAAAAAAAAAAAAAAAAAAAAAAAATTGATTACCCCCCTAATTATACATTTATTATTTACAAATTGTATTTATGTTTTAATTCAAATATGAGACTATTTATCAGTTAAGTTTTTCTAAATTATTTCTTTGATTGGCGTTCGGTTCATAATTTAACTTAAATTATTTATCTGCAATAATTCATGTTTTTACCAGATTTTTAATCTTTACTTCTTGAAATAAATTTCAATTAGTGAAATTAAAATTAAACTAACATTTTTATCGTAGAGCGTTATATAATTAATTTTTCTGCAACACTAAAAATCATTAATCTTTTGATACAATTTTTGTAGTTTTTAGGTTTTGTAGATTTAATTTAATGTTTTCTATGTATACCTGTATATTTTTTAATATTCAAACAATATAAATATTAAGTTGATCATTATTTGTTCTAATTGTTTCCTCTAATACTCTCTAAATTGATACTTTGGCTGCGGTAATCGAAACGATGAATGTTTAGTAGTATGATACCTGCATTGAGGTTTAGTATTCTAGTGTGACACCCATATGGTCATACTCACGGATATACAGTAGAAGCAAATTTTGCAATTCAAAATATTACGACTCGTGACTAAAGTGCCTTGGAACGAGACTAGAAGCACTGCATACTGACTAATATATACAAACGGAAACATATCTTTGCCAACGATTTCATAATAGACTAAAAAATGGTGCTGGATGAAAGATCTCCTTCCTGAACTTACCAAGATAACTGAATCAAGATCTGGAAGAAATATTGCTGACTACTGCCCTTCCACATGCCTGACAGGTCATTATTTCTTATATCTGAGTAGTCAGAAAATTCGCTAATTGTAATGTACTCTTTAAAAGTGTGAAATAATATCTAGAGAGAGAAAAAAATGATATTGATATTTATTATAGTATATTTTATTAAAGGAATCTAAAGAGTTTTGAGACGATTTTTTAAATTTTATTATGAAACCTTGTTCGAGCTGATGGTTCTAATAGGTGCGAATAAAGAGAGAATTAATCATTTTTACTAAAATAAAATATGCAACCATTATAAATAGTGATAGGTGAGTTCAATACAGATTGGCATTTTTTTTTAGACTAACTCGCCAAGAAAATAAACTATTACAAAACATATTAGAAAGATATCTAAGACAGCGGAGTGACTAAGAATATTGATTATTAATTAGTCGTTATAGGGTGAGCCGAAGGGGTGTTAGCGGCCCACCCCTACTCGCCGTCGTCATAGCGACCGCCGCCATGACTGCCTTAGGATAAGCAACTATTTACCTCGGGAGCATCCCCTCTAGGATTCACTTTCTTCCTAATACCTCTAGGATAAAAACATCACCTTAAAGACAAAAAACTTACTTAAGATTTTTATAAAGGAACAGGATAATTTTCAACCAGTAAAATATAAAAGTTAATGGATCCACAAAAAAATTTACTAACTTAACTTCGACCAACAGAAAACCATAAACTAAATAAAGTGAAACAGACAACTTTCCAAACACAACAATGTATAATGGTTTAGTACGAAAGACCGAATCTGTCCAAATAACGATAATATTAAAAAAAAAATAAAGATAATAAAATAAAAAGCATAAAACACATAATACAAATTGCCTTTAACAATGGATTAAAAACTAGCTCACCAAAGTTACGAGTTTAATAACAACCAAGTCTAGAGAAGATAAATTTAGCTTTAAGATAAATAATACTAGGTTGTTATTACAAAAGTCCTTGCGCATTAGTATAGCTTTATTTCAGATTACATATTTTAAACATTATTGAATACTACACTTCAAAGTAAAGTCCATTGTTTTCAACTACTTTCACCCATTTTTCTACCAGTAATTGGACTTTTTTTTAATACCAGATGCAACCAATGCAAAATAAAGTACCTATGTATTTTATTGAAATATTAAGATTTGAATAGGTTCGGCAAAATGTGCTGAGGTCTACAATGTAACAAAATTTCACGAAGCATTCACCTGCAATCGTACAGTATACGCACGTAAATCTTTACGTGCTGGTCGATTTGAAAATTTCTTTCACATCGCACATTTTTGTTGCAAAAAATGTTTTTTCGAGGAAAAAAAAATATATGAAGCATAAAAAGAAAAAGTCAATATAATTGTAAAATGTTAATGAAAAATTAAAGTAAAGTGAATCTCTCGATATCCTTTACATACTTCCAAATCTTCATACTAGTACTCATTTCAATCAATATTTTATCCTGTATAATGTACTTTATTGTTTAATGCGCGAAATTCTTATTATGTACACGTAATTCATAACCTTTCCTTCACTTTTTTCACTTGACTTTAATTTTTGATCTTTTTCTTTTTATACTTCATATATTTTTATCTTATTAGGGATTGATCCTTCTATACCATCATGAAGATGTCAACTATTTTTATCTTGTTTGTCATTTCTGTTTTTATCATTTTTTACTGTCACTGATACTGCTTCTGTCGTTTTCAATATTGTTATTTTTTTTTTCTCTTTAGCCCTGATGATGGCCTAAAACTTAGGCCGAAAAGTTTGCACAAAATAAATAAGTCTTGCTTATTAGATCTTTGTCTTTGACTGCACCTCCCGACCAAGTTCTTCCTTAATTTATATCTACGGTCAACCATACGTACTCCAGAATATAACTAACGTATTAAATCCACAAAATCTTGTTTTTTTTTATAAAACTATTTCCCCAACAGCAAGGCAAGACTTTAGCAAGCCCTGGTAAGAATCAGAAAAACATGACCCCAATCTTTAAAAGACCTTTGAAATCACAAGACTTGAAACTACAAGGACTCTAAATGCTACCAAGCTCAATTCTACTGTCTGGTAACTACTTTTCGTCACACTTTCAGTGTAGTTTGTACCTACTAACCTATGCAGATAATAGGTAGGCACCTAAGTAACAAAGACTTCTGACATCTGATCTTTCACCTATTTTCACCCCAATTTTTATGTAAAAATATACCAGCTAATACGGTGGATACTTACTATCTTTCATTCCAATGATATCAATTTAAAAAAGTCTCCATTCATTAAAAACGAAGAGCCAAATTCTTCAAAGAATAGAGTTATTCGCTCCCTCATTATTGAATATTTTGGAAAAATATTCAGTGAAGTATGAGCAAGTGAAATTTTCAAGTTTTTTTTTTTTCTTTTTTTTTAAATACTGTAATTCGTTTACAAATGAAAATGAGCATGAAAGCAAAAGCTTTAAGCATTTCCCATAAAAAAAAATAAGAGTAGAGTGAAAGAATTACCCTCCTTTTTAGAAGTGGTGGAGTGAAGATGTAATAGAACACATCCTTGTTTACCCAGAAGTACCTCTACGGAACCGAAGCAAGCTGAGACTCAAAGTCTGGCTGGGGGTCTAGAACAATCCAAGGGACTCCAAACTACCGTCCATTCTCATTCCCAGCCATTGGACCATGTTTCCCTCGACGCAACACCTCCAAACATTTTCTGTGAGGGAGTGAAGGAAAAACGTCTGGACATACCATTTTTATTTGATTTCCTTTTACTGACAATAATGAGGCGTATTTTTTTATGAAATCCTGATATAATAACTGACTAAATCATTGAATTGAAACAAAAAATTGAAACCTAGGGAGTCGGACACGACGAAGTAGTGAAAAAACGATCTTTTTAAATTTTTTAATTACTACTTATAAATCTATTTTTGAGGTAGAATATAGCCTCCATATTAGAACAAAAGGAGCTGAATAGTTCTGATTTTTTTCCCAATGACTGCACGTTTCCAGTTGAAAAGTGAACGGATGCATTATTTATACATTTTCAGATAATTATCCATATATTAGATTTTTTAATTTTTGTTTATTTTGAAATACCAATGATACACTATAAATTATTTTAAATATACGTTGAATGCGGTTGTGATCACATAATAAACAAAGGATAAGTTGTCTGTGAGCTTTTATCGTTACTATGATTACGATCGTACATTATTTTAATTCATCGTAGATGTGTTTCATCCATCTTATAATAGGTACATTCAATCACTACTATATATTATTACGGTAGTATAGATCCCTTTTCCGGCTCTCAGGAGCGTCGGATTTTGACGAATGAGGTATCAAAAGAAAGGGAATTTCACGGAGGTGTGACGAATTCTAATTTTGCTTCTTAAAATCTTACAAAGGCTTAAATAAAAGCGATGAAAAACTGGAAGGTTTCAAAACTTTGACGACTGAGAGTCGGCGAATCGAGACGGGATAAGTTGGGTTTTAAAGATTTTGACGCGGGCATCAAGATCACATACGCTCCTGTGGAGCGTATTGGTCCAGCGTTTTAAAGCTTAAAAACCTAGCGTTTTTGAGATAACGCACGATATAGGTCCGCACGGGCCTCATACCATCTTGCTTATGTGCCGTTGTCATGGCAACTTTATATCAATTGGAGTCTGTTTACAAAAACTTTTAATGAGTAGTAAATTATATATTGTTTCCCATGTCTAATCCTAAAGGGCACTGGTATGTATGATTACAACACATTGAAAATGGTAATTATTAGATTACCATTTATGCCTTACTGCAATTATGCCTAACTGTTAAATTGAAGAGATGTTTTCCAGTGGGGTAAGCTAATTACTCATTAAATATGAACTGTAACTTCAACATAGTCATTAAAACTATGTAGCTTCACCAAATATGTGTGTTAAATAAACTTTTTTAGTAATATCAGATTGCTTACAAGAATAAATATGTTTTCCTACTTCTAATGTATTAGGGATTAGATGGATTGATATCTAATGCGAGAGTTCTCGCTCGGGTATACTAGTAATAATCTAAAACAAACCATTTATCCCACGTTGAACGTTTATCAGAAAATAGTTTACTTATTTATTTTCTGTTTTATTTGGTAGACATTATTAAAAAAAAATTGTTTTGACCAAATATGCAGTATGGGTTACTTGATGGGTCATTTATGCAAAAATATGCGCAATAAAATTTAATATATCTACGCCAAATGTTATGATTTGAAAAATATTCGATCATTTTGGTTGAAAAAGTTACCGGATTTTTCCTGATAAGTCTTTCATCCAGAATGAACGAAGATCTTTACAAATCAATGCATTTGGCGTAGATATATTAAATTTTATGATGCATATTTTTGCATTGAAGGATAATCGCATATTTGGCCAAAAAAAAATTTTAAAAAATAATAATTTTCTCCCTATTAAAATAGAAAATAAATAATTAAACTATTTTCTGATACACGTTCAATACGAGACGAATGGTTTATTGTTTAATTATAATTGAATTTATCAATTATAAGATAGATGAACACCATCTACGATAAATAAAAATAATCAATGATCGTAATCATAATAAACAAAAAAGCTCACAGACAACAACTTCAAGTTTGCATCGTTGAGATCACAACCGCCTTCAACGTGAGCCTATAGCTTAAAATAATTTATAGAATATTATTGGCACTTCAAAACAAGCAAAAATTAAAAGATAAAATTTGTATAGTTAGGTATTCAAGAAAATAATGTTTAGCATCATAATGTTGATAACAATTCTAGAATCCTTACTTCCGAGTACTTTCTTGAAACAAACTGCAATTTGTGCAATAAAAAAGTGCCATGTGAAAGAAATTTTCAAATCGACCAGCACATATACAGGTCCTTGAAGGACTATCCTTGGAATTTTATACTCTTATTTGAGATCTGATTGTAACAATAGTTTATTTGGTTTACTACAGCATTGCACCTGAAGGCTTCTTGGAATTTTTGTACATTGGAGATCTCAACACCTTTTGCCGAAATTATTCAAATCTGAAGGCATTTTCAATGAAATTCATATGAACTTCATTTTGCATAATTTGGTTGCATCTGATATTCCCTTATTTAATCTTATAAAGTTTCTATTTGCGAAAAAGGATGGATGTGAAAAAAATGTACTTTACAATTATTTTAATTTTAAAGAATGATTTAGTCATAAAACAATTCTGTGTAAAAATTTGTTTTTCAATTTACATACATTTTTCTTATTTAAATTATGATTATAATTGTTTAAAAAAAAAAATTATCGTATATGCTTTCCTGAAGGTTTCACTGCATACTCTTTCTGGTTTTGATGCGTATTTGAGGACTTAGATATATACTACATATTATATGGCATATTTTAACCTTTTTTGCAGCATATAAATCCTGTCTTTACTTCTAAGGAAGGAGTGTCATGTCTATTCATTATCACACAGAACTCAAAACGATATAAAAAAGGTCATATTTTTTAACAAGTAAAATTAGGTTAAAATAAAAGGATCAAATATTATTTATAGATGTATGGATGGAGCAAGAACTGAATGTATCATAATTACAAAACCCGAATTGGAATGCAGTCTGAATTCACGTGGAGATGGGGTATTCAGTCCGAAACGTTGCGGATAACTATTGAGTATTTTCAATAAAGAAAAAAAATAGGAAGATCTAATTTCACTAATTCCCAAAGAATATTTTTTAATCTTGCAGTCACATAACCAATTTTAGAGATTTCATTAATTTAAATTTTAAATTTAAATTAATTTAAATAAATTTTAAATAATTTTAAATAAATTAAGGTAATTTAAATTTTTCATACATAAATTATTTATATTATTAAGTCTTGATATAATGTTTAGGTTTGATGTTTGCATTCCAGACTCGAGAATGGCGATTAATCGAAAAGGGAATTTTCAAGAAATATTTGTTTGTTATTTAACATTTAAAAGACTTATTTAAAAGACCATAAATGGCAATTTCAACAAGTCTTAAGGAAAATAAAAAGATCACAAAAAAAAAAAAAAAAAAGCAAGTAAAAAATCTAACGAATTCCCAAATACACACATTAAGATAGCATGCTTAAATTAATAATTAATATTAATTTATTTATTTTTAATTTATTAAGTTAAGTTAATAATATACTATGGAAGTAATGACCTCAACTGGTGCCATATAGAACCAAATTTAAAAAAATAAATAAATTATATATATTATAAACTTTAAAGCAATTGAAAAATTAAAAACATTTATACAATAATTATTTGTAAGCACTAATGCAAATTATGAAAAAGGCCTATTTTGGCTGCTTTAAAAATAGAACATACAAATGCCCTTTACAGCATTTCATACAGAGTGGTATCTAGTATATGTTTGTGGCTCAACAAACCTGAAATGTGTCTTAAACATTATTTTCTAAACAGCTTAAGACACTAGTAATTATTTTAGAAATACTAAGTTATATCAGGGTTCAACCGATCACCTATATGAACTTACTCTATCATTTGACTCACTTTTGTCTCCTAATATGAGGCTTGGTGTTATTGCTCATAAACTTATACAAACCTTGAGAGGCGTGAAATGTACAGTCATGAATAATTATCCAAAATCATGATTCGGTTTTGTAAGAGACATACGAAATGTCTGAGAATTTATGTGTCCCGGGAATGGAACTCTAGTATTCATTCAAAAGCAGCAAACTACACCAGGAAGACGGCCTAAACCAAACAAACATAATGCTTGAAATTTGTAGAGCTTTTTTATCATACGCATTTAACGTACGTTTTAACAGTCCATATTTTTTATTAAATAATGAAGCTTGTTTTACTTTTCTTGATTCAGTAAATTTAGGTAATTATTCTGTTTTTTATTTTATATGATATTAAACAAAAAGAGTATTAAGCAACGTGTATAAATATCTATTTATACATATATATTAAATAAACAAAATATTAGTTATAAAGTAACTGGGATAATAATTTATATCACCAAGAATTTTCAATAAAGTGAATGAAAAAATCACTACATAATTCAGGAAGTCAGCAGGAACAAATCAAATTTTCACTTTCATGTACAAATATTAATTAGAAAAAAAAGTTCGATATTAAATAAATTATTATTAAAAAATAAATTAAAAATGACAAATATTAAATTATTTATTTTTTAATCTAAAATATATTTTTAAAATTACAATGTTATTATTTATTAGTATGACTTCTCCATCTTAAAAGTCGATAATGAGTAACAATTATTATTAGAATAACATTCTTAATCCAAAACATACATATAAATATTTCTTATTCAAACATCTAGTTCATTCCTTTTAGGAATACCAAATCATAATCTGAAGAAAAAAATAATATACAATATAATTTAAAATTAAAGAGGAAAATAAGGATGGCTATTAAAGTATCAGATATATAAATATTTTTAACAGATATTAAGGAACTAATTATTGATGTTGATTGGTCGACTGTGGTGTTTATGATGAAATAAATAGTCGGAATGCTGTCAACATATTTTTTATTGTACAAGATGACGTTTCGGCCCAATCACGTGAGTTATTATCAGGGCTGAAATTACATCAGAGTTGCAAGAGACATAAGACATGTTTAGTAAAAATACAAAGGAAATAACATATGAATAAGAGGTAAATAATAATATAATACAAGTAATAATAATACAAAACAAGAGAACACTGTGGAATTAAAACAAGTGAATCTGTTAAAACAATATTATAAAATAATGAATTAATAACGGAAGGAGAATAAATGATTAAGTAGGAATGTGGAGAACAGATGGAATAAAAACTATACAATTAAAATTAGGATATACTGATATAAATGATTAATGACTAATTTAAATAGATAATACTAATATAAATGACTAACATCCTAGTTGGTTCGAAGAGACTCCAGAACTGAAGTAAGAAGGTGGGACTGGGCGTAAGGGAGGAAGTAATGTCTAACTGCTAAATTTTCAACGGAAAAAATTTCAGAAACTATTAGAAAAACGACTTATGAGATAAACACATATGTTATAACTAAACACTAAGTAAAAATAGATATATTGAACAATAATAACAATACAATGAGACCTACAGAAAACATAGGAACATAATAAGAAGTTAATAGCTCTTATAGAGATAATAACTTGTAAATGAATGATTCTTAAAACATTTATGACAACAACTCATATATCAATAACATCAATTCATATGGAGTGCTACAATTTTATAAGAAAAATACCAAACTATAATTAGAAGAGACGAAAAATGCTAGAGTAAGTTGGTAAAATCACTTCCTTATTAGATTTTGGTTAAGGGGAAAGTTATTTTTTTTCATATGAATGAATATCGCTTCAGAGAGTAGTCGTTTTTTTAGGGTTAAGTACGGTGATAAGGACAGAATGGTTATCAAAACAAAAGAGTGGTTAAGGGTTATGGCATGTTCTGCTAATTTTGAAGTCAAATGCATTCCGAATGGTAATGTTACATATGTATATAATCTGATATGTTATATTAGGCTTGCACAATAAAAAAATATAATGTTGACTGTATTTCGACGATTTATTTCATCATAAAAAAATAAATAAATGTTTTTCGTAACAATCGTAACACCACATAAATACCTGGAAAGTATAAACAATAAAAAAAAAGGTCAGACATCATCACAAAAAAAAAAAAAAAAATGTAATTTGGAATCAATAAAAATAATAAATACGCACTGTTTAGAATATATCAAAGAAATATTTTTGTAATTAACGGGTAAGCATTTTAATTAAGTGATAAAGGGAAAGAGGCTAGTCGGAAACACACGTGCCAAAGACCGAACATCCTAATTAAATCAACAAGTTCAAGAGTTCCTTAACTTGTTTGCTCCCCGACCTGCTTTAAAAAAGATAATTGGACAGATGACAATAAGAAAAAAATGGAAAAAAAAAAAAAAATACAATTTCCAGATAAGTGGACAGACCTGAGTGCGGCGAAGGCTGGGGGTGGTGGACTACTGTAGCGCTCGCCGCTCGCGCCTGGTCGATACCGCCCAGTAATACCAACCTACCTCTCGCCAAGTCTTAACCGGATTATATATCTGTTTCCGGCATTGTAGAGATAAGTATGATACGTATCATGGAAGAGTTATATTGAAAATAATTAATCATGCGTACCGTAAAAAATGACATCCAAACACGCATGGGTAAGACAGAGAGAAGCAGCGCCTAATAAGACGAAAACATAAGAACTGATGCCTTTTGACGCATTTAGTATCCACGGACACAGATGGCAAACTTAAGTTCTATTACCTTCAGGAAGAACGCGATTTTAAACAATAATAACAACGGGGCGAATGACCTGCAACACGGGTTCAATGAACTCTGCACACTTCGTTCTCCGCGGATTACTTTAATTATTGACAGATGAAGGTAACAACGATTTCAGCAATACGTCCGGTAAACCACTTAAAAACTCAGTAAAGACTTTTTGCATATTCTTTTGAACCAGAGATAAGCAGATTAAGGCGCGTGATTAATCATCACATGTTCCTCTAAAAATTATAGTTGTTGTTAGTATTTCAGAAAGAATTGACATTTAAAAATGAATTTTATTGCTAAAAAACATTGGAATATTTAGGAACGAAATTAACACGACCGTCAAGATCGTCGACAAAGAATTAAGTCAATAAAGTCGCATGAACTAGTTGTTCTCATCAACACGGCTATAAACCTGCTTACAAAATATATTCAGAAACTCAAGATGGATATGATTTTTCCATGTAATAATCTTAGTTCTCTGTTGGAAACATGAACTAAGATGAAGGACAGCTTCTCAACAACGAATAGTTGGTAATAGTATATTCGAGCATCCAGTGCGCTAGCACAGGCAGGAACTACTCAATCGAAAAGAAAATTATTTCTTTTAATTTTGATCTATAGTTATTTCTGTTTCGTGAGATTAATGGCGTAAAATAGCTTGGTCATCAACACTGTTTGGTTTAAAACGATCTATATGTGGTTTGAGGTGCCAAGCCATCCGTACCCTACAGAGCGTATGACGAGAGCGGCACCCATACCCATACCCAGAAGGCGTCACAGACACGCCAGGTGGCTTCCTTATATAAATAATAGTTGATTAAATCTGAAGGACAATGACTAAAAACATCAAATGACTATTACAAACAGACACTTTCAAATTGAGAGTGAATTTATTACATCCCTTTCGATGCAAGAGTACGAGTAGAGTAGAGTAAGTAGCGAGGGGTAGAGCACCTTTCAACCACCTCCAGACAAACCACTACTTGGATGGACACAAGTGCACAATCCATGCACTAATAATACATGATACACACTGTTTTAATCGAGCCACCAGGCTAAGGAGGTTTTAAGCAATAGATACCAATTTAATTTTTTTTGGTTGAATAATCTTTATAAGTTCCGAGTCTTTAACTTTAAGCCTTCATTCGCACCAAACAACAAGGAAATTGAGCAGTATCCAAGCACTTATGTTAATTTTATTCCAGCACAACCAATTCAATTGCATGGATCTAATCTATTCAAGGACATGGCATCATAGGTATGAGATAAACCAGTATCCAGTGTTACCTCCTCTTGTTTTTCGTAGAACACGTTTGCAGTGGGTCCGCATGTGTTCTTTAACTGCAAGTCGGTAGGTTATGTTGCTAATGTACCAGGTATCAGGATACTTTATAACCAACAAATATTATATCTAAAAAAATTGAAGGTAACGTATTGGGCGTCTTCATAGCTTCCTTTGTATCTGCAAGGCCTGAAGGGTTTCTTTAAAAAAAGAAGTTCAACTTCTTCGAAAGTTTAAATTTTGAAAGTCTTGCATGACGTGAGTATCAATAGTCTTAATCTTGGGTTTTTTTATTTTTTTTTCATGATGGATGTACGAGTTGTCATACAACAATCAAATAGGAATGTAGTGTGTTGTTTAATTATTGATATTAAACTGATTAATATATATTAATCTTTTTCTTCTCTCTCTCTTTTTTTTTTTTTTTACCTCCTTATTGGAACTGCCCTCTTTCTATTTCATGTCTCTACTTAAACCAAACGCATGAAAACGTGACTATTTGACTGATCTAAAGAGATCTGCTATAGAATCGTACATTATTGAACAAAATTCATGTTGTATATTTATTGACAATTCAAAAGGACTATAAGATAAAAGAATGCGTACTGAACCAGTTGGCATCTGAGATGGAGAGTTTTCTACTACACATCAACGCGAAATTCACAAATCTTAAACAAAGTTAGGTATTTATTGCTTCTTAAACCAAATAACAAGCCGTTCAAGAAACATTTATATGTGTCGCAGACATTATCCGAAGAGACCTTGTTGATTAAATTATTCTCATAAGCAGTATAGTAAGGAGCCCTAAATAATATGAGGGCGTTTTATATGACCCATGACATGTCCTGCAGAAAAAAAGGCTTAGTTTCATTTAGGCTATAAAACTTCTACCATCGACCCTCACAGCTCCTTTTTTTACTCCTCTTTTATGGCAATGTCTTCGGACCAGGTTTATAGTTCATGGGAAAACGGACCTCCATAGCAGTGAGAAATATGAAATAGTAACTTTGAAAAATATATAACTGGAAAAGTACTATAAAAAAATAAACATGTCACCAGAGCCAGCTACTGACAATTTATTGTCTAGTACAAATACAAAAACGCAGCAAATTATCAGGCAATAATTTATTACTCCCAAATATATATTAAAAATATTTGGTGTGTCCACTCACACGACTTACCTTATCCCTTTGGATTGAAGTACAAAAAAAATTATTTTTTTTTTTTTTTAAATATATATACTAAACAAAAGTTAACAGGAATATCGTCCTTGCATGTCTGACTATCGAATGTAAAAAAAATGAGACTTACATATTGTCAATTTGAAAACGCTCTAGACGGTGCAAGTATTATGACTTAGAATAGAATACCTAACCACCAAACAATACAAGCAATCAACCCTTTAATGAAATTTTCTATAGTTTGTCATGCAGGCGTTCGATCAAACAGGAAAGGCATAGCATACAATACTTCAACTGTACAAATATTATAAAATACTTTAGTTGTATTCTCCACAAAAAGTAAGAAACTATTGCACTGTATCGAAAATAATCGGAGAGGGGTGGGTAGTGCATTTTGAATCCGTTTCATGACATTCGGTATGTAGGGTTGTTTTGCTAGGTAAAACTATGTCACAAAAGTAGGAGTGTATTTCAGTAAAAAATAATGTTTACATGAAATAAAGCGGTTTTTAAAGTTTTGCGCATATTTAAATTACCTATAAAACAAACTACGATTCCATTTCCAGCGGTCCCATTTGGGTCAAATGTGCTGAAATTTGTTAAGTTGGGTTGTTTCTCAAGTCTCAAGTTTTTTCTCCCAGCCCTTACAGTTTCCCGTGATTTTTCAGGATTTGCGAACCTCAAAAAATGTCGATGTCTGATGTATGTGAGTGAGTTTATATATATATATATATATATATATATATATATATATATATATATATATATATATATATATATATATATATATATATATATATAAATTTATAATATTGAGTTTAGAATATTTTAATGACAGAGGATAAAATGTTTGTATAATCTCTATAGCTTTATTATCTGATTGGAGCATATCTTCGTCACCATCGTTCAAGTAACAGATGATAAAAATAGACTTTTTCAAATGCCTTAATTTTATTAATTTAATAAGCATACCTGCAAAATAAAATTTTATAAATATAAATGTAGTGCTATGATAAGTAAAAAGGCCTAAAGATAAAGAAAATATTCAAAATCAGGAAGTCAAAAGGAATCCACAAGTTTTTTGTAGGTTCCATGAAAAGTCGCTAAATCATCATTCGTTGCTTTATCGTGGTGGCGAAGATATCCACTACGATAAGAAATTTCAGTTCCTAAGATATGAGATAGAAAAAATAAAAACAAACTTTAACGTTACTATTTTAATTTAAAATAACTTCCGTTACCTCGATACATTTCTCCCAACACCCAACAAGATATTTTATCTTTTGTTGGAAGAAATCTTTGGCTTTAAACAAATAAAGCTGAGAAATGTAAATTTTATCTCGTTTTAATATTGGAATATTTTTTCTCATAAAATGGCGTCAAGCGCTCTGAAACAATGGTAGTCAGTCGGAGACAAGTCAGGTGAATAAAGTGGATGTACTAGTACTTCAATTTTCAGATCACGTAACTTTTGTAAGTTAACTAACACGTCAACGCACACTGTCGTGAAGAAATATAGGTCTTTGAAGAAATAGCCAGAATTTATCTTTAAATTTTACATGAAATCTGTATATTTTTGAACATTAGGAGGCAGTAGCGTACGCAGAATTTTTTTTTTCGCGGAGGGATTTCATAATAAATGGCAAGTAGTCACCTGTAATCACAAGTGCCTATAATCGCCAAAATCGTTTTAAAGCATTGTTATTTCAATTCATTACATTAATTGATTTGTTTTTCGTTACTTTTCATTATATCGCATAAGTGGGAATGAAATTTTTTTTCATACCTTTTGAGGGTATTTTGTATCCCTCTGACCCTCCCTCGCTCTGCGTACGCCACTGACAAGAGGCCTCTATAATAGTCTCACCAGTTTTTCTGGCCATCCTCGGCCAATTCTCGACAATTGTTTTGTCAGAATCACTGAATACAGTTCTTTCATTCACTGCACCATCATCAAATGCCATCTCGATATTTCGAAAAGCTTAGGAAGCGTTAAGTTCACATAAGAAAATAACGTGTAATTTCTCAAATTCCATGGATATTACACAAACACTTGAATATTTCAAAATAAACTGCAAGATATGGGATGAAAATAAAATAGAAATACTTGCAGATTAATTTAATACACATAGTGATAGTGTTTGTAAACACTTACTTAATGGTTTATTACTCTAACGATTTCATCGTAATATGTAAACAAATCTGACATTTCATCAGTTACAATCCCATATTTGTTTAATTAATGTGGTTAGTAGATGTTAATCTAGAATCTAGGTGATTGTCACAAAACTTTTTATTACAGAACTCGGCTTGGTAAAAATGATGACTTCAGTTATAACTACTGAACTAGTCAGAACTACTGACAGTTCCTTTAGAGTATGGTATGGCTAATGTTAGAAATGTTTTTCTTCAAGGAGTTCTATTCTATGGGACGATTTTTTTTTTTTTTTGTATAAGCCACCTGTTGTTCCTATCATAACAGTTGTTGTTAATAGGCAGAAGCACAGTGCAGCGCCTAGCTTACAGTTCTAGGATGTCTCCTTTTGCGTATGATGTTGATGAATATACCCTATGAGCTTTAACGTCGACTTAAGGTAGGTAGAATAGTAGGTATCGATTGATAAAACGTTTTCGAAACAAAAAATGTACACGTTATGATCCCCTCAGCTAAAGAAAGTTATTAAAACTTAATTATATTTTCAAGAAAATTTAAACCCTTTACAAATTATTTCTTTCTTTTCTTCTTTAATTTATTGCTTTTGACAACGTTTCGGGCGCATTTTAAGCCTGTCATCTTCTTAGTTTGGTGATATTTGATCATTCCCATACTGGTACTGGTATTGGTGGAGAGAACTAGTCCGGCAAGTGGGTCTTGTTCTTTTTGTCAACCCCTGACGGCCAACTTTACGTCGCCGCAGCGTACAAACCAGATCACCATGAAATAAATATTAACTGACCATGTTGGGAATCGAGCCCACAACGTTCCGAACCAGGCACTCTGAGACCCTAGACCCAAAGTGCTCAGCCATCACGACCTCTAATCATTACCAAAGCCAATAAGTCATCAATTGGATTGGGTCGAATCCAAAAATCTAACTATTTACAACATAAACGGACCCCTGACAAGAATTTTGACAATGCTGCATTTTTATATATTTATTTTTTCCTTAAAGTGTAAAATACATTTTCTCTTGTATCAGCCGTGTCGACTGGAAGGTCTACAAAACTTGTACCTCAACCGTCACTGGACTGGGAGGGAGAGAGGTAATTTAGCGATTCAGCATTATTGCTAAGCAAATTATTTTGCTGTAAAAGTGTTGACGAACAGCACTTTCTTATGTGAGCTAAACGCGAGACTCTTTGTGAGTTCTAGTGGCATAGAATTATCATGTTTTACAATTATTCTTATCATTAACTAATAGAACTAGATTGTTCGTTATTCCAAATAAATCTGGTATAGTCGTAGAAAAATCGAATATTGTTGTGTAATGCTACTAAGATGTAAATGAATCGATTGTAGGTACAATTTGTATAAAGACTAAAAGTTAGAACAGCTCAAAAAAAAAAAATTTGTTAGAACGTACATAAGCCAGAGGTTACGCTCTATATGGAAGACCGCAAGATGCTCGTTTGGTTTGGCCTGATATTTGAGTGCTGCCTCCTCTTTGCGATGATAACGATCCAACAATTAAAATTTCTGACGTTAGAAACCCTGAGTTGTATTTCTTACATTCAGGATGTGCGATATATTGCCAATGAATTTTGGGTCTTGGGTCTTGAAAGGTAAGGATTAAAGTATAAACTTTTATGATTTTTATTAAATATCATCCGAAAATCAGTAGATAGGAAAATCAATTGGCAGATTAAAAATTTATAAACAATTTGACTGTGTTTAGGATCTATAGTTACTAATTAATCTACTTAATGCTAATGATATGGAGATAACGTTACTTCTAATGAGAAAGCATGTTTTTCTGAAACAACTCATTACAAACAGTATATCCAACAAACAGTTGAAGAGTTCGGCCGAAAAACTACGCTACATGTTGCTAATATCTATTTGATGCTAATATATCTACTATATATCTATGCTACATGTTTGCGGAATAAGATTTTTTATAACATAATAGTCATTACACGTTGGTAACTTAAATGGACAATTCTCAAATAAACTGCAGCATTCGAAATATGGAAAAAAAAAAAAAAAATTAACGTTCATGGAAACTAGCCTTGGGAACTTATAGGAATATAAGTTTTATACTACAGTCAAAGAGTGCAATTATCTGACTTGGTTTGCGAGATTTACTATTTTTCGATTTTATAGATACCTACATTAAAAAATAGAAAACCCTTTTATGTCACGAGATTTACGCACATTTTTTCTTGATTTTCCTCCCTTTTTTAGCGTTATAGTACCTGATAGCATTAGTTGCTGTTGTACGATGGACAACCAATAATATACTTTTTTGATATAAAATATTAAGTGAAAATTTTCTAAATTCATTTCCGACAGAATGTAACTCGCGCAAACTTTTCACCAAACTTGTTTTTTTTACAAACTTTTTATTTTCAAAGTTTTTAAACATTGAATGTATCAAATTGTATCTACTCTTTTTTTTGAGAAGAAATAAATAATTATTGAGGAACTGGAAAAAAAAAAAAAAAAAAAAAGAAATGAAAAGCTTCTAGAAATCGAAGGACAGCCAAAGTGACAGGTTATTTGAGAATGACCCAAACTCATTATAATGTAACTGTCATAAGACTGTGACGGAATAATGACCTATGTTATTTCCAAGCAAAAAAAGGCATTACTGATCTCCTGTATATTTTAAAAAATCTACATAAACTGTTATTCGGCCGAACAACAGTTTATTTTGTTGATTCTGAAATTAACAAATAAAATTTTATTAAGAGATACCAACAAACCAACTGATCAATCGTGTTAAAAAATATCGCAAAATACAAAGCACGGTTATTAAATCCAGGGAATCAACCATACTATTAGTAAATAGGGAAATTGGCTAAAAAAAGTATTTAAGAAGGAGTTTAACTAACAATAAAATAAAGCAAAATACTTCAGTAAAAAATAAATAAATAAATTTAGAACCGACTATGCTGTGGGATCAACATTTTCAGGAAAAAAACATTAGAAATTCAAGTATGACCATATAAGAAAAAAAAAAAAAAAAATCAGGATCCTTAAACTGATTTCAATATAACACCGAAATTAATGTCATAAGTTGGAGCTTAATATTTTCGAGCAATGCGCACAAACTACACTATCACTGTTTAAATATGCTCATATTTATGAATCATTATAAAAAAATATATATAAAAGTTAAAGGAAACAGTTGGAAACTCATTGAAAAGTTATTATTCGTTCGCAATTTCTCATAAACTGAAACTTATTTCGAAAGTAATTAACATCAAAGACTGGCTGGCGTCTAACATATTAATAAGTAAAAGAAAAGATCACATTTTAGTGTCAACAATTTTAGGAGCCTGCCTTCTGTTGTTTTTATGAATTTCATTCAAATGCAGAGAAAAACCTGAATGTGTCAAATTTAACCTAGTCAGGAAATTAAATCATATAATAAGGCGTGTACGGCGGAGGTTTAAAAATCTATTTAATAAAGTACCTCACATTTTTTTCTAATTCTTCATATTCCCACGAAGCCGAGACTTCAGCACCATGACGGTTAAGCTGGCTTAAATATTTTATTTCATTTTTGAATGAGATAAAAGAATCATAAATCTTGTCATGTCGGTTTGATGGATGGTATAGAAGTAGGACATTATGGTAGATATGAAATTCAAATGACAATTATACATATTAGATCAAAGATCATACGTCGGGGTTCGTGGTTATATTCTTGAAAAATAGAGATAACTAAATATTTATTTTACTATGACATTGTAAAAATAAGTAAATATATATATATATATGAAAATACGTCGTTATGGCGAAGGATAGAACTAGATATGCCAGAAAAGACAGTGAGATAGTGAGCTACTGGCTCTAGGGGGGCGGCATGTACTGCAGTGAGGGCAGAGACGCAAAGCCTACCCGCGCAGGCCCCTGCAGGGGTTCGGGGGGTCTTGGCATCCTCGCTGTAACCACTGGCTACCGGGGCACTCTCGCTAGTGGTTCGTCGGTGCTCAAGAAAAAACTATTCTAGTAATATAAGAAAAAGTTAAATTATTTTCAGGTTTAAAATCTAATCAACTTACCTAGAAACAGACATAGGAAAAAAAGTCCGTGAGCAGTAGAACTCCGTCACTAAAGTCGTATTTTCCCACAAAAGACAGACCCCTAACATACCAAAATTTACATATGAAATGAAAATTTACCGAAAATGACACATTTTTTTTCGGGGAAAAAACGACTACTAAGGCATTGAAACAGTTGAAATAGCCATATCTTTGCTAATAGCCGTCCTACTTCTTTTGTTGAAACTTCTTTTGTTTTGTAGTTAATTTAATTTCCTTTCGAATGCAACAGGTTTTGAGCTCCCTAACTCAAATTGGAGGGGCTTTAAAGGTGCGCAAATGTTTTAAAAAATCGGAAAACCCAGGAGGGTGGGGGGACCAAGTCGAGACCCCCAAAGGATACTTCCCCGACACTAACTCAATTCACATACAAATTTTCAGCCCTATAAACTAATATGGTGGAGCTGTAGCGATGCGCAAAACTTAAAAAACGCCGAAATTTCTGGTAAACATACCGAAATTTTGACTTGAATTTACCCATTCTTTAATGGTCTAGTTCTGCCTTGAAGAAGGCCCTACATACCGAATTTCAGCTCAATTGACCCAAAGGGGGCCGCTGGAGGTGCTCAAATGCAGCGGGAAAAAAAAATATATATAAATATATATCAGACATCTCCAAATTTTCCATAATCGTGCTCTAGGGGTTATGAAACGGATAGAAATCGCAGTCCCGCCGCTCACAGCCGACCTTCGACCCACTGCAATAGTCTATTTTTTTCGGGGAAAAAACGACTAAAAATAAATTAAAGCAAATTTGCTGTAATATATATATATATATATATATATATATATATATATATATATATATATATATATATATATATATATGTTTTGTTTGTCAAATAAAGTTTTGTAAATCAATTTGTATTAGTTTATGAAGACGAATTTTTAATAGCAATATCATAAGATCAGATAGTGGAACGCCCATTTGTCTGAAAAGTGGGCCATTGATTGATGCGATTGATGTGGTATTCAATGGTAATAAGTCTGGGAACCATCCAGAGACCAAATTTTCGAAAAACAACAAAAACAGCCCTGACCAAAGCGTAATGATTCAAAACAATCCAAAAAGACTGATAGTTAAAATGTAATTAATTCTATACCTATTATGTTACCTCTTAATACAATAAATCATTATGATGTTTAAACTGATAGGGTTCCTCAAATCAATCAACTTTACGGAAATAATTAAAATAATAATTACCAATAAATATGTAAAAAAAAGTTATTTATGATGGTCCAGACTAGATAAGCCAGCTTTTGATTCTTGATTCCTTTCACAAGTGGGTCACTGGAAAATATCTGACAACTTCACTGACTTTAGGTGTTTCTCAACCATTACAAATCAGCGAAAATGAGTCGTCATTATGGGAGCTATAGTCCAAAAACACGTTTCTACCTCAACAGAGTGTAAATGGAAACAAAAAGTGATTGAAGGGGTTTCTCAACACAACGAGGCATGTGGTAGCAACTCAAAGAGATGCTATCTGACAATGACTTGTAAAGCTTGCTTGACAACACTCATTGGTAGCACTCCAATGACACCCTAAGACCGATTGGGAAACAAGGATTGAGTGTGTATGATGTGCATATTGGAAAGAAGAGTATCTCGATTCTGCTAAATGTGCAACATATGAGACATTAAGGTCATCATCAATAATTTTATTGCTAGACAAATTTCAGAAAAAGTTAAAAAAAAATTATTAGAAAATTGCAAGACATTTCAACTTAGAATGATATTTTAGGTTGTAAAGGAAATGAGATTAACATAATACAGATCCACTAAAATGTTATATAAAACTTCAAACTCTATTAAAACATTACATAACCTAATGACCACTTTTCCTTTCTTTTTACTTTATTCATTTAATGAAATATACAGCTGCATTGCAAGTAAATTCCAGTCTGACGACTTGTAAAAACAACCTATTCCTAGGACTCTAATTATACTCGTGCCAATAATCCATTGGGAAGACAGGTTTGTGTTTAATAGAAACTTATACTAGTTTGGACTAAATCAGGAACAAAACACACAACATTAACTCTTTCGAATTTCCTTTTTTTGAAAATGCTTCACAATGAATTACTGATCAAAAGCGTAGTATAAATTATCAAAGATAGTTATGCCATTACATAGTGATATTTCTATTTGTTTTTGATCTAAACACTTTACATAAAAATGGCGATAGGGAAATGCTTAGAAAAAATATCTGATGTGGAAAAGACATGACTTCCTTGTACGCCAATTAAACTATAAATGGTGGCTCAAAAAGTGATCCTGAATTTGGTTACTAGTTTCCGAAGATTGCAGTATCTCAAAAACGACACTCGGCGTCACGACATCCATCTATTGACACACACACCCACACAAATGGGGAGGAAAACCAGTATTTTACACTAAATTTTAACATTTAAAACAAGTAATAAAAATATTTAATTGGATTGGAAACCAAATTGCGTTTGTAACCTATATTACCGAAACATATGATTTATGATTGTATTTAAATATAATTTTTGATTTAAGCTTATTATGACCTTCAAGTAAAGTACCCTTTTCGGTTCACCAATTTTAACGAAAATATAGTAAACACATTCATATCGATATAAAACTTCTTTTTATCACATTTGAGATGTCTTACATTATATTTTAATAAAATTTTTAATGAAAGTCTATTATGATCTTCAAGTAAAGTACCGCTTCCGGTTTTCCAATTTAGACCAAAATCTAATATCTTATTTAGATCAATTTATAAGTTATAAATACTAAATTTGAGAAGTTTTTCATAGTATTTTAATAACATTTTTGATGGAAATCGATTATGACCTTGAAGGAAAGTACCACTTCCGGTGATCAAGCAGTGACCAAAAAGGGAGGTTCACAACTAGATTTTAGAGCAATCATAAACACGAAATTTCAACTTTCTACGGCTAACCGTTTTGAGTTATGCGAGATACGAACATACGCACAGACGTTTTTAAAACTAGTCAAAATGGATTCAGGGATGGTCAAAATGGATATTTCCGTTGAAATCTTAAAACCGAAAATTTTCGCGATTACAATACTTCCTTTACTTCGTACAAGGAAGTCAAAAATATAATTGATTAAAAACTGTATTTCAATTTGTTGTCATTATTTATTTCCTTCAATTAAATATTCTTAAGAATTAGGCAATTTCAGTAAAGGATGACCGAATGTAGTAATTGGAGTAAAAGGTATCTCATTTAGCTGTTATCAATAAGAGGAATGATGGGTTACAGTAATAATAAAAACAAACATGACAAGCTGAAACTATTACACAAGACTGATAAAAGCTATTAGCAATAAATTTATTGGTATTTAATAGAACTTGTGTGTGTAATTTAAACCACTTGTTTACTACTAAATGAGACCCTATATTTATTTATTTAATCCAATAGATAATTTTTAAGTGCAACGTTATCATTACTACACTTAAATGAACAGCTCCCTCCTCTCCACGAAAAAGTGAACTGAATTTAAAGCCCCAACCCCTAAAACTTACTGAACACTTAAATGATTATAGTAATAAAATTTTTAGTGGGTCCCAATAGTGCAACCTACATTTAAGTTTACACCGATACTCAACTAAGGGTTCAAATCTCGCCTTGTCTTCACCTCCGAGAAGTTAGGAGCAACCTTATCTTCCAAAATATATAAACACTATTTCGTAACAAATAACGCATCAGAAAAAAAAAAAAAAAAATCTGGGACTGAGTCCCTTAAGAATAATATTCACGTATAAAAAACAATTTATTTATTTAGTTTTGAAGAAATGAATTTGCCATCTGAAAATTATTTTTGCAGCAAGCAAATCTGCGCTCATCAACTTAACAAATCTCTAGGCCACCACCTCGAAAACTGTCGGGGTGGGTTGTATTATTGGTGGATGTAAGTGTTTGTGCTAAGAAGTTGATGACCCAAAACAGTCTGTTGTGGAAATGTTTGTAGTTTTCTGTGACAGTATCTGAAACTGTAAGGATGTCCAACTCCTTGAGTAACAAGTCATTTGTTAAAGAGAACGTTCACTATTTTTCTTAATGCTTTTGACTGAAACAACTGAATTCTTTAAATGTTTGAAGTTTCGGTAGAGTATATATCCATAAAGGTTTAATTAGTACTTCGTAGATTGTAAGTCTGTTAGTTAAGGATAATTTTGGAGCGTTTGTAGTAACCCTTAGTCTGGAGTATAGTAGTCCAAACTGTTTGGTTAGTTGTTTACTTTTCAGTCTGATGTGGCCCGTCATGTCAGTCTCTTGTCCAGGTGAAGTCCCAAACATCACTCTTTTTCAAATGCAGGAATTGGCACATTGTTAAAATACACCTGAGGACATGAACCATGATTAAGGGAGAACAAAATGAACGCACTCTTCATTTCGTTTATTATCTTTATTTTCCACCTGGTAACCCAACTTTCAAACTTCAAGGTGGTTTTGTAGTATGATAGACGCTAATATAAGGTTTTTGTGGGATGTGAGAAATGCTGTATCATCATCAAATATAGCCAATAAAGTATGATCATTCACGAGTAAGTCTGACGTAAAAATATTGAATAACAATAGTCCCAGTACACTGCACTGTGGAGCTCCTGCTTTGACACGATTTACTATCTGATAAATCGTTAACTACTTTTACTGTAAAATGTCTGTCTGTCAAGTACAAAAGTAATATTAAGCAGTAAGTAAGAGGAAGCAAAATTTTGAGTAAAACAATTATTGTCCTGGCGTTTTCCTCGATATCAGTCAGGCTTTTGATAAGGTGTGGCATGAAGGATTGCTTTCCAAGGTCAAAATTTTGCTTCCCCCTACTTAAAACAAAAAACAAAAATCAATATCGTGACTAATGCCCAAGCCAATGTACATATTTTACAACCACGGAGCATCAGTGAATCAATGTTTACAAAAATATTGAAACAATTAGTTTTTACCATTTCATGCCAAATCGGATCAATTAAATGCTGTAGGATTCAAAAGTAAGATATTTCAAATGAAAGCAAATAAATAAAATGAAAAAAAGATCTTTATATAAATACGTCACGAAGGTAGGCAGAAATATCACCAAAATTTTTTCTTTCTTTTTTTTGAGGGGGAAAGGGAGAGGAGAAGGGAGAGGGAGGAATAGTTCAACAGATCATGATGGATAGGAAAAGCTACCTTAATAAACCCACCAGAGCTTACACCGGTTGGCACTTTATTGAGTTTACACCCAACAGTGGAGGTAGATTTCCTGGACGAATATTGATCACATTACCAGTTAAAGGCCTTTAATACTTAATGAAACTAAAGCCCAACCAAGCAACTGCCCACGGTTACCTACGAAATCAATTTAAAAGCGATTCAATAAAAGAACCTTCATTCAAAAGAAAATTTTAATGCGAAACAAATTTAAAGGTTGGTGGTATAAATCTAATAATTGAAGAACTTCGTTGACACATAGACAATCAACATCAACCATTCTTCGAGTTGGTAATTCGTAACAAAGTGCTAAATTTTTTTTAGGAAAATTCAAGTTGACCAATTGAAGCTAGGAAATGTATAAGGGTCTACGAGTGCCAAAGGGTCGTAAGTGCCTTCAGAAAAATTGAAACCATATTTTTTTTTGCAGATTACAGATACATGTGCCGAATTAATACTGTTCTAAATATGATTTTATTACTTTTGCAACGATATAAAACGAGGAAAAAATGTTTTTAATTTTAATTAAGTCATATTTCTTTAATATTATTTAAGTTGAAACTAGAATTCTGATACATTTTTCAAAAAGCACTTAGACCCTTTTGCATTCTCACGCTTCAATTATTAACATTTACACATTTGATATCCATAGAGAGCTATGTGTCATCATACATACATACATTGCTCGTAAGAAATACTAATTAATGGGCAACAGGTAAGTTACAAACTTAAAATATAACTTTATTGAAGTTCGAAGTCATTACTGCTCCTGGTAATGTCAACGCCTGATCAGTTAGGTCCAACTAGTACTATTAGAAATTTAGAAACAAAAATATTGGTTTAAAAACAATGAAGGTTATAAATTCAGCCTCTACTTAGAGAGGAACCGGCATCACAGGTTCTTCATCGCGACAAAGAAGGTGAGCATGCCTGACTCCAAATTTTTGGAATTTTATAAGATGGCGAAATCGTCGTATTTTCATTTAGAACAACTTCTGAAGCCCCTATGGAACTCCATAACGCTTAAAACGCACCCTATAAAGTGAGATTATAAGGGAAAACAGGAGAAAAATTAAAATAATACCTAAACATAAAAATATAAAAGTTGAACAAGATTTTATAAGCAGTAATATATATTATAAGCAGTAAGGAAATGAAATTGATAAAGGAAATTTAAATATATATATGGTAATTAGAAATAAAAATTAAATTAGAAACATAAAATTTCTAGACTCCTTGGTGGACACCAAGAACGGATAACGATACTTTTAACGTGGATAGTTAAGAAAGACCAGATCAATTCAATGTAATATAATAATCAAATGTCGAATGATTTATTATTTTGAAATGTTTTTGATAAATTTAAAATATTGTAGTGTTAAGTCTGACCTGATAGATGGGCCATTCTTCAAAAAAAAAGGAAATTTCAGTACCGTGAACATTGATACCTCTGGCAAATATTATTTCATTGGTATTGATAAAGCCATAAGTTGTTTTATCGGGTGTTAGCTTTCAGACCAATAATAATTTTAAACATATAAACATGTTTTAAACATTAAAATCCTCACGCCCTCATATGCCACATTACTTGGATAGTTAGCATTGACTTAGTTTAGATGCCAAAAAACCTAACCTATCGCTATCATAATAAATTAGGTGTGAAAACAAGCTCAGTATTTTCAGAAAAGAAAAACAAATTCATTATAGAATAATTACGTTGACAATTATTTAAATTAATTGCTTGTCCTCTGATCACGCAACTCAGTCCCTCACTTTTTTAAGCGCCGAGTAAACCCACAGTCTTCTGCAGCTGAGGAAAACAGTTGGCAACCCTAACCACTTCCCTCCAAACCAAATTGTTACCGATGCTGAGAGAAACCTCCACCAACATGCTCTAACTGTGAGATCTGAAGTCGAAAAATGTGCTTGGTGATCCTCACTCCATCTGTTTAGAGCATAGAGAAGGAAGTTTAATTTATATTCTAGTTCTTCAGGCTTTGTGGGATTTCGTATGGTGTAAATATGGAGGCTTTAAAGTTAGTTAAGACCTAACCAGTAAACAATGAATACGTACAAAAAAACTCACTCCCTACTTTTAATTTATTATAAAAATTGTATTTCATTCAATATGTCTCTAATTCAGTCGCTTTATTACAATAATAGGCTAAAATTATTTTATCACATACGCTTTGCAATAATTTAATAATGATAACAACAATTGTAAGTTGTAATAAGTTATAATAATGTAAGAATTTAACTAAAAATAGTTTAAATTAAAGATATTCCAATAAGGCTATACATTTTTTAATTTTATTGTAATTATTTCCTCGTAATATTCCCTCACCCTCACTCCCCTCTCCACTGAGTATCACTTCCTCACACACACGCCCTCACCCCCTCACTTTTGAAAATTAAATCTTTTGATTTATCTTCCGTTCTAGAAACAATCATGATGGGATATTTTGACAATAGTATCTAAGATGCAATTAAAAAAAAAAAATACAATGCTATTTGAAGTCATAAAAAAAGTATTAGAAAATCTTCCCATTTTCGAATAATGGTCTAGATAAGGGTTTTAACGGGTTGTGGAGTGGAGGTAGATATATCGGTAAAAAACTGCAGGTGTTTTCGGGATCAAATGTATATAATTATAAGTTTTATTATAACGTACATGTTCATTGATTTTATTATTAAAACTAAAAAATGTAGAATATAATGAATGCGCATTATAAAATCTGATTTATTGGACGAATGGATACTAAATTTTTATTAGAAATTTATGTATTTTCTACGTTGAATAAGAGAGAGGTGTATTTCAGAACAGCTTGAGGGTTATGTAGACCAACATTCTCTTCAGGGGATACCTCATCATTTCAACAATAGAAAGCTATTTTTTTAAACACTTAAATATAAATATAAATATATATATATATATATATTTAATTAAAAGACTCAAATAGTTAAAATGAAAACATATTCTGACGAACATAAAGTATTCGAGGAAGTAAATATGTGAAACGATTAAATTTTGAATAAGAATTTCTAACAAATATTTATTTACAAATAAGTCGCAAAACGAAAATAATACAAAAGTTTAGTGATTTTTTTCCTACTTATTATTTAGCATCTTTATTAAAAATGTGGGAATTTGTAAAATTTTCATTTGAATCATTTTTTTTCATTTTTAATTTATGATAATATGTTATATAATTTTAGTGTATTATCATATTAAAAGGGATTAACTGGAAAAGAGGTGCAAGCAATGTTATCGAAGAACTTTTTATGAGAATTATCTAATTGTAGTAATAATGTAATGTAAAATAATTTTTAGAAACGTGTATGTGATTGAAATATTATTTATGTTGTATCATTAAACTTGACCAATGGAACTGATTAATATGTTGAGTATTGTAGCAAACCAATGCAATGTAATAAGGCAAAATTGTATAATAAATAAGGGAATTTTCCCTCTATTTATGATATCATTTCTATAAAACTCCTACGTTGGTGAATTTCCTTATTTCATCTTTATTTTTATAAGTTAAAAGGTTTTATAACTTCTTATAATTACGAGGACAAATTTCTTAACCCTTGATTTGGATAGATACATGATTTTTCCCGATTTTTATTTTAAATTTGGTGTCTCTTTTAGTTCCTTTATTTTATATCTCTATTTAGGCATTATAGCATAATCTCCAACAGTTTCCAATACGACTTTGCCGTGGAAGATTGTTTATTTTAGAAATTGTTAACAGTGAATGGCCATAAATGGCCAACCACTGAAATGGCGTCGATCTCCGGTTAGGTCAGTTTTGGATTGTTTATTCTCTAAATTTATCAGTTTAAAATTAATATTTTTGTGTATTGTTATGTATTTATCGGTTTAAAAAAAAAAAAAAAAACTAAATTGATTCGCTTGATATTTGTCAAGAAAATTACAGTTTACCATTTCAATTTATAAGTTGATAGATTCGTATCATTGATTTTTAAAAAATCATTACTTCAATAATTATCATTAAAACAGTAAACACCCAAATTTATTTATTAATTTAAAATAATTCAGTGTAATCCAAATTTATTTTACTTCAAATTTATTGAGTTGCTTATTGTTTGTTTTATTTTATTTATTTATTGCTAGCACTTTTTATCTATTTGAGGTCTTCTGAACATCATTTAATGTTTTGTTTTTTCTTTTAAAGGGAAAAAAAGAAGAAAAAAATTTAGTTGAAGAGCTGAGTATATCCTCTCTTTAATTCCTGATTTAATATTTTAGGTGGTATATCTGTTAAATATTTTAGTTAGTATCAATATTCAATACGTTTAATATTAATATTGTTTATAAAAAAAAAAAACACTCACTACTTAAATGTACGTGCGTTTCATTACGCACCGCTTATCCTAAATCAGCTTATTTGGCAATGTATCCAACAAGATACAGGTTTCATATCACAGATAAAAATCAAATTGATAAAATTCTAAAATCAGCTTATCTAGACCTTAGAATACAACATAAACAAAAATAAATTGTTATGTCTATTAAATATATCTTTGCCAAATTAAGTGGTAAGGACGAAAATGTAAAAGGTTTTCAACATTTTTTTCCTCAGTTGGTATTGCTATCTTAAATACAATTTTAATTAACCACACATATATTGTCAAAATTTTGACCATAAGCCTTATATTTTTTCGACGAGAGCCCTTTTTCCTTGGTCGATTGGAAAGATTCATTTTTGAAAATAATAAAGCAATAAGCTATATTTTTGGATATTCTTTACTTCAGTTTAGTCAATGGCTCATTTAACGGACAAAATAAATTTCCTGCTTAAAGGTTTTTATAAATATTAATGAAAATTAGTACAAAATTATCATTCAATTTGTGTGCGTCTGTGTATATAAATAGGATATTTAAATAATCTTAAGCAAAATGAGTTCTCATAACCGTTATAGTAATCATTTTTAAAAATAATAAAATTAATTATTTCCTACCCTGGTTTGAAAAGGCAGGAACAAACATTTCTGGCTAAAATAAAATTATGGGTGATTCTGACTCTCCTTTGTCTAACGCACAAGAGAAACTAACTCTTATCTACAATCTGTTGAGAAATAGCCGTTTTACTATTTTTTTTACATTTCAACATATTTTATATAAAATCAGAGGTATGGTATTTTTTATATTAAACCATGTAAACAACGAGGACAAAATTAATAAACTTGATTTATAAAGAAAAACGTTGTAGTTCTTTAAATTTCATACTCGTTTTTCTTACAATTAAGGTAACAGCAATTAGAATCTTGTCAAGTTAGCGTAGTAATAACTGTGAACAGAAGAAGTGAAAAATATTGTATTTTTCTGATAAATTTTTTTTCAAAAAACAAAATAATCATTTTCTCACCTCCATAATTAAATTCATCACCGAAAACAAACAATTATATAAAAAATAAAATAAAGTATCTTTCAATCATTTAGGCACGGGTTTATTCATTATCTAACAAATATTTTGAGAAAAAATCCTTGACTATAAGATAATTTCAGTGCTTCAAAACGCATACTTTAGACATTTGTGCAATATACAGAACCAAATTTATTGACTCTAAACCAGAGCTTCAAGATGGATTCTTTAATTCCTTAAGTTTTTTTTTTTTCCAAGAAGGGAATTAATTTTTCCCGATCGATAGTGAAATGAGTTTAATCGATACAACCAACTGAATGGTATCATAGAACCCAAGTATTTAACCACCAACAACCACGGTTTTTCTCTTCCGCTGCCGGCGATTTTTCCATGAATTTTTCTATATGAAATATAAATACCAACAGTGATTGTGTTGGGAGTTGATGGGGGCCAGACGACGTGAATCCCATATGTTGAAAATTAATGCGTTGGGGTTGATGAAGAGAGGGGTTGGAGGTGGTGGACTGTACCGAAGCGGTGACTGTACCTCGAAAGATGGCCGCCGGCTCCTCCCTCTCCTACCCCCCTCCACTTGCTAATTCGTTTAGCCACCGTCCTCTCTATCACTCTCTCTCTCTGTCGTTAAAGGTGGGTAATTCAAAAAAAGGTTCACTAATCGCCATCATGTCAATAGAACAAAATGTGAATATTCTAAATTGGAAAATAATAATTAAAGTAAGATAAATATTTAAAGATCGGTTAAACAGTTGGAAGTCTTTCTTTTTAGTTAGTTTTATAGCAAGTGGAGTTATATTATTTTGATTCTTATTATTAAAAATCAAATTAAACTTAAAAAATTAATAAAAATAAAATCTCAAGTAAATAATTTCACTTTCACTTCCGTCACACCAAATCATTAATATACATTCTAAAATATTATAAGTGAGTTTGTACCGACTAAGTCGATAGCATGTTTTAAACGAAAATGAGTACCTACCATCCACCCGTAAAGCTTCATAAGAAAGTTTCAAGGGACAATTTTATTTTTTTAATTTTTATTATTATTTTTTTTGTTTGCTAATTTGCGTAGTCGCTACCAGTTCCTAACAAGGAGCACAAAGTTGATAAGGCTTAAACGAAAAAATCTCATTAGAAAGATTAATTTAATTTGTTTAGGATTCGGTAAGTAATAATGTAGTGAAGTAAACAAGCGAAATAATTGTTTTTTTATGTTGTTGCTTGTTGTTGTTGAACAGTTTTTGTGTTGCTTTTGAGAATCTACTTGTCTATTAAAATATTCTGTGGCAAACTCAGAAAACTTTTGATGAACAAATAGAATTCGTTGCTCTAACTTATAAAACAACATACACTAATGAGAAATGCGTTTATTTATTTTTTAAATGTTATATTTTTAATTATTATTTAGTTTATTTCTAATAAGTTATAAGCACCATTAGAATAATTTATATTTATATAAAATTACGTGCTTTTGCCATTAAATAATGATGCTTTTTCTAATTAAACAAATACCTCAAATAAAATAATTACAAGACTTAGCGAACACCAAAGATTCGAAACCGATCCTACCATTCGCCTTTAATTCACGCTAGAGGGATTGGAAAACGAGATGTTTTTGTCGAAGGAATTCAAATTACGCCATTTACAAAGAAAGCCCATTTAAGATGCCGAAGGGCAGCCACACTACGAAGAGAGTGCAGACAGTAGGATGATTGAATAAAACTGAGAACAATTTCCGGTGAGATAATAAAGAGAAGTTACACAATAGAATAATTGCTAAGTATATGAAGTAGATGCTACAAATACTTAATTCGGAGTATCTGATCACCTTTATAAGTGAATAAAACTGAGACCGTGCTCCATTAAGTGAGTAGGTATGTAGTAAAATGCCTATCTACTCTTTCTTAGACTATTCGTACATAACAGAGATGCTCTGATTTCCCTCGGTTTTCTAAGAAGACAAAGCAATATTAGCCCCCGCAATGAGAGAACTTGGACGGAAATGATGTGACGGCCTAAATTGACTTCAGGGCTTTGTTTGGACTAGCTAAGAGGCAAACATACTGAAAGTCCTAGGATCTAGGAGTTGAGGCAAAGAGAGGAGGGAGAGGGAGAAGATAATTTATTTCGGTTTTTCGTTTATATCTCGAAAACCGTTGGTCCTAGCTTAAAACATTATATGAAAACAATTAAAGAGCATTAAATTTCATACAAGAATGTTCCTATTAATTGTTTTCGTAACTGTTATAGTTTAAGAAATATACGCTGTTCAAGGTAATAAATTTAAAAAAAAAAGGTCCATACTAGACTGGATTATACTTTTCCATTTATCTTCCTTATAGTTTTTTGCTTTGAAGAGCGTATATTTCTTAAACTATAACATGTACGAAAAAAATTAATTTTAAAACGAAAAAAAAAATCTCGAACAAAAACGACTTAAGTAATAAAAGACACTTACTGATTCAGGAGGAGAGATCGTAGTGATTTGAGATGCTAGATGGAGCAGAGTTGTACAGCGGCGACTACATCAAAGACAAAAAGACTAATGAAGACTGAAATTGTAATATATTAAACATATACTTGATGCATCGGTGCTATTCCTGATACCAGTAGCGCATAATAATCTCATGCTCGGCGGTTAGTTAAGAGTGCGATAAAAGGTTTAAAACAACTGAGGCACATGGTGACGTAAATCTAGGCTGAAATATCAAAACATCGCGCATATAGTGAAATTGATACAACGGTTTATTATCTGCGAGGAACGTATGTATAAAAAAATTGATCAGAAAAAAAATTTTTTTTCAGTTTTAGTTTTTCAGTCAGTTTTTACTATTGTATAATAAATTCTACAAAAAAACAGCCATAAGTACAAAAAATAGCTTAGATCAGTTACAAATTAATTTAATTTACAGACTCGGGTTATCTTAATTTTTTTAAAAAAAGAGTAAAAAACAGTATCTTAAAAATCTATCAAGGGAATTTTTCACATAAATTTCAAATTGATGTTCCAATAGGTTTTCAATAAAAATATAAATAATTTAACAAGTTTGAAAAATCTAATCGTACTTACTGATTACGTCAACACTAGTCCAATAGTCATACCACGTTTTTATTACCCAAATAAGTATTTTTTTAAAATAATAAACCTAAAAACGTCGACCTCCTGCTAGTCGCTCTAGTGAACATCTGAAAGACGGCCTTTCTATAAATTAACTGAACATATTTCTACCAAGTATTATCACTTCATAGAGCAAATGGGTTGTAGTTTCTAAAAAATATACACAACTACATATTTAATTCAACATTGTCAGATCATTCGAGTAAATTAATGAGCTCCCAGTGCGTCAGTCCCCTGTCGTTCTATGCTAGTCTACCGCGTTCTCAACAGACAGCCAACAGTCCCAAAATCATTGCCTTTGGAGAAGAGGGAAACTCGCAACATAGTAACAACTGACAGTCGCCGGCCAATTTTCATCCTGATGGTGTGTATGTCAATCTATACTAGATTAAGCAATAATAAATTCTTTACACTTTCATACTCCATATTGTTTTTTTTTTCGTCTGGGACATCGTTTAGGAGGACCCGTTCTTCCGAATGGTTCTAGTCAGAAAGGGATCATCGGTGGAAATTTTCGGAGAATTTCTGGAAATATGCTAATCTATACTTTTTGGGGTGCTGATTACGAATTTCAACACTGCCGCCTTGGTTTTCATCTCATGGTCATGTTTCCGTTCAGGGTTTTCACCTCTCCTCCTCCCCGCATAATGTACTTAATTTGAAAGTTAAATAAAACTTCAGTTTTTAAAAAAATAAAAGACCAACCGAGATGCAAACCCTACAATACAATATGGCTATTTTCGTCAAGAGAATCCATTTAAGATATCCAGAGAATGATGACCATAAACACGACCACAGCATGCTCAATGTACAAACGGAACCACATGAAACGGTATTAACCGCCGTAAATAAGGTTACAGGTAGAGCGGAAGATTCCGTTGAAGGGATGGGAGAGGGGGAGAGAAGGCAGGACCCACCTTTCCACTCCACTCACCCCCAGCGTCCCTCCAAATATTCGCTACCTATCAGGACCCGACCGGCACGCTTCACACATACTAAAACTATTATGTAGTCACTATTTATTTTTAATTAAATATTCTCCGTATGCGATGTATAACATAAAATTATTAATAAATGGCAATAAAAGCATTGATGAAACACATTCCAATACCATCGTCAGCAATATAAACTACGAATCGATTTATAGCGTAAAATTGCCAGAACAGAACTGGAGACGTTCCCATATTTCCATAAATAAAACTATAGTACTGAATCCAATCATACATAAATTACTCTATAAGAATAGATCAATTAATACTTATAGAAAGAAATGTTATTTTCATAATTTTCTAAAAGTAACATCTCATAATGCTCATTGAAAACAATGGGAGAAAATATTTAATTAATGGAGGCGCAATGCAGCGCTGTGATACATGGACAAACTATTAGGTAGTTCAACATTTGTTAGCAATTTGTAAAATTTATTAAATATACTCGACACTTTTTTTTTATGGCCTTATTTACGAGTATAACCTTTCTTCGATTTGACTAAATCAATATTTGTAGTTCTCAGTAATACAATAATTCACTGGTATCAAATCAGACAAAAAGTGTTTATTTTTAAATATAATTATAACTGTTAATGCAATCACTAATGAGAACCCCAGTTTGTCTAAGTATTTCGTTAAGATCAAGTAAACCCTTAAGCCTGGTACACACCAAGCGACAATGTAAGAGACAATGTCGTGAGACACGAATCCCATATTGTCGCGATACAAATGTTTCGTGCCCACACCTACTGTGTCAATACGGAACAAAGGAGTGCAACATGTTACAAAAAATTGCTCTATGTTGTATTAATTTGTGTGATAATAATTTAATGATATTAGCTTAAAAAAATAAAATAAAGAAAAACGGCACTGTTGAAGAAATCTATTTTGGGATGGCTTAGTTCACGCCATTAATCTTCTTGAAAAATTAAAATTAGAAGATAAAATTAACCCTAGAACGCCATATTATTAAAAATTATATAGAATTTTAAATAATTATAACATATATAATTGATGTATATAATATATACATTAATACAGGCTTCCATAGATCCTGGCTAGTTATTAAATTAGAACGGACGAGCAGAGATAAGATTAAACACTATGTTAATACTTTTTGGTTCCATTTTAGCCGACTATTTCTTCCAGTGTAAGAGAATGGATATGAAAAACAATCTTTATTATATTATAATTAAACATTATATAGAATTATTATTGTTATCATTTTATTATAAAATGATAAAATTACCCTAAGATGCCAACACACTTTGAACTACACCCTCCTCTAGTGCACCCATCGGCAAACCTGCGAAATGTTCTTTTCAGTCCCATATAAGCTGCGATATGTAGCCATAAAAGCTGCGATATGTAGTATAAATGTGCCCCATACATTTTTCGCTAGTTGTGCACGAGACTTTTGGGGGTCTACTGTTAGGGGGGAGGGGGCTTATTACGTAAATGAAGTCAATGAGTACAAAATAAGACTTAAGAATTGTTCAATTTAATGCAGGGATCGTACATTGATGTAGATGTCGATATATATCCTCCGATATAATATGGATTTAATGAGTAGTTGTAAAGCTCAGTGAGTAAGACACCTACAGGGTCCCACATGTGGGGAAAGAGGACAGTCGGATCCATGGTACCGGTGCCCAATTAATTTAATATGTATTGGAGTTTGTTTTTTTAATTTTTATTATTTATAATTTTTTAAATAAAATATTATTAGGTATATAATATAAAATAGAGGTCTTAATATTATATATTATTTTTTATAATATTACTTAACAATAATAATAAAAAGCTTAACGATCCCAAATCCTTAAGAGCATCCTTAACACATCCTACCACCTTATTTTCGGTCTATCCCTTGGACGTTTACCAGTCGGCTCAGCGTTTATTAACTTTTTAGAAATTCGTTGGTAACTGAGTCCAACAACTTTACAAGCCCATTTCAACCGCCGTGATGATATCACTCCAATTATATTAATAGGATGTGCTCCGCAATTCCGCGATGTGTAACTTTCTAGATTTCTCTGTGGACTCATCCTTTTTCTGATTAAATATTTTACGCAATATCTTATTCTCGAAGACCTTAAGGCGTTATTCGTCCTTCAAGCTTAGCGGCCACGTTTCCCTCCCTCATAGAACAGTAGATAGGATAATAGTTTGGTATATTCCAACTTTTAAGTTTCTGAACAAAATGCGTGACCTAACATACGTAATGTTGATACCGAATAATAACAAGCATTTCCCGCCTTTAACCGTGCCCTTATTTCCACTAGAAATTTCGTTTTTTCTAGTAATCATAGACCCTAAGTACATAAACTTCTCAACGTGTTCAAGCCTATTACCTGCTATGTCTATATCATTAAAATCACCACCGTTTCTGTTGTTAACCCAAGCATGAATATTTTACGACCCAGATCCAAACCACTTTCGGTGCGCATCACCTTTCTAATGACATACTCTAGTGCTAAATTAAATAGAACAGGTGAAAGGGAATCACCTTGTTTTAAACCCGAGCGAACTTCAAATTTCTCTAATAAATAATTACCGATTTTAACTTTATTGAATGTTTCGGCCATGCACATTTCTACTAGATTTACTAACTTCTTCGGTTCCCTGCTCAATCAAAATGTTGTAAGGTCTCTGGCGATCAATGGAATCATAAACCTTTTTGAAATCGAAAAAAGGTTATGGACTAAACCGATGTTATTCTAATTTTTTTTTTCTATTTGTCGTAAGAAAAATATTTAATCGATAGTTGACCGGTTTCGTCTAAAACCACATTGGTAGTCTCCAATAATTTCCTCGGCGTATTCCGCGATTCGACTATTTGGGATCAACGAGAATATTTTATAATAGACCGAGAGGAGTGTGTTATTTCATAAATAATATGCATGGGCCATATATATATATATATATATATATATATATATATATATATATATATATATATATATATATATATATATTTATATATACATAGAATATATAGAGAGGGCTCCCTTACATACGTGGTGGGTCTCTTTAAACTTGATCCTGGGGTTTACCTCCCCGAAACGTAATCCTGGCTACCCCACAGCACCTTATTGTATAAGTTGGAACAAGCATTATGCATTTAAAGTGGTCCAAGGTATCTATCTGGGCTAGGAGTTAATTATATACATTTGAGGAAATTATAAGGTTATTTGGATGGTACACCAGAGAGAAACAAAGAAGATAAAAGGTGCACCAACCGAATAACATAATTTCCACAAATATGTATATAATTAATCACTTGCCCACTTGCCTTATAGGTCCCAGACACTCAGGAGCATCTTACCAAGAACTAAACCCAAGACCTTTCTTAGTTTATTTTTTTAATTTTCTATCGATACCCAGCTCTCTGCCTCTTAACTAAATATCGGATCAATTTCTATATTGGAAGGACACTAGGCTAAACAGGTCCAATGCAAACCAAAGTGAGTTGAATCGAACAAGAGATGCCACATAAGTAGTAGTCCTTTTGAATCAATCAAAGCAACTGAAGCTGAACAAGATGCGGAGCTTACCTCCACTCCAGGCATACGTGCTTTTCTACGAACAAAGGAAGCGGACCTGGCTCGTCTTAGCCAGTCACAGGAGTCACTCTTTCAGCAGGACGGTTGTAACACTCATTTCAATACCTGATTTAGTCATCTGAAAGTTTAAACAAAAACTCATCCAGAGATGTATTTGCATTTTGTCTAGCCATGCGAAATCACACACCTAACATGATAGTCAGAGAAACGAAAAAAAAAAAAAAAAAAAAAAAGGCAAAACGTCGGGTAGTTCTGATTTTTTATATGTAGCCCAGTCAAATAAGGGTTTAACCTCGGAATAGAAGATCCTGAGCAGAAAATTAGCATTATTCTTAATTATGACTCTACCTATTGGCTAAAGTCACGTGTCACGTGTCGGCGTCTCAAGTTATTAGGTGAAAGGTCAAAAGAAGTGACAAAACTTTTGTAAGTATATCGTTTTTTATGCGTTCCATGTCGTTAGATGTTATTATAAGACTTGTAGAAAATTTAATTTTCTACAAGTTTGGTCTTATTCATGATCAACCGTCCTCTAGATATAAATTTTCATTTCATGTTTAATATCTTAAAGACTAAGACGACGAACCACGCGAAAAACATTATGAATACCTTTATTAAAGAAAATTAAATTATCTAACATTTGAGCCTTAATCGAGATATTTATGTTTACTAGTTTCCGAGATATTTAATTAAAAAAAAAAACGATCTTCCCACAAAAAACGAGAAATCACCATTTTGTGAATTTATTTTGGCAATTATCATAGAAACTGTTCTTCCTACGAAGATAATCATTATAAACCACTTTATGGTTCATTTAACTAGCTCTTATTTAAGTGGTTATAGACATCTGCACGTCTAATAATTCCCGAGAAATCTAACTTTCCTCAAGATGTGACGGTGTTGTATAATGCCAAAATCGTGTACAACGCGTTTTTTTTAAAAAATACTTTATCTTGGAAACTATCAGGCGTACAGATTTCTATTAATATTCAAACTAATTATCTTCGTAGTAAGATAAGACAGTTTCCATGATATTTGCCAAAATAAATTCACAACGTGGCAATTTCTATTCTTTAAAAAAAAAACAAAAAAACTTTAACTCCGCATTATATCTAGAGAACGGTTGATCATGCTAAAAAAGGATTAAGACCAAACTTGTAAAGAATTGAATTTTCTGCAAGTATTATAATAACATCTAACGACATTGGACGTATAAAAACGATATATTTACAAAAAAAAAACGATTTTTGTCACTTTTTTTTACTTTCGTTCTTTAATAAATTGGGACGCCGGCACGAGATTTTATGTGACTTTTTATTTTTAGCCAACTTTTAGGAAGTAATAATAAAGGTTTATGCAAATTTTGAGCTCAGTATCTTTCATTCAAAGGTTAAGCCCTTTTTTACCTTATTTGAGTGGGGTAATGTTTCTTGGATATGGGATCGACATTATAAATCTAAATCTGCGATTTCGACAGACGGCCGGAAGTATAGTTTATTCAAGAAAATCTTTAAAAGTTTCGTAATGTTTTCATTCAATACTCAATATCTTAGAAACTATCGACCGCACGAAAAACATTATGGAGGGAGTTATTGTTGACCGTATATTTATATTTAAAGGGAGAAGTTGGTCGGGGGGTGCGGTCAAAGAATTACACTACCATAAGCGGATTTATATATTTTGTGCCGACGTTTCGGCCTAAGTTTTAGGCAATCTTCAGGGCAGCGAGGCGTGTGGTCGAGCGCCAACTCCAATTCCAACTCCGAGCGCCAACTCAGTTGGCGCTCGACCACACGCCTCGGTAGTGTAATTCTTTGACCGCACCCCCCCGACCAACTTCTCCCTTTAAAAATTGAAAAACATTATGTAAACCTTTTTTAAAGAAGATTAAATTTGAGTACTAATAGAGCTCTGAATGTTTAATAGTACTCGAGATACAGATTTTCGAAAAACGAGAATTCCTAGTTTTGTGACTTAACCTTGGCTAATATGATGGAAACTGCTTTTTCTATGAAGAAAATTATTATAAACTACTTGAAAGTGAATTTAACTTCATTTTGAGTACTGAAAGACCTCGGTGAATCAAAATCATGTAAACATATTTTTTATGCAACTCTGGAGTAATAAAAATACTTAATATTAATCACTATCTCAGTTAACAATCCACTTTTATTAATTAAATTAATCATATTCAATAATTAAGTCATTTAATTAATGAAATAGGTATTTAATAAGATGACTGTGTTAAAGAACAAAACATTTTATTTAAAAAACATATTATAATATACAACATATTACATTAGTATTAAATCTATGTAATACAAATAAAATAGCAAACTGTACAGTAAGGAGGTGAACAACTTCACAAGTTTTGTCGTTTTAATGTACCAGGTTTGTCTATTTCTATATGATTTAATTATTAAAAGTTGATTATCAATTCAAATAGTGAAGGAAATAATTAAATCATATAGAAATAGACATAATGGTGATTTCTCTATTTAATCTGCTCTATAAATTGAATCTTCTTTAAAAAAGATTTGCATGATGTTTTTAGTGATGCAGATAGTTTCCAATATGATGAGCATTGAATGAAAAATTTAGCGAGGTCGCAAATTTAGATATATAATGTCGATTCATATCCAAACAACATATCAAAAAATCAGAACTATCCAACCTTATGCGTTTTGAAATCCTTCGTTTGCTGGCCTATGAGTTTCTTGAACCGCACAGATCATATTTATACAAACAACTCAGGAGGCAAAGTGAGACCGTTTCCTAACCTAACAAGAAAATAGAACTCGTCTGTTCATGGTTTGAAATTAAAATATTTCTCAACAGACCAATAAGACAAGGATTAATAAATAAAAAAATGTGATCCCATACAATTTAATCTGATAGTATGATCCCAAACAAATTCCACAAATCTGATAGTATGATCCCCAGGTTTGGATGAATACTAATCAGGAAGCAATGCTTTAGATCTCTCCAATTGTGCATCTCTGTCAATACATATGTAAACATGAGAATCGGAAACGAAAAATTTTAAACTCGTATAAACTCAAACATCCTTATCTTTACTTACATAAAAATGATAATTCAAGAAGACTATGACGATGTAAAGAAGAGTTTATAATAGAATTAAGTGCGCTTGATTTATATAATACCGGAGCGGAGGCTATTGAATATTTACATTTATATAATAAATCTTGTAATAAAAATTAAGCAACCTTTCTATCCTACGGAATTAAGTAACAGATTGCACCCAATAAACATTATAGATTGTTCATGTTTAATCCTTGATAGTATACGCGACCACGCTTCTTACTGAGAACATCTCACCTTACTTACCCACTGCCATCTTGTTTAAGATGGTATTGAAATGCGCATGCTCGATCAAAAATCCAATTCAAAAAATTAAAACAGACTCCTTGAAAACTTAATAAACGATCGAAATATCATGTTTATCTTCAACAGTAATGGAAAAGCGAAATGTCCATGCACAATCAAAAACCTAATTCAGAAAATAAAATCAGAACCCTCGAAAACCTAATAAACGATCACTATATCATAAAAAACTTCAACAGTAATTGAAATGGAAAAAGTTGCAATTGAAATGGAAAAGGTGACAATTGACTTGGAAATATAGTATAATTTTTAGACCGTTCACGACAGAAAAGTGTGACCAAACATTACAACTAAACTCATCTAAATAATAATAAAATCCTTTGGTGCACCCGACCGTGTCCGTAGTTCATATCCTCTAAACTTGTACAACCGGTCAGAATTGCGATAGCTGAATAGCCTGCCCCATGTCGATATCTAAATTATATCAATAGAAAATTCATGAATATCCGAAAGTGATTATAGAGAATACCTGATGACAAGTTTACCGAGGAGGAGAGGGACATAAATAAATAAATATTGTTTTTTACTTTTCATACTTATAGGAAGCAGTAGAATCAGAAGATTTGCAAACAATAATTTGGACAAATGAGATATACAGTAAAACACTCACTTCTGTTCAACAAAAAAGGTAACTTTCATAATTGAATTGGACTAACACCGATGCATAGAAATTTATTAGGATTACCAGACAAACTTGTTTAAATGAAAGTTATAATTTTCCTAATACTTTGAAGGTTGAAAAACTGTAAAATGATTAAAAGTATGACGTCTGAATGCGGCGGAAGAGAGGGACGGAAGTGGTATCGAAGAAAATCAGTGTCTAGGAATCAAATCAGTTTATTCTTTGAGGATAAAGTATTTATTTGAAATCCACTTTAACTGAAGTACCAAGCTACACTAATTTGATAAAATTTACGAGATGGCTGAACTATGTCTTGAAATTCGTCAAAAAGCTTCAACACCATTCGGGAGACGGTTTCTCATGGGCATGGTTTAAAAAAAAATATGAGGAATGAGTATCCAAAGTCCAGGGCGCTCTATATCACTGAAATGGGAAAGGAAATCAACCAAAATTGTTGGCTCAGAGATAGGTTCACTAAACACAAAATGGCGGTCTATTTATTGAGGGGTAGGTTTACTAGGTGATTAACTCTATATATTTTCTTATTATAGAGGTAAAACCCAAACAGACTTTGTTTATATCCTAGTGGAGCATGTAAATACCAGCTCTCATTGCAGGTTTTAAACAAGATGGAGAATTAAGATGAGCAGAATTTGAAATGTTTTATTTGAAAAAAAAAAAAAAAAATCATTTACTTTCTCCACCTCTGTTGTGCGGAACAGATCTTCAAAGCGCCTAGAACCAGCCAACAACGGTTCTGATTCGTTATTTCTAAATAACGTAAGCACCTAAACGATCTGAAATAATGTTATAAAAATTTCTAAAATAAACATAAGCCTAAAGCAATAAATTGAGCAATCGTGTATAACATTATTGAACAATACAAGAAATTTATTAATAAAAAATACAGTCAGTGAATTAGAAATATTACTTTTTTTGAAAAAGAACATCAGTTATCTCTTGTATTATTACAATGTCATTTTAAAGATCACGAATTCGTTATCGTTCCCATGAAGTTTTAACACTACGCAAAGTCTAGTAAAATTATCTCAAGGACTTATAAGTTTTTATACCGAAAATGAGGACAAAAGAAACTTCAATAAACAACAGAACTGAGGCTGTCACAGGTTGTCTTATAGCCTTGTCACTTTATTACCAATAAAATATTTTAAAAATCTGGTGCGGTGCGCGCATCACACAACTTTCCCTTACCGTCCTATAATAATTCTCTTTTTAATATAATTTTAAAGAGTTCACTTAAACACTGCTTCTAATAAACTCAGCAGCATTCACTTCTGCCACTTAAGTTCAATAAAACAGTTTTTTAAACAATTATAGTACAACAATTCTGTACACTACCTATATATTTTAAGTTTGTCAAGTTGAAAATCAATTTTAAAAGTTTCTGGTTTAGTTTCCACGGAAACATTTTCTTTCCATTAAATAATGTGAAAGTAGAAATTATTAAGTTAATTTCCGCTTTTGTATTCTTAAATTACTTTGTTACCGAGCGCATTTTTTACAACAGGTTGGCGGATTGGTGGGAGGAGGTTCATTCGCATCCATCTCCTTTCGGATGCGCTCGGTGAAGAATAATTTAGGCAAGTTTCATCAAAATCGTTAGAGCCGTTTTCGAGAAAATTGTAAAAAAGTGTAAAATCCATGATATAATAGCTAATTCCGGTTAATCAGATGTGCTGTATCTTTGCTAATACTGGTCCGATTTTAATGATTCTTTTATTGTTTTTTAGATAATTTAATTACCTTTCATACAATTTCATACATAATTTACCGTAAAATGCATACTTTTTAAGCTATAAGCAAATAAAATATTCTTTTCATCATAACTTTTTTCCCTGCAATTCCTCGGCGATTTACTAAATAAATGAAAAGTTAAAGACTTTTATGAAGAACAATTAAGGCAAGTTTCATCAAAATCGTTAGAACCGTTTTCGAGAAAATTGTAAAAAAGTATATAATTGATAATATAAAGTGGCACTTCCGGTTAGTCGATTTTGACGAAAATGTTGGTGTGACATCACATGCATGCGCAAACCTTAAATACATAATTTCACTATCGTACAACTTTTCGTTTTTGAGCTGGACTGTTCACATACACACAGATCATTTTGCGAGACTTGGCCATTTGGACTCAGGGGACCTTAAAACGTGTATTTCCGTCGAAAACTCGAATTCGAAAACTTTCACGATCGCAAAAATTTCCCTTACAATATACTTCGTAATAGCTAAGGGAAAGTAAAAATCCATGATATAATAGCTAATTCCGGTTAGTCGGATGCGCTATACCTTTGCTATTATTGGTCCGATCTTGATGATTCTTTTTTTGTTTTTTAGATGATTTAAATACCTCTCATACAAGTCTATAGATAATTTACCATAAATTGCACGCTTTTGAAGGTATGCGTAAATAAAATATTCTTTTCATCTTAACTTTTTTCTCTGCATTTCCTCGGTGATGTACCACATATATGAAAAGTTAAAGACCTTTATGAAGAATAATTTAGGCAAGTTTGATCAAAATCGTTAGAGCCGTTTTCGAGAAAATTGTAAAAAAGTGTAATATCCATAATATAACAGCTATTTCCGGTTAGTCCGATGCGCTGTATCTTTGCTATTATTGGTCCGATTTTGATGATTATGGCAAGTTTCATCAAAATCGTTAGAACCGTTTTCGAGAAAATTGTAAAAAAGTGTATAATCGATTATATGAAGTGGCACTTCCGGTTAGTCAGTTTTGACGAAAATGTTGCTGTGACATCACATGCATGCGCCAACCTTAAATACATAATTTCACTATCGTACAACTTTTCGTTTTTGAGCTGGACTGTTCACATACACACAGATCATTTTGCGAGACTTGGCCATTTGGACTCAGGGGACCTTAAAACGTGTATTTCCGTCGAAAACTCGAATTCGAAAACTTTCACGATCGCAAAAATTTCCCTTACAATATACTTCGTAATAGCTAAGGGAAAGTAAAAATCCATGATATAATAGCTAATTCCGGTTAGTCGGATGCGCTATACCTTTGCTATTATTGGTCCGATCTTGATGATTCTTTTTTTGTTTTTTAGATGATTTAAATACCTCTCATACAAGTCTATAGATAATTTACCATAAATTGCACGCTTTTGAAGGTATGCGTAAATAAAATATTCTTTTCATCTTAACTTTTTTCTCTGCATTTCCTTTGTGATGTACCACATATATGAAAAGTTAAAGACCTTTATGAAGAATAATTTAGGCAAGTTTGATCAAAATCGTTAGAGCCGTTTTCGAGAAAATTGTAAAAAAGTGTAATATCCATAATATAACAGCTATTTCCGGTTAGTCCGATGCGCTGTATCTTTGCTATTATTGGTCCGATTTTGATGATTCTTTTTTTATTTTTTAGATCATTTAATTACCTCTTATACAAGTCTAGAGATAATTTACCGTAAAATGCATACTTTTTAAGCTATGAGCAAATAAAATATTCTTTTCATCATACCTTTTTTCCCTGCAAGTCCTCGGTGATTTACTACACAAATGATAAGTTAAAGAGCTTTATGAATAATAATTTAGGCAAGTTTCATCAAAATCGTTAGAGCCGGTTTCGAGAAAAATGTAAACAATTCTAATATCCATAATATAAATACCATTTCCGGTTAGTCGGATGCGCTATATCTTTGCTATTATTGGTCCGATCTTGATGATTCTTTTTTTGTTTTTTAGATGATTTAATTACCTCTCATACAAGTCTATAGACAATTTACCATAAATTGCACGCTTTTGAAGTTATGCGTAAATAAAATATTCTTTTCATCTTAACTTTTTTCTCTGCATTTCCTCGGTGATGTACCACATATATGAAAAGTTAAAGACCTTTATGAAGAATAATTTAGGCAAGTTTGATCAAAATCGTTAGAGCCGTTTTCGAGAAAATTGTAAAAAAGTGTAATATCCATAATATAACAGCTATTTCCGGTTAGTCCGATGCGCTGTATCTTTGCTATTATTGGTCCGATTTTGATGATTATGGCAAGTTTCATCAAAATCGTTAGAGCCGTTTTCGAGAAAATTGTAAAAAAGTGTAATATCCATAATATAACAGCTATTTCCGGTTAGTCCGATGCGCTGTATCTTTGCTATTATTGGTCCGATTTTGATGATTATGGCAAGTTTCATCAAAATCGTTAGAGCCGTTTTCGAGAAAATTGTAAAAAAGTGTATAATCGATTATATGAAGTGGCACTTCCGGTTAGTCAGTTTTGACGAAAATGTTGCTGTGACATCACATGCATGCGCCAACCTTAAATACATAATTTCACTATCGTACAACTTTTCGTTTTTGAGCTGGACTGTTCACATACACACAGATCATTTTGCGAGACTTGGCCATTTGGACTCAGGGGACCTTAAAACGTGTATTTCCGTCGAAAACTCGAATTCGAAAACTTTCACGATCGCAAAAATTTCCCTTACAATATACTTCGTAATAGCTAAGGGAAAGTAAAAATCCATGATATAATAGCTAATTCCGGTTAGTCGGATGCGCTATACCTTTGCTATTATTGGTCCGATCTTGATGATTCTTTTTTTGTTTTTTAGATGATTTAAATACCTCTCATACAAGTCTATAGATAATTTACCATAAATTGCACGCTTTTGAAGGTATGCGTAAATAAAATATTCTTTTCATCTTAACTTTTTTCTCTGCATTTCCTTTGTGATGTACCACATATATGAAAAGTTAAAGACCTTTATGAAGAATAATTTAGGCAAGTTTCATCAAAATCGTTAGAGCCATTTCCGAGAAAATTGTAAAAAAGTGTAATATCCATAATATAACAGCTATTTCCGGTTAGTCCGATGCGCTGTATCTTTGCTATTATTGGTCCGATTTTGATGATTCTTTTTTTATTTTTTAGATCATTTAATTACCTCTTATACAAGTCTAGAGATAATTTACCGTAAAATGCATACTTTTTAAGCTATGAGCAAATAAAATATTCTTTTCATCATACCTTTTTTCCCTGCAAGTCCTCGGTGATTTACTACACAAATGATAAGTTAAAGAGCTTTATGAATAATAATTTAGGCAAGTTTCATCAAAATCGTTAGAGCCGGTTTCGAGAAAAATGTAAACAATTCTAATATCCATAATATAAATACCATTTCCGGTTAGTCGGATGCGCTATATCTTTGCTATTATTGGTCCGATCTTGATGATTCTTTTTTTGTTTTTTAGATGATTTAATTACCTCTCATACAAGTCTATAGACAATTTACCATAAATTGCACGCTTTTATAAAAGTGTATAATCGATTATATGAAGTGGCACTTCCGGTTAGTCAGTTTTGACGAAAATGTTGCTGTGACATCACATGCATGCGCCAACCTTAAATACATAATTTCAGTATCGTACAACTTTTCGTTTTTGAGCTAGACTGTTCACATACACACAGACCATTTTGCGAGACTTGGTCATTTGGACCCAGGGGACCCTTAAAACGTGTATTTGCGTCGAAAACTCGAATTCGAAAATTTTCTCGATCGTAATTCTTCCCCAAACTATATACTTCGTATATAGATAGCTACGGGAAAGTAAAAAGAATAACCATGCCAGATTATAAAACAACAGCACTGAGATCACTACAATGTCATGTCATAAAAATTGTAAACAGAAAGCTTTAATTCTCCACAATAATTTAACAATGTAACAGAATTAGTTTTATTTTTACAAACGGCAGTATAAATTTAAAAGTCTCCCGCGTGTACCAATTACAACACGACTTATTGATAACTTGATGACGCTTACGAATTAATGTAAAAAAACTTAAGTTCTTTGCATCAAGATTTAAACATAAAACTTAGTCTTAATTTCAATGAACAAAAAATAAATAAATAAACATAATATAAAGAAAAGGAAAGGTGATAATTAAATTAAACACTAATTATAAACAATAACTCGCACACACAAATATCTTGTCTTCAGTGCGTCTAATACAGACGTTCTTGGACTCGTTAGAAAGAGGGGAATTTTTGTTTGCAATATATAAGCAGCTATTGGCATTATCTGAGAAGGTCTGCGAAAAATGCGATTACAAAATGAAAACTAAATTGAGATTTTTTGAGGATAAAACTGGTTGTAAATACGCAGGAACACCACGGTTAAAACAAATCAAGTGGATGAAAGAACCTTTACCGAATTTGTTAATCTTTAAAAAGCCTGAATTTGGTTTAAATTTTTAAAAAAAATTGAACGCCTGGATAAAATTTTTATTTTAAGATTGGCGAGTATAGAAGTAAGTGCTAAAACCAAATCTGACGCGTTTTGAATAAAAAAATCCGGTGACAACTTTCCCTTATCAATTTAATAAAATAATCAATTTTTAAAAATTCACATAAACACTACCAACTTGGAATATTTTCAGCAGCAAACACTTCTTCAAGTCTTCTCTCTCAAAAGTACAATAAAGTAGTTTTTTTAGTTAATTTGAGTTTGTCCAGTTTTTTATTTTTTATCATAACCCTCTCCCCCGGAAATTTGCGGACTAAGTTCACATCTATAAATACTTATTTAAATTTAAAAAAAATATGATCTTGATAACATTAAGATTAATGAGCTATAAATTGCAAAATATAAACAATTATTCAAAGAGAAATGGTAACAGAGGAAGTTAAGAAAACAGAAGCATAAATAGTTATTTCTCTAACCTTTCTCCAGTAAGCTTCTTTAATATCACTAATAAAACTAGTATTTAATAAAGTTTATTCCATAATGTAATTTGCCCAGTGCAATATACAGACTTCATAAAATATCACAGAGGATATGAAATTTAGAGGGTCAGTGGAGGGCAAGGAGTTGGAAAAAAGTAAGCTTCAATGAAGAAATGAGGTTTAAAACAAAAGGGCCAGGCAGAGAAAAAAACAACTATTTTACTAGTAACTTATTAGAAGAAACTACTGGTTGATACTTAAAAAAAACTTTAGAACTTAAAAATTAGTTAACTTCGTCAAGTTGTAATTTCAAAATAGGCTATATTAAAAGTGGGAATAACAGGGAGAAATACAATCTTTTGTTTCTAAAAAGAAATTTGATTACCATCAGACACAGCCTCATTCTGTTAAAGCCCAATATTATTTAATATGGTGCATCACAACTGTCAATATTATTGTTACAATATACACCTCAAACATTCAATATATTGATGAAATTTGATATTGAAACTGTAAGGAGGGCTTAAGGATCACAGCTAAGATACTTATACATAACCATGGTTCCATGAACATGCAGAAAAATAACACTTGGTGTGCAAGGTTTAAGTATCAGGTAAAATAAAGGTCCAATTTTTTGTTAAGAGACAAAAAGCAATACCATTAGTAAAAACTATCTTACTCAACATCAAATTTCCCGATGGATACATAGAAGGAAAAGTTGCTTTGAATATTCCAGCATTTACTTTTAATTTGCATAATCTTATTTTTCTTCAAGCAGCAGATGAAACCTAAATATATTCTTGATCAATAAATAAACTGGACTATCATAATTTTGTATCCAATTAAGGAATCTCCATTCTTACCACAAGTAGAAAAATAAAAATAAACTAAATAATAAAATGGTTAAAATATTAAAATTAGGTAGCAACATTTCATGATTCTGGAACATTTTTTAGCATAGTATCGAAAATAGAAAAAAAAGTTACACAAAAAGTAACATATAGATAATTTTAATGATTATTATGGAGATTGCTCTGATGCTTCAAAATATTAGATCAAATTCTGATGTTAGAACACAAATAAAAAGCTAAACCTTTTTTTTAACAGTCTAATAAAACTAAAAAAAAAATTGAGAAAAAATAGCCGAAATTTTATTTTAAGATATTTTGGGATTCTTCTTTCTCCTCACATGGATCTTCAAATGGGAAGAAAACTTTTCATTCCTGATCTTACAGAAATATTCATAAACTATTTTATAAATAATTTAAAACAGAAAGATTATCCAAGGATAAAAACAGGAAATTGTTAAACATCAGATGGTTAGGATCTGATATATGATATTATCAGTTATCATAGAGAGAATAATGAACTGGTTGCATTCAAATTTTTATTATTTACAGTTAAGCAATACCATTCAGTTATACCATTTTCTATGTGTAGTATTCATATTTAGCAGTGCTTTAGGATTATATATTGGAAAGAGTATATAATCTTCACTACTGTTCATAGAAACCAAAAAACCTATTAGCATTTTCTCATAGAAAAAGCAAACATTTTCAAAGAACAGGGTCAAAACGACAGTAAATTTTTATAAACGGCAATAAAGTTTCACACTATTTCTCCTCACATTTTATTTATTTACAAATAACGCTTTTCTCACAATTATTTCACACTCCTTGAAACGTCTGAGTAGGAATTTCACACTTATTTAAAAGTTTGAATGATAAAGAATTTTTTAAAGGATGCAGTTCAATGAAAGGAATATACAAGTTTATGGGCTGGTATTTAAGGAGTGGACAGAGGAACAAGAATTGTACAAATTAAGAATATTGGGAGGCTTCTCAGTTCTAAAGAATCGGAAGAGATACAATACCTAGGAATTATTTGCATCAGAAAACAGGGTAAAGCCACCTTAACTAGGCATGCACACTGTATATATAAGGGAGAGACTGGAGGTCCTGAAGATGAATCTAATGAAACAGTTTATTAGTCTCATTCATTAGCCTATCACTATATACTTAAAAGGCAGTCATATTTAGATTATGATTGAGAAAAATGAGGGAGCTGACAGGTTTTGGAGTGCTTAGAATCACAAAATCTTAGGAACTGTTTAAGTATACCAATGGATTTTCGGGTAATTTGGGAAATATAGTTCAGTATAGGTGTTGGTCAAAAACTACTCCAAGGCTTCTTAACAGAAACATAGAAGTGAATTGGTAGACTATTGAGGTAGAGTTGAGATATAAGGAAGGAAACTAAGAAGGTGCTTGGAACCAGCCGATTAGGATAGGCTGGGTTTTTCAACATTTAGCCTCAATCCATTGCTAAGAACGGATATATTGATAGTATCAATATCTTCTAGTATCTTTCAGATTGTCCCCAGCATTTCAGTAGGATGAAAAGATTAGTAAATTTTAAGGTCATTAGCCTAAAGTGGTTATGTATAGGTATATATTTTTCTTGCATAACATATTTTTAATGCCTTATCATCAATATTATCAGTTTAATATCAATGGCATCAAGAAGAGTTCAGAAAGAAGCCAGTATTGATTTTATATGCAGAAGAAAATAGGAACAGATACAGCTAACAGTTAATAAATCCAAATCTAGTAAAGTTGAACATAAATTTTATTTTTATCAATAAACTTTTTTGATAGAAAACAGGAAAATTAGGAGCAGCTTAAGTTTAAGAAAATTAGGTAATATTGAACTTCCAAATAATGTAGAACATTACTGCAAAAATACGAATATATATATATATATATATATATATATATATATATATATATATATATATATATATATGAAAATAAAATACATTCACAGCTCATGCTTCAATCCTTGCCTGTGACACAAAATCATAAGCTGTGGCGAGTTTCTATTAATGCACAATAGTGATTAACAACTAAGAGACTATAAAATGTAATACTTAAAATTTCTAATTAAATTATTTGAATAACTTCAAACACTCAAAACAGCTTTGTTATAAATTATAACCTGTCTAAAATTTGTATAGCTAAGAATAAGGTATAAATCAATTTTAAACGTTTTTTTTTGGATTAGATCTATTATTTATTTATTTAAAATCAATTACGAATGATACTATGATCAGTAATATTTTCTGGTGTCATAATATATTGCAACATTGATATCCAGCTTTAAATACAACACCATCAGGGAACACAGGACTAAAAAAATACCCAAAATGTAATACTGACATCAATAATTATTAATAAATGTTAGATGGAACTGATACACTATGTATTTGACAATATATCAAAACTAAATATCGAGTCAACTTGTTGACAGTGCAACCCATGGTGGATCCTGGCTTCAGGACATTAAGGAACCATTACTATTCAGCTCTAGTTGGTGTGGCAGTCCTCCATTTGACGACCAATAGGCTTGAGTGCTGGTATTAATATATCGAGTGAAATTTCTTTTCTATGAGTAAATCTAATATTTATAATCAATCAGAAAATCCCATACGAGCCTCTTCCAGGTGTGCCTTCAGTATTATTGACGTTAGAGCCTGTAGAGGGACAAACTTCGACTCGGATCATTACTTAGACAGAGCAGTTTTTAGACATAGACTAAGTAAAGCTTAAAAAGGAAAAGGAAGCAGCAATAGAAGAAGACATGAAAGTCATGAATAGGTGAGCAGAGTACTTAGATTAAATCCTCAACACTGGCTGTTCTACTCAAGAGAAAGCTCCACATGGAACAGAGGAGGAAAGGAATACAGTAGTATAGTGTAATAATATAGTAATAAAGTTATACAGTATGACAGAGAACTGCCTTCCTTTGATGTATTTGAAGATGCCCTAGCTTACTTAAAAAATAATCGCACTCCTGGCGAAGGATAATATCAGTTAACATCCGCATGATGGTATAGAAGGATCAATCTAATTAGGGATTGATAAATTATTTGCCACTTCTATAAATTTGTTTTATTGAAAACTAGTTTCGAATGTTATACATTCATCTTCAGTTCTAAAAACACACAAAAAATTCAAAAAAAGCAATTCAAAATATAGCATATTATATTAAAACAACAAATCAATCAATCAATCGGCGCAACAACCCATTACTGGGTCCTCCTCAAGCAGCTTCCGCCAGTTCGTTCAGTGAAGTGCAGCTGTCCTCCAATTCCGAACACCAAGTAGGGTCCTTGAATCCTCTCCAACAAAACATCTGAGTTTTGGGAGGCCTCTCGGCCGCGTTCCGTGCAAGTCCTCATCGAGGAGTTTTCTCGGGATCTCGTGAACTTTCTAATCCTGGGGACGTGGCCCGTCCAACGAAGCCTGCTGAGCTTAATCATTTTTGCGACATCAGGCTCACTTAACAGTGAATACACTTCTGCATCCGTCCACCTTCTCCATGTTGCACCATTTTGGATAGGGCCATAGATAAGCCGCAATATTTTTCTTTCGAAAATTAAAAGGTCTCTTTCATCCGCCTTTGAAAAAGTCCAGGTCTCAGATCCATATGTCAACAATGGCCTAATCAGCATCTTGTAGTCTTGTTTTAGTGGCTCTCGAGATTAAGCCACTTTCTAAATGACGAAACAGTCTAAAATAGCATCTGTTGGCTGATGTTATTCTTCTCCTTATTTCAGAGGAAATATTAAAATATAGAATACTACATTTTGAATTGCTTATTTTTGAATTTTTTGTGTGTTTCTAGAACTGAAGATGAATGTATAACATTCGAAACTAGTTTTCAATAAAACAAATTTATAGAGGTGGCAAATAATTTATCAATACCTAATTAGAAGGATAATATCCCTGTTGAGATGTTTAAATGTGGTGGGCACCCTCTGCACCATAATTCTTAGCATCTGGATTAATGAGAAAATGCCTTCCAGCTGGTACTCTGGATATATATTACTGATTCTTAAGAAGGGATAAGACCCAATGCCAAAATTAGAGGGGAATCACTCTATTAAATGTGGCATTTTGGTTAGACTAATGGTTGATGAACTCAAAGCCTACTCAGAAATAATCCTTATTGATTACCTATGCGGTTTTTAACCCAATACAGGAACCACAGATCAAATTTTTGTTGTAAAGCAAATACGGAAGAAGTGCTATGTGCGCAATATGGATGTCTATCTAGTTTTCATAGACTATAAGCAAACTTTTGACCATGTCATCTGGCACAAACTGTTTCAAGCCCTAGAAGAATTTAAAATTCCTTACAGATTGATAAACCTTATTAAAATGACTATTACCCAAACCTAATGTATTGTCCTCGTTGGTAATCAAGCCACACAATCACAATTAAAACTGGTGAGGCAAGGAGATATCCAGTCAACCATACTCTTTAATTTAATTCTACATATAGCTGTAGGTAGAATCGTAACTACTACTAACCTTTCAAACCAAATGTCGCAAATTGCTGACTATGCAGATGATATCATCATATTAAGTAGAAGTGAAAGCCCTTTAAAAGAATTACTACTCGAGGTAGACAAGGGGAGTAAAAAAGTTGTCTATTAATTAATAAAGGTAAGACAAAATACATGATATTGTCTACTTCTACAATAAGAAGAAGGCCATGAAATTTAGTTGGAGGCAATTATTGCTTAGAACATGTTGATTGTTTCACCTATCTTGAAGTGTAATTAAACTGTGAAAACAAGAGGAGTGATGAGATCAGAAGTAGAATCAAGACAGGTAACAGAGCCTACTTCGGTCAGAAAAGATTGATGAAATTGAGTCTCTTAACCAGGCAAACCAGGCTTAAAATGTATAAATCTCTGATAAGGCCAATAGTGCGTTATGGAGCGATAACTGGACCCTAAAAGCTTCAGACCAGTTTTGAAAGAAAAGGTCTTTGAAAGAAAACTATTAAGGCATTTATTTAGTACAGTGTGCCACTTGGCGCATTAGAAGAACAGGGAAATTAATGGCCTAATAGGACATAGTAAGGTTTGCCAAATCGAAAGGATAAGTTGGCTTGGTCAAATAGAGGAGTTACCAGATGAACAGATGACTAGAAAAATAATGAGAGAAGAGTTTCAAGGCAAGAGAAGAAGAGGACGCTCCAGGACAAGCTGGATGAGAGATGTGGAACAAGATCTGACCAAGCTTGGAGTGACTGTAAGGAGAAAGGTGCTGCATCGCGACGAATAGAGGAGGATTGTTTGGGAGACCAAAGTTCACTCTGAACTGTAGCGCCGTAAAAGAAGAAGAAATCTAATATTACGAATAGGAGCCAAATCTATTCTGTAATTCTCCAACTCATTAAGAATATGAAACCTTATCATTAAAATGTTCCAAAATCCTATATTTAGACAATTTCTAGGTCTGCAATTAATAATAAAACTGGGTTCCCTTCTTGAAATTTTGTAATCACTACTATATATTATTACGGTAGTATAGATCCCTTTTCCGGCTCTCAGGAGCAATGGATTTTGACATTTGAGGTATCAAAAGAAATAGAATTTCACGGAGAAGTGACGAATCCTGATTTTGTTCCTTAAAATCTTACAAGGGCTTAAATAAAAGTGATGAAAAAACTGGAAGGTTTCAAAACTTTGACGACTGAGAGTCGACGGATCGAGACGGGATAAGTTGGATTTTAAAGATTTTGACGCGGGCATCAAGACCATATACGCTCTTGTGGAGCGTATTGGTCCAGCGTTTTAAAGCATAAAAACCTACTGTTTTTGAGATAACGCACGATATAGGTCCACAAGGGCCTCATGCCATCTTGTGTACGTGCCGTTGTCATGGCAACTTTATATCAATTTGAGTCCGTTTACAAAAACTTTTAATGAGTGGGAAATTATATATTGTTTCCCATGTCCAACCCTAACTGTTAAATATGAATACTACACATAGAAAACGGTGTAGCTGAAGCTTATCGCCTTACTGTTAAACTTAAGAGTTGTTTTCCAGTGGGGTAAGCTAATTACTTATGAAGTATGAACTGTAATTTCAACATAGTCATTACAAACTATGTAGCTTCACCAAATGTGTGTGTTAAATAAAATTTTTTGGTAATATTATATTGTTTCCCTAATATGGCTTACATCTCGAATGTATTAGGGATTAGAATAAGCATTAGTATCTAATGCGAGAGTTCTCGCCAGGTTATACTAGTATTAAATATTTCAGGAACAGTTAACTATCCAACAGCCATAAGTCAGGTGGCAGAAAGTTTTAAAAGACTGAATAATGAACTTAAAAGATAGATAAAAAAATTCAAAATCACAAATTATTGCAATTACATTAACAAACTTTCAACAGAAGATGGAAGTATGTGGAGGCATACTAGAAATCTTTTAAATCATCCTGAGGTGACAACAAATTGCAACCAATTAAAAAAGAAATGGCCACTATTCTCAAACTGAGGAATATCAGAATAAGACTGAAAGAGGTTTGGAAGAAGGATCTACTTACATAATTATGTACGTAAATTAAAATCATGGAAGAGGTGCCACTAAGTACTGCTCTCTCGTGTCTATCAAGTATTTATATTTTTATCTTCCTTCTTCTCATCTATTTTCATTCATTCATTTTCATTATTCTCACCTAATTATTATTCCAACCGCTCTGCAGATTTATAAATAAAAATACTATTTACTTTGGACACTTTCTAGCAGAAATAGTGAAAGCTACAGTATTGCTCGAAATTCTTTGCTTTTAAATGATTTTCATACAAAGGGACTTTAAAAACATATTTGAGACTTTGAGCAACTAAAAAAAAGTCGAAATACTTTTTTTGATGTTTTCCTAATGTTTTCAATTTGTACAATGCAACCCAATGAGTGGGAGGCATTGGTCACATACCAAATTTCCTGATTTTGCAACTGAAATGATGAAAACAGTTCATTTGAGAACCTAAATAAAAGGAATACTTGTTAGATTGAATGATTTGGTTAAAACCTTGCCTATTATACATATATGCCATTATTATACATATATGGGTATTGTGGAGGCAACAAATACACATCATAACACATAAAATGAGCTGTTATCAAGAAGAAAAAATATGAAGAAAGTAGGCAAAAAGATATTCCTCAACCTTTCCTGATTCATGAGAACAATTATGAAATAAGTGTTCTAGACGGGATGCTAGGTCGATAACAGCCGAGAAATAGAAACAAAAAATGGCGATGGAACCTTATTGCAAACACTCTGAACATGGCTGGCTTGTGTGTACATAGGGCTACACAAGGCAAAAGTCCTCAATTATCACATTCAGAATTCCAGAAGGCAGCAAAGCTGGGCCTCTTTTGCATTTTGCCATGGAGTCGTCCCTCTCCAAGCCTCAAGAAGACTGATGGAAATGTTCTCCTCAATTCATCTCAAGATAGGTGTAAACACGCTCATTGTAGCGTAAACACTAGATTCAGTTGTGTTAAATGCAAAAAGAAAATGTACCTAAATTTCTTCCCAGCTTATCTAGGAATCCCAAAATAAAAACTTAGTAATTCAATTTTTCTCTTTGACAATATTTTTTTTTCTTAATTGAATGAATTTAAATGTTAATAAAAATAATGCAGTCCAAATTTTTTTCTTTTCTCTTATTGTTTCTCCTTTATTTCCTAAATTTAAAAATGAAAAAGCTTAATCATCACCAGCCAATGTTTCCAATTGGGAACGTACTGAAAATCCTTTTTTTTTTATTACTTAAAAAATAAATAAATAAATAGTTAAAGATTAACTTTATCAATAAAGGAAAAATGTTTTAAAATCAAAATAATTTCTGAATGACTAAGTTTAGAAGTACTAATGACTTTTCCTTTTTAATTTAAAAGTATGAAATGAGATTCTTGGGGAATAGTGTTTTCAACTATTCATCAACCATATACTAAGGTTTCCACTGCACACCAATGAATGGTTGATCAACTTACTAAATCAAGCGGCCAATTTAACCTACCTTGAGTACTTTGAGAATAATCATAAATAACAGTCTAAAACGTAGGAACTAAAACACAAGATCTTATTGATAAATACATAGTGATGATAAAAAAGGTGCAACAAAAATAAAAAAAAAGTTTGTTGATCTAACCCCCATACAGAAGCAGTCCCATTATGTGACTTTATCAAATGTTTCACAATTACTTGCAATCAATAAAACCATATACTAATTAATCAGGTTTGTTACCATGATTTGTCACTAAAGATATCAAGACTACATTTTAGATTTGTATAACAACCAATAGCAAATGATCAAGGGGAATAATAGGATTCTAACAAGAAAATTAACTAAAATTAAATAATTTTATTTTAATTCAATATTAATACCCATAAATAAATCAAAATACCATAATATTAAGTGAGTTCACTAAGTTCAGAAAAAAATTAATGAGATTCAAAGAAAATTTGGCAACTATATAAATTCAATAATAAATAAATTCAAGAATGCATCGATAAAAAGAAAATCAAAATAAAAAGAAAAAATTAATTTTTAAAATCAAATATAATTATAGTTACTTCATATAACCTACCCAATATTATGGTTTGATATCTTTTATTTGGAAATTGATGAATGATATGGAATTACATTCAATCAATGAATTGAACACTACTCTACAATCAAGCACAGATATATCCTTGAAAACTGAAAGTAAAGCTTGTACAGCATACCATTTAAGAAAATCAACCTAAACAAAGAAATATTACAAACAAAGAAGAGCTAAAAGTCATGATGATTCATTATTAAATTCAAAATAATATAGCTGTCACTAAATAAAAATAAAAGGTTACATTTCTAAAAGTCTATAACTCCAGTTTTTTAAAAAAATCATCAAAATAGAGAAATAACTAATCACTCATTCAATATAACATTGATCTCTATGCATGAACATAAAAAATATCAAAAAAAGTGGAAGATTTTATTTGAAATCTTATCAATATTTCAAAAAGCATACCTTGTTCGCTCAAACTGACATCTATTTCAAATGAATCGCCATCTGAGATTAAAAAATGCACATTTATTTAATATATGAACAGTAATTAAGCAATTAAGATTGTAAATTGTAAAAAAATACTTGCCATCCATGATGAGGCAGATAGAATTTTGTTGTACCACGTGACTTTGAAAAGAAGTTAACAAGGCCTATTTCATGATTAGATAACGTACTGTTTATAGCTAAAAAATACTAATTGACAAAAACATTAGGGTATTTAAGAATCATAACCAGATAATAAAACTTAAAAAAAAGTGGGGGTACGATTCTGGATGAACAAATAAACACATAGGGTTACTAGATCATAGTGACTACAAACCAAAACATTTAAGCAACGAGAATTTAAAAGTTTCAAGTATCAGGGAAGTTTACAATATATTTTTTATGTTTTTCAGTTAACTAACTATCCTAAAAAGAAAAGGTTTAGAAATACGTCAAAATGAAAACCGCGTAAAAGGTTTTAAATTTGTACGCACCTGCTATCTTCCGTTCTTTAAAAGAAACTGCTTATTGGAAATATGAAAATATTTCAGCCTTTAGGCATTCAAGAATGTTCATTTTTTTCTCTTAATTGTTTACAATTATTAAGTATGAAATTTGATGATAAATATGTTAATAGTGCTATTTAATTGAGTGGAATAAGCTTTTCTACTAAGTTTTGTGAATGATTCCTGTTACAAGTTATTAGGAACTGCCAGATTTTTAAAGTTTAGGCCTCTTTTCGAAAATTTACTCTACTGGTAGATTTTCTGTTGGGGATCAATAGCAATTCTATTCTATTGAAATTCTCTTGAAATAATTACCCCATTGAAACGATAACCTCTATGTATCTTGATTCTAATTCATGATTTGATTTGATACAATGTTTTTGGGACCATCTTTAGTTTGTTCAGAAGACAGCCTGTCTTGGGAAAGGACATATGTTTCATTGATGCTTATTCTGAACAGTCATGATCAATGGAATTTGACCAATCAAATCTCATTATTTACACTTATGGGAGTAAAAACTCCTTGAAGTGATCTACTAAGCAGCTATGGGTTTTCTACCACTACTCTAGGAAAACTATGGTCTGAAGTAATGCAAGGCTGAACCAACATGTTTAGGAAATCTATTCACTACCAAGTTGTAAATGCCTAAAAATATATCATACAACCATAAATCTTTTTGGTATATAATGGAAATAAACAAAATAAGAATTATTAATTGCATGTATTACTTTATGGAACTTATAAATGATGACTTTCAAAAGCCCAACAAATTTTTTTTATTAGGAAAAGCCATTTAGTATTTTAAAGGAGTAGAGAAATCAGCTGCTCAAACTGCTATTGTCAACAAAATAATACTTTGATATATTTATTGATATATATATTTGATAAAGTAGCTATTTTTCCTATTGCGGATTTAAATCTTATTATAATAGAGAAATTAGAGTTAATTTTTTATTTTAAAAACAAAAGTAAAGCTTTCTTCTTATCGAAAAATTAATGACATTTAATTATAAAGTGGAGAAAACTTTGTCATAATTTAAGGTAACTTGTTTCCAGGCTTACTTGATTAAGAATTTCAATGTTTATATTGTGTTGGAATAAATAAAATGTCAGTTTCTAGGGTACAAGGCAAATGAAAGAAAAATTAATTTTAACAATGTTATTTTACTCAAAATAACTTCTGCTAGCTTCAATACATATCTTTCAATGCCCAACAAGGTTTTTTATCTCTTGTTCAAAGAAACTTTTTCGCTTTAAATCAATAAACTCGAGAAATGAAAAAATTTCCCTCTTTTTCATAATTTTTTTAACGTTAACTGACAAACATGTGGTATGGCATTGCCATGAAGAGGTATAAGTCCTCTCTTGTTGATAAGAGCTGGAACATTTTCTTTAATTTTTCATGAAACATGTCTATATCTGAGCAGTAAGAGGCCTCCATAATAGTCTCACCAGTTTTTAAAAAATTGTAATCAATAACACCAGCAAACCCCAGCAACTTTCACCATTACCTTTCTTGGGTTTAATGGAGATTTCCTTAATAATCCTGCTGATCATCATCCAACCATTGCCCACTTCTGTGATTATCATATAACACCCATTTTGATGTTTCGAAACGCTTCGGACACATTATGTCCATGTTTAAAATTCATAACACATAATTTCTCAGATTCTATTGATGACGAAAAAAATCACCAACACTTGATTTTTCACAATAAACTGAAAGATATGACATGAAAATGAAAGAGAAATGTCTAAAGATTAATGTAATACCCATATACATTGTGCTAGTGTTTGTAAACAAGAGATGGTTTCTTACTTTAATGATTTCATCAAAATAAACAAATCTGATATTTCATATGTTCCAAACCAATATTTCCATGATTTGTTTTTACTTTTACTTGTAAACTTTTAATATTATGTTTAATTATTTGACTATTTTGTTAAATAAAGCATAATTCTTCTTATTTTATCATTTTTCCTGGAACTGATCTTATTTTTATTGTTCTTCTTTAGTGTTATTTGATTACTTGTCCTCCTTTGATAATTATATTTTGCCAAGGTAATGTTTTATACAATCCTATGATTATTCAATCTATCTATAAAATGTATCTTTGTTTTTTAATTGAAGAAAGCTTACATAAAAATGTGTACAAAGAAGAGAGAAACAGCCAGGTAATTCTGCAGACTCCTCCCACTTCCCCAAAAAAAGGAGACCTAAAATCGATGATTGAGGATTTTGATGTTATAAAGTTGAGACTTCTGCAATAGGTTAAAAAGTTTCTTCATTCTTCCACCAACAAATGCTTTTGGCTGTTCATATATAACCCAAGGATCCAGAGACCCAAAAGAGGTGGAAAAGTTATAGGAAAGTTACTAATAACAAACTACCAGGAATCTATGGGATTCCCACGGAAATGCTTAATTGAGAGTAGGGGTTTGTTGTGTACTGAGATCTGGAAAAATAGAACAAAGGGCAAGTATGTGAAGAATGTTTTGCAATAATTTTATAACAGTTATAAATTAGTCTTGTGATTTAGGTAAATTAGACTAAATTTACTGAAGAATAACACTGCTATGCACGATTAAGTGTTTTGCGTTCTGTTATTAAAGATATAATAAAGGAGTATTAAGGTAAGTTTATTTAGAAAAATAAACATGAAAAATTGAAATAACTATTATTGTTAAATTGCAGAAAATAAATTAGGGATTATCACATTTGTTTTTTAAATTTAAATAATAGCTAAGTTAGCAGTCATGGTTTGTCTGGAAAATGAAATGACAGCCTGGTGGTATAGACTAGTTAAAATGGATTAAATATCTTTCATTAATAAAATAAATATTTCTAAGTTTATTAACAATTGAAAACATCTTTCATTAAATTATTTTCTGATGAAAATTTTTGGATAGTTTAGATTGTAGTCTCATCATTTCTTGGGGTTATTGCTTTATTTTATGAAATTTGTTTCTATGATAGTGTGAAAAAATTTTTACTAAATTAGAGTATTGAAATATGTGTTCTATTGTCAGGAATTTGTTGCACTTGTGCCAGATCTTTATTGATAAAATATCTTTATTATTAATGCATGATCTATCCACATTAATATGAAGGCTTCTTCCTATCGGGGCTTACGATTTGAGGTTCTTCAAGGCAGTAATGTTGGTTTTATTTTCTTCAATTTACTTGGAGGACTTTCGTCCTACATTTCCTACCATTCTTCTTAAGAATGTGCCATATTTCTGTTTTATTTAATATGGCATGTTCTTAATAAAGACTAGCTACTTTTTCAGTCGTTTGATTTCCATATTGCTCATCCATATGAACTGAACCTGAACATTCTTGTTGAGTTATTTAATAAATTTGATGCATTCTTGGATCTATGTAATTTTGCTGTTGTTGAAACACATTATTTCGTCCTTCAAACACACATTATTTAGCTCTGAGGGAGTAGGAGATTATTATGATGTTTTCTCTAAGAGTATGCCTGGATATGCAGAGCCATCCTAAGATATTCGGCACACGTAATCTTCTAAAAATAATGTGACCTTCTTTGAAAGATAGGCATACATATAATATTTTCTATTTCATTTATAACAGATCATTTGCTTAATTTTGTCAGGAAAAGATTTTGAATAAAAATAACTAAAATACTATTAACAACAAAACAGTGTAACACCTATAAAAATTGCTGCCCCCAAAAGGCTTGGGTCCATGGCTACAGCCCATTTAGCTCTGTGTATATGTGAAATGCTGAAGAAATGGAATTTTATCCTGCAGTTTATTTATTATTAGTATATTAAGGGGATAACCTTTACTTATAGGTATCTTTAAATGGTATGATAGTGTAAGCTGTTAAGATATCTGATTCATCTATAAATTATAGACTATTAATTATAGATTATAGTATTATTTCATGGGTGCCAATTTCATTTTTTCAAGACATCCCAATCCCCTTTATGCCCAATGCCTTACTATACGTATATAATAAATTCTAAACTGAAGACAAATCCTCGCCGGCAGGTTAATTATAACTGATATACATAAATTATTTAGCTTTTATGTTTTTACTCCACAAACTACAAAAACATAAAGGGGCTCTAGCCCTTCCTTGCTCACATTTATGGACACACATATATTATTTGGCATTTTATCTTAATTTTTATATCTTATATATAACATATTTTATTCTGCTGGTCGAATGGTCTTCTTGGTATATTTTGACAGCTCTAGGTGTATTATTGCCCCCTGAAAGGTTCATGGTGGTGAGTTAAAAATATCTAGATTTTTATTTGGTGATTAGCAACTGACTGTTGGCACCCGAAATGGAACTATTTAATTTTTATTTTGGAATTTCTGATATCTTGTGTTGGGAATATATTTGTGAGTGGAATGCGAAGTATTTAGATATAATTTGGATATAATATTTATTGCTATTTTTTGTCTGGATTACATTTGGTGATTAGCAACTGACTGTTGGCAGCCGAAATGGAACTATTTAATTTTTTTTTTTGAATTTCTGATATCTTGTGTTGGGAATATATTTGTGAGTGGAATGCGAAGTATTTAGATATAATTTGGCTATAATATTTATTGCTATTTTTTGTCTTCTAAAAAGAAGCAGAACTATTCATTGCTGGGACTAATTATTGGACTTGTACAGAATGGTCCTTTTAATAACCTACGTGATGGAATGTATCCAATTTGGTGAGTGTAGTTATGCTGAGCCATATATGAATAAATCATAACCAATAAGAACAAATTATTGAAACATAAATTTTTAGGAAGGTAGGCCCTGTCTAGTAGTAGATGGTAGTCCCCAAGATTGTCTGATACTTTCAAAATGCTTTGCTTCTTTATGCAATTGTTTTTCAGAGTCTTCGTTTATCATGTAATCTTAATATGGGAGTACCATTTAGTTCCAACTTGGAAAGAAGATGATCTGTTTGTTTTATGTCTGCTATTTTAATCTAATAACTGCTAATTAATAACTCATCTCTACAAAGGAGGAATTTTGTGGAGGGTGAAAAATCATTGTATTAAAAAAAAGTTGTAGATTCTTTATATCAATTTTATTTTAAAATACTAAAGATTATAAATTATAAGATAAAAAATAACTTCAGCCATAATTTGAGAATACAGAAGATCATATTTGGTTTCTTGCCGATTCAATATAGCACAAATGAGTTATCTTTTTATTTCAGTTTCGTATTTTATCTTGGGGTGTATGCACCGAGAAACCAAGAACTTCAGGCAAGTAAAGATACATTTGAGGAGAGTTTGAGGGAAGCTTTGGAAAAAGTGCGGCCTAATGCGGAGATCATCCTAACTGTTGATTTCAATGTGAGGGTTGGCAGTCGGGTGATTGGACGATTTGATGAGAAAATGGTGACTGCTTTGGCGGGAGGCTCATAGATATCTGTGAGTCATTCGATCTAAAAATTCAGAACACCTTCTTCAGGCACAATCAGATCCATCAAAGCACGTGGAGCAAGCCGGGATTCCAGCCCTAGGTTTTAGATTATTGCATTACAAGGCAAAGATGCTCATTTAAGGTGGAAGATGTGAGGGTTTTCAGAGGATGGGAGTGTGGTAGTGACCACATGCTGAGAGCCAAGATTCTCTTCCTCTCGAGGATGTATTGAAGTAGCCAGGAGAAACGGGATACACATAGATTGGATGCTTCTAAGTACAAGTTGCAGCTTCTGGATGACATGAGTGTTAGAATCGTATAGAGATGGTGGTTGGATGAGAGGATTGTTCTTTTCTTATGGGCAAACAGTGAAGAAAAAGTATGGGCATTTAAGGAAATGTGTCCATTTGGCGGCAAGAGAAGCTCTTGGTGAGGAAGAGGAGGGAGGTTTGCAGGATTTGAGAACACAGGAAGTAGCTCAGCTGGTAAGAGAAAAGAAGCTAGCCTATGGAAAGTATCTTTCTTCTACCAGGAGAGATGATTGGGTGGCATATAGGATCCTGAACCGGAAGGTGAAAGAGCAGGTGACAAAAGCCAAAAACGATTCATGGGAAAGAGTTTGCATGTGAATCAACAGTACTTTAGGGTTTAATCGAATCCGGGAATACTGAAAAAGATGAGGACAGCAAGAAAGGGAAATTTGTTATCTCCCATTAAGGAAAAGAATTGGGAAAACCCTCCTAAGCGAAGATAGACCTCAGTTTGTGTATCAGGAAGATGACATCGAGCCTGAAGAAGCAAAGCTACCAGTTGAAGTGGAGGGGAGTGATGTTCGGTGGGCCCTATCAAAGGCAAAGACTGGCACATCTCCGGGACCAGGTGGAATTGCTATGGAGCTCCTAAAAGCTGGAAGTGCGAAACTAGTAACCCATTTGACGGATTTGATTAACCATGTTCTTAAGGGAGATGATATCCTGGATGACTGGAGGGCTGGCTACATATCGCCAATATACAAAAAGGGTGACAGGAAAGTGTGCCGGAACTATCGAGGAATCTGCGTGCAAAGTTCCGTGACCAGGACCATGGGTAGGCTGCTCCGGGACAAGCTAGAGGAGGCATACTTTATCCCTCAGGAGCAAGTAGGTTTTCTGGTCATGTACAGACAACATATTTGTTCTTCGCCAACTCATTTAGAAATCCCAAGAAAGGAAGCAGGAACTCCGTATGGCTTTTGGAGATGTGGAACAGGCTTATGATAATGTGCCAGAGACTGTGGGTAACATTTAGAGAAGCAAGCATTAGTGGTGCAATGATAAAGGCTGTGAGGCACTTATACAGCGACGACATGTACCAGATAAGATGTGGGAACCACCTTTCTGATCCTTTTCATGGTACCAAGGGATTGAAGCAAGGATGTAGCATGTCACCCACTCTCTTCAAGATATATCTGCACAAATCAGTGAAGCCTTGGTACGAGGAATGTGGGAATGTTGGACTGTTCATCAATGACGAACAGTTGCTATCCTTGTTTTTCGCTGACGACCAGGCCGTTTTTGCAAGGTGGAAGGTCTATCTCGAAATGATGGTATATAAGTTAGGAATCTGTTACGAAACAGTGGGCTTAAGAATCAACTTCGAGAAGACCGAGTGCATGGCCATTGGCGATACTGATACTGGTGCGCTTCAGGTAGACAGGGAGGCCAGTAAAAAGGCTAATATATTTAAGTACCTGGGTTCTTATTTCGATGCTACCAGGTCGTCTAAGCACGACATTAGAAAGAAGGTGGAGCAAGCTAGTAAGGCTACCCGAATGTTGCATCCAGTCCTCTGGAATACAGAGATTTCCAACGAGAACAAATGCCGAATCTTCACAGTCATTGTGGAGTCTATTCTGACATATGCTTCAGAAACATGGACAATGAACCTCCGTTTGTACTCAAAGATGCAGGCGGTTGAGCTGGATTTCTGGAGGAGGTGCCTCCATGTGACCAGGCTGGATAGAATTAAGAATGAAGTAATTTGCCAGAGGATGGATGTGGGTACATCAGTAAATGAATTGATCGGGGCACGCCACCTAAGATGGTACGGTCATGTGAAAAGATGTTGGACGAATGTTGGCCAAACCGATTCCTGGATTGGGTTCCACAAGGGAGGAGAGGACGAGGATGGTCCAGAAACAGGTGGATGGAAGGAATCCAGGAGGAAATGGCTGGCCAGGGTCTGCAGGAGAATGATTGGCTGGATCGAAGCACTTGGGGCATTGCGCTGACCAGTTGAGGCTATCCTTGTTGGAACGCCTATAAATGTAAAAAAAAGGGTTTTATCTTGAAATGAACTTTAGCTATAATTTTAACTATGTATGGACTAATACCTTGAATATACTCAATATGTTTACTTTCAAGTCATTTCAATTCTAATATTACTATTATCGTTATTATTAATTTTCAAAATTATAATCTCATTTATTGATATATTATCTTTAAAATAAAATGTTTATGGCGCCCATTGACAATACCTTGCTTGGTATGGTCTTTACCACATAGTCAAATAAACTGTTAGGGATTTATTTATATTTTGAGTGACTGGAAATCGACAACTATGATATGTGTAAAGTTATAGTAATGGAAACCATCTTTCAAAGCAAAGCATTGGATATTTATGATGTGTACTGAAATACTGTTAGACATTTTTAACTTTATTGTTGGTTTAGAATTTTTATATTAATAGTAAAGTTGAAAACAATTATCGAACAGGTCTAAAGCATGCTTATACTTTAATTTTTTTAGATTTGGTTAAATGTGAGTTAAATAAAGTTTGTTTGATAAGTTCTTTGAGTAGCTAAAAATATTTTAGACTGCTACAAAATCATAGTAAAGAGATTTATTGAGACCGGTTATTATTATTACAAATGTTCTTAGCTTCTAATTCTTCTTAGCTTAGTGAAGTTTTGCTGTTGTCAGATCCTATCATTAAGGTGCTTGGTGTTCACATTTGAAATATGTATCTAACAATAATTGCGAAATGATTTATGTTATAAAGAGTAGGTGCAATGATTTGTTATGGTCATCCATGAGGTTTAAGTACTATAGGTAATTACATCTCTCCCTTTTACTGAAAATAATTTCCTTTTTATGTTTGACATTTTATAACTCCCACATTGTAAATATAATCAAAAAGTACCTCAGCGAAATTAGTGTTCACTCTCATAAATAACTACCAAGGAGCCATCAGGAGAATAGAACCTTGAACCAGACCTTGAAATTATTCTTGGATTGCGAAAACCACTGATCAAGACTATTGAACACTCCCAACTGACAAAAATCTATCCGACAATAAGATTCATGTATGAAAGGAGATGATGTAGATCAAATTATGGAAATGGCTTGCTAAGAATACATGATGGATTTTTTTGTGTCTTTGAAGAAGAATGGATTAGGTAAGTTTTTTTTTTATATTCTTACTTAATTGAAAAATAAATATTATTAAAAAAAAAAATTTTAATTTAACAGATTCTATAAATCTCTTTTATTATTGTTAGTTAAATATTTCATGGATAGGGCAACACTTCCTATGATTATAGTTCTTTTATACATTATTTACTTGGCATTTGTTAAAGAAAAAAAAAATTATTTTAAATTTCAATTCGTGTCCAAAAGGAAACTTGATCTCTATTCTTCTTATTTCATAACAGATTGAGTCCTTTTCTGTGTTATGTATTTAACTTAATTAAAGAACAGATTAAATAAAGTTGAATCTCTTCAGAAATTAGTTTTATAGATATTTTGATATATTGAAAAATATCAATTTTTCATCATAGACTTACAAATGTTTATGGTACATTTACAAAAACTTTATAAAAAAATTACACTTGAATTGATATGGCTGAAGAAATTTTGAAGAAAAAAATTAAAGATATTTATATTTTTTTTTAAATTTTACAAACTATGCATTTTATTACAAATTATTTGCATACATATTTAATAAAGGTGCAAGCCAATAATCTATATATGTAGTACAGACATATTGAAAAACAAATACGTCATTTGATCTATGAGTATGTAGCTTCAAATCTCTGTAGTTAATAAAAAAAAAAAAAAAAAAAAATCAATATACGGAAATTCAATTTTAATTAGGAATTATTTTTCTAATAAAAATTTTCAATTTATGGGGATTTAACAGAAACAGGAATAAAATTTAATATAATTGAGTTTTTTTCAGTTGCTTGAAGCTTATTTTCAACTTAGATGAAAGGTATGATATATTCTGTATGATAAGTACTCCCTTATCAAACTGGTTGGAGCTTATTTATTGCCTGCTTATAAAAATTAATTAGATTGAAGAAACCAATAGTTATAGCTTAATCCATTACCTTTTTATTGGAATAAATGTAAGTAATACTTGATTAAAAGAAAAAAAATTGCTACAAAATTTTCTTGAAGATTGATGAATAAGAATTGCAATTTGTCAATCAAATTATCTTAATTTTTGTGGATAAGATCAGTCATATATGTTATTGTCTGATGATGCATGAATCTGTTTATATTTCAGTTTACTTAATTTATTTTGCGACTTCTTTCAACTGATGAAAACCATGATTAATAGGAAAACTTATTTCTGTTTTTCAAGGTCATTCTTTTCGTTCAGACTGGTTAGGTACCCAACTTAGGAGCTGTTATTATGATAAAGTGGTTCTTGTTACTAAAACATTAGCTTTCAATGTTATTATTATTAATAATTTTAAAAGAAAATTGGCTTCTTTCAGCACTATGCATTGAATAAGTTGCCGGTGATATAAAAACAGAATTAAAATGATATACTCTTCTGACAGTTTACTGAGTAAATAGGCACTGATTGTCTTTAAAAATTGACTGATTTATTTTATAATTTATAAACTAGAATTTGTACAATTTTATTTTTAAAAAAAAATATGATGAAAGGTTTTAGTTTTGAACATTTATTCGATTTCGAAACATTTTATTATTAGTCAGACTTGGGCATGCCAAACTTTTCTGACTTAAGTGACTGCCATTAACTTCGGCATAAAAAAAAAAAAGGGTGACAAAAACATGGCGAATTCAAGAAAGTTCATGTACAAGAAATTCTAGTTTGAACATGATATTCAATAATGGAAATTTATAATTTTTATTTATTTATTTTTTAACATTTAAATTATAAAATTTTAACATTAAATTTATTTTTAACTTTAAACAGTATTTATGTTTATTATCATTTATATTTAATTTCTTTAGTAATCAATTTATAATTTTTGTACAAAAATTGTCTTTTAGAAATGAGAAAAATATTATTCTTTCTGTAAGTTTAACCACTAAATAATAATTTAAAAAATAAATCATGATGTAAAAGTTGGACCAATTACATGAAGGCAAGCAAAAAAATACCCCTGAATGACAAGAGCAAGATAGATTGAAGAATTTTCCTGAAACTGAAATTAAAATATCTTGGTTTCACAATTATTGGAGATAAGTATATTGAGATTTATCAGTGTATAGTTTGTGAGAAAATAGAGCCTTCTTCTCCTTCTTGAGAAACCTTTAACTGAAGATGTAATGAATGAAAGATGTAATGAAACATTTAAAGCCTTCTAATGGGCCACAAACTCCCTATTTTTAGAAAAACTTTGTTGTTTAATAAGCCTTATGTCCATGTTAATTAAGTTGAGGTTTGTGACAGAATAAGCTGAAATTCTCCTCCAGTTTTGTAAAACAATTATTTGATGTGAAATTCTGTCTCCTCTAAGTACCAGTGTTTTTAGTAAAATAATTACAATAAATTATTACAAAGCTTATATTTATTTTTTCTGTGACCATAAAAAAACAATTTTTATTTATAAAAAATAAAATTAAAGCCTTTTTCTGTCTCCGGTACTCTTCAATATAGTCCTAGATAGAGTAATGAAGGAGTTATGGGTCAAAAATAGCGCGGGGGCAAAATTAGGAACCAAAAAGAATAACGTCAAAGTAAGTTGTCTGGCGTATGCTGATGATCTGGCTCTCCTGGCGGAACCTGGGGATGAAGCAATAGGGCAGTTGAACACCCTAAAAGAAGTAGCGGAAAGAGTGAATTTGCGAATATCGTTCGAAAAAACGGAGATGATGTCTACGGATTGAAACTTTCGGTTAAAAGCAGTTAAAACAAAGTATGGGGAAATCAGAATCACAAATAGCTTCAAGTATTTAGGGGAAATTATTTGTAGTAATGGGTCCGAGAGAAAGGGTATGGAGGAGAGGTTGGTCAAGATGGAAAGACTCAGCTTTGCCACCAGTAGCCTATACTGTAAAAAGGGTCTTTCAATAAGAGCAAAAATAAGACACTACAATACAGTTGTCAAACCGGTTATTCTGTATGGAATGGAGACCGCTTCTCTTCCTAGCGTAAAGAAACTTTTGGGAATAGAGAGGAAGATTTACGGGCCAATAAAATTACCGGAAGAATATAGACTAAGGCCTAGCAAAGAATTGTACAGAGAAATGGATGACCTGGAAAAGGACATTAGGTTAAGGAGGCTGCGTTTCTACTGTCATATGGTCAGGATGAACCCGAACAGAATAAATAGGGAGATCTTTGGGAGGATGTGGAGATATAAAGGGACTGGGGGGTACATCAAGCAGATAAAGGAAGGAACGGGGAAATTGGGGATCTCAAGTCAAGACTGTTTCGATAGGGGAGAGTATGGGGAAAAATTAATGAAAATAAAGGTCCTTGTGGATGCCAAAGAGGTGAGAAAGGGAAGAATATGGAGCGAGGAAGAATGAAGAAGAGGTGGGAGGAGAGGAGGAGAGGGGAGTGTGTGGGGAGAGTTAGAGTTAGGAAGAAATGATATTCGCATAGTCTGTAAGGCCGTTTCGTGTCAAAAAAAAAAAATAAATAAAAAAAATAAAATAAAATATTAAATGTGGATTGGTATAACAAATGAAATTTACAAATTAACTTAAAATTAATAAAATTTAATATTCCTGATGATAATATAAAATGTATTTTAATCAAAGTTTTCAATGTGCCCTCCACCCTGGGCATAACACGCTCTCGTCCTTTGCAACACGGCATTAGCTGCTGCAAGGACCTCTGTCTTGTTAATCCTCATTTCATTGCATTTTTTAATTATTCTCTCAAGAAGCTGGTCCTTTGTCAAATTGAAAAATTGGAATCAACCATTGTCTTCAACTTCCTTCGAACATAAAAGTTCAGTGGATGTTAAGTCCGAACTTCTGGCCAGCCATCTTACCTATCCATCTATCCCCAAAATACTTGTAAAGCCATGCAGTCACTTCTCGGCCACTGTGAGCTGGACAGCCGCCCATTTGAATCCAACTACCTTTCCGCTGTGCAAGTGGAATATTTTTCAAAAGTGAAGAAGCTCATTTTCTAGTACCTCAAAGAAATGAGCCGAATTAAATCTGTAGGCAATGAATATAGGCTCATCGAGATACTTTCCCTTATCACAATCCACACATTCATGTGAAACAAACCACAATTTTTGTCTCAAGGCCTAAAAAGTATTTAATTTATTCCTCCGTGAATAATAATGAAAATCGATTGAATAATATTCTTTTTCAGTAATCCCATCGTATGCTCACCTTATGTACGTTTTTATGAAAATAATTTAGGCAATTGGCTGGCTTCATTTTTTGAAAATGTTAAATAATAATAAGCTCTAATCTTCAACTGGTATTGATATCCTCTTTGTCTTGTGGCATGAGGATTTTCATTTACCCAATTACGGCTATTTCTGAAATTAAATACCCCATTTCTGATAAATATAACTTTGTGAGAATAAATGACTCTTTTACGAAAGTGGGGTTCTTCCCATGAAATTCCAATGAACCATTTAATAAACTGGATTTGGAAGTCTCTATTCTGGTCAAGCAAATACTGGACAGGTGTTAGGTGGAATGGACATCTGCAATAATCATATCTCAATTAGAAAAATTATACTTATTAATCAACTAAGTACTCCAGTCCAGTCGAATCTCCCTGTGAATTGTTACAAATTGTTACCCCACCCAGGCTGCTGCACGCACTTGTACTTGGCTCTTCATTGAACTCCTAAGGATCCGCTCTGAATTGAGAACAACTGGATGTCCTGCTCTCGAAGATACATTTGAGCCTGTCTCCTTAAGTCCTCGGTATATGCTTTGAATGATTTTACGGTGAGGATGAGGTTTGTTTCGGAATCGCCAAGCATGTTCTCTTGCAACTTCCTCCGCATTACCGTCAGCAACACCATAGCAAAATACGATGCCTTGTTACCCATAATTAGTGTGAATGATGATTAACTGAGTATTAACTGAATAAGCAGAATATTTAGCCTCTATCTGGATAAGGCATCTCTAGTTACTCAGGAGCATCAAAAGAATATTTAGTTGGATCCATTCCCACAATTCCCAGGACATATTGAAAATTTTCATTGAAATACCATTCATTGAAATACCTAGCTGGATATGATAGGACCTACAGATCTATAGTATTTGAAGCAATGGCAGATGCGAAAATCCCTCCTAAACCTGATATCTTTAGCCAATATGAATATGAGGCCCTCTAATTGTCAGATAAGAGCAAACGGAGAATTGTTCAAACCCATGAAAATAAAGAATGGACTGACAGGGAGAAGCTCTGGTCCCCATATTGTTCAATTTAGTTCTGGACAAGATTCTGAAGAGTGCAAATTTAGACGGAACTGATACAATATTGAATAAATCACTATTAATATGAAGATGGTATAATCATTGTAGGAAGAAGCAGGCAGGCAAATGATGAGGCGTATGGCTATGTTTCTGGCAATCTGCAATAGTTTCAGAAACTGCATTTACTTAATTTATTTATATAATATATTCTGTATTTGTATCAGTCCCAGAAGGGAAACCGGTCAATTAAACTGTATTTTAACTTAAAAGGCTAGAGACCGCAGGCCCCCTGCTATGGTCACTAGATTTGGATATTATAAATACAATTGGAGATCCCTTTCATCCCCGTATTCTCAAAACATAGCCTTGCAAGGGGAAGCAAGAAGAGCTGGTCTCGAAATAAATATTGAGAAGACCAAATTAATGATTATAGAAAGAATAAGAAGACAGCACCCTGCTTTCTATGACAACGCTGGTGAAAATATTGAAGTAGTGTCCGCTTTTACATATCTCGGATCTCTAATGACACTTGTAGCAAATGAAGCAGAAGAAGTAAAAAGAAGGATTCTAGCAGGTAAAAGAGCGTACTGTGCACTAACAAAATTGATAAGTGATTAGACCAGTGATAACTTTCTTCTTCTTTTCCTTGCACTACAACCCGCTAGCGAGTCATGGCCTCCGCCAACAGCAACCGCCAGGTGTTCCTATTTTTTGCTGTCACCATCCAATCTCTCACTTCAAACTTCTTTGCATCGGTGTCCACACAGTCCCTCCATCGCAACTTGGGTCTTCCGACGCATCATCCACCATGAAGGATCTCAGTCAGAAGCTTCCTTGGTGATAACCTATGAAAGCAAAATCTGGATTATGAACAAAGCAACAGCTGAAAGACTTGATAGAATTGAAAGAAAAGTGTTGCAAAGAATGCATGGAGGCTTGTATGAAGAAGATGGGAGATGGCGCATTAGAAAAAATAAGGAAATATATAAATTATTTAAGGGCCTGTGCTTATCTGACACCATAAAAATTAATAGGTTGAGATGGTACGTTAACCATGGGCATGTTAACCAGATAGGTGAAGACTGGCAGATCTCTTGGCAAAAAGATTTACCAAGACAGTATCTTCGCGACAAGGAAAAAGGGAAGGCCAACTTGTACTTTGATCTACTATCACAACCTTAAGTTTCGGATATCATTTATAGAACACCATGTACCATTCAACAATATGGTACCATTCATGTTAAATATGAATTTTTTGGCAGTTTTTAAAAATTGAAGAGAGCATGTGTTTTTTTACAATTTTCAATACTTTATTGCAAAATTGTCACAAAACATTTTGTTTCTAAAATTTTAAACCAAATTAAATGAAAATAGGTTGGTTGATTTTAAATAAAATTAGAATATCAATTTCATGAAAAGCTTTAACATCAGTAGATATTGACTGAATAAAACTAAACAGAAAAATAGAATGATAAAATATCTCTTTCATGATGTATTTATTATTTATTTTTTTAAGAATAGTAGATATTAAGTAATATGTGGTAATGTGATATTTATTTCTATGAATATGTTGGTTTATGTCACATATATGAGTGATTCTCATATAATTTTATATTTTGTGCCCGATAAAATTGTAAGTGCCAGCTTTTTTTATTTTAAGCATATCTGTTTGCTGCATATTATAAATCACATTGGAAGTATTTCTGTTAGAAGCAATTTAAGGCAGAATACCCCAAACGTCACTAGCTTCCCCTGTCCCAAGCCACAAAATTACTGGTTCAAAGTGTTATCGCTCTTAATAGCATTACACTATTTAAAAAATAATATTAATGCAGTGTTATTTGGGGCCTAAAATATTATATAATAAAATATTATATAAAATAATATATAATTACCGATTTTGCGGACACTTGATCGTACCATATTTCATAATTAAAAAGGATTATTTGTTGAACTTCAAAATAATTAGACCCATTTTGATCTAAAGAAATTCTGAAACTACTAACCCCCTGAAAATACTTTCTGAAAACACCTGGAGGTGTGGAGAGAAACCAAGTCCCCATAGACAAATTTTCTCGAGTCCCAACGATAAATTTTCTCAGGCTCCTGTGAAAAGTAAATTCACCACAGAAGCCTAACCTCGTCCTTGTGAACGCATGCAATAAAAATATTATGCAAAGATATTACATAATTATAATATAATATATATAATGCTATGTGAAAATATAAAAATAAAGCCTGGGCCGCCGGAATGGGTCCCGTTCGAGTCCTGGACCTTGGGAGAGCAGCCCTTTTAGTCAGAGTTGAAAACACTAAATTGAAGGGTACAAAAACGCCTTATTCGTTTGTTATTATTAATATTAATTAATTATATTAATAATTTAATAATATATATTGATTATTATTATTATAATGCCTTACTTGTTAAGCTCTGACTAAAAGGGCTGCTCTCCCAGGGTTCAGGACTCGAACGGAACCCATTCCGGCCGCCCAGGCTTTATTTTTATATTTTTACATAGCATTATATATATTATATTATATGTAATATCTTTGCATAATATTTTTATTGCATGTGTTCACAAGGACGAGGTTAGGCTTCTGTGGTGAATTTACTTTTCACAGGAGCCTGAGAAAATTTGTCATTGGGACTCGATAAAATTTGTCTATGGGGACTTGGTTTCTCTCCACACCTCCAGGTGTTTTCAGAAATTATTTGAAGTTCTTAAGGTCAAAATGGGTCTAATTATTTTGAAGTTCGACAAATAATCATTATTAATTATGAAATATGGTACGATCAAGTGCCCGCAAAATCGGTAATTGGGTCCGGCCTGAACACGCTCTCCGCCCTTTTTAAAAAAAAAAAAGTTTTTCCACAGAATGTGAGAAGAATTCCAAAAGAAGCAGGATATGAAGGGAGAGTATCTAGGGGAAAACCGTTTGTTCCTGAAAAAATAAAAATGTTTCGTAAAACAGTTCCAGAATCATCAGACAATTTTTGGAAAATGCAATTGTTTGCTATGAATTTAAATTCAATCTTGTAGGCCCCAAATGACCTAGTAAAATTTGGAGAAGGGAAAAAAAAACCTTTTGTTTTATTTTTTTTTTAAATAAATTATTTTAAATTTTAATGAAAAAATTGAAATGTCTGAAAATTTTGATTACTAACTGTATCATTACGGGAGTGTATTGACGGGGAATTTAATGATACTACATTACCTTTTTTTTGTCTCGCATGAATTGCAAATATTGTTACTAATGTTGTTTGGTATCACTTATTTATTAGATGATATTAAACAAATTAATAAATATTATTTTATTATGTGGTAACACTGCACTAATATTATTTTTTAACACTTTGAACCAGTAATTTTGTGGCTAGTGACGTTTGGAGTATTCTGCCTTAAATTGCTTCTAACAGAAATACTTCCAATGTGATTTATAATATGTTAAAAACAGAAATGCTTAAAATAAAAAAGCTGGCACTTAAAGTTTTACAATATTGTGCCACATTTGGCAGACAATTTTATAGGACACATAATATAAAATTATATGGGAATCACACATATATTTGACATAAACCAACATATTAAATTAATTTAATTTTAAATAAATAAAATTTTTAAAAACCATCCAAAAGTGGAAACTTTAAATGAGTAAATTTTTTACTTCTTGATATAAAAAATTATATATGTATATAAATATATATATATATATATATATATATATATATATATATATATATATATATATATATATTTTTTCTTTTTTAAATCCATCCTTTGTAACTGGGCTTCTAGGTTTAATCCTAAATTCACTGGACTACATTTCTTCTTCCAGCTCTAATGTACAGGATTCTTAATGAATGTTTGGCACAACTTCAAAACTGAAATATATTAAGTAAGATAGAAATTTTAAGCACTTAAAATTAAACTCAATTTATGCATAAAATAAGCATAAATTGATTAAATTTTTTTTGTCACTCCAAAATTTAAAAGTACCCGAGAATCACTCATATATACTTCCTAAACTGCTTTTGGTCTTCTTTATAGGTTATTAATCTTTCCTCAAAATTTAGATTTTCTTTTTTCAAGATTGGATTGTTATTTTTTTTATCCTCTGCAATTTTAAATGGATCCTGTTGAATGGAATAAGTCAAGAAAAGGTCGAACTAATATTGTTTATTGTCTAAATTCTTATAGGCATACATAAACAATTTTTATATATCTATAAATTTTAATTTTCACTGTAAAAAAATAGAATTCCATCAATTAATCAATGGAATACCCTAGGGGCCTCAAAAAGTGGAGATCATTTACATTCTTTTACAATAAAGTACATAGGTCTTCTGAAATAAATTAAGAATATTATTCTATTTACGATTAAACAAAATCATTATTTAAAAAAAAACTTATATTTTTATTTTCCATTGTTTAAACATGTTGAGGTTTTGTAATAGTGTCACAAGTGAATACAAATAAACATGTAAATAAAAACATTAGCTGGATGACTTCCTTTTCATCTTAATACATAAAAAATAATTATAATTTTTTTTGTTTTTTCCAATTTAATAATCAAACATTTTTGTTTTTAATCAAAGATTATATTTATATTTTTTATAAAATTATTCTCATGTGCTTAAAACATGTAATATCAGAAATAGCTCCTTCAAGAAAATTATCATATTACACATTTTCTTCAATCATTATTGACTAAAGTAATTAGTTAATCTGTAATTTTTCTCCAGGAGCTATAAAACTGATATGACAACACAAAGAAGATTTTTAAAAATCTTCATAAACTACTTATTGGAGATTCAAAAAAAAAAAAAATTCTCTTGAAAAAAAAAAGTTTTACACTGATACTTTTATTTTTCATATTAATCTCGCTAAGCCTTAGTTATTAATTTAAAATACTACTGTTATTGTATTTGAATATTGAATTATAAAGAATATTTTTATACTATAGCAGTATATATTTAATTTTATCTGATTTATTTATTGTATACATTAGAGTAACTGTTACATTAAACTCTATACAAACTACGATACCTCATGATTTCTTTTTCATTTTGTAGTGGTAACCTGTGTTCTACAATTTCATGATGTTTTTACTCAGGAGATGTATAATTGTGCTTCAACTACTTACAGTTGAAGAAACTGTAAGAAGACACTTAAATTATAGAATCACTATTAATGAACCAGATTCAAAGTGTCCAATGCATCTGTGAAGGTAGTGGGGTGCCTAAACTGAACAGATTTAGCTGCAGTGTAGTTCCTTAGCCCCCATGTGAATACCAGCCGTTCTGGAGGGCGTTCATTACAATCCTCAAACTAAGGTAATTTATTATGTTTATCAGCTTTCTTTGCAGTCTAGCCAAAACTTTTATTTATGTGTTTTTTATCATCAAAGCTCATTGAAAGTCAGAAAGAAATGATGTATAATCACTTGAAAATTAAAAGTGTATTGTTTTAATTTTTATTTATTTTATTGTAAACAAAGTTATAATAACTGATTTCCAATCAATCAAATTGTGTGAAAATTTTAATAAAATGTTGTAAAATTTATCAATAACAATTGGAAGTTTATTTGTTGCATATTTATAAATTTTCAAAGTACTTGATTGAATAATTAAAAATTATTGAAAATAATAGATTAAAAAAAAGTTTGTCAACTCATTCTATTTTTTAAACAAAGTAAAAAAAAAAAAAAAATCACATACTTATTTTGAAATGTATTTTGACTGTACACTGCTGTTTCAAAATTTGTTTGTATTACATGATTTGAAATTCAATTTTTTAAAATTTATTTGTCCCAATTCATATATTTGAGTTTTGTTTTGAATCTAAAAAAAAAAAACTCTTTTGAATACAATTTTTTATTGTTCCTTCAGTTTCATCAAAATAATCTCATTTTAATTAGGCTAAGGTATGCAGAAAATTGGGCTATAACCCTGTTCTGGAAATGGCTGTGGGCCAGAGACAATATTCAATCTGGCTAGTCTTATTACAAGCTTTTCTGATCTTTGATTTTATGTGGCATTTGGTTCAATGAATTCTGCACTATTTTTCATCTCAATTGTATTTTTTGTGGTTGCACCAATCACGTTTTATGGTGTATTTACTAGTCTAGATTAGATGTTATACAACTCGTAACTATTTGTATAATATGAAATGCCTGTTTTGAGGATGACATTAATAAAATATAAATGAAAACAATTGTAATTATTAGTGAACTAGTCATAAATTATTAATCAATAATTAGAACAGCTATTTAATGTTGAAGTATTATCATGGGCCTATTCTCAGATACAATTGATCATCTCATTTGGGGAGTGACCATGAATGCTTAAAAATTTATGTTCTTCAGTACCTCTAGGCTAATTAACAAATGATTACCTCTTTTCAGAACTTCGTTAAAAATGTTTATGATTTAAAACTGGTGAAGTAGTATAAAGTGTATTTTATACACGTATATACACATATGGAAGGTATGGAAAATCCTCTAAGAGTTAGGGGCAGTCCGGGGGACCCCTAAAACTATGATTTCGTCATTAAACCATGGGCAACCCACGAGCATGGAGTCTCACGAGTATGACCCCCTCTTCGACTTTTTCGTTGTTATATCCGTCTTCCCTCAAATGCCTGTCTAGATAGACAAAATTTAAACAATTTTCCAATTGGTAATGTTGAAAATGATGAAGATTATGGGAAATAGTCGCTTCGATGTATATTTCAGTTTATTATTGAAGGTCCTACAGAATCAATTGGATATAAATTTATACAGACAGAAGATAGGATGATAACAAAGTAGCTGTGCGTTTGACAATAAGATACTCCACATCCAAAATCACATTGACGGAAAAATAATCAGATAGAACGATTGATGTCAGCTAATACGATACTGTACATACCACGAAGTGTAATGGAAATACTTAGTTTCTTGTTTTTCACAGACTGCAAGTTTATTTAAGTTAAATAATTACAAATTTTTGATGACTTTAAAGAAATATTTAGGTAGCCACTATACTGTGTATACGGATATAGTGGGATTTACGGAACAACGATGTACCGCACGATTGCATCACGGAACAGGTTGATCTGTCTTGCTTGTGTGATACTCGATTAGTTCATGGGACAGGATTGTACAAGGCGCCGGCCTCTGTTGCTACCCAGCTTTAGTGTATTGCACATGTTTATATTCTGTATATTTAATTCATAAATACAATACCTGGATGTATCATTTTATAAAGTTTTGTCATAAAGGTAACGTTCTAGTATTAATACGAAAGCTTAAGTAAATATGTAAAATGGATTTTAACAAATAGACCTTTTACACTTAGTAATGGACTTTTTAACCTCGTAGCCATCTATTTTTTGCATTAGATTTACTTGACTATTAATACATTTGTTCGCATACAAATATTCTCATGGATAGTTGGAGAGATCAATTCACATTTTCCAAATGCTTGGGTTTTGAAATTTTAATAATAAACAAGGTAATCGTGATTTTTTTATTTTTATTTTTTTTATCGAATTTTGCTATAAATCTCATTCCTAGTTAGGGGTTTTGGTGACGGCCAATCGAACGTCTTCGCGGGGGGACATAAGGCCGTACCGGAGTTTGTCTCATGAGGTACTGCTTGTCTTAGCTTGAGGGACACTTCTCTACCTTCTCCCTTCTTGAAGATTAATTGAATCGTAGGTTTAAGAGAGAAGACTCAACTGGTCTACCGATTAACCTCCGGATTAGGAATTTCAGATGACCCCAGAAAATATAAGAAGATTATTTTGGAGGATACAATTGAAGACTTGTAGTGATGGAGGGGTGACAACCCTCGAAGTACTTTCCCACCATCCGGTGATGCTTGCAAGCGCGGACTAGTCTTTCCGGAAGGCTTTAGAAACGGATCCCTTATACTCTAAATGCAGAGTTCAGGAGACGGCTAAGCCCATCATTTTGAACTGCGCTGTCTTCTAGACACTGAGTACGATGCTACTAAGGGAAACCAGACTCTGAGTCCTCAAAGATAACGAGGTGTTGGCACCTATGCCTATACATCGTAATGTAGACAAGGACCACAGCCTCCACCCTAGGATGAAATCATTGAAGATTATTTGCAATGTTAACATTCGTACGTGTAGAGAAATATGACTATGTTGCCAACATCCACATTGCCGAAAGGTAAGAAAGAGAGGAATAATAATAATAATAATAATAATAATAATAATAATAATAAAATAAAAAATAATAAAAAAAAATAGATGCTTAACGATTATATAGTTAAGCATAATTATTACTCTATGATAGTTTGTTACAAATATTACCATTAAAAATAAATAAAGAAATGCAGAATTTATTTTCATGGGGAGGAATTTAATAAGAAGGTATGTCTATAAACGCCAAATTTGGTGTAAGTTTTAACGTGCGTACGCCGCGTGTGTACGCAAGAAATGAACTTCGTAACTAATGCCTCCAATACAACGAAATATGAACTCTTATTGGCCTGTTACCCAGCTTATATTTTCTGGATTTTGAACTCGAAATATCCAATAAAGTACAACAAGGTAATGAATTCAAAATTTCAGGACTCGACCTTATAGCGTTCGTGGCCGGCCCAGCTTGAAATGAATAAAGCATAAATTGATTTAAGTAATATTAAAAAAAAAAATCATAAAAAACATTTGGTTAACTGAGGACTTGGGTGATGCATCACTGTATATTTTTACTAAAGTTGTAAAATTAATATCTTTGCAAAAATGAAAGAATTATAAAATCGATATAAATTAGAACATTGATAGTAAAGTAGATAGGGTCTGTGGAATTATTCTTATATACTAGGTCTTGGCACCAATCCAGTTTCCGTGAATTCCTTTGACTTTGAGCCCATTGCTACCAACATTTATTGCTAAGTTGTTATTGTCAGGTGTTGTTTTCAGTTATACGTCTTATTTTTTTATGTAGTATTCTAAACCTGTGTGATGTAATTTAAAGAAATTGGATGCATTTCTTTATTAAAGTTAAGATTAATAATTACGAGTGAGCAATAGAAAAGAGGAATCCCGTTTTGTATATATATTATATCGATATCTTAACATCCGATATATCGATATCTTAACATCCGATATATCGATATTTTACAACGATATATCGATCGGCAATTCATATTCCATTAATTCGTATATATTTTCTGGTCTCTTGAAAGTCTCCCTTTATTTTGAAGAAAAACACTGCAATCCGGTTTCTCCGATAATTCGTATTTATTTTCGTCTTCCAAGTAATGCAAACGCCTCATAATTCGAATTTCCAAATAAAAAATCTGGTTAACTCTTAATCTTTTCAAGAAGAGAGTTGAGTGAGTGAGAGAGGAATCGTTTCTATGAATTTCGGTCGGTTTACCCTTTTTTTTTGTTCTCTTTAAATAAAATTAAAAAAAAAAAAACCTGTAACCATACTGTTAGCCGACAACATAGATTGGTCTGAAAAATTAAGTTCGCTCATGACTGGAAAATCTGCGAATGTAAGGTGCTTTATAAACAAAAACTTTACCGAACGCCTATCGTGCAAACACAAAAGCATGTATCATAAGTGAAATTTCCAACGAATGGATACAGATATGGAATAAAAAACAGCGAAAATTTTCAACTGTTTATTGATAAATGTATGGCCCACAACAGTTCCACATCACTCAGCGCTACTTATCTTCTATTTTTGCCTTTCTGCACAAGCTCTAAGCTGCAATCTCTAAACTTAGCCATAATTAAATGACTTTAGACATTTAATGCAAGGATGTAGTGATGCAACTCTTAGAAAGCATTAAGGATGGAAATCACCTACCTCAAAATTAAGAACTCATTTGATGCGCTTTCTTTGCTTTTTCATCCATTTCCTTTCGATATATCGATATTTTTGTAGCGATTATCGGTGGATATCGATATTTGGTTTTGCAATATATCAAAATATCGAATATCGATATTTTCTTTTCGATGTTCCAACCCTATGATAGACTTGTCAAATGCAGGATAACGTTTCGTAAATCGATGAATGCGATAATGATGATGCTGAAAGAGGATACGAGACATATATTGGTGAGAGCTTAATTTTTATGTGAAGTAGGTTGCATTGGTTAATTGTCCTGGAGGAAATGACTTTGGAGAACGATATTAGGCACTTTCGTTAGGAAAAGGAACAAAAAAAAAGTGCATCAGTTTCATAAATGTGTTTCTCGGGAGTAAAAATGTGAGGCTGTTATCCAAAAAAAAAAGTCTAAGCCAAAGATTAGAAGTACGACTTTGTATGTGTTCTGTTATTGACAGAAGTAAATCAATATGCTTGCTTTTGAAGTGGAATATTGAAGAAGCCTGCTGTGATTCTTATGTTTCCCACATCAGAAATGAGGACTTAAGATGAAGGGTGGATTCTAATCTTATTTTTATTGTCTTCTTATATGGTCCTTCTTAAGCATTTTTTTGACAACCTTACTTTTTGTAGAATGATGTGATTTGGTCACGTTAACCGTAATTAAGCTGTACACGCTTTTATTTTTTCTTTGTTTCTTATAAAAATTTTAGGTAAATAATTAGCAATGTATATGCAATCCGTATGATCTTCTGTGTAATAAAACCCTTAGGTGCGTCCGACCGTGTCAATCGTTTAGACCCATAAAAACCTCATAATCGTTCAGCGTTTTTGGTGGTGAATATTGACAACTTTATTGTTGGGGTCATAAATCAATATATATTAAGTTTTTTTTTTAATTACTTATTTTTTTTCTTTTCT